>CM060975.1:333995274-335195274 GCA_030765065.1 Deroplatys truncata | reverse complement strand
ATGACTGTGATATATCCACAAACTACTGTCATATACAGTAGCTAATATTATGACTGTGATATGTACACAATACACAGTCATATACAGTAACTAATATTATGACTGTGATATATCCACAAACTACTGTCATATACAGTAGCTAATATTATGACTGTGATATGTACACAAAACAGTGTCATATACAGTAACTAATACTATGACTGTGATATATACAGAATACAGTGTCGTATACAGTAACTAATATTATGACTGTGATATATCCACAAACTACTGTCATATACAGTAACAAATATTATGACTGTGACATATACACAATACACTGTCATATACACTAACTAATATTATGACTGTGATATGTACACAATACAGTGTCATATACAGTAACTAATATAATGACTATGACATATACACAATACACTGTCATATACAGTAACTAATATTATGACTGTGATATATCCACAAACTATTTCATATACGGTAAATAAATATTATGACTGAGACATGTACACAATACAGTGTCATATACAGTAGCTAATATTATGACTGTGATATATACACAATACACTGTCATATACAGTATCTAATATTATGACTGTGATATATCCACAAACTACTGTCATATACAGTATCTAATATTATGACTGTGATATATCCACAAACTACTGTCATATACAGTAGCTAATATTATGACTGTGATATGTACACAATACACAGTCATATACAGTAACTAATATTATGACTGTGATATATCCACAAACTACTGTCATATACAGTAGCTAATATTATGACTGTGATATGTACACAAAACAGTGTCATATACAGTAACTAATACTATGACTGTAATATATACAGAATACAGTGTCGTATACAGTAACTAATATTATGACTGTGATATATCCACAAACTACTGTCATATACAGTAACAAATATTATGACTGTGACATATACACAATACACTGTCATATCCACTAACTAATATTATGACTGTGATATGTACACAATACAGTGTCATATACAGTAACTAATATTATGACTTTGATATGTACACAATACACTGTCATATACAGTAACTAATATTATGAATGTGATATGTACACAATACAGTGTCATATAGAGTACCTAATATTATGACTGTGATATGTACACAATACAGTGTCATATACAGTAACTAATATTATGACTGTGATATGTACACAATACAGTGTCATATACAGTAACTAATATTATGACTGTGATATGTACACAATACAGTGTCATATACAGTAACTAATATTATGACTGTGATATGTACACAATACACTGTCATATACAGTAACTAATATTATGACTGTGATATATACACAATACAGTGTCATATACAGTAGCTAATATTATGACTGTGATATGTACACAATACATTGTCATATACAGTAGCTAATATTATGACTGTGATATGTACACAATACAGTGTCATATACAGTAGCTAATATTATGACTGTGATATATACACAATACAGTGTCATATACAGTAACTAATATTATGACTTTGATATATACACAATACAGTATCATATACAGTAAATAATATGACTGTGATATATACACAATACAGTGTCATATACAGTAGCTAATATTATGACTGTGATATGTACACAATACACTGTCATATACAGTAGCTAACATTATGACTGTAATATATACACAATACAGTGTCATATTCAGTAGCTAATATTATGACTGTGATATGTACATAATACAGTGTCATATACAGTAGCTAATATTATGACTGTGATATATACACAATACAGTGTCATATCCAGTAGCTAATATTATGACTGTGATAAATACACAATACAGTGTCATATACAGTAGCTAATATTATGACTGTGATATATACACTATACAATGTCATATACAGTAACTAATATTATGACTGTGATATGCACACAATACAGTGTCATATACAGTATCTAATATTATGACTGTGATATATACACAATACATTGTCATATACAGTAGCTAATTTTATGACTGTGATATATACACAATACATTGTCATATACAGTAGCTAATTTTATGACTGTGATATATACACAATAAATTGGCATATACAGAAGCTAATATTATGACTGTGATACATACACAATACAGTGTCATATACAGTAACTAATATTATGACTGTGACATATACACAATACACTGTCATATACAGTAACTAATATTATGACTGATATGTACACAATACTGTGTCATATACAGTAACTAATAATATGACCGTGATATGTACATAATACATTGTCATATACAGTAGCTAATATTATGACTGTGATATATACACAATACACTGTCATATACAGTAAGTAATATTATGACTGTGATATGTACACAATACACTGTCATATACAGTAACTAATATTTTGACTGTGACATATACACAATACACTGTCATATACAGTAGCTAATATTATGACTGTGATATATACCAATACAGTGTCATATTCAGTAACTAAAATTATGACTGTGAGATATACACAATACAGTGTCATATACAGTAACTAATATTATGACTGTGATATATCCACAAACTACTGTCATATACAGTAGTTAATATTATGACTGTGATATATACACAATACAGTGTCATATACAGTAGCTAATATTATGACTGACATATACACAATACACTGTCATATACAGTATCTAATCTTATGACTGTGATATATCCTCAAACTACTGTCATATACACTAACTAATATTATGACTGTGATATGTACACAATACACTGTCTAATACAGTAACTAATATTATGACTGTGATATATCCACGAACTACTGTCATATACAGTAACTAATATTATGACTCTGCTATATATCCACAAACCACTGTCATATTCAGTAGCTAATATTATGACTGTGATATATACACAATACACTGTCATATACAGTAGCTAATATTATGACTGTAATATATCCACAAACTACTGTCATATACAGTAGCTAATATTATGACTGTGATATGTACACAATACACTGTCACATTCAGTATCGATATTATGACTGTGATATATCCACAAACTACTGTCATATACAGTAACTAATATTATGACTGTGATATATCCACAAACTACTGTCATATTCAGTAACTAATATTATGACTGTGATATATCCGCAAACTACTGTCATATACAGTAGCTAATATTATGACTGTGATATATACACAATACACTGTCATATACAGTAACTAATATTATGACTGTGACATATACACAATACACTATCATATACAGTAGGTAACATTATCACTGTGATATATACACTATACACTGTCATATACAGTGGCTAATATTATGGCAGTGACATATACACAATACACTGTCATATACAGTAACTAATATTATGACTGTGATATGTACACAATACAGTGTCATATACAGTAACTAATATTATGACTGTGACACATACACAATACACTGTCATATACAGTAGCTAATATTATGACTGACATATTCACAATACACTGTCATATACAGTAACTAATATTATGACTGTGACATGTACACAATACACTGTCATATACAGTAACTAATATTATGACTCTGATATGTACACAATACAATGTCATATACAGTAACTAATATTATGACTGTGGTATGTACACAATACACTGTCATATACAGTAACTAATATTATGACTGTGATATATACACAATACAGTGTCATATACAGTAACTAATATTATGACTGTGATATGCACACAATACAGTATCATATACAGTATCTAATATTATGACTGTGATATATACACAATACATTGTCATATACAGTAGCTAATTTTATGACTGTGATATATACACAATACATTGTCATATACAGTAGCTAATATTATGACTGTGATATATACACAATACAGAGTCATATACAGTAGCTAATATTATGACTGTGATAAATACACAATACAGTGTCATATACAGTAGCCAATATTATGACTGTGATATATACACTATACAATGTCATATACAGTAACTAATATTATGACTGTGATATGCACACAATACAGTGTCATATACAGTATCTAATATTATGACTGTGATATATACACAATACAGTGTCATATACAGTAGCTAATCTTATGACTGTGATATATACACAATACAGTGTCATATACAGTAGCTAATATTATGACTGTGATCTATACACAATACATTGTGCTATACAGTAGCTAATTTTATGACTGTGATATATACACAATACATTGTCATATACTGTAGCTAATATTATGACTGTGATACATACACAATACATTGTCATATACAGTAGCTAATTTATGACTGTGATATATACACAATACATTGTCATATACAGTAGCTAATTTTATGACTGTGATATATACACAATACATTGTCATATACAGTAGCTAATTTTATGACTGTGATATATACACAATACATTGGCATATACAGTAGCTAATATTATGACTGTGATACATACACAATACAGTGTCATATACAGTAACTAATATTATGACTGTGACATATACACAATACACTGTCATATACAGTAACTAATATTATGCCTGTGATATGTACACAATACACTGTCATATACAGTATCTAATATTATGACTGTGATATATCCACAAACTACTGTCATATACAGAAGCTAATATTATGACTGTGATATATACACAATACTGTCATATACAGTAACTAATATTATGACTGTGATATATACAGAAACTACTGTCATATACAGTAGCTAATATTATGACTGTGATATATACACAATACACTGTCATATACAGTAACTAATATTATGACTGTATTATATCCACAAACTAATGTCATATACAGTAGCTAATATTATGACTGTGATATATACACAATACAGTGTCATATACAGTAACTAATATTATGACTGTGACATATACACAATATACTGTCATATAGAGTAACTAATATTATGACTGCGATACGTGCACAATACAGTGTCATATACAGTAACTAATATTATGACTGTGATATGTACACAATACGCTGTCATATACAGTTACTAATATTATGACCGTGATATGTACATAATACATTGTCATATACAGTAGCTAATATTATGACTGTGATATATACACAATACACTGTCATATACAGTAAGTAATATTATGACTGTGATATGTACACAATACACTGTCATATACAATAACTAATATTTTGACTGTGACATATACACAATACACTGTCATATACAGTATCTAATATTATGACTGTGATATATACCAATACAGTGTCATATTCAGTAACTAATATTATGACTGTGAGATATACACAATACAGTGTCATATACAGTAGTTAATATTATGACTGTGATATATACACAATACAGTGTCATATACAGTAACTAATATTATGACTGTGATATATACATAATACACTTTCATATACAGTAGCTAATATTATGACTGACATATACACAATACACTGTCATATACAGTATCTAATCTTATGACTGTGATATATCCACAAACTACTGTCATATACACTAACTAATATTATGACTGTGATATGTACACAATACACTGTCTTATAATGTAACTAATATTATGACTGTGAAATATCCACGAACTACTGTCATATACACTAACTAATATTATGACTGTGATATATCCACAAACCACTGTCATATACAGTAGCTAATATTATGACTGTGATATATACACAATACACTGTCATATACAGTAGCTAATACTATGACTGTGATATATCCACAAACTACTGTCATATACGGTAGCTAATATTATGACTGTGATATGTACACAATACACTGTCATATACAGTATCGATATTATGACTGTGATATATCCACAAACTTCTGTCATATACAGTAACTAATATTATGACTGTGATATATCCACAAACTACTGTCATATACAGTAACTAATATTATGACTGTGATATATCCGCAAACTACTGTCATATACAGTAGCTAATATTATGACTGTGATATATACACAATACGCTGTCATATACAGTAACTAATATTATGACTGTGACATATACACAATACACTATCATATACAGTAGCTAATATTATGACTGTGATATATACACTATACACTGTCATATACAGTGGCTAATATTATGACTGTGATATATACACAATACAGTGTCATATACAGTAACTAATATTATGACTGTGACACATACACAATACACTGTCATATACAGTAGCTAATATTATGACTTACATATTCACAATACACTGTCATATTCAGTAACTAATATTATGACTGTGACATGTACACAATACACTGTCTAATACAGTGACTAATATTATGACTGTGATATGTACACAATACAATGTCATATACAGTAACTAATATTATGACTGTGATATGTACACAATACACTGTCATATACAGTAACTAATATTATGACTGTGATATATAAACAATACAGTGTCATATACAGTAGCTAATATTATGACTGTGATATGTACACAATACATTGTCATATACAGTAGCTAATAGTATGACTGTGATATGTACACAATACAGTGTCATATACTGTAGCTAATCTTATGACTGTGATATGTACACAATACAGTGTCATATACAGTAACTAATATTATGACTGTGATATATACACAATACAGTGTCATATACAGTAGCTAATATTATGACTGTGATGTGTACACAATACAGTGTCATATACAGTAGCTAACATTATGACTGTAATATATACACAATACAGTGTCATATTCAGTAGCTAATATTATGACTGTGATATGTACATAATACAGTGTCATATACAGTAGCTAATATTATGATTGTGATATATACACAATACAGTGTCATATACAGTAGCTAATATTATGACTGCTATATATACACAATACAGAGTCATATACAGTAGCTAATATTATGACTGTGATATATACACAATACAGAGTCATATACAGTAGCTAATATTATGACTGTATATATACACAATACAGTGTCATATACAGTAACTAATATTATGACTGTGATATGCACACAATACAGTGTCATATACAATAACTAATATTATGACTGTGATTTATATAGAGAATACAGTGTCGTATACAGTAACCAATATAATGACTGTGATATATACACTATACATTGTCATATACAGTAACTAATATTATGACTGTGATATGCACACAATACAGTGTCATATACAGTAACTAATATTATGACTGTGATATATATACAATACAGTGTCGTATACAGTAACTAATATTATGACTGTGATACATACACTATACATTGTCATATACAGTAACTAATATTATGACTGTGATATATACACAATACAGTGTCATATACAGTAACTAATATTGTGAATTTGATATATACACTATACATTGTCATATACAGTAACTAATATAATGACTGTGATATGCACACAATACAGTGTCATATACAGTAACTAATATTATGACTGTGATATATACAGAATACAGTGGCGTATACAGTAACTAATGTTATGACTGTGATATATACACTATACATTGTCATTTACAGTAACTAATATTATGACTGTGATATGCACACAATACAGTGTCATATACAGTAACTAATATTGTGACTGTGATATATACACAATACAGTGTCATATACAGTAACTAATATTATGACTGTGATATGCACACAATACAGTGTCATATACAGTAACTAATATTATGTCTGTGATATATACACAATAGAGTGTCATATACAGTAGCTAATATTATGACTGTGATATATACACAATACAGAGTCATATACAGTAGCTAATATTATGACTGTGATAAATACACAATACAGTGTCATATACAGTAGCTAATATTATGACTGTGATATATACACTATACAATGTCATATACAGTAACTAATATTTTGACTGTGATATGCACACAATACAGTGTCATATACAGTATCTAATATTATGACTGTGATATATACACAATACATTGTCATATACAGTAGCTAATTTTATGACTGTGATATATACACAATACATTGTCATATACAGTAGCTAATTTTATGACTGTGATATATACACAATACATTGTCATATACAGTAGCTAATTTTATGACTGTGATATATACACAATACATTGGCATATACAGTAGCTAATATTATGACTGTGATACATACACAATACAGTGTCATATACAGTAAATCATATTATGACTGTGACATACACACAATACACTGTCATATACAGTAACTAATATTATGACTGATATGTACACAATACAGTGTCATATACAGTAACTAATATTATGACCGTGATATGTACATAATACATTGTCATATACAGTAGCTAATATTATGACTGTGATATATACACAATACACTGTCATATACAGTAAGTAATATTATGACTGTGATATGTACACAATACAATGTCATATACAGTAACTAATATTTTGACTGTGACATATACACAATACACTGTCATATACAGTAGCTAATATTATGACTGTGATATATACCAATACAGTGTCATATTCAGTAACTAATATTATGACTGTGAGATATACACAATACAGTGTCATATACAGTAACTAATATTATGACTGTGATATATACATAATACACTGTCATATACAGTAGCTAATATTATGACTGACATATACACAATACACTGTCATATACAGTATCTAATCTTATGACTGTGATATATCCTCAAACTACTGTCATATACACTAACTAATATTATGACTGTGATATGTACACAATACACTGTCTTATAAAGTAACTAATATTATGACTGTGATATATCCACGTACTACTGTCATATACAGTAACTAATATTATGACTCTGCTATATAGCCACAAACCACTGTCATATTCAGTAGCTAATATTATGACTGTGATATATACACAATACACTGTCATATACAGTAGCTAATATTATGACTGTAATATATCCACAAACTACTGTCATATACAGTAGCTAATATTATGACTGTGATATGTACACAATACACTGTCACATACAGTATCGATATTATGACTGTGATATATCCACAAACTACTGTCATATACAGTAACTAACATTATGACTGTGATATATCCACAAACTACTGTCATATACAGTAACTAATATTATGACTGTGATATATCCGCAAACTACTGTCATATGCAGTAGCTAATATTATGACTGTGATATATACACAATACACTGTCATATACAGTAACTAATATTATGACTGTGACATATACACAATACACTATCATATACAGTAGCTAACATTATCACTGTGATATATACACTATACACTGTCATATACAGTGGCTAATATTATGGCAGTGACATATACACAATACACTGTCATATACAGTAACTAATATTATGACTGTGATATGTACACAATACAGTGTCATATACAGTAACTAATATTATGACTGTGACACATACACAATACACTGTCATATACAGTAGCTAATATTATGACTGACATATTCACAATACACTGTCATATACAGTAACTAATATTATGACTGTGACATGTACACAATACACCGTCATATACAGTAACTAATATTATGACTCTGATATGTACACAATACAATGTCATATACAGTAACTAATATTATGACTGTGGTATGTACACAATACACTGTCATATACAGTAACTAATATTATGACTGTGATATATACACAATACAGTGTCATATACAGTAGCTAATATTATGACTGTGATATGTACACAATACATTGTCATATACAGTAGCTAATAGTATGACTGTGATATGCACACAATACAGTGTCATATACAGTAGCTAATCTTATGACTGTGATATATACACAATACAGTGTCATATACAGTAACTAATATTATGACTGTGATATATACACAATACAGTGTCATATACAGTAGCTAATATTATGACTGTGATATGTACACAATACAGTGTCATATACAGTAGCTAACATTATGACTGTAATATATACACAATACAGTGTCATATTCAGTAGCTAATATTATGACTGTGATATGTACATAATACAGTGTCATATACAGTAGCTAATATTATGATTGTGATATATACACAATACAGTGTCATATACAGTAGCTAATATTATGACTGTGATATATACACAATACAGTGTCATATACAGTAGCTAATATTATGACTGTGATATATACACAATACAGAGTCATATACAGTAGCCAATATTATGACTGTGATATATACACAATACAGTGTCATATACAGTAACTAATATTATGACTGTGATATATACACTATACATTGTCATATACAGTAACTAATATTATGACTGTGATATGCACACAATACAGTGTCATATACAGTAACTAATATTATGACTGTGATATATACAGAATACAGTGTCGTATACAGTAACTAATATTATGACTGTGATATATACTCTATACATTGTCATATACAGTAACTAATACTATGACTAAGATATGCACACAATGCAGTGTCATATACAGTAACTAATATTATGACTGTGATATATACACAATACAGTGTCGTATACAGTATCTAATATTATGCCTGTGATATATACACTATACATTGTCATATACAGTAACTAATATTATGACTGTGATATGCACACAATACAGTGCCATATACAGTAACTAATATTATGACTGTGATATATACACAATACAGTGTCATATACAGTAACCAATATTATGACTGTGATATATACACAATACAGTGTCATATACAGTGACGAATATTATGACTGTGATATGCACACAATACAGTGTCATATACAGTAACTAATATTATGACTGTGATATATACACAATACAGTGTCATATACAGTAGCTAATATTATGACTGTGATATATACACAATACAGAGGCATATAAAGTAGCTAATATTATGACTGTGATAAATATACAATACAGTGTCATATACAGTAGCTAATATTATGATTGTGATATATACACTATACATTGTCATATACAGTAACTAATATTATGACTGTGATAGGCACACAATACAGTGTCATATACAGTATCTAATATTATGACTGATATATACACAATACAGTGTCATATACAGTAGCTAATCTTATGACTGTGATATATACACAATACAGTGTCATATAGAGTAGCTAATATTATGACTGTGATTTATACACAATACATTGTCATATACAGTAGCTAATTTTATGACTGTGATATATACACAATACATTGTCATATACAGTAGCTAATATTATGACTGTGATATATACACAATACATTGTCATATACAGTAGCTAATATTATGACTCTGATATATACACAATACATTGTCATATACAGTAGCTAATATTATGACTGTAATACATACACAATACAGTGTCATATACAGTAACTAATATTATGACTGTGACATATACACAATACACTGTCATATACAGTAACTAATATTATGACTGTGATATGTACACAATACACTGTCATATACAGTATCTAATATTATGACTGTGATATATCCACAAACTACTGTCATATACAGTAGCTAATATTATGACTGTGACATATACACAATACCCTGTCATATACACTAACTAATATTATGACTGTGATATGTACACAATACAGTGTCATTTACAGTAACTAATATTATGACTTTGATATGTACACAATACACTGTCATATACAGTAACTAATATTATGAATGTGATATATCCACAAACTACTGTCATATACAGTAGTTAATATTATGACTGTGATATATACACAATACAGTGTCATATACAGTAACTAATATTATGACTGTGATATATACATAATACACTGTCATATACAGTAGCTAATATTATGACTGACATATACACAATACACTGTCATATACAGTATCTAATCTTATGACTGTGATATATCCTCAAACTACTGTCATATACACTAACTAATATTATGACTGTGATATGTACACAATACACTGTCTTATACAGTAACTAATATTATGACTGTGATATATCCACGAACTACTGTCATATACAGTAACTAATATTATGACTCTGCTATATATCCACAAACCACTGTCATATTCAGTAGCTAATATTATGACTGTGATATATACACAATACACTGTCATATACAGTAGCTAATATTATGACTGTAATATATCCACAAACTACTGTCATATACAGTAGCTAATATTATGACTGTGATATGTACACAATACACTGTCACATTCAGTATCGATATTATGACTGTGATATATCCACAAACTACTGTCATATACAGTAACTAATATTATGACTGTGATATATCCACAAACTACTGTCATATTCAGTAACTAATATTATGACTGTGATATATCCGCAAACTACTGTCATATACAGTAGCTAATATTATGACTGTGATATATACACAATACACTGTCATATACAGTAACTAATATTATGACTGTGACATATACACAATACACTATCATATACAGTAGGTAACATTATCACTGTGATATATACACTATACACTGTCATATACAGTGGCTAATATTATGGCAGTGACATATACACAATACACTGTCATATACAGTAACTAATATTATGACTGTGATATGTACACAATACAGTGTCATATACAGTAACTAATATTATGACTGTGACACATACACAATACACTGTCATATACAGTAGCTAATATTATGACTGACAGATTCACAATACACTGTCATATACAGTAACTAATATTATGACTGTGACATGTACACAATACACTGTCATATACAGTAACTAATATTATGACTCTGATATGTACACAATACAATGTCATATACAGTAACTAATATTATGACTGTGGTATGTACACAATACACTGTCATATACAGTAACTAATATTATGACTGTGATATATACACAATACAGTGTCATATACAGTAACTAATATTATGACTGTGATATGCACACAATACAGTATCATATACAGTATCTAATATTATGACTGTGATATATACACAATACATTGTCATATACAGTAGCTAATTTTATGACTGTGATATATACACAATACATTGTCATATACAGTAGCTAATATTATGACTGTGATATATACACAATACAGAGTCATATACAGTAGCTAATATTATGACTGTGATAAATACACAATACAGTGTCATATACAGTAGCCAATATTATGACTGTGATATATACACTATACAATGTCATATACAGTAACTAATATTATGACTGTGATATGCACACAATACAGTGTCATATACAGTATCTAATATTATGACTGTGATATATACACAATACAGTGTCATATACAGTAGCTAATCTTATGACTGTGATATATACACAATACAGTGTCATATACAGTAGCTAATATTATGACTGTGATCTATACACAATACATTGTGCTATACAGTAGCTAATTTTATGACTGTGATATATACACAATACATTGTCATATACTGTAGCTAATATTATGACTGTGATACATACACAATACATTGTCATATACAGTAGCTAATTTATGACTGTGATATATACACAATACATTGTCATATACAGTAGCTAATTTTATGACTGTGATATATACACAATACATTGTCATATACAGTAGCTAATTTTATGACTGTGATATATACACAATACATTGGCATATACAGTAGCTAATATTATGACTGTGATACATACACAATACAGTGTCATATACAGTAACTAATATTATGACTGTGACATATACACAATACACTGTCATATACAGTAACTAATATTATGACTGTGATATGTACACAATACACTGTCATATACAGTATCTAATATTATGACTGTGATATATCCACAAACTACTGTCATATACAGAAGCTAATATTATGACTGTGATATATACACAATACTGTCATATACAGTAACTAATATTATGACTGTGATATATACAGAAACTACTGTCATATACAGTAGCTAATATTATGACTGTGATATATACACAATACACTGTCATATACAGTAACTAATATTATGACTGTGATATATCCACAAACTAATGTCATATACAGTAGCTAATATTATGACTGTGATATATACACAATACAGTGTCATATACAGTAACTAATATTATGACTGTGACATATACACAATATACTGTCATATACAGTAACTAATATTATGACTGCGATACGTGCACAATACAGTGTCATATACAGTAACTAATATTATGACTGTGATATGTACACAATACGCTGTCATATACAGTTACTAATATTATGACCGTGATATGTACATAATACATTGTCATATACAGTAGCTAATATTATGACTGTGATATATACACAATACACTGTCATATACAGTAAGTAATATTATGACTGTGATATGTACACAATACACTGTCATATACAATAACTAATATTTTGACTGTGACATATACACAATACACTGTCATATACAGTATCTAATATTATGACTGTGATATATACCAATACAGTGTCATATTCAGTAACTAATATTATGACTGTGAGATATACACAATACAGTGTCATATACAGTAGTTAATATTATGACTGTGATATATACACAATACAGTGTCATATACAGTAACTAATATTATGACTGTGATATATACATAATACACTGTCATATACAGTAGCTAATATTATGACTGACATATACACAATACACTGTCATATACAGTATCTAATCTTATGACTGTGATATATCCACAAACTACTGTCATATACACTAACTAATATTATGACTGTGATATGTACACAATACACTGTCTTATAATGTAACTAATATTATGACTGTGATATATCCACGAACTACTGTCATATACAGTAACTAATATTATGACTGTGATATATCCACAAACCACTGTCATATACAGTAGCTAATATTATGACTGTGATATATACACAATACACTGTCATATACAGTAGCTAATACTATGACTGTGATATATCCACAAACTACTGTCATATACGGTAGCTAATATTATGACTGTGATATGTACACAATACACTGTCATATACAGTATCGATATTATGACTGTGATATATCCACAAACTTCTGTCATATACAGTAACTAATATTATGACTGTGATATATCCACAAACTACTGTCATATACAGTAACTAATATTATGACTGTGATATATCCGCAAACTACTGTCATATACAGTAGCTAATATTATGACTGTGATATATACACAATACGCTGTCATATACAGTAACTAATATTATGACTGTGACATATACACAATACACTATCATATACAGTAGCTAATATTATGACTGTGATATATACACTATACACTGTCATATACAGTGGCTAATATTATGACTGTGATATATACACAATACAGTGTCATATACAGTAACTAATATTATGACTGTGACACATACACAATACACTGTCATATACAGTAGCTAATATTATGACTTACATATTCACAATACACTGTCATATTCAGTAACTAATATTATGACTGTGACATGTACACAATACACTGTCTAATACAGTGACTAATATTATGACTGTGATATGTACACAATACAATGTCATATACAGTAACTAATATTATGACTGTGATATGTACACAATACACTGTCATATACAGTAACTAATATTATGACTGTGATATATAAACAATACAGTGTCATATACAGTAGCTAATATTATGACTGTGATATGTACACAATACATTGTCATATACAGTAGCTAATAGTATGACTGTGATATGTACACAATACAGTGTCATATACAGTAGCTAATCTTATGACTGTGATATATACACAATACAGTGTCATATACAGTAACTAATATTATGACTGTGATATATACACAATACAGTGTCATATACAGTAGCTAATATTATGACTGTGATGTGTACACAATACAGTGTCATATACAGTAGCTAACATTATGACTGTAATATATACACAATACAGTGTCATATTCAGTAGCTAATATTATGACTGTGATATGTACATAATAAAGTGTCATATACAGTAGCTAATATTATGATTGTGATATATACACAATACAGTGTCATATACAGTAGCTAATATTATGACTGCTATATATACACAATACAGAGTCATATACAGTAGCTAATATTATGACTGTGATATATACACAATACAGAGTCATATACAGTAGCTAATATTATGACTGTATATATACACAATACAGTGTCATATACAGTAACTAATATTATGACTGTGATATGCACACAATACAGTGTCATATACAATAACTAATATTATGACTGTGATTTATATAGAGAATACAGTGTCGTATACAGTAACCAATATAATGACTGTGATATATACACTATACATTGTCATATACAGTAACTAATATTATGACTGTGATATGCACACAATACAGTGTCATATACAGTAACTAATATTATGACTGTGATATATATACAATACAGTGTCGTATACAGTAACTAATATTATGACTGTGATACATACACTATACATTGTCATATACAGTAACTAATATTATGACTGTGATATATACACAATACAGTGTCATATACAGTAACTAATATTGTGAATTTGATATATACACTATACATTGTCATATACAGTAACTAATATAATGACTGTGATATGCACACAATACAGTGTCATATACAGTAACTAATATTATGACTGTGATATATACAGAATACAGTGGCGTATACAGTAACTAATGTTATGACTGTGATATATACACTATACATTGTCATTTACAGTAACTAATATTATGACTGTGATATGCACACAATACAGTGTCATATACAGTAACTAATATTGTGACTGTGATATATACACAATACAGTGTCATATACAGTAACTAATATTATGACTGTGATATGCACACAATACAGTGTCATATACAGTAACTAATATTATGTCTGTGATATATACACAATAGAGTGTCATATACAGTAGCTAATATTATGACTGTGATATATACACAATACAGTGTCATATACAGTAGCTAATATTATGACTGTGATATATACACTATACAATGTCATATACAGTAACTAATATTTTGACTGTGATATGCACACAATACAGTGTCATATACAGTATCTAATATTATGACTGTGATATATACACAATACATTGTCATATACAGTAGCTAATTTTATGACTGTGATATATACACAATACATTGTCATATACAGTAGCTAATTTTATGACTGTGATATATACACAATACATTGTCATATACAGTAGCTAATTTTATGACTGTGATATATACACAATACATTGGCATATACAGTAGCTAATATTATGACTGTGATACATACACAATACAGTGTCATATACAGTAAATCATATTATGACTGTGACATACACACAATACACTGTCATATACAGTAACTAATATTATGACTGATATGTACACAATACAGTGTCATATACAGTAACTAATATTATGACCGTGATATGTACATAATACATTGTCATATACAGTAGCTAATATTATGACTGTGATATATACACAATACACTGTCATATACAGTAAGTAATATTATGACTGTGATATGTACACAATACAATGTCATATACAGTAACTAATATTTTGACTGTGACATATACACAATACACTGTCATATACAGTAGCTAATATTATGACTGTGATATATACCAATACAGTGTCATATTCAGTAACTAATATTATGACTGTGAGATATACACAATACAGTGTCATATACAGTAACTAATATTATGACTGTGATATATACATAATACACTGTCATATACAGTAGCTAATATTATGACTGACATATACACAATACACTGTCATATACAGTATCTAATCTTATGACTGTGATATATCCTCAAACTACTGTCATATACACTAACTAATATTATGACTGTGATATGTACACAATACACTGTCTTATAAAGTAACTAATATTATGACTGTGATATATCCACGTACTACTGTCATATACAGTAACTAATATTATGACTCTGCTATATAGCCACAAACCACTGTCATATTCAGTAGCTAATATTATGACTGTAATATATACACAATACACTGTCATATACAGTAGCTAATATTATGACTGTAATATATCCACAAACTACTGTCATATACAGTAGCTAATATTATGACTGTGATATGTACACAATACACTGTCACATACAGTATCGATATTATGACTGTGATATATCCACAAACTACTGTCATATACAGTAACTAATATTATGACTGTGATATATCCACAAACTACTGTCATATACAGTAACTAATATTATGACTGTGATATATCCGCAAACTACTGTCATATGCAGTAGCTAATATTATGACTGTGATATATACACAATACACTGTCATATACAGTAACTAATATTATGACTGTGACATATACACAATACACTATCATATACAGTAGCTAACATTATCACTGTGATATATACACTATACACTGTCATATACAGTGGCTAATATTATGGCAGTGACATATACACAATACACTGTCATATACAGTAACTAATATTATGACTGTGATATGTACACAATACAGTGTCATATACAGTAACTAATATTATGACTGTGACACATACACAATACACTGTCATATACAGTAGCTAATATTATGACTGACATATTCACAATACACTGTCATATACAGTAACTAATATTATGACTGTGACATGTACACAATACACCGTCATATACAGTAACTAATATTATGACTCTGATATGTACACAATACAATGTCATATACAGTAACTAATATTATGACTGTGGTATGTACACAATACACTGTCATATACAGTAACTAATATTATGACTGTGATATATACACAATACAGTGTCATATACAGTAGCTAATATTATGACTGTGATATGTACACAATACATTGTCATATACAGTAGCTAATAGTATGACTGTGATATGCACACAATACAGTGTCATATACAGTAGCTAATCTTATGACTGTGATATATACACAATACAGTGTCATATACAGTAACTAATATTATGACTGTGATATATACACAATACAGTGTCATATACAGTAGCTAATATTATGACTGTGATATGTACACAATACAGTGTCATATACAGTAGCTAACATTATGACTGTAATATATACACAATACAGTGTCATATTCAGTAGCTAATATTATGACTGTGATATGTACATAATACAGTGTCATATACAGTAGCTAATATTATGATTGTGATATATACACAATACAGTGTCATATACAGTAGCTAATATTATGACTGTGATATATACACAATACAGTGTCATATACAGTAGCTAATATTATGACTGTGATATATACACAATACAGAGTCATATACAGTAGCCAATATTATGACTGTGATATATACACAATACAGTGTCATATACAGTAACTAATATTATGACTGTGATATATACACTATACATTGTCATATACAGTAACTAATATTATGACTGTGATATGCACACAATACAGTGTCATATACAGTAACTAATATTATGACTGTGATATATACAGAATACAGTGTCGTATACAGTAACTAATATTATGACTGTGATATATACACTATACATTGTCATATACAGTAACTAATACTATGACTAAGATATGCACACAATGCAGTGTCATATACAGTAACTAATATTATGACTGTGATATATACACAATACAGTGTCGTATACAGTATCTAATATTATGCCTGTGATATATACACTATACATTGTCATATACAGTAACTAATATTATGACTGTGATATGCACACAATACAGTGCCATATACAGTAACTAATATTATGACTGTGATATATACACAATACAGTGTCATATACAGTAACCAATATTATGACTGTGATATATACACAATACAGTGTCATATACAGTGACGAATATTATGACTGTGATATGCACACAATACAGTGTCATATACAGTAACTAATATTATGACTGTGATATATACACAATACAGTGTCATATACAGTAGCTAATATTATGACTGTGATATATACACAATACAGAGGCATATAAAGTAGCTAATATTATGACTGTGATAAATATACAATACAGTGTCATATACAGTAGCTAATATTATGATTGTGATATATACACTATACATTGTCATATACAGTAACTAATATTATGACTGTGATAGGCACAATACAGTGTCATATACAGTATCTAATATTATGACTGATATATACACAATACAGTGTCATATACAGTAGCTAATCTTATGACTGTGATATATACACAATACAGTGTCATATAGAGTAGCTAATATTATGACTGTGATTTATACACAATACATTGTCATATACAGTAGCTAATTTTATAACTGTGATATATACACAATACATTGTCATATACAGTAGCTAATATTATGACTGTGATATATACACAATACATTGTCATATACAGTAGCTAATATTATGACTCTGATATATACACAATACATTGTCATATACAGTAGCTAATATTATGACTGTAATACATACACAATACAGTGTCATATACAGTAACTAATATTATGACTGTGACATATACACAATACACTGTCATATACAGTAACTAATATTATGACTGTGATATGTACACAATACACTGTCATATACAGTATCTAATATTATGACTGTGATATATCCACAAACTACTGTCATATACAGTAGCTAATATTATGACTGTGACATATACACATTACCCTGTCATATACACTAACTAATATTATGACTGTGATATGTACACAATACAGTGTCATTTACAGTAACTAATATTATGACTTTGATATGTACACAATACACTGTCATATACAGTAACTAATATTATGAATGTGATATGTACACAATACAGTGTCATATAGAGTACCTAATATTATGACTGTGATATGTACACAATACAGTGTCATATACAGTAACTAATATTATGACTGTGATATGTACACAATACAGTGTCATATACAGTAACTAATATTATGACTGTGATATGTACACAATACACTGTAATATACAGTAAATAATATTATGACTGTGATATGTACGCAATACACTGTAATATACAGTAGCTAATATTATGACTGTGATATGTACACAATACAGTGTCATATACAGTAGCTAATATTATGACTGTGATATGTACACAATACATTGTCATATACAGTAGCTAATAGTATGACTGTGATATGTACACAGTACAGTGTCATATACAGTAGGTAATATTATGACTGTGAGATTATCACACAATAAATGTCATATACAGTAACTAACATTATTACTTTGATATATACACAATTCAGTGTCATATACAGTAACTAACATTATGACTGTAATATATACACAATACAGTGTCATATTCAGTAGCTAATATTATGACTGTGATATGTACATAATACAGTGTCATATACAGTAGCTAATATTATGACTGTATATATACACTATACATTGTCATATACAGTAACTAATATTATGACTGTGATATGCACACAATACAGTGTCATATACAGTAACTAATATTATGACTGTGATATATATAGAGAATACAGTGTCGTATACAGTAACTAATATTATGACTGTGATATAAACACTACATTGTCATATACAGTAACTTATATTATGACGGTGATATGCACACAATACAGTGTCATATACAGTAACTAATATTATGACTGTGATATATACACAATACAGTGTCGTATACAGTAACTAATATTATGACTGTGATACATACACTATACATTGTCATATACAGTAACTAATATTACGACTGTGATATATACACAATACAGTGTCATATACATTAACTAATATTATGACTGTGATATATACACTATATATTGTCATATACAGTAACTAATATAATGACTGTGATATGCACACAATACAGTGTCATATACAGTAACTAATATTATGACTGTGATATATACAGAATACAGTGTCGTATACAGTAACTAATGTGATGACTGTGATATATACACTATACATTGTTATTTACAGTAACTAATATTATGACTGTGATATATACACTATACATTGTCATTTACAGTAACTAATATTATGACTGTGATATGCACACAATACAGTGTCATATACAGTAACTAATATTATGACTGTGATATGCACACAATACAGTGTCATTACAGTAACTAATATTATGACTGTGATATATACACAATAGAGTGTCATATACAGTAGCTAATATTATGACTGTGATATATACACAATACAGTGTCATATACGGTAGCTAATATTATGACTGTGATATATACACTATACAATGTCATATACAGTAACTAATATTATGACTGTGATATGCACACAATACAGTGTCATATACAGTATCTAATATTATGACTGTGATATATACACAATACAGTGTCATATACAGTAGCTAATGTTATGACTGTGATATATACACAATACAGTGTCATATACAGTAACTAATATTATGACTGTGATCTATACACAATACAGTGTCATATACAGTAGCTAATTTTATGACTGTGATATATACACAATACATTGTCATATACAGTAGCTAATTTTATGACTGTGATATATACACAATACAGTGTCATATACAGTAACTAATATTATGACTGTGATATGTACACAATACAGTGTCATATACAGTAGCTAATATTATGACTGACATATACACAATACACTGCCATATACAGTATCTAATATTATGACTGTGATATATCCACAAACTACTGTCATATACACTAACTAATATTATGACTCTGATATGTACACAATACACTGTCATATACAGTATCTAATATTATGACTGTGATATATCCACAAACTACTGTCATATACACTAACTAATATTATGACTGTGATATATCCACAAACTACTGTCATATACAGTAACTAATATTATGACTGTGATATATCCGCAAACTACTGACATATACAGTAGCTAATGTTATGTATGTGATATATACACTATACATTGTCATATACAGTAACTAATATTATGACTGTGATATGCACACAATACAGTGTCATATACAGTATCTAATATTATGAGTGTGATATATACACAATACAGTGTCATATGCAGTAGCTAATTTTATGACTGTGATATATACAGAATACAGTGTCATATACAGTAGCTAATATTATGACTGTTATTTATACACAATACATTGTCATATACAGTAGCTAATTTTATGACTGTGATATATACACAATACATTGTCATATACAGTAGCTAATATTATGACTGTGATATATACACAATACATTGCCATATACAGTAGCTAATATTATGACTGTGATACATACACAATACAGTGTCATATACAGTAACAAATATTATGACTGTGACATGTACACAATACACTGTCATATACAGTAACTAATATTATGACTGTGATATGTACACAATACACTGTCATATACAGTATCTAATATTATGACTGTGATATATCCACAAACTACTGTCATATACAGTAGCTAATATTATGACTGTGATATATACACAATACACTGTCATATACAGTAACTAATATTATGACTGTGATATGTACACAATACACTGTCATATACAGTAACTAATATTATGACTGTGACATATACACAATACACTGTCATATACAGTAGCTAATATTATGACTGTGATATATACACAATACAGTGTCATATTCAGTAACTAATATTATGACTGTGAGATATACACAATACAGTGTCATATACAGTAACTAATATTATGACCGTGATATATCCACAAACTACTGTCATATACAGTAGTTAATATTATGACTGTGATATATACACAATACAGTGTCATATACAGTAACTAATATTATGACTGTGATATATCCACAAACTACTGTCATATACAGTAACTAATATTATGACTGTGATATATCCACAAACCACTGTCATATAGTGTAGCTAATATTATGACTGTGATATATACACAATACACTGTCATATACAGTAGCTAATATTATGACTGTGATATATACACAATACACTGTCATATACAGTAGCTAATATTATGACTATGATATATACACAATACACTGTCATATACAGTAGCTAATATTATGACTGTGATATATACACAATACACTGTCATATACAGTATCTAATATTATGACTGTGATATATCCACAAACTACTGTCATATACAGTAACTAATATTATGACTGTAATATATACACAAACTACTATCATATACAGTAACTAATATTATGACTGTGATATATCCGCAAACTACTGTCATATACAGTGGCTAATATTATGACTGTGATATATGCACAATACACTGTCATATACAATAACTAATATTATGACTGTGACATATACACAATACACTGTCATATACAGTAGCTAATATTATGACTGTGATATATACACAATACACTGTCATATACAGTAGCTATTATTATGACTGTGACATATACACAATACACTGTCATATACAGTAGCTAATCTTATGACTGTGATAAATACACAATACACTGTCATATACAGTAACTAATATTATGACTGTGATATGTACACAATACACTGTCTTATACAGTAACTAATATTAAGACTGTGACATATACACAATACATTGTCATATACAGTAACTAATATTATGACTGTGACATATACACAATACACTGTCATATACAGTAACTAATATTATGACTGTGACATATACACAATACACTGTCATATACAGTAAGTAATATTATGACTGTGACATATACACAATACACTGTCATATACAGTAACGAATATTATGACTGTGACATATACACAGTACACTGTCATATACAGTAACTAATATTATGACTGTGACATATACACAATACAAAGTCATATACAGTAGCTAATATTATGACTGACATATGCAGAATACACTGTCATATACAGTATCTAATATTATGACTGTGATATATCCACAAACTACTGTCATATACAGTATTTAACATTATGACTGTGATATGTACACAATACACTGTCATATACAGTAACCAATATTATGACTGTGATATATCCACAGACTACTGTCATATACAGTAACTAATATTATGACTGTGAAATATACACAATAAACTGTCATATACAGTATCTAATATTATGACTGTGATATATACACAATACACTGTCATATACAGTTACTAATATTATGACTGTGATATATATGCACAAACTACTGTCATTTACAGTAGCTAATATTATGTCTGTGATATATCCATAAACTACTGTCATAGAAAAAAAACTTATATTATGACTGTGACATATACACAATACACTGTCATATACAATATCTAACATTATGACTGTGATATATCCACAAACTGTTGTCATATACAGTAGCTAATATTATGACAGTGATATATACACAATACACTGTCTTATACAGGAGCTAATTTTATGACTGTGATAAATACACAATACACTGTCATATACAGTAACTAATATTATGGCTGTGATATGTACACAATACACTGTCATATACAGTAACTAATATTATGACTGTGACATATACACAATACACTGTCATATACAGTAACTAATATTATGACTGTGACATATACACAATACACTGTCATATACAGTAACTAATATTATGACTGTGATATATCCGCAAACTACTGTCATATACAGTAGCTAATATTATGACTGTGATATGTGCACAATACACTGTCATATACAGTATCTAATATTATGACTGTGATATATCCACAAACTACTGTCATATACAGTAACTATAATTATGACTGTGAATTATCCACAAACTACTCTCATATACAGTAACTAATATTATGACTGTGATATATCCGCAAACTACTGTCATATACAGTAGCTAATATTATGACTGTGATATATACACAGTACATTGTCATATACCGTAACTAATATTATGACTGTGACATATACACAATACACTGTCATATACAGTAGCTAATATTATGACTGACATATTCACAATACACTGTCATATACAGTATCTAATATTATTACTGTGATATATACACAAACTACTGTCATATACAGTTACTAATATTATGACTGTGATATATACACAAACTACTGTCATATACAGTAGCTAATATTATGACTGTGATATGTACACAATACACTGTCATATACAGTTGCTAATATTATGACTGTGATATATCCACAAACTACTGTTATATACAGTAACTAATATTATGACTGTGATATATACACAATACACTGTCATATACAGTAACTAATATTATGACGGTGATATATCCACAGACTACTGTCATTTACAGTAGCTAATATTATGACTGTGATATATCCACAAACTACTGTCATATAAAGTAACTAATATTATGACTGTGACATATACACAATACACTGTCATATACAGTATCTAATATTATGACTGTGATATATCCACAAACTGTTGTCATATACAGTAGCTCATATTATGACTGTGATAAATACACAATACACTGTCATATACAGTAACTAATATTATATATATATGTCGTCCTCCCTGGACTGGTGGTACCGTACTAGCCTCTAGTTCCCAAGGCCGCGGGTTCAAACCCGGCGGAGGGCGATGGATTTTTTCGGGCGTAAAAATCGCTAGCACGGCTTCCTTCGGAAGGGAAGTAAAGCCGGTGGTCCCGTGTCGTAGATTTACGGCACGTAAAAGAACCTCAAGCCTGATAAAGAGGCCTCTGAGCAAAATTACAGGTGTTTCACGCCCAATATAGAATGGGACGCTAAGAACCATAGTAGTTAAAGAGCGTCCATAAATAAAACTCAATTTATTTATTTACCAATATTATGACTGTGACATATACGCAATACACTGTCATATACAGTAACTAATATTATGACTGTGACATATACACAATACACTGTCACATACAGTAACTAATATTATGATTGTGACATATACACAATACACTGTCATATACAGTAAGTAATATTATGACTGTGACATATACACAATACTCTGTCATATACAGTAACTAATATTACGACTGTGACATATACACAATACACTGTCATATACAGTAACTAATATTATGACTGTGACATATACACAATACACTGTCATATACAGTAGATAATATTATGACTGACATATACAGAATATACTGTCATATACAGTATCTAATATTATGACTGTGATATATTCACAAACTACTGTCATATACAGTAACTAATATTATGACTGTGATATGTACACAATACAGTGTCATATACAGTAACTAATATTATGACTGTGATATGTACACAATACAGTGTCATATACAGTAACTAATATTATGACTGTGATATGTACACAATACACTGTAATATACAGTAACTAATATTATGACTGTGATATGTACGCAATACACTGTAATATACAGTAGCTAATATTATGACTGTGATATGTACACAATACAGTGTCATATACAGTAGCTAATATTATGACTGTGATATGTACACAATACATTGTCATATACAGTAGCTAATAGTATGACTGTGATATGTACACAGTACAGTGTCATATACAGTAGGTAATATTATGACTGTGAGATTATCACACAATAAATGTCATATACAGTAACTAACATTATTACTTTGATATATACACAATTCAGTGTCATATACAGTAACTAACATTATGACTGTAATATATACACAATACAGTGTCATATTCAGTAGCTAATATTATGACTGTGATATGTACATAATACAGTGTCATATACAGTAGCTAATATTATGACTGTATATATACACTATACATTGTCATATACAGTAACTAATATTATGACTGTGATATGCACACAATACAGTGTCATATACAGTAACTAATATTATGACTGTGATATATATAGAGAATACAGTGTCGTATACAGTAACTAATATTATGACTGTGATATAAACACTACATTGTCATATACAGTAACTTATATTATGACGGTGATATGCACACAATGCAGTGTCATATACAGTAACTAATATTATGACTGTGATATATACACAATACAGTGTCGTATACAGTAACTAATATTATGACTGTGATACATACACTATACATTGTCATATACAGTAACTAATATTACGACTGTGATATATACACAATACAGTGTCATATACATTAACTAATATTATGACTGTGATATATACACTATATATTGTCATATACAGTAACTAATATAATGACTGTGATATGCACACAATACAGTGTCATATACAGTAACTAATATTATGACTGTGATATATACAGAATACAGTGTCGTATACAGTAACTAATGTGATGACTGTGATATATACACTATACATTGTCATTTACAGTAACTAATATTATGACTGTGATATATACACCATACATTGTCATTTACAGTAACTAATATTATGACTGTGATATGCACACAATACAGTGTCATATACAGTAACTAATATTATGACTGTGATATGCACACAATACAGTGTCATATACAGTAACTAATATTATGACTGTGATATATACACAATAGAGTTCATATACAGTAGCTAATATTATGACTGTGATATATACACAATACAGAGTCATATACAGTAGCTAATATTATGACTGTGATAAATACACAATACAGTGTCATATACAGTAGCTAATATTATGACTGTGATATATACACTATACAATGTCATATACAGTAACTAATATTATGACTGTGATATGCACACAATACAGTGTCATATACAGTATCTAATATTATGACTGTGATATATACACAATACAGTGTCATATACAGTAGCTAATCGTATGACTGTGATATATACACAATACAGTGTCATATACAGTAACTAATATTATGACTGTGATCTATACACAATACAGTGTCATATACAGTAGCTAATTTTATGACTGTGATATATACACAATACAGTGTCATATACAGTAACTAATATTATGACTGTGATATGTACACAATACAGTGTCATATACAGTAGCTAATATTATGACTGACATATACACAATACACTGCCATATACAGTATCTAATATTATGACTGTGATATATCCACAAACTACTGTCATATACACTAACTAATATTATGACTCTGATATGTACACAATACACTGTCATATACAGTAACTAATATTATGACTCTGATATGTACACAATACACTGTCATATACAGTAACTAATATTATGACTGTGATATATCCACAAACCACTGTCATATACAGTAGCTAATATTATGACTGTGATATATACACAATACACTGTCATATACAGTAGCTAATATTATGACTGTGATATATCCACAAAGTACTGTCATATACAGTATCTAATATTATCACTGTGATATATGTACACAATACACTGTCATATACAGTATCTAATATTATGACTGTGATATATCCACAAACTACTGTCATATACAGTAACTAATATTATGACTGTGATATATCCGCAAACTACTGTCATATACACTAGCTAATGTTATGTATGTGATATATACACTATACATTGTCATATACAGTAACTAATATTATGACTGTGATATGCACACAATACAGTGTCATATACAGTATCTAATATTATGAGTGTGATATATACACAATACAGTGTCATATGCAGTAGCTAATTTTATGACTGTGATATATACACAATACAGTGTCATATACAGTAGCTAATATTATGACTGTTATTTATACACAATACATTGTCATATACAGTAGCTAATTTTATGACTGTGATATATACACAATACATTGTCATATACAGTAGCTAATATTATGACTGTGATATATACACAATACATTGCCATATACAGTAGCTAATATTATGACTGTGATACATACACAATACAGTGTCATATACAGTAACAAATATTATGACTGTGACATGTACACAATACACTGTCATATACAGTAACTAATATTATGACTGTGATATGTACACAATACACTGTCATATACAGTATCTAATATTATGACTGTGATATATCCACAAACTACTGTCATATACAGTAGCTAATATTATGACTGTGATATATACACAATACACTGTCATATACAGTAACTAATATTATGACTGTGATATGTACACAATACACTGTCATATACAGTAACTAATATTATGACTGTGACATATACACAATACACTGTCATATACAGTAGCTAATATTATGACTGTGATATATACACAATACAGTGTCATATTCAGTAACTAATATTATGACTGTGAGATATACACAATACAGTGTCATATACAGTAACTAATATTATGACCGTGATATATCCACAAACTACTGTCATATACAGTAACTAATATTATGACTGTGATATATCCACAAACCACTGTCATATAGTGTAGCTAATATTATGACTGTGATATATACACAATACACTGTCATATACAGTAGCTAATATTATGACTGAAATATATACACAATACACTGTCATATACAATATCTAATATTATGACTGTGATATATCCACAAACTACTGTCATATACAGTAACTAATATTATGACTGTAATATATACACAAACTACTGTCATATACAGTAACAAATATTATGACTGTGATATATCCGCAAACTACTGTCATATACAGTAGCTAATATTATGACTGTGATATATACACAATACATTGTCATATACAGTAACTAATATTATGACTGTGACATACACAATACACTGTCATATACAGTAGCTAATATTATGACTGTGATATGTACACAATACACTGTCATATACAGTAGCTAATATTATGACTGTGACATATACACAATACACTGTCATATACAGTAGCTAATTTTATGACTGTGATAAATACACAATACACTGTCATATACAGTAACTAATATTATGACTGTGATATGTAGACAATACACTGTCTTATACAGTAACTAATATTAAGACTGTGACATATACACAATACATTGTCATATACAGTAACTAATATTATGACTGTGACATATACACAATACACTGTCATATACAGTAACTGATATTATGACTGTGACATATACACAATACACTGTCATATACAGTAAGTAATATTATGACTGTGACATATACACTGTCATATACAGTAACGAATATTATGACTGTGACATATACACAGTACACTGTCATATACAGTAACTAATATTATGACTGTGACATATACACAATACACAGTCATATACAGTAGCTAATATTATGACTGACATATGCAGAATACACTGTCATATACAGTATCTAATATTATGACTGTGATATATCCACAAACTACTGTCATATACAGTAACTAATATTATGACTGTGATATGTACACAATACACTGTCATATACAGTAACTAATATTATGACTGTGATATATCCACAGACTACTGTCATATACAGTAACTAATATTATGACTGTGAAATATACACAATACACTGTCATATACAGTATCTAATATTATGACTGTGATATATACACAATACACTGTCATATACAGTTACTAATATTATGACTGTGATATATATGCACAAACTACTGTCATTTACAGTAGCTAATATTATGTCTGTGATATATCCATAAACTACTGTCATAGAAAAAAAACTTATATTATGACTGTGACATATACACAATACACTGTCATATACAATATCTAACATTATGACTGTGATATATCCACAAACTGTTGTCATATACAGTAGCTAATATTATGACTGTGATATATACACAATACACTGTCTTATACAGGAGCTAATTTTATGACTGTGATAAATACACAATACACTGTCATATACAGTAACTAATATTATGACTGTGATATGTACACAATACACTGTCATATACAGTAACTAATATTATGACTGTGACATATACACAATACACTGTCATATACAGTAACTAATATTATGACTGTGACATATACACAATACACTGTCATATACAGTAACTAATATTATGACTGTATTATATCCGCAAACTACTGTCATATACAGTAGCTAATATTATGACTGTGATATGTGCACAATACACTGTCATATACAGTATCTAATATTATGACTGTGATATATCCACAAACTACTGTCATATACAGTAACTATAATTATGACTGTGAATTATCCACAAACTACTCTCATATACAGTAACTAATATTATGACTGTGATATATCCGCAAACTACTGTCATATACAGTAGCTAATATTATGACTGTGATATATACACAGTACACTGTCATATACCGTAACTAATATTATGACTGTGACATATACACAATACACTGTCATATACAGTAGCTAATATTATGACTGTGACATATACACAATACACTGTCATATACAGTAGCTAATATTATGACTGTGACATATTCACAATACACTGTCATATACAGTATCTAATATTATGACTGAGATATATTCACAAACTACTGTCATATACAGTAGCTAATATTATGACTGTGATATATACACAATACACTGTCATATACAGTAACTAATATTATGACTGTGATATATACACAAACTACTGTCATATACAGTAACTAATATTATGACTGTGATATATCCACAAACTACTGTCATATACAGTAACTAATATCATGACTGTGATATATCCACAAACTACTGTCATATACGGTAGCTAATATTATGACTGTAATATATACACAAACTACTGTCATATACAGTAGCTAATATTATTACTGTGATATATACACAAACTACTGTCATATACAGTTACTAATATTATGACTGTGATATATACACAAACTACTGTCATATACAGTAGCTAATATTATGACTGTGATATGTACACAATACACTGTCATATACAGTTGCTAATATTATGACTGTGATATATCCACAAACTACTGTTATATACAGTAACTAATATTATGACTGTGATATATACACAATACACTGTCATATACAGTAACTAATATTATGACGGTGATATATCCACTGACTACTGTCATTTACAGTAGCTAATATTATGACTGTGATATATCCACAAACTACTGTCATATAAAGTAACTAATATTATGACTGTGACATATTCACAATACACTGTCATATACAGTATCTAATATTATGACTGTGATATATCCACAAACTGTTGTCATATACAGTAGCTCATAATATGACTGTGATAAATACACAATACACTGTCATATACAGTAACTAATATTATATATATATATGTCGTCCTCCGTGGACTGGTGGTACCGTACTAGCCTCTAGTTCCCAAGGCCGCGGGTTCAAACCCGGCGGAGGGCGATGGATTTTTTCGGGCGTAAAAATCGTTAGCACGGCTTCCTTCGGAAGGGAAGTAAATCCGGTGGTCCCGTGTCGTAGATTTACGGCACGTAAAAGAACCTCAAGCCTGATAAAGAGGCCTCTGAGCAAAATTACAGGTGATTCACGCCCAATATAGAATGGGACGCTAAGAACCATAGTAGTTAAAGAGCGTCCATAAATAAAACTCAATTTATTTATTTACTAATATTATGACTGTGACATATACGCAATACACTGTCATATACAGTAACTAATATTATGACTGTGACATATACACAATACACTGTCATATACAGTAACTAATATTATGATTGTGACATATACACAATACACTGTCATATACAGTAAGTAATATTATGACTGTGACATATACACAATACTCTGTCATATACAGTAACTAATATTACGACTGTGACATATACACAATACACTGTCATATACAGTAACTAATATTATGACTGTGACATATACACAATACACTGTCATATACAGTAGCTAATATTATGACTGACATATACAGAATATACTGTCATATACAGTATCTAATATTATGACTGTGATATATCCACAAACTACTGTCATATACAGTAACTAATATTATGACTGTGATATGTACACAATACACTGTCATATACAGTAACTAATATTATGACTGTGATATATGCACAATACTGTCATATACAGTAACTAATATTATGACTGTGATATATCCGCAAACTACTGACATATACAGTAGCTAATGTTATGTATGTGATATATACACTATACATTGTCATATACAGTAACTAATATTATGACTGTGATATGCACACAATACAGTGTCATATACAGTATCTAATATTATGAGTGTGATATATACACAATACAGTGTCATATGCAGTAGCTAATTTTATGACTGTGATATATACAGAATACAGTGTCATATACAGTAGCTAATATTATGACTGTTATTTATACACAATACATTGTCATATACAGTAGCTAATTTTGTGACTGTGATATATACACAATACATTGTCATATACAGTAGCTAATATTATGACTGTGATATATACACAATACATTGCCATATACAGTAGCTAATATTATGACTGTGATACATACACAATACAGTGTCATATACAGTAACAAATATTATGACTGTGACATGTACACAATACATTGTCATATACAGTAACTAATATTATGACTGTGATATGTACACAATACACTGTCATATACAGTATCTAATATTATGACTGTGATATATCCACAAACTACTGTCATATACAGTAGCTAATATTATGACTGTGATATATACACAATACACTGTCATATACAGTAACTAATATTATGACTGTGATATGTACACAATACACTGTCATATACAGTAACTAATATTATGACTGTGACATATACACAATACACTGTCATATACAGTAGCTAATATTATGACTGTGATATATACACAATACAGTGTCATATTCAGTAACTAATATTATGACTGTGAGATATACACAATACAGTGTCATATACAGTAACTAATATTATGACCGTGATATATCCACAAACTACTGTCATATACAGTAGTTAATATTATGACTGTGATATATACACAATACAGTGTCATATACAGTAACTAATATTATGACTGTGATATATCCACAAACTACTGTCATATACAGTAACTAATATTATGACTGTGATATATCCACAAACCACTGTCATATAGTGTAGCTAATATTATGACTGTGATATATACACAATACACTGTCATATACAGTAGCTAATATTATGACTGTGATATATACACAATACACTGTCATATACAGTAGCTAATATTATGACTATGATATATACACAATACACTGTCATATACAGTAGCTAATATTATGACTGTGATATATACACAATACACTGTCATATACAGTATCTAATATTAAAACTGTGATATATCCACAAACTACTGTCATATACAGTAACTAATATTATGACTGTAATATATACACAAACTACTATCATATACAGTAACTAATATTATGACTGTGATATATCCGCAAACTACTGTCATATACAGTGGCTAATATTATGACTGTGATATATACACAATACACTGTCATATACAGTAACTAATATTATGACTGTGACATATACACAATACACTGTCATATACAGTAGCTAATATTATGACTGTGATATATACACAATACACTGTCATATACAGTAGCTATTATTATGACTGTGACATATACACAATACACTGTCATATACAGTAGCTAATCTTATGACTGTGATAAATACACAATACACTGTCATATACAGTAACTAATATTATGACTGTGATATGTACACAATACACTGTCTTATACAGTAACTAATATTAAGACTGTGACATATACACAATACATTGTCATATACAGTAACTAATATTATGACTGTGACATATACACAATACACTGTCATATACAGTAACTAATATTATGACTGTGACATATACACAATACACTGTCATATACAGTAAGTAATATTATGACTGTGACATATACACAATACACTGTCATATACAGTAACGAATATTATGACTGTGACATATACACAGTACACTGTCATATACAGTAACTAATATTATGACTGTGACATATACACAATACAAAGTCATATACAGTAGCTAATATTATGACTGACATATGCAGAATACACTGTCATATACAGTATCTAATATTATGACTGTGATATATCCACAAACTACTGTCATATACAGTAACTAACATTATGACTGTGATATGTACACAATACACTGTCATATACAGTAACCAATATTATGACTGTGATATATCCACAGACTACTGTCATATACAGTAACTAATATTATGACTGTGAAATATACACAATACACTGTCATATACAGTATCTAATATTATGACTGTGATATATACACAATACACTGTCATATACAGTTACTAATATTATGACTGTGATATATATGCACAAACTACTGTCATTTACAGTAGCTAATATTATGTCTGTGATATATCCATAAACTACTGTCATAGAAAAAAACTTATATTATGACTGTGACATATACACAATACACTGTCATATACAATATCTAACATTATGACTGTGATATATCCACAAACTGTTGTCATATACAGTAGCTAATATTATGACAGTGATATATACACAATACACTGTCTTATACAGGAGCTAATTTTATGACTGTGATAAATACACAATACACTGTCATATACAGTAACTAATATTATGACTGTGATATGTACACAATACACTGTCATATACAGTAACTAATATTATGACTGTGACATATACACAATACACTGTCATATACAGTAACTAATATTATGACTGTGACATATACACAATACACTGTCATATACAGTAACTAATATTATGACTGTGATATATCCGCAAACTACTGTCATATACAGTAGCTAATATTATGACTGTGATATGTGCACAATACACTGTCATATACAGTATCTAATATTATGACTGTGATATATCCACAAACTACTGTCATATACAGTAACTATAATTATGACTGTGAATTATCCACAAACTACTCTCATATACAGTAACTAATATTATGACTGTGATATATCCGCAAACTACTGTCATATACAGTAGCTAATATTATGACTGTGATATATACACAGTACATTGTCATATACCGTAACTAATATTATGACTGTGACATATACACAAAACACTGTCATATACAGTAGCTAATATTATGACTGTGACATATTCACAATACACTGTCATATACAGTATCTAATATTATGACTGATATATATTCACAAACTACTGTCATATACAGTAGCTAATATTATGACTGTGATATATACACAATACACTGTCATATACAGTAACTAATATTATGACTGTGATATATACACAAACTACTGTCATATACAGTAACTAATATTATGACTGTGATATATCCACAAACTACTGTCATATACAGTAACTAATATGATGACTGTGATATATCCACAAACTACTGTCATATACGGTAGCTAATATTATGACTGTAATATATACACAAACTACTGTCATATACAGTAGCTAATATTATGACTGTGATATATCCACAAAACTACTGTTATATACAGTAACTAATATTATGACTGTGATATATACACAATACACTGTCATATACAGTAACTAATATTATGACGGTGATATATCCACAGACTACTGTCATTTACAGTAGCTAATATTATGACTGTGATATATCCACAAACTACTGTCATATAAAACAACTAATATTATGACTGTGACATATACACAATACACTGTCATATACAGTATCTAATATTATGACTGTGATATATCCACAAACTGTTGTCATATACAGTAGCTCATATTATGACTGTGATAAATACACAATACACTGTCATATACAGTAACTAATATTATATATATATGTCGTCCTCCGTGGACTGGTGGTACCGTACTAGCCTCTAGTTCCCAAGGCCGCGGGTTCAAACCCGGCGGAGGGCGATGGATTTTTTCGGGCGTAAAAATCGTTAGCACGGCTTCCTTCGGAAGGGAAGTAAAGCCGGTGGTCCCGTGTCGTAGATTTACGGCACGTAAAAGAACCTCAAGCCTGATAAAGAGGCCTCTGAGCAAAATTACAGGTGTTTCACGCCCAATATAGAATGGGACGCTAAGAACCATAGTAGTTAAAGAGCGTCCATAAATAAAACTCAATTTATTTATTTAGTAATATTATGACTGTGACATATACGCAATACACTGTCATATACAGTAACTAATATTATGACTGTGACATATACACAATACACTGTCACATACAGTAACTAATATTATGATTGTGACATATACACAATACACTGTCATATACAGTAAGTAATATTATGACTGTGACATATACACAATACTCTGTCATATACAGTAACTAATATTACGACTGTGACATATACACAATACACTGTCATATACAGTAACTAATATTATGACTGTGACATATACACAATACACTGTCATATACAGTAGATAATATTATGACTGACATATACAGAATATACTGTCATATACAGTATCTAATATTATGACTGTGATATATTCACAAACTACTGTCATATACAGTAACTAATATTATGACTGTGATATGTACACAATACAGTGTCATATACAGTAACTAATATTATGACTGTGATATGTACACAATACAGTGTCATATACAGTAACTAATATTATGACTGTGATATGTACACAATACACTGTAATATACAGTAACTAATATTATGACTGTGATATGTACGCAATACACTGTAATATACAGTAGCTAATATTATGACTGTGATATGTACACAATACAGTGTCATATACAGTAGCTAATATTATGACTGTGATATGTACACAATACATTGTCATATACAGTAGCTAATAGTATGACTGTGATATGTACACAGTACAGTGTCATATACTGTAGGTAATATTATGACTGTGAGATTATCACACAATAAATGTCATATACAGTAACTCACATTATTACTTTGATATATACACAATTCAGTGTCATATACAGTAACTAATATTATGACTGTGATATGTACACAATACAGTGTCATATACAGTAACTAATATTATGACTGTGATATGTACACAATACAGTGTCATATACAGTAGCTAATATTATGACTGTGATATGTACATAATACAGTGTCATATACAGTAGCTAATATTATGACTGTATATATACACTATACATTGTCATATACAGTAACTAATATTATGACTGTGATATGCACACAATACAGTGTCATATACAGTAACTAATATTATGACTGTGATATATATAGAGAATACAGTGTCGTATACAGTAACTAATATTATGACTGTGATATAAACACTACATTGTCATATACAGTAACTTATATTATGACGGTGATATGCACACAATACAGTGTCATATACAGTAACTAATATTATGACTGTGATATATACACAATACAGTGTCGTATACAGTAACTAATATTATGACTGTGATACATACACTATACATTGTCATATACAGTAACTAATATTACGACTGTGATATATACACAATACAGTGTCATATACATTAACTAATATTATGACTGTGATATATACACTATATATTGTCATATACAGTAACTAATATAATGACTGTGATATGCACACAATACAGTGTCATATACAGTAACTAATATTATGACTGTGATATATACAGAATACAGTGTCGTATACAGTAACTAATGTGATGACTGTGATATATACACTATACATTGTCATTTACAGTAACTAATATTATGACTGTGATATATACACTATACATTGTCATTTACAGTAACTAATATTATGACTGTGATATGCACACAATACAGTGTCATATACAGTAACTAATATTATGACTGTGATATGCACACAATACAGTGTCATATACAGTAACTAATATTATGACTGTGATATGCACACAATACAGTGTCATATACAGTAACTAATATTATGACTGTGATATATACACAATAGAGTGTCATATACAGTAGCTAATATTATGACTGTGATATATACACAATACAGAGTCATATACAGTAGCTAATATTATGACTGTGATAAATACACAATACAGTGTCATATACAGTAGCTAATATTATGACTGTGATATATACACTATACAATGTCATATACAGTAACTAATATTATGACTGTGATATGCACACAATACAGTGTCATATACAGTATCTAATATTATGACTGTGATATATACACAATACAGTGTCATATACAGTAGCTAATCTTATGACTGTGATATATACACAATACAGTGTCATATACAGTAACTAATATTATGACTGTGATCTATACACAATACAGTGTCATATACAGTAGCTAATTTTATGACTGTGATATATACACAATACAGTGTCATATACAGTAACTAATATTATGACTGTGATATGTACACAATACAGTGTCATATACAGTAGCTAATATTATGACTGACATATACACAATACACTGCCATATACAGTATCTAATATTATGACTGTGATATATCCACAAACTACTGTCATATACACTAACTAATATTATGACTCTGATATGTACACAGTACACTGTCATATACAGTAACTAATATTATGACTCTGATATGTACACAATACACTGTCATATACAGTAACTAATATTATGACTGTGATATATCCACAAACCACTGTCATATACAGTAGCTAATATTATGACTGTGATATATACACAATACACTGTCATATACAGTAGCTAATATTATGACTGTGATATATCCACAAAGTACTGTCATATACAGTATCTAATATTATCACTGTGATATATGTACACAATACACTGTCATATACAGTATCTAATATTATGACTGTGATATATCCACAAACTACTGTCATATACAGTAACTAATATTATGACTGTGATATATCCGCAAACTACTGTCATATACACTAGCTAATGTTATGTATGTGATATATACACTATACATTGTCATATACAGTAACTAATATTATGACTGTGATATGCACACAATACAGTGTCATATACAGTATCTAATATTATGAGTGTGATATATACACAATACAGTGTCATATGCAGTAGCTAATTTTATGACTGTGATATATACACAATACAGTGTCATATACAGTAGCTAATATTATGACTGTTATTTATACACAATACATTGTCATATACAGTAGCTAATTTTATGACTGTGATATATACACAATACATTGTCATATACAGTAGCTAATATTATGACTGTGATATATACACAATACATTGCCATATACAGTAGCTAATATTATGACTGTGATACATACACAATACAGTGTCATATACAGTAACAAATATTATGACTGTGACATGTACACAATACACTGTCATATACAGTAACTAATATTATGACTGTGATATGTACACAATACACTGTCATATACAGTATCTAATATTATGACTGTGATATATCCACAAACTACTGTCATATACAGTAGCTAATATTATGACTGTGATATATACACAATACACTGTCATATACAGTAACTAATATTATGACTGTGATATGTACACAATACACTGTCATATACAGTAACTAATATTATGACTGTGACATATACACAATACACTGTCATATACAGTAGCTAATATTATGACTGTGATATATACACAATACAGTGTCATATTCAGTAACTAATATTATGACTGTGAGATATACACAATACAGTGTCATATACAGTAACTAATATTATGACCGTGATATATCCACAAACCACTGTCATATAGTGTAGCTAATATTATGACTGTGATATATACACAATACACTGTCATATACAGTAGCTAATATTATGACTGTGATATATACACAATACACTGTCATATACAGTATCTAATATTATGACTGTGATATATCCACAAACTACTGTCATATACAGTAGCTAATATTATGACTGTAATATATACACAAACTACTGTCATATACAGTAGCTAATATTATTACTGTGATATATACACAAACTACTGTCATATACAGTTACTACTATTATGACTGTGATATATACACAAACTACTGTCATATACAGTAGCTAATATTATGACTGTGATATGTACACAATACACTGTCATATACAGTTGCTAATATTATGACTGTGATATATCCACAAACTACTGTTATATACAGTAACTAATATTATGACTGTGATATATACACAATACACTGTCATATACAGTAACTAATATTATGACGGTGATATATCCACAGACTACTGTCATTTACAGTAGCTAATATTATGACTGTGATATATCCACAAACTACTGTCATATAAAGTAACTAATATTATGACTGTGACATATACACAATACACTGTCATATACAGTATCTAATATTATGACTGTGATATATCCACAAACTGTTGTCATATACAGTAGCTCATATTATGACTGTGATAAATACACAATACACTGTCATATACAGTAACTAATATTATATATATATGTCGTCCTCCGTGGACTGGTGGTACCGTACTAGCCTCTAGTTCCCAAGGCCGCGGGTTCAAACCCGGCGGAGGGCGATGGATTTTTTCGGGCGTAAAAATCGTTAGCACGGCTTCCTTCGGAAGGGAAGTAAAGCCGGTGGTCCCGTGTCGTAGATTTACGGCACGTAAAAGAACCTCAAGCCTGATAAAGAGGCCTCTGAGCAAAATTACAGGTGTTTCACGCCCAATATAGAATGGGACGCTAAGAACCATAGTAGTTAAAGAGCGTCCATAAATAAAACTCAATTTATTTATTTAGTAATATTATGACTGTGACATATACGCAATACACTGTCATATACAGTAACTAATATTATGACTGTGACATATACACAATACACTGTCACATACAGTAACTAATATTATGATTGTGACATATACACAATACACTGTCATATACAGTAAGTAATATTATGACTGTGACATATACACAATACTCTGTCATATACAGTAACTAATATTACGACTGTGACATATACACAATACACTGTCATATACAGTAACTAATATTATGACTGTGACATATACACAATACACTGTCATATACAGTAGATAATATTATGACTGACATATACAGAATATACTGTCATATACAGTATCTAATATTATGACTGTGATATATTCACAAACTACTGTCATATACAGTAACTAATATTATGACTGTGATATGTACACAATACAGTGTCATATACAGTAACTAATATTATGACTGTGATATGTACACAATACAGTGTCATATACAGTAACTAATATTGTGACTGTGATATGTACACAATACACTGTAATATACAGTAACTAATATTATGACTGTGATATGTACGCAATACACTGTAATATACAGTAGCTAATATTATGACTGTGATATGTACACAATACAGTGTCATATACAGTAGCTAATATTATGACTGTGATATGTACACAATACATTGTCATATACAGTAGCTAATAGTATGACTGTGATATGTACACAGTACAGTGTCATATACACTAGGTAATATTATGACTGTGAGATTATCACACAATAAATGTCATATACAGTAACTAACATTATTACTTTGATATATACACAATTCAGTGTCATATACAGTAACTAACATTATGACTGTAATATATACACAATACAGTGTCATATTCAGTAGCTAATATTATGACTGTGATATGTACATAATACAGTGTCATATACAGTAGCTAATATTATGACTGTATATATACACTATACATTGTCATATACAGTAACTAATATTATGACTGTGATATGCACACAATACAGTGTCATATACAGTAACTAATATTATGACTGTGATATATATAGAGAATACAGTGTCGTATACAGTAACTAATATTATGACTGTGATATAAACACTACATTGTCATATACAGTAACTTATATTATGACGGTGATATGCACACAATACAGTGTCATATACAGTAACTAATATTATGACTGTGATATATACACAATACAGTGTCGTATACAGTAACTAATATTATGACTGTGATACATACACTATACATTGTCATATACAGTAACTAATATTACGACTGTGATATATACACAATACAGTGTCATATACATTAACTAATATTATGACTGTGATATATACACTATATATTGTCATATACAGTAACTAATATAATGACTGTGATATGCACACAATACAGTGTCATATACAGTAACTAATATTATGACTGTGATATATACAGAATACAGTGTCGTATACAGTAACTAATGTGATGACTGTGATATATACACTATACATTGTCATTTACAGTAACTAATATTATGACTGTGATATATACACTATACATTGTCATTTACAGTAACTAATATTATGACTGTGATATGCACACAATACAGTGTCATATACAGTAACTAATATTATGACTGTGATATGCACACAATACAGTGTCATATACAGTAACTAATATTATGACTGTGATATATACACAATAGAGTGTCATATACAGTAGCTAATATTATGACTGTGATATATACACAATACAGAGTCATATACAGTAGCTAATATTATGACTGTGATAAATACACAATACAGTGTCATATACAGTAGCTAATATTATGACTGTGATATATACACTATACAATGTCATATACAGTAACTAATATTATGACTGTGATATGCACACAATACAGTGTCATATACAGTATCTAATATTATGACTGTGATATATACACAATACAGTGTCATATACAGTAGCTAATCTTATGACTGTGATATATACACAATACAGTGTCATATACAGTAACTAATATTATGACTGTGATCTATACACAATACAGTGTCATATACAGTAGCTAATTTTATGACTGTGATATATACACAATACAGTGTCATATACAGTAACTAATATTATGACTGTGATATGTACACAATACAGTGTCATATACAGTAGCTAATATTATGACTGACATATACACAATACACTGCCATATACAGTATCTAATATTATGACTGTGATATATCCACAAACTACTGTCATATACACTAACTAATATTATGACTCTGATATGTACACAATACACTGTCATATACAGTAACTAATATTATGACTCTGATATGTACACAATACACTGTCATATACAGTAACTAATATTATGACTGTGATATATCCACAAAACCACTGTCATATACAGTAGCTAATATTATGACTGTGATATATACACAATACACTGTCATATACAGTAGCTAATATTATGACTGTGATATATCCACAAAGTACTGTCATATACAGTATCTAATATTATCACTGTGATATATGTACACAATACACTGTCATATACAGTATCTAATATTATGACTGTGATATATCCACAAACTACTGTCATATACAGTAACTAATATTATGACTGTGATATATCCGCAAACTACTGTCATATACACTAGCTAATGTTATGTATGTGATATATACACTATACATTGTCATATACAGTAACTAATATTATGACTGTGATATGCACACAATACAGTGTCATATACAGTATCTAATATTATGAGTGTGATATATACACAATACAGTGTCATATGCAGTAGCTAATTTTATGACTGTGATATATACACAATACAGTGTCATATACAGTAGCTAATATTATGACTGTTATTTATGCACAATACATTGTCATATACAGTAGCTAATTTTATGACTGTGATATATACACAATACATTGTCATATACAGTAGCTAATATTATGACTGTGATATATACACAATACATTGCCATATACAGTAGCTAATATTATGACTGTGATACATACACAATACAGTGTCATATACAGTAACAAATATTATGACTGTGACATGTACACAATACACTGTCATATACAGTAACTAATATTATGACTGTGATATGTACACAATACACTGTCATATACAGTATCTAATATTATGACTGTGATATATCCACAAACTACTGTCATATACAGTAGCTAACATTATGACTGTGATATATACACAATACACTGTCATATACAGTAACTAATATTATGACTGTGATATGTACACAATACACTGTCATATACAGTAACTAATATTATGACTGTGACATATACACAATACACTGTCATATACAGTAGCTAATATTATGACTGTGATATATACACAATACAGTGTCATATTCAGTAACTAATATTATGACTGTGAGATATACACAATACAGTGTCATATACAGTAACTAATATTATGACCGTGATATATCCACAAACCACTGTCATATAGTGTAGCTAATATTATGACTGTGATATATACACAATACACTGTCATATACAGTAGCTAATATTATGACTGTGAAATATACACAATACACTGTCATATACAGTAACTAATATTATGACTGTAATATATACACAAACTACTGTCATATACAGTAACAAATATTATGACTGTGATATATCCGCAAACTACTGTCATATACAGTAGCTAATATTATGACTGTGATATATACACAATACATTGTCATATACAGTAACTAATATTATGACTGTGACATATACACAATACACTGTCATATACAGTAGCTAATATTATGACTGTGATATATACACAATACACTGTCATATACAGTAGCTAATATTATGACTGTGACATATACACAATACACTGTCATATACAGTAGCTAATTTTATGACTGTGATAAATACACAATACACTGTCATATACAGTAACTAATATTATGACTGTGATATGTACACAATACACTGTCTTATACAGTAACTAATATTAAGACTGTGACATATACACAATACATTGTCATATACAGTAACTAATATTATGACTGTGACATATACACAATACACTGTCATATACAGTAACTAATATTATGACTGTGACATATACACAATACACTGTCATATACAGTAAGTAATATTATGACTGTGACATATACACTGTCATATACAGTAACGAATATTATGACTGTGACATATACACAGTACACTGTCATATACAGTAACTGATATTATGACTGTGACATATACACAATACACAGTCATATACAGTAGCTAATATTATGACTGACATATGCAGAATACACTGTCATATACAGTATCTAATATTATGACTGTGATATATCCACAAACTTCTGTCATATACAGTAACTAATATTATGACTGTGATATGTACACAATACACTGTCATATACAGTATCTAATATTATGACTGTGATATATGCACAATACACTGTCATATACAGTTACTAATATTATGACTGTGATATATATGCACAAACTACTGTCATTTACAGTAGCTAATATTATGTCTGTGATATATCCATAAACTACTGTCATAGAAAAAAAACTTATATTATGACTGTGACATATACACAATACACTGTCATATACAATATCTAACATTATGACTGTGATATATCCACAAACTGTTGTCATATACAGTAGCTAATATTATGACTGTGATATATACACAATACACTGTCTTATACAGGAGCTAATTTTATGACTGTGATAAATACACAATACACTGTCATATACAGTAACTAATATTATGACTGTGATATGTACACAATACACTGTCATATACAGTAACTAATATTATGACTGTGACATATACACAATACACTGTCATATACAGTAACTAATATTATGACTGTGACATATACACAATACACTGTCATATACAGTAACTAATATTATGACTGTGATATATCCGCAAACTACTGTCATATACAGTAGCTAATATTATGACTGTGATATGTGCACAATACACTGTCATATACAGTATCTAATATTATGACTGTGATATATCCACAAACTACTGTCATATACAGTAACTATAATTATGACTGTGAATTATCCACAAACTACTCTCATATACAGTAACTAATATTATGACTGTGATATATCCGCAAACTACTGTCATATACAGTAGCTAATATTATGACTGTGATATATACACAGTACACTGTCATATACCGTAACTAATATTATGACTGTGACATATACACAATACACTGTCATATACAGTAGCTAATATTATGACTGTGACATATACACAATACACTGTCATATACAGTAGCTAATATTATGACTGTGACATATTCACAATACACTGTCATATACAGTATCTAATATTATGACTGAGATATATTCACAAACTACTGTCATATACAGTAGCTAATATTATGACTGTGATATATACACAATACACTGTCATATACAGTAACTAATATTATGACTGTGATATATACACAAACTACTGTCATATACAGTAACTAATATTATGACTGTGATATATCCACAAACTACTGTCATATACAGTAACTAATATCATGACTGTGATATATCCACAAACTACTGTCATATACGGTAGCTAATATTATGACTGTAATATATACACAAACTACTGTCATATACAGTAGCTAATATTATTACTGTGATATATACACAAACTACTGTCATATACAGTTACTAATATTATGACTGTGATATATACACAAACTACTGTCATATACAGTAGCTAATATTATGACTGTGATATGTACACAATACACTGTCATATACAGTTGCTAATATTATGACTGTGATATATCCACAAACTACTGTTATATACAGTGACTAATATTATGACTGTGATATATACACAATACACTGTCATATACAGTAACTAATATTATGACGGTGATATATCCACAGACTACTGTCATTTACAGTAGCTAATATTATGACTGTGATATATCCACAAACTACTGTCATATAAAGTAACTAATATTATGACTGTGACATATACACAATACACTGTCATATACAGTATCTAATATTATGACTGTGATATATCCACAAACTGTTGTCATATACAGTAGCTCATAATATGACTGTGATAAATACACAATACACTGTCATATACAGTAACTAATATTATATATATATGTCGTCCTCCGTGGACTGGTGGTACCGTACTAGCCTCTAGTTCCCAAGGCCGCGGGTTCAAACCCGGCGGAGGGCGATGGATTTTTTCGGGCGTAAAAATCGTTAGCACGGCTTCCTTCGGAAGGGAAGTAAATCCGGTGGTCCCGTGTCGTAGATTTACGGCACGTAAAAGAACCTCAAGCCTGATAAAGAGGCCTCTGAGCAAAATTACAGGTGTTTCACGCCCAATATAGAATGGGACGCTAAGAACCATAGTAGTTAAAGAGCGTCCATAAATAAAACTCAATTTATTTATTTACTAATATTATGACTGTGACATATACGCAATACACTGTCATATACAGTAACTAATATTATGACTGTGACATATACACAATACACTGTCATATACAGTAACTAATATTATGATTGTGACATATACACAATACACTGTCATATACAGTAAGTAATATTATGACTGTGACATATACACAATACTCTGTCATATACAGTAACTAATATTACGACTGTGACATATACACAATACACTGTCATATACAGTAACTAATATTATGACTGTGACATATACACAATACACTGTCATATACAGTAGCTAATATTATGACTGACATATACAGAATATACTGTCATATACAGTATCTAATATTATGACTGTGATATATCCACAAACTACTGTCATATACAGTAACTAATATTATGACTGTGATATGTACACAATACACTGTCATATACAGTAACTAATATTATGACTGTGATATATACACAATACTGTCATATACAGTAACTAATATTATGACTGTGATATATACACAAACTACTGTCATATACAGTAGCTAATATTATGACTGTGATACATACACTATACATTGTCATATACAGTAACTAATATTATGACTGTGATATATCCACAAACTAATGTCATATACATTAGCTAATATTATGACTGTGATATATACACAATACAGTGTCATATACAGTAACTAATATTATGACTGTGACATATACACAATTTACTGTCATATACAGTAACTAATATTATGACTGCGATACGTACACAATACAGTGTCATATACAGTAACTAATACTATGACTGTGATATGTACACAATACACTGTCATATACAGTAACTAATATTATGACCGTGATATGTACATAATACGTTGTCATATACAGTAGCTAATATTATGACTGTTATATATACACAATACACTGTCATATACAGTAACTAATATTATGACTGTGATATATCCACAAACTAATGTCATATACAGTAGCTAATATTATGACTGTGATATATACACAATACAGTGTCATATACAGTAACTAATACTACGACTGTGACATATACACAATATACTGTCATATACAGTAACTAATATTATGACTGCGATACGTACACAATACAGTGTCATATACAGTAACTAATATTGTGACTGTGATATGTACACAATACACTGTCATATACAGTAACTAATATTATGACCGTGATATGTACATAATACATGTCATATACAGTAGCTAATATTATGACTGTGATATATACACAATACACTATCATATACAGTAAGAAATATTATGACTGCGATACGTACACAATACAGTGTCATATACAGTACCTAATATTATGACTGTGATATGTACACAATACACTGTCATATACAGTAACTAATATTATGACCGTGATATGTACATAATACATGTCATATACAGTAGCTAATATTATGACTGTGATATATACCAATACAGTGTCATATTCAGTAGCTGATATTATGACTGTGAGATATACACAATACAGTGTCATATACAGTAACTAATATTATGACTGTGATATATCCACAAACTACTGTCATATACAGTAGTTAATATTATGACTGTGATATATACACAATACAGTGTCATATACAGTAACTAATATTATGACTGTGATATATACACAATACACTGTCATATACAGTAGCTAATATTATGACTGACATATACACAATACACTGTCATATACAGTATCTAATCTTATGACTGTGATATATCCACAAACTACTGTCATATACACTAACTAATATTATGACTGTGATATGTACACAATACACTGTCTTATACAGTAACTAATATTATGACTGTGATATATCCACGAACTACTGTCATATACAGTAACTAATATTATGACTGGGCTATATCCACAAACCACTGTCATATACAGTAGTTAATATTATGACTGTGATATATACACAATACACTGTCATATACACTAGCTAATATTATGACTGTGATATATCCACAAACTACTGTCATATACAGTAGCTAATATTATCACTGTGATATGTACACAATACACTGTCATATACAGTATCGATATTATGACTGTGATATATCCACAAACTACTGTCATATACAGTAACTAATATTATGACTGTGATATATCCACAAACTACTGTCATATACAGTAACTAATATTATGACTGTGACATATACACAATACACTATCATATACAGTAGCTAATATTATGACTGTGATATATACACTATACACTGTCATATACAGTAGCTAATATTATGACTGACATATACACAATACACTGTCATATACAGTAACTAATATTATGACTGTGACATGTACACAATACACTGTCATATACAGTAACTAATATTATGACTGTGATATGTACACAATACAGTGTCATATAGAGTAACTAATATTATGACTGTGATATGTACACAATACATTGTCATATACAGTAAATAATATTATGACTGTGATATATACACAATACAGTGTCATATACGGTAGCTAATATTATGACTGTGATATGTACACAATACATTGTCATATACAGTAGCTAATAGTATAACTGTGATATGTACACAATACAGTGTCATATACAGTAGCTAACATTATGACTGTAATATATACACAATACAGTGTCATATTCAGTAGCTAATATTATGACTGTGATATGTACATAATACAGTGTTATATACAGTAGCTAATATTATGATTGTGATATATACACAATACAGTGTCATATACAGTAGCTAATATTATGACTGTGATATATACACAATACAGAGTCATATACAGTAGCTAATATTATGACTGTGATATATACACAATACATAGTCATATACAGTAGCTAATATTATGACTGTGATATATACACAATACAGTGTCATATACAGTAACTAATATTATGACTGTGATATATACACTATACATTGTCATATACAGTAACTAATATTATGACTGTGATATGCACACAATACAGTGTCATATACAGTAACTAATATTATGACTGTGATATATACAGAATACAGTGTCGTATACAGTAACTAATATTATGACTGTGAGATATACACTATACATTGTCATATACAGTAACTAATATTATGACTGTGATATGCACACAATACAGTGTCATATACAGTAACTAATATTATGACTGTGATATATACACAATACACTGTCGTATACAGTAACTAATATTATGGCTGTGATATATACAATATACATTGTCATATACAGTAACTAATATTATGACTGTGATATATACACAATACAGTGTCATATACAGTTACTAATATTATGACTGTGATATATACACTATACATTGTCATATACAGTAAATAATATTATGAATGTGATATGCACACAATACAGTGTCATATATAGTAACTAATATTATGACTGTGATATATACAGAATACAGTGTCGTATACAGTAACTAATATTATGACTGTGATATATACACTATACATTGTCATATACAGTAACTAATATTATGACTGTGATATGCACACAATACAGTGTCATATGCAGTAACTAATATTATGACTGTGATATATACACAATACAGTGTCATATACAGTAACCAATATTATCACTGTGATATATACACAATACAGTGTCATATACAGTAACTAATATTATGACTGTGATATGCACACTATACAGTGTCATATACAGTAAATAATATTATGACTGTGATATATACACAATACAGTGTCATATACAGTAGCTAATATTATGACTGTGATATATACACAATACAGAGTCATATAAAGTAGCTAATATTATGACTGTGATAAATACACAATACAGTGTCATATACAGTAGCTAATATTATGATTGTGATGTATACACTATACATTGTCATATACAGTAACTAATATTATGACTGTGATATGCACAATACAGTGTCATATACAATATCTAATATTATGACTGTGATATATACACAATACAGTGTCATATACAGTAGCTAATCTTATGACTGTGATATATACACAATACAGTGTCATATACAGTAGCTAATATTATGACTGTGATTTATACACAATACATTGTCATATACAGTATCTAATTTTATGACTGTGATATATACACAATACATTGTCATATACAGTAGCTAATATTATGACTGTGATATATACACAATACATTGTCATATACAGTAGCTAATATTATGACTGTGATACATACACAATACAGTGTCATATACAGTAACTAATATTATGACTGTGACATATACACAATACACTGTCATATACAGTAACTAATATTATGACTGTGATATGTACACAGTACACTGTCATATACAGTATCTAATATTATGACTGATATATCCACAAACTACTGTCATATACAGTAGCTAATATTATGACCGTGATATATACACAATACTGTCATATACAGTAACTAATATTATGACTGTGATATAGACACAAACTACTGTCATATACAGTAGCTAATATTATGACTGTGATATATACACAATACAGTGTCATATACAGTAACTCATATTATGACTGTGACATATACACAATACACTGTCGTATACAGTAACTAATATTATGACTGCGATATGTACACAATACAGTGTCATATACAGTAACTAATATTATGACTGTGATATGTACACAATACACTGTCATATACAGTAACAAATATTATGACCGTGATATGTACATAATACATTGTCATATACAGTAGCTAATATTAGGACTGTGATATATACACAATACACTGTCATATACAGTAACTAATATTATGACTGTGATATGTACACAATACACTGTCATATACAGTAACTAATATTATGACTGTGAGATATACACAATACAGTGTCATATACAGTATCTAATATTATGACTGTGATATATCCACAATCTAATGTCATATACAGTAGTTAATATTATGACTGTGATATATACACAATACAGGGTCATATACAGTAACTAATATTATGACTGTGACATTTACACAATACACTGTCATATACAGTAGCGAATATTATGACTGACATATACACAATACACTGTCATATACAGTATCTAATATTATGACTGTGATATATCCACAAACTACTGTCATATACAGGAACTAATATTATGACTGTGATATACACACACTACTGTCATATACAATAACTAATATTATGACTGTGATATATACACAATACACTATCATATACAGTAAGAAATATTATGACTGTGATACGTACACAATACACTGTCATATACAGTAACTAATATTTTGACTGTGACATATACACAATACACTGTCATATACAGTAGCTAATATTATGACTGTGATATATACCAATACAGTGTCATATTCAGTAGCTGATATTATGACTGTGAGATATACACAATACAGTGTCATATACAGTAACTAATATTATGACTGTGATATATCCACAAACTACTGTCATATACAGTAGTTAATATTATGACTGTGATATATACACAATACAGTGTCATATACAGTAACTAATATTATAAGTGTGATATATACACAATACACTGTCATATACAGTAGCTAATATTATGACTGACATATACACAATACACTGTCATATACAGTATCTAATCTTATGACTGTGATATATCCACAAACTACTGTCATATACACTAATTAATATTATGACTGAGATATGTACACAATACACTGTCTTATACAGTAACTAATATTATGACTGTGATATATCCACGAACTACTGTCATATACAGTAACTAATATTATGACTGGGCTATATCCACAAACCACTGTCATATACAGTAGTTAATATTATGACTGTGATATATACACAATACACTGTCATATACAGTAGCTAATATTATGAGTGTGATATATCCACAAACTACTGTCATATACAGTAGCTAATATTATCACTGTGATATGTACACAATACACTGTCATATACAGTATCGATATTATGACTGTGATATATCCACAAACTACTGTCATATACAGTAACTAATATTATGACTGTGATATATCCACAAACTACTGTCATATACAGTAACTAATATTATGACTGTGACATATACACAATACACTATCATATACAGTAGCTAATATTATGACTGTGATATATACACTATACACTGTCATATACAGTAGCTAATATTATGACAGTGCCATATACACAATACACTGTCATATACAGTAACTAATATTATGACTGTGATATGTACACAATACAGTGTCATATACAGTAATTAATATTATGACTGTGACACATACACAATACACTGTCATATACAGTAACTAATATTATGACTGTGACATGTACACAATACACTGTCATATACAGTAACTAATATTATGACTGTGATATGTACACAATACAGTGTCATATAGAGTAACTAATATTATGACTGTGATATGTACACAATACATTGTCATATACAGTAAATAATATTATGACTGTGATATATACACAATGCAGTGTCATATACAGTAGCTAATATTATGACTGTGATATGTACACAATACATTGTCATATACAGTAGCTAATAGTATAACTGTGATATGTACACAATACAGTGTCATATACAGTAGCTAACATTATGACTGTAATATATACACAATACAGTGTCATATTCAGTAGCTAATATTATGACTGTGATATGTACATAATACAGTGTTATATACAGTAGCTAATATTATGATTGTGATATATACACAATACAGTGTCATATACAGTAGCTAATATTATGACTGTGATATATACACAATACAGAGTCATATACAGTAGCTAATATTATGACTGTGATATATACACAATACATAGTCATATACAGTAGCTAATATTATGACTGTGATATATACACAATACAGTGTCATATACAGTAACTAATATTATGACTGTGATATATACACTATACATTGTCATATACAGTAACTAATATTATGACTGTGATATGCACACAATACAGTGTCATATACAGTAACTAATATTATGACTGTGATATATACAGAATACAGTGTCGTATACAGTAACTAATATTATGACTGTGATATATACACTATACATTGTCATATACAGTAACTAATATTATGACTGTGATATGCACACAATACAGTGTCATATACAGTAACTAATATTATGACTGTGATATATACACAATACACTGTCGTATACAGTAACTAATATTATGGCTGTGATATATACAATATACATTGTCATATACAGTAACTAATATTATGACTGTGATATATACACAATACAGTGTCATATACAGTAACTAATATTATGACTGTGATATATACACTATACATTGTCATATACAGTAACTAATATTATGAATGTGATATGCACACAATACAGTGTCATATACAGTAACTAATATTATGACTGTGATATATACAGAATACAGTGTCGTATACAGTAACTAATATTATGACTGTGATATATACACTATACATTGTCATATACAGTAACTAATATTATGACTGTGATATGCACACAATACAGTGTCATATACAGTAACTAATATTATGACTGTGATATATACACAATACAGTGTCATATACAGTAACCAATATTATGACTGTGATATATACACAATACAGTGTCATATACAGTAAGTAATATTATGACTGTAATATGCACACTATACAGTGTCATATACAGTAAATAATATTATGACTGTGATATATACACAATACAGTGTCATATACAGTAGCTAATATTATGACTGTGATATATACACAATACAGAGTCATATAAAGTAGCTAATATTATGACTGTGATAAATACACAATACAGTGTCATATACAGTAGCTAATATTATGATTGTGATGTATACACTATACATTGTCATATACAGTAACTAATATTATGACTGTGATATGCACAATACAGTGTCATATACAATATCTAATATTATGACTGTAATATATACACAATACAGTGTCATATACAGTAGCTAATCTTATGACTGTGATATATACACAATACAGTGTCATATACAGTAGCTAATATTATGACTGTGATTTATACACAATACATTGTCATATACAGTATCTAATTTTATGACTGTGATATATACACAATACATTGTCATATACAGTAGCTAATATTATGACTGTGATATATACACAATACATTGTCATATACAGTAGCTAATATTATGACTGTGATACATACACAATACAGTGTCATATACAGTAACTAATATTATGACTGTGACATATACACAATACACTGTCATATACAGTAACTAATATTATGACTGTGATATGTACACAGTACACTGTCATATACAGTATCTAATATTATGACTGATATATCCACAAACTACTGTCATATACAGTAGCTAATATTATGACTGTGATATATACACAATACTGTCATATACAGTAACTAATATTATGACTGTGATATAGACACAAACTACTGTCATATACAGTAGCTAATATTATGACTGTGATATATACACAATACAGTGTCATATACAGTAACTCATATTATGACTGTGACATATACACAATACACTGTCGTATACAGTAACTAATATTATGACTGCGATATGTACACAATACAGTGTCATATACAGTAACTAATATTATGACTGTGATATGTACACAATACACTGTCATATACAGTAACTAATATTATGACCGTGATATGTACACAATACACTGTCTTATACAGTAACTAATATTATGACTGTGATATATCCACGAACTACTGTCATATACAGTAACTAATATTATGACTGGGCTATATCCACAAACCACTGTCATATACAGTAGTTAATATTATGACTGTGATATATACACAATACACTGTCATATACAGTAGCTAATATTATGAGTGTGATATATCCACAAACTACTGTCATATACAGTAGCTAATATTATCACTGTGATATGTACACAATACACTGTCATATACAGTATCGATATTATGACTGTGATATATCCACAAACTACTGTCATATACAGTAACTAATATTATGACTGTGATATATCCACAAACTACTGTCATATACAGTAACTAATATTATGACTGTGACATATACACAATACACTATCATATACAGTAGCTAATATTATGACTGTGATATATACACTATACACTGTCATATACAGTAGCTAATATTATGACAGTGCCATATACACAATACACTGTCATATACAGTAACTAATATTATGACTGTGATATGTACACAATACAGTGTCATATACAGTAATTAATATTATGACTGTGACACATACACAAGTCACTGTCATATACAGTAGCTAATATTATGACTGACATATACACAATACACTGTCATATACAGTAACTAATATTATGACTGTGACATGTACACAATACACTGTCATATACAGTAACTAATCTTATGACTGTGATATGTACACAATACAGTGTCATATAGAGTAACTAATATTATGACTGTGATATGTACACAATACATTGTCATATACAGTAAATAATATTATGACTGTGATATATACACAATACAGTGTCATATACAGTAGCTAATATTATGACTGTGATATGTACACAATACATTGTCATATACAGTAGCTAATAGTATAACTGTGATATGTACACAATACAGTGTCATATACAGTAGCTAACATTATGACTGTAATATATACACAATACAGTGTCATATTCAGTAGCTAATATTATGACTGTGATATGTACATAATACAGTGTTATATACAGTAGCTAATATTATGATTGTGATATATACACAATACAGTGTCATATACAGTAGCTAATATTATGACTGTGATATATACACAATACAGAGTCATATACAGTAGCTAATATTATGACTGTGATATATACACAATACATAGTCATATACAGTAGCTAATATTATGACTGTGATATATACACAATACAGTGTCTTATACAGTAACTAATATTATGACTGTGATATATACACTATACATTGTCATATACAGTAACTAATATTATGACTGTGATATGCACACAATACAGTGTCATATACAGTAACTAATATTATGACTGTGATATATACAGAATACAGTGTCGTATACAGTAACTAATATTATGACTGTGATATATACACTATACATTGTCATATACAGTAACTAATATTATGACTGTGATATGCACACAATACAGTGTCATATACAGTAACTAATATTATGACTGTGATATATACACAATACACTGTCGAATACAGTAACTAATATTATGGCTGTGATATATACAATATACATTGTCATATACAGTAACTAATATTATGACTGTGATATATACACAATACAGTGTCATATACAGTAACTAATATTATGACTGTGATATATACACTATACATTGTCATATACAGTAACTAATATTATGAATGTGATATGCACACAATACAGTGTCATATACAGTAACTAATATTATGACTGTGATATATACAGAATACAGTGTCGTATACAGTAACTAATATTATGACTGTGATATATACACTATACATTGTCATATACAGTAACTAATATTATGACTGTGATATGCACACAATACAGTGTCATAAACAGTAACTAATATTATGACTGTGATATATACACAATACAGTGTCATATACAGTAACCAATATTATGACTGTGATATATACACAATACAGTGTCATATACAGTAACTAATATTATGACTGTGATATGCACACTATACAGTGTCATATACAGTAAATAATATTATGACTGTGATATATACACAATACAGTGTCATATACAGTAGCTAATATTATGACTGTGATATATACACAATACAGAGTCATATAAAGTAGCTAATATTATGACTGTGATAAATACACAATACAGTGTCATATACAGTAGCTAATATTATGATTGTGATGTATACACTATACATTGTCATATACAGTAACTAATATTATGACTGTGATATGCACAATACAGTGTCATATACAATATCTAATATTATGACTGTGATATATACACAATACAGTGTCATATACAGTAGCTAATCTTATGACTGTGATATATACACAATACAGTGTCATATACAGTACCTAATATTATGACTGTGATTTATACACAATACATTGTCATATACAGTATCTAATTTTATGACTGTGATATATACACAATACATTGTCATATACAGTAGCTAATATTATGACTGTGATATATACACAATACATTGTCATATACAGTAGCTAATATTATGACTGTGATACATACACAATACAGTGTCATATACAGTAACTAATATTATGACTGTGACATATACACAATACACTGTCATATACAGTAACTAATATTATGACTGTGATATGTACACAGTACACTGTCATATACAGTATCTAATATTATGACTGATATATCCACAAACTACTGTCATATACAGTAGCTAATATTATGACTGTGATATATACACAATACTGTCATATACAGTAACTAATATTATGACTGTGATATAGACACAAACTACTGTCATATACAGTAGCTAATATTATGACTGTGATATATACACAATACAGTGTCATATACAGTAACTCATATTATGACTGTGACATATACACAATACACTGTCGTATACAGTAACTAATATTATGACTGCGATATGTACACAATACAGTGTCATATACAGTAACTAATATTATGACTGTGATATGTACACAATACACTGTCATATACAGTAACTAATATTATGGCCGTGATATGTACATAATACATTGTCATATACAGTAGCTAATATTAGGACTGTGATATATACACAATACACTGTCATATACAGTAACTAATATTATGACTGTGATATGTACACAATACACTGTCATATACAGTAACTAATATTATGACTGTGAGATATACACAATACAGTGTCATATACAGTATCTAATATTATGACTGTGATATATCCACAATCTAATGTCATATACAGTAGTTAATATTATGACTGTGATATATACACAATACAGTGTCATATACAGTAACTAATATTATGACTGTGACATTTACACAATACACTGTCATATACAGTAGCGAATATTATGACTGACATATACACAATACACTGTCATATACAGTATCTAATATTATGACTGTGATATATCCACAAACTACTGTCATATACACTAACTAATATTATGACTCTGATATGTACACAATACGCTGTCATATACAGTAACTAATATTATGACTGCGATATATCCACAAACCACTGTCATATACAGTAGCTAATATTATGACTGTGATATATACACAATACACTGTCATATACAGTAGCTAATATTATGACTGTGATATATCCACAAAGTACTGTCATATACAGTAGCTAATATTATGACTGTGATATGTACACAATACACTGTCATATACAGTATCTAATATTATGACTGTGATATATCTACAAACTACTGTCATATACAGTAACTAATATTATGACTGTGATATACCCACAAACTACTGTCATATACAATAACTAATATTATGACTGTGATATATCCGCAAACTACTGTCATATACAGTAGCTAATGTTATGAATGTGATATATACACTATACATTGTCATATACAGTAACTAATATTATGACTGTGATATGCACACAATACAGTGTCATATACAGTATCTAATATTATGAGTGTGATATATACACAATACAGTGTCATATGCAGTAGCTAATTTTATGACTGTGATATATACACAATACAGTGTCATATACAGTAGCTAATATTATGACTGTGATTTATACACAATACATTGTCATATACAGTAGCTAATTTTATGACTGTGATATATACACAATACATTGTCATATACAGTAGCTAATATTATGACTGTGATATATACACAATACATTGTCATATACAGTAGCTAATATTATGACTGTGATACATACACAATACAGTGTCATATACAGTAACTAATATTACGACTGTGACATGTACACAATACACCGTCATATACAGTAACTAATATTATGACTGTGATATGTACACAATATACTGTCATATACAGTATCTAATATTATGACTGTGATATATCCACAACCTACTGTCATATACAGTAGCTAATATTATGACTGTGATATATACACAATACACTGTCATATACAGTAACTAATATTATGACTGTGATATGTACACAATACACTCTCATATACAGTAACTAATATTATGACTGTGACATATACACAATACACTGTCATATACAGTAGCTAATATTATGACTGTGATATATACACAATACAGTGTCATATTCAGTAACTAATATTATGACTGTGAGATATACACAATACAGTGTCATATACAGTAACTAGTATTATGACCGTGATATATCCACAAACTACTGTCATATACAGTAGTTAATATTATGACTGTGATATATACACAATACAGTGTCATATACAGTAACTAATATTATGACGGTAATATGTACACAATACAGTGTCATATACAGTAACTAATATTATGACTGTGACATATACACAATACACTGTCATATACAGTAGCTAATATTATGACTGGCATATACACAATACACTGTCATATACAGTATCTAATATTATGACTGTGATATATCCACAAACTACTGTCATATACAGTAACTAATATTATGACTGTGATACATCCACAAACCACTGTCATATAGTGTAGCTAATATTATGACTGTGATATATACACAATACACTGTCATATACAGTAGCTAATATTATGACTGTGATATATACACAATACACTGTCATATACAGTAGCTAATATTATGACTGTGATATATACACAATACACTGTCATATACAGTAGCTAATATTATGACTGTGATATATACACAATACACTGTCATATACAGTATCTAATATTATGACTGTGATATATCCACAAACTACTGTCATATACAGTAACTAATATTATGACTGTGATATATCCACAAACTACTGTCATATACAGTAACTAATATTATGACTGTGATATATCCGCAAACTACTGTCATATACAGTAGCTAATATTATGACTGTGATATATACACAATACACTGTCATATACAGTAACTAATATTATGACTGTGACATATAAACAATACACTGTCATATACAGTAGCTAATATTATGACTGTGAAATATACACAATACACTGTCATATACAGTAGCTAATATTATGACTGTGACATATACATAATACGCTGTCATATACAGTAGCTAATATTGTGACTGTGACATATACACAGTACACTGTCATATACAGTATCTAATATTATGACTGAGATATATCCACAAACTACTGTCATATACAGTAACTAATATTATGACTGTGATATATCCACAAACTACTGTCATATACGGTAACTAATATTATGACTGTGATATATCCACAAACTACTGTCATATACGGTAGCTAATATTATGACTGTGATATATACACAAAATACTGTCATATAAAGTATTTAATATTATGACTGTGACATATACACAATACACTGTCATATACAGTAGCTAATTTTATGACTGTGATAAATACACAATACACTGTCATATACAGTAACTAATATTATGACTGTGATATATCCACAAACTACTGTCATATACAGTAAGTAATATTATGACTGTGACATATACACAATACACTGTCATATACAGTAACTAATATTATGACCGTGACATATACACAGTACACTGTCATATACAGTAACTAATATTATGACTCTGACATATACACAATACACTGTCATATACAGTAGCTAATATTATGACTGTGAAATATCCACAAACTACTGTCATATACAGTAACTATAATTATGACTGTGAAATATCCACAAACTACTCTCATATACAGTAACTAATATTATGACTGTGATATATCCGCAATCTACTGTCATATACAGTAGCTAATATTATGACTGTGATATATACAGACTACACTGTCATATACCGTAACTAATATTATGACTGTGACATATACACAATACACTGTCATATACAGTAGTTAATTATATGCCTGTGATATATAGACAATACACTGTCATATACAGTAGCTAATATTATGACTGTGACACATACACAATACACTGTCATATACAGTAGCTAATATTGTGACTGTGACATATTCACAATACACTGTCATATACAGTATCTAATATTATGACTGAGATATATTCACAAACTACTGTCATATACAGTAGCTAATATTATGACTGTGATATATACACAATACACTGTCATATACAGTAACTAATATTATGACTGTGATATATACACAAACTACTGTCATATACAGTAACTAATATTACGACTGTGATATATCCACAAACTACTGTCATATACAGTAACTAATATCATGACTGTGATATATCCACAAACTACTGTCATATACGGTAGCCAATATTATGACTGTGATATATACACAAACTACTGTCATATACAGTAGCTAATATTATTACTGTGATATATACACAAACTACTGTCATATACAGTTACTAATATTATGACTGTGATATATACACAAACTACTGTCATATACAGTAGCTAATATTGTGACTGTGATATGTACACAATACACTGTCATATACAGTTGCTAATATTATGACTGTGATATATCCACAAACTACTGTTATATACAGTAACTAATATTATGACTGTGATATATACACAATACACTGTCATATACAGTAACTAATATTATGAAGGTGATATATCCACAGACTACTGTCATTTACAGTAGCTAATATTATGACTGTGATATATCCACAAACTACTGTCATATAAAGTAACTAATATTATGACTGTGACATATACACAATACACTGTCATATACAGTATCTAATATTTGGACTGTGATATATCCACAAACTGTTGTCATATACAGTAGCTCATATTATGACTGTGATAAATACACAATACACTGTCATATACAGTAACTAATATTATATATATATATGTCGTCCTCCGTGGACTGGTGGTACCGTGCTAGCCTCTAGTTCCCAAGGTCGCGGGTTCAAACCCGGCGGAGGGCGATGTATTTTTTCGGGCGTAAAAATCCTTAGCACGGCTTCCTTCGGAAGGGAAGTAAAGCTTGTGGTCCCGTGTCGTAGATTTACGGCACGTGAAAGAACCTCAAGCCTGATAAAGAGGCCTCTGAGAAAAATTACAGGTGTTTCAGGCCCAATATAGAATGGGACGCTAAGAACCATAGTAGTTTAAGAGCGTCCATAAATAAAACTCAATTTATTTATTTACTAATATTATGACTTTGACATATACGCAATACACTGTCATATACAGTAACTAATATTATGACTGTGACATATACACAATACACCGTCATATACAGTAACTAATATTATGACTGTGACATATACACAATACACTGTCATATACAGTAAGTAATATTATGACTGTGACATATACACAATACTCTGTCATATACAGTAACTAATATTACGACTGTGACATATACAAAATACACTGTCATATACAGTAACTAATATTATGACTGTGATATATACACAATACACTGTCATATACAGTAGCTAATATTATGACTGACATATACAGAATATACTGTCATATACAGTATCTAATATTATGACTGTGATATATCCACAAACTACTGTCATATACAGTAACTAATATTATGACTGTGATATGTACACAATACACTTCATATACAGTAACGATTATTATGACTGTGATATATACACAATACTGTCATATACAGTAACTAATATTATGACTGTGATATATACACAAACTACTGTCATATACAGTAGCTAATATTATGACTGTGATATATACACAATACACTGTCATATACAGTAACTAATATTATGACTGTGATATATCCACAAACTAATGTCATATACAGTAGCTAATATTATGACTGTGATATATACACAATACAGTATCATATACAGTAACTAATATTATGACTGTGACATATACACAATATACTGTCATATACAGTAACTAATATTATGACTGCAATACGTACACAATACAGTGTCATATACAGTAACAAATATTATGACTGTGATATGTACACAATACACTGTCATATACAGTAACTAACATTATGACCGTGATATGTACATAATACATTGTCATATACAGTAGCTAATATTATGACTGTGATATATACACAATACACTGTCATATACAGTAAGTATTATTATAACTGTGATATGTACACAATACACTGTCATATACAGTAACTAATATTTTGACTGTGACATATACACAAACTACTCTCATATACAGTAACTAATATTATGACTGTGACATATACGCAATACACTGTCATATACAGTAACTAATATTATGACTGTGACATATACACAATACACCGTCATATACAGTAACTAATATTATGACTGTGACATATACACAATACACTGTCATATACAGTAAGTAATATTATGACTGTGACATATACACAATACTCTGTCATATACAGTAACTAATATTACGACTGTGACATATACACAATACACTGTCATATACAGTAACTAATATTATGACTGTGATATATACACAATACACTGTCATATACAGTAGCTAATATTATGACTGACATATACAGAATATACTGTCATATACAGTATCTAATATTATGACTGTGATATATCCACAAACTACTGTCATATACAGTAACTAATATTATGACTGTGATATGTACCAATACACTGTCATATACAGTAACTAATATTATGACTGTGATATATACACAATACTGTCATATACAGTAACTAATATTATGACTGTGATATATACACAAACTACTGTCATATACAGTAGCTAATATTATGACTGTGATATATACACAATACACTGTCATATACAGTAACTAATATTATGACTGTGATATATCCACAAACTAATGTCATATACAGTAGCTAATATTATGACTGTGATATATACACAATACAGTGTCATATACAGTAACTAATATTATGACTGTGACATATACAGAATATACTGTCATATACAGTAACTAATATTATGACTGCGATACGTACACAATACAGTGTCATATACAGTAACTAATATTATGACTGTGATATGTACACAATACACTGTCATATACAGTAACTAACATTATGACCGTGATATGTACATAATACATTGTCATATACAGTAGCTAATATTATGACTGTGATATATACACAATACACTGTCATATACAGTAAGTATTATTATAACTGTGATATGTACACAATACACTGTCATATACAGTAACTAATATTTTGACTGTGACATATACACAAAATACTCTCATATACAGTAACTAATATTATGACTGTGATATATACCAATACAGTGTCATATTCAGTAACTAATATTATGACTGTGAGATATACACAATACAGTGTCATATACAGTATCTAATATTATGACTGTGATATATCCACAAACTACTGTCATATACAGTAGTTAATATTATGACTGTGATATACACAATACAGTGTCATATACAGTAACTAATATTATGACTGTGATATATACACAATACACTGTCATATACAGTAGCTAATATTATGACTGACATATACACAATACACTGTCATATACAGTATCTAATCTTATGACTGATATATCCACAAACTACTGTCATATACACTAACTAATATTATGACTGTGATATGTACACAATACACTGTCTTATACAGTAACTAATATTATGACTGTGATATATCAACGAACTACTGTCATATACAGTAACTAATATTATGACTGTGATATATACACTATACATTGTCATATACAGTATCTAATATAATGACTGTGATATGCACACAATACAGTGTCATATACAGTAACTAATATTATGACTGTGATATATACAGAATACAGTGTCGTATACAGTAACTAATGTTATGACTGTGATATATACACTATACATTGTCATTTACAGTAACTAATATTATGACTGTGATATGCACACAATACAGTGTCATATACAGTAACTAATATTATGACTGTGATATATACACAATACAGTGTCATATACAGTAACTAATATTATGACTGTGATATGCACACAATACAGTGTCATATACAGTAACTAATATTTTGACTGTGATATATACACAAACTACTGTCATATACAGTAGCTAATATTATGACTGTGATATATACACAATACACTGTCATATACAGTAACTAATATTATGACTGTGATATATCCACAAACTAATGTCATATACAGTAGCTAATATTATGACTGTGATATATACACAATACAGTGTCATATACAGTAACTAATATTATGACTGTGATATGTACACAATGCAGTGTCATATACAGTAACTAATATTATGACTGTGACATATACACAATACACTGTCATATACAGTAGCTAATATTATGACTGTGATATATACACAATACAGAGGCATATAAAGTAGCTAATATTATGACTGTGATAAATACACAATACAGTGTCATATACAGTAGCTAATATTATGATTGTGATATATACACTATACATTGTCATATACAGTAACTAATATTATGACCGTGATATGCACACAATACAGTGTCATATACAGTATCTAATATTATGACTGATATATACACAATACAGTGTCATATACAGTAGCTAATCTTATGACTGTGATATATACACAATACAGTGTCATATAGAGTAGCTAATATTATGACTGTGATTTATACACAATACATTGTCATATACAGTAGCTAATTTTATGACTCTGATATATACACAATACATTGTCATATACAATTGCTAATATTATGACTGTGATATATACACAATACATTGTCATATACAGTAGTTAATATTATAACTCTGATATATACACAATACATTGTCATATACAGTAGCTAATATTATGACTGTAATACATACACAATACAGTGTCATATACAGTAACTAATATTATGACTGTGACATATACACAATACACTGTCATATACAGTAACTAATATTATGACTGTGATATGTACACAATACACTGTCATATACAGTATCTAATATTATGACTGTGATATATCCACAAACTACTGTCATATACAGTAGCTAATATTATGACTGTGACATATACACAATACCCTGTCATATACACTAACTAATATTATGACTGTGATATGTACACAATACAGTGTCATTTACAGTAACTAATATTATGACTTTGATATGTACACAATACACTGTCATATACAGTAACTAATATTATGAATGTGATATGTACACAATACAGTGTCATATAGAGTACCTAATATTATGACTGTGATATGTACACAATACAGTGTCATATACAGTAACTAATATTATGACTGTGATATGTACACAATACAGTGTCATATACAGTAACTAATATTATGACTGTGATATGTACACAATATACTGTAATATACAGTAACTAATATTATGACTGTGATATGTACGCAATACACTGTAATATACAGTAGCTAATATTATGACTGTGATATGTACACAATACAGTGTCATATACAGTAGCTAATATTATGACTGTGATATGTACACAATACATTGTCATATACAGTAGCTATCAGTATGACTGTGATATGTACACAGTACAGTGTCATATACAGTAGGTAATATTATGACTGTGAGATTATCACACAATAAATGTCATATACAGTAACTAACATTATTACTTTGATATATACACAATTCAGTGTCATATACAGTAACTAACATTATGACTGTAATATATACACAATACAGTGTCATATTCAGTAGCTAATATTATGACTGTGATATGTACATAATACAGTGTCATATACAGTAGCTAATATAATGACTGTATATATACACTATACATTGTCATATACAGTAACTAATATTATGACTGTGATATGCACACAATACAGTGTCATATACAGTAACTAATATTATGACTGTGATATATATAGAGAATACAGTATCGTATACAGTAACTAATATTATGACTGTGATATAAACACTACATTGTCATATACAGTAACTTATATTATGACTGTGATATGCACACAATACAGTGTCATATACAGTAACTAATATTATGACTGTGATATATACACAATACAGTGTCGTATACAGTAACCAATATTATGACTGTGATACATACACTATACATTGTCATATACAGTAACTAATATTACGACTGTGATATATACACAATACAGTGTCATATACATTAACTAATATTATGACTGTGATATATACACTATACATTGTCATATACAGTAACTAGTATAATGACTGTGATATGCACACAATACAGTGTCATATACAGTAACTAATATTATGACTGTGATATATACAGAATACAGTGTCGTATACAGTAACTAATGTGATGACTGTGATATATACACTATACATTGTCATTTACAGTAACTAATATTATGACTGTGATATATACACTATACATTGTCATTTACAGTAACTAATATTATGACTGTGATATGCACACAATACAGTGTCATATACAGTAACTAATATTATGACTGTGATATGCACACAATACAGTGTCATATACAGTAACTAATATTATGACTGTGATATATACACAAAAGAGTGTCATATACAGTATCTAACATTATGACTGTGATATATACACAATACAGAGTCATATACAGTAGCTAATATTATGACTGTGATAAATACACAATACAGTGTCATATACAGTAGCTAATATTATGACTGTGATATATACACTATACATCGTCATATACAGTAACTAATATTATGACTGTGATATATACACAATACAGTGTCATATACAGTAACTAATATTATGACTGTGATCTATACACAATACAGTGTCATATACAGTAGCTAATTTTATGACTGTGATATATACACAATACATTGTCATATACAGTAGCTAATTTTATGACTGTGATATATACACAATACAGTGTAATATACAGTAACTAATATTATGACTGTGAAATGTACACAATACAGTGTCATATACAGTAGCTAATATTATGACTGACATATACACAATACACTGCCATATACAGTATCTAATATTATGACTGTGATATATCCACAAACTACTGTCATATACACTAACTAATATTATGACTCTGATATGTACACAATACACTGTCATATACAGTAACTAATATTAAGACTCTGATATGTACACAATACACTGTCATATACAGTAACTAATATTATGACTGTGATATATCCACAAACCACTGTCATATACAGTAGCTAATATTATGACTGTGATATATACACAATACACTGTCATATACAATAGCTAATATTATGACTGTGATATATCCACAAAGTACTGTCATATACAGTATCTAATATTATGACTGTGATATATGTACACAATACACTGTCATATACAGTATCTAATATTATGACTGTGATATATCCACAAACTACTGTCATATACAGTAACTAATATTATGACTGTGATATATCCGCAAACTACTGTCATATACAGTAGCTAATGTTATGAATGTGATATATACACTATACATTGTCATATACAGTAACTAATATTATGACTGTGATATGCACACAATACAGTGTCATATACAGTATCTAATATTATGAGCGTGATATATACACAATACAGTGTCATATGCAGTAGCTAATTTTATGACTGTGATATATACACAATACAGTGTCATATACAGTAGCTAATATTATGACTGTTATTTATACACAATACATTGTCATATACAGTAACTAATTTTATGACTGTGATATATACACAATACATTGTCATATACAGTAGCTAATATTATGACTGTGATATATACACAATACATTGCCATATACAGTAGCTAATATTATGACTGTGATACATACACAATACAGTGTCATATACAGTAACAAATATTATGACTGTGACATGTACACAATACACTGTCATATACAGTAACTAATATTATGACTGTGATGTGTACACAATACACTGTCATATACAGTATCTAATATTATGACTGTGATATATCCACAAACTACTGTCATATACAGTAGCTAATATTATGACTGTGATATATACACAATACACTGTCATATACAGTAACTAATATTATGACTGTGATATGTACACAATACACTGTCATATACAGTAACTAATATTATGACTGTGACATATACACAATACACTGTCATATACAGTAGCTAATATTATGACTGTGATATATACACAATACAGTGTCATATTCAGTAACTAATATTATGACTGTGAGATATACACAATACAGTGTCATATACAGTAACTAATATTATGACCGTGATATATCCACAAACTACTGTCATATACAGTAGTTAATATTATGACTGTGATATATACACAATACAGTGTCATATACAGTAACTAATATTATGACTGTGATATATCCACAAACTACTGTCATATACAGTAACTAATATTATGACTGTGATATATCCACAAACCACTGTCATATAGTGTAGCTAATATTATGACTGTGATATATACACAATACACTGTCATATACAGTAGCTAATATTATGACTGTGATATATACACAATACACTGTCATATACAGTAGCTAATATTATGACTATGATATATACACAATACACTGTCATATACAGTAGCTAATATTATGACTGTGATATATACACCATACACTGTCATATACAGTATCTAATATTATGACTGTGATATATCCACAAACTACTGTCATATACAGTAACTAATATTATGACTGTAATATATACACAAACTACTGTCATATACAGTAACCAATATTATGACTGTGATATATCCGCAAACTACTGCTATATACAGTAGCTAATATTATGACTGTGATATATACACAATACACTGTCATATACAGTAACTAATATTATGACTGTGACATATACACAATACACTGTCATATACAGTAGCTAATATTATGACTGTGATATATACACAATACACTGTCATATACAGTAGCTAATATTATGACTGTGACATATACACAATACACTGTCATATACAGTAGCTAATTTTATGACTGTGATATGTACACAATACACTGTCTTATACAGTAACTAATATTAAGACTGTGACATATACACAATACATTGTCATATACAGTAACTAATATTATGACTGACATATACACAATACACTGTCATATACAGTAACTAATATTATGACTGTGACATATACACAATACACTGTCATATACAGTAAGTAATATTATGACTGTGACATATACACAATACTCCGTCATATACAGTAACTAATATTACGACTGTGACATATACACAATACACTGTCATATACAGTAACTAATATTATGACTGTGATATATACACAATACACTGTCATATACAGTAGCTAATATTATGACTGACATATACAGAATATACTGTCATATACAGTATCTAATATTATGACTGTGATATATCCACAAACTACTGTCATATACAGTAACTAATATTATGACTGTGATATGTACACAATACACTGTCATATACAGTAACTAATATTATGACTGTGATATATACACAATACTGTCATATACAGTAACTAATATTATGACTGTGATATATACACAAACTACTGTCATATACAGTAGCTAATATTATGACTGTGATATATACACAATACACTGTCATATACAGTAACTAATATTATGACTGTGATATATCCACAAACTAATGTCATATACAGTAACTAATATTATGACTGTGACATATACACAATATACTGTCATATACAGTAACTAATATTATGACTGCGATACGTACACAATACAGTGTCATATACAGTAACTAATATTATGACTGTGATATGTACACAATACACTGTCATATACAGTAACTAACATTATGACCGTGATATGTACATAATACATTGTCATATACAGTAGCTAATATTATGACTGTGATATATACACAATACACTGTCATATACAGTAAGTATTATTATAACTGTGATATGTACACAATACACTGTCATATACAGTAACTAATATTTTGACTGTGACATATACACAAACTACTCTCATATACAGTAACTAATATTATGACTGTGATATATACCAATACAGTGTCATATTCAGTAACTAATATTATGACTGTGAGATATACACAATACAGTGTCATATACAGTAACTAATATTATGACTGTGATATATCCACAAACTACTGTCATATACAGTAGTTAATATTATGACTGTGATATACACAATACAGTGTCATATACAGTAACTAATATTATGACTGTGATATATACACAATACACTGACATATACAGTAGCTAATATTATGACTGACATATACACAATACACTGTCATATACAGTATCTAATCTTATGACTGATATATCCACAAACTACTGTCATATACACTAACTAATATTATGACTGTGATATGTACACAATACACTGTCTTATACAGTAACTAATATTATGACTGTGATATATCCACGAACTACTGTCATATACAGTAACTAATATTATGACTGTGATATATACACTATACATTGTCATATACAGTATCTAATATAATGACTGTGATATGCACACAATACAGTGTCATATACAGTAACTAATATTATGACTGTGATATATACAGAATACAGTGTCGTATACAGTAACTAATGTTATGACTGTGAGATATACACTATACATTGTCATTTACAGTAACTAATATTATGACTGTGATATGCACACAATACAGTGTCATATACAGTAACTAATATTATGACTGTGATATATACACAATACAGTGTCATATACAGTAACTAATATTATGACTGTGATATGCACACAATACAGTGTCATATACAGTAATTAATATTATGACTGTGATATATACACAAACTACTGTCATATACAGTAGCTAATATTATGACTGTGATATATACACAATACACTGTCATATACAGTAACTAATATTATGACTGTGATATATCCACAAACTAATGTCATATACAGTAGCTAATATTATGACTGTGATATATACACAATACAGTGTCATATACAGTAACTAATATTATGACTGTGATATGTACACAATACAGTGTCATATACAGTAACTAATATTATGACTGTGACATATACACAATACACTGTCATATACAGTAGCTAATATTATGACTGACATATACACAATACACTGTCATATACAGTATCTAATATTATGACTGTGATATGGACACAATACAGTGTCATATACAGTAAATAATATTATGACTCTGATATGTACACAATACACTGTCATATACAGTAACTAATATTATGACTGTGATATATCCACAAACCACTGTCATATACCGTAGCTAATATTATGACTGTGATATATACACAATACACTGTCATATACAGTAGCTAATATTATGAATGTGATATATCCACAAAGTACTGTCATATACAGTAGGTAATATTGTGACTGTGACATATTCACAATACACTGTCATATACAGTATATAATATTATGACTGAGATATATTCACAAACTACTGTCATATACAGTAGCTAATATTATGACTGTGATATATACACAATACACTGTCATATACAGTAACTAATATTATGACTGTGATATATACACATAGTACTGTCATATACAGTAACTAATATTACGACTGTGATATATCCACAAACTACTGTCATATACAGTAACTAATATCATGACTGTGATATATCCACAAACTACTGTCATATACGGTAGCTAATATTATGACTGTGATATATACACAAACTACTGTCATATACAGTAGCAAATATTAATACTGTGATATATATATATAGACAAACTACTGTCATATACAGTTACTAATATTATGACTGTGATATATACACAAACTACTGTCATATACAGTAGCTAATATTGTGACTGTGATATGTACACAATACACTGTCATATACAGTTGCTAATATTATGACTGTGATATATCCACAAACTACTGTTATATACAGTAACTAATATTATGACTGTGATATATACACAATACACTGTCATATACAGTAACTAATATTATGAAGGTGATATATCCACAGACTACTGTCATTTACAGTAGCTAATATTATGACTGTGATATATCCACAAACTACTGTCATATAAAGTAACTAATATTATGACTGTGACATATACACAATACACTGTCATATACAGTATCTAATATTGTGATTGTGATATATCCACAAACTGTTGTCATATACAGTAGCTCATATTATGACTGTGATAAATACACAATACACTGTCATATACAGTAACTAATATTATATATATATATATATATATATATATATATATATGTCCTCCTCCGTGGACTGGTGGTACCGTGCTAGCCTCTAGTTCCCAAGGTCGCGGGTTCAAACCCGGCGGAGGGCGATGTATTTTTTCGGGCGTAAAAATCGTTAGCACGGCTTCCTTTGGAAGGGAAGTAAAGCTTGTGGTCCCGTGTCGTAGATTTACGGCACGTGAAAGAACCTCAAGCCTGATAAAGAGGCCTCTGAGCAAAATTACAGGTGTTTCACGCCCAATATAGAATGGGACGCTAAGAACCATAGTAGTTAAAGAGCGTCCATAAATAAAACTCAATTTATTTATTTACTAATATTATGACTGTGACATATACGCAATACACTGTCATATACAGTAGCTAATATTATGACTGTGATATATACACAATACAGTGTCATATTCAGTAACTAATATTATGACTGTGAGATATACACAATACAGTGTCATATACAGTAACTAATATTATGACCGTGATATATCCACAAACTACTGTCATATACAGTAGTTAATATTATGACTGTGATATATACACAATACAGTGTCATATACAGTAACTAATATTATGACTGTGATATATCCACAAACTACTGTCATATACAGTAACTAATATTATGACTGTGATATATCCACAAACCACTGTCATATAGTGTAGCTAATATTATGACTGTGATATATACACAATACACTGTCATATACAGTAGCTAATATTATGACTGTGATATATACACAATACACTGTCATATACAGTAGCTAATATTATGACTATGATATATACACAATACACTGTCATATACAGTAGCTAATATTATGACTGTGATATATACACCATACACTGTCATATACAGTATCTAATATTATGACTGTGATATATCCACAAACTACTGTCATATACAGTAACTAATATTATGACTGTAATATATACACAAACTACTGTCATATACAGTAACCAATATTATGACTGTGATATATCCGCAAACTACTGCTATATACAGTAGCTAATATTATGACTGTGATATATACACAATACACTGTCATATACAGTAACTAATATTATGACTGTGACATATACACAATACACTGTCATATACAGTAGCTAATATTATGACTGTGATATATACACAATACACTGTCATATACAGTAGCTAATATTATGACTGTGACATATACACAATACACTGTCATATACAGTAGCTAATTTTATGACTGTGATATGTACACAATACACTGTCTTATACAGTAACTAATATTAAGACTGTGACATATACACAATACATTGTCATATACAGTAACTAATATTATGACTGACATATACACAATACACTGTCATATACAGTAACTAATATTATGACTGTGACATATACACAATACACTGTCATATACAGTAAGTAATATTATGACTGTGACATATACACAATACTCCGTCATATACAGTAACTAATATTACGACTGTGACATATACACAATACACTGTCATATACAGTAACTAATATTATGACTGTGATATATACACAATACACTGTCATATACAGTAGCTAATATTATGACTGACATATACAGAATATACTGTCATATACAGTATCTAATATTATGACTGTGATATATCCACAAACTACTGTCATATACAGTAACTAATATTATGACTGTGATATGTACACAATACACTGTCATATACAGTAACTAATATTATGACTGTGATATATACACAATACTGTCATATACAGTAACTAATATTATGACTGTGATATATACACAAACTACTGTCATATACAGTAGCTAATATTATGACTGTGATATATACACAATACACTGTCATATACAGTAACTAATATTATGACTGTGATATATCCACAAACTAATGTCATATACAGTAACTAATATTATGACTGTGACATATACACAATATACTGTCATATACAGTAACTAATATTATGACTGCGATACGTACACAATACAGTGTCATATACAGTAACTAATATTATGACTGTGATATGTACACAATACACTGTCATATACAGTAACTAACATTATGACCGTGATATGTACATAATACATTGTCATATACAGTAGCTAATATTATGACTGTGATATATACACAATACACTGTCATATACAGTAAGTATTATTATAACTGTGATATGTACACAATACACTGTCATATACAGTAACTAATATTTTGACTGTGACATATACACAAACTACTCTCATATACAGTAACTAATATTATGACTGTGATATATACCAATACAGTGTCATATTCAGTAACTAATATTATGACTGTGAGATATACACAATACAGTGTCATATACAGTAACTAATATTATGACTGTGATATATCCACAAACTACTGTCATATACAGTAGTTAATATTATGACTGTGATATACACAATACAGTGTCATATACAGTAACTAATATTATGACTGTGATATATACACAATACACTGACATATACAGTAGCTAATATTATGACTGACATATACACAATACACTGTCATATACAGTATCTAATCTTATGACTGATATATCCACAAACTACTGTCATATACACTAACTAATATTATGACTGTGATATGTACACAATACACTGTCTTATACAGTAACTAATATTATGACTGTGATATATCCACGAACTACTGTCATATACAGTAACTAATATTATGACTGTGATATATACACTATACATTGTCATATACAGTATCTAATATAATGACTGTGATATGCACACAATACAGTGTCATATACAGTAACTAATATTATGACTGTGATATATACAGAATACAGTGTCGTATACAGTAACTAATGTTATGACTGTGAGATATACACTATACATTGTCATTTACAGTAACTAATATTATGACTGTGATATGCACACAATACAGTGTCATATACAGTAACTAATATTATGACTGTGATATATACACAATACAGTGTCATATACAGTAACTAATATTATGACTGTGATATGCACACAATACAGTGTCATATACAGTAATTAATATTATGACTGTGATATATACACAAACTACTGTCATATACAGTAGCTAATATTATGACTGTGATATATACACAATACACTGTCATATACAGTAACTAATATTATGACTGTGATATATCCACAAACTAATGTCATATACAGTAGCTAATATTATGACTGTGATATATACACAATACAGTGTCATATACAGTAACTAATATTATGACTGTGATATGTACACAATACAGTGTCATATACAGTAACTAATATTATGACTGTGACATATACACAATACACTGTCATATACAGTAGCTAATATTATGACTGACATATACACAATACACTGTCATATACAGTATCTAATATTATGACTGTGATATGGACACAATACAGTGTCATATACAGTAAATAATATTATGACTCTGATATGTACACAATACACTGTCATATACAGTAACTAATATTATGACTGTGATATATCCACAAACCACTGTCATATACCGTAGCTAATATTATGACTGTGATATATACACAATACACTGTCATATACAGTAGCTAATATTATGAATGTGATATATCCACAAAGTACTGTCATATACAGTAGGTAATATTGTGACTGTGACATATTCACAATACACTGTCATATACAGTATATAATATTATGACTGAGATATATTCACAAACTACTGTCATATACAGTAGCTAATATTATGACTGTGATATATACACAATACACTGTCATATACAGTAACTAATATTATGACTGTGATATATACACATAGTACTGTCATATACAGTAACTAATATTACGACTGTGATATATCCACAAACTACTGTCATATACAGTAACTAATATCATGACTGTGATATATCCACAAACTACTGTCATATACGGTAGCTAATATTATGACTGTGATATATACACAAACTACTGTCATATACAGTAGCAAATATTAATACTGTGATATATATATATAGACAAACTACTGTCATATACAGTTACTAATATTATGACTGTGATATATACACAAACTACTGTCATATACAGTAGCTAATATTGTGACTGTGATATGTACACAATACACTGTCATATACAGTTGCTAATATTATGACTGTGATATATCCACAAACTACTGTTATATACAGTAACTAATATTATGACTGTGATATATACACAATACACTGTCATATACAGTAACTAATATTATGAAGGTGATATATCCACAGACTACTGTCATTTACAGTAGCTAATATTATGACTGTGATATATCCACAAACTACTGTCATATAAAGTAACTAATATTATGACTGTGACATATACACAATACACTGTCATATACAGTATCTAATATTGTGATTGTGATATATCCACAAACTGTTGTCATATACAGTAGCTCATATTATGACTGTGATAAATACACAATACACTGTCATATACAGTAACTAATATTATATATATATATATATATATATATGTCCTCCTCCGTGGACTGGTGGTACCGTGCTAGCCTCTAGTTCCCAAGGTCGCGGGTTCAAACCCGGCGGAGGGCGATGTATTTTTTCGGGCGTAAAAATCGTTAGCACGGCTTCCTTTGGAAGGGAAGTAAAGCTTGTGGTCCCGTGTCGTAGATTTACGGCACGTGAAAGAACCTCAAGCCTGATAAAGAGGCCTCTGAGCAAAATTACAGGTGTTTCACGCCCAATATAGAATGGGACGCTAAGAACCATAGTAGTTAAAGAGCGTCCATAAATAAAACTCAATTTATTTATTTACTAATATTATGACTGTGACATATACGCAATACACTGTCATATACAGTAACTAATATTATGACTGTGACATATACACAATACACCGTCATATACAGTAACTAATATTATGACTGTGACATCTACACAATACACTGTCATATACAGTAAGTAATATTATGACTGTGACATATACACAATACTCTGTCATATACAGTAACTAATATTACGACTGTGACATATACACAATACACTGTCATATACAGTAACTAATATTATGACTGTGATATATACACAATACACTGTCATATACAGTAGCTAATATTATGACTGACATATACAGAATATACTGTCATATACAGTATCTAATATTATGACTGTGATATATCCACAAACTACTGTCATATACAGTAACTAATATTATGACTGTGATATGTACCAATACACTGTCATATACAGTAACTAATATTATGACTGTGATATATACACAATACTGTCATATACAGTAACTAATATTATGACTGTGATATATACACAAACTACTATCATATACAGTAGCTAATATTATGACTGTGATAATTACACAATACACTGTCATATACAGTAACTAATATTATGACTGTGACATATACAGAATATACTGTCATATACAGTAACTAATATTATGACTGCGATACGTACACAATACAGTGTCATATACAGTAACTAATATTATGACTGTGATATGTACACAATACACTGTCATATACAGTAACTAACATTATGACCGTGATATGTACATAATACATTGTCATATACAGTAGCTAATATTATGACTGTGATATATACACAATACACTGTCATATACAGTAAGTATTGTTATAACTGTGATATGTACACAATACACTGTCATATACAGTAACTAATATTTTGACTGTGACATATACACAAACTACTCTCATATACAGTAACTAATATTATGACTGTGAGATATACACAATACAGTGTCATATACAGTAACTAATATTATGACTGTGATAAATCCACAAACTACTGTCATATACAGTAGTTAATATTATGACTGTGATATACACAATACTGTGTCATATACAGTAACTAATATTATGACTGTGATATATACACAATACACTGTCATATACAGTAGCTAATATTATGACTGACATATACACAATACACTGTCATATACAGTATCTAATCTTATGACTGATATATCCACAAACTACTGTCATATACACTAACTAATATTATGACTGTGATATGTAAACAATACACTGTCTTATACAGTAACTAATATTATGACTGTGATATATCCACGAACTACTGTCATATACAGTAACTAATATTATGACTGTGATATATACACTATACATTGTCATATACAGTATCTAATATAATGACTGTGATATGCACACAATACAGTGTCATATACAGTAACTAATATTATGACTGTGATATATACAGAATACAGTGTCGTATACAGTAACTAATGTTATGACTGTGATATATACACTATACATTGTCATTTACAGTAACTAATATTATGACTGTGATATGCACACAATACAGTGTCATATACAGTAACTAATATTATGACTGTGATATATACACAATACAGTGTCATATACAGTAACTAATATTATGACTGTGATATGCACACAATACAGTGTCATATACAGTAACTAATATTATGACTGTGATATATACACAAACTACTGTCATATACAGTAGCTAATATTATGACTGTGATATATACACAATACACTGTCATATACAGTAACTAATATTATGACTGTGATATATCCACAAACTAATGTCATATACAGTAGCTAATATTATGACTGTGATATATACACAATACAGTGTCATATACAGTAACTAATATTATGACTGTGATATGTACACAATACAGTGTCATATACAGTAACTAATATTATGACTGTGACATATACACAATACACTGTCATATACAGTAGCTAATATTATGACTGTGATATATACACAATACAGAGGCATATAAAGTAGCTAATATTATGACTGTGATAAATACACAATACAGTGTCATATACAGTAGCTAATATTATGATTGTGATATATACACTATACATTGTCATATACAGTAACTAATATTATGACTGTGATATGCACACAATACAGTGTCATATACAGTATCTAATATTATGACTGATATATACACAATACAGTGTCATATACAGTAGCTAATCTTATGACTGTGATATATACACAATACAGTGTCATATACAGTAGCTAATCTTATGACTGTGATATATACACAATACAGTGTCATATAGAGTAGCTAATATTATGACTGTGATTTATACACAATACATTGTCATATACAGTAGCTAATTTTATGACTGTGATATATACACAATACATTGTCATATACAGTTGCTAATATTATGACTGTGATATATACACAATACATTGTCATATACAGTAGCTAATATTATGACTCTGATATATACACAATACATTGTCATATACAGTAGCTAATATTATGACTGTAATACATACACAATACAGTGTCATATACAGTAACTAATATTATGACTGTGACATATACACAATACACTGTCATATACAGTAACTAATATTATGACTGTGATATGTACACAATACACTGTCATATACAGTATCTAATATTATGACTGTGATATATCCACAAACTACTGTCATATACAGTAGCTAATATTATGACTGTGACATATACACAATACCCTGTCATATACACTAACTAATATTATGACTGTGATATGTACACAATACAGTGTCATTTACAGTAACTAATATTATGACTTTGATATGTACACAATACACTGTCATATACAGTAACTAATATTATGAATGTGATATGTACACAATACAGTGTCATATAGAGTACCTAACATTATGACTGTGATATGTACACAATACAGTGTCATATACAGTAACTAATATTATGACTGTGATATGTACACAATACAGTGTCATATACAGTAACTAATATTATGACTGTGATATGTACACAATACACTGTAATATACAGTAACTAATATTATGACTGTGATATGTACGCAATACACTGTAATATACAGTAGCTAATATTATGACTGTGATATGTACACAATACAGTGTCATATACAGTAGCTAATATTATGACTGTGATATGTACACAATACATTGTCATATACAGTAGCTAATAGTATGACTGTGATATGTACACAGTACAGTGTCATATACAGTAGGTAATATTATGACTGTGAGATTATCACACAATAAATGTCATATACAGTAACTAACATTATTACTTTGATATATACACAATTCAGTGTCATATACAGTAACTAACATTATGACTGTAATATATACACAATACAGTGTCATATTCAGTAGCTAATATTATGACTGTGATATGTACATAATACAGTGTCATATACAGTAGCTAATATTATGACTGTATATATACACTATACAGTGTCATATACAGTAACTAATATTATGACTGTGATATATATAGAGAATACAGTGTCGTATACAGTAACTAATATTATGACTGTGATATAAACACTACATTGTCATATACAGTAACTTACATTATGACTGTGATATGCACACAATACAGTGTCATATACAGTAACTAATATTATGACTGTGATATATACACAATACAGTGTCGTATACAGTAACTAATATTATGACTGTGATACATACACTATACATTGTCATATACAGTAACTAATATTACGACTGTGATATATACACAATACAGTGTCATATACATTAACTAATATTATGACTGTGATATATACACTATACATTGTCATATACAGTAACTAATATAATGACTGTGATATGCACACAATACAGTGTCATATACAGTAACTAATATTATGACTGTGATATATACAGAATACAGGGTCGTATACAGTAACTAATGTGATGACTGTGATATATACACTATACATTGTCATTTACAGTAACTAATATTATCACTGTGATATATACACTATACATTGTCATTTACAGTAACTAATATTATGACTGTGATATGCACACAATACAGTGTCATATACAGTAACTAATATTATGACTGTGATATGCACACAATACAGTGTCATATACAGTAACTAATATTATGACTGTGATATATACACAATAGAGTGTCATATACAGTATCTAATATTATGACTGTGATATATACACAATACAGAGTCATATACAGTAGCTAATATTATGACTGTGATAAATACACAATACAGTGTCATATACAGTAGCTAATATTATGACTGTGATATATACACTATACAATGTCATATACAGTAACTAATATTATGACTGTGATATGCACACAATACAGTGTCATATACAGTATCTAACATTATGACTGTGATATATACACAATACAGTGTCATATACAGTAGCTAATATTATGACTGTGATATATACACAATACAGTGTCATATACAGTAACTAATATTATGACTGTGATCTATACACAATACAGTGTCATATACAGTAGCTAATTTTATGACTGTGATATATACACAATACATTGTCATATACAGTAGCCAATTTTATGACTGTGATATATACACAATACAGTGTAATATACAGTAACTAATATTATGACTGTGAAATGTACACAATACAGTGTCATATACAGTAGCTAATATTATGACTGACATATACACAATACACTGCCATATACAGTATCTAATATTATGACTGTGATATATCCACAAACTACTGTCATATACACTAACTAATATTATGACTCTGATATATACACAATACACTGTCATATACAGTAACTAATATTATGACTGTGATATATCCACAAACCACTGTCATATACAGTAGCTAATATTATGACTGTGATATATACACAATACACTGTCATATACAGTAGCTAATATTATGACTGTGATATATCCACAAAGTACTGTCATATACAGTATCTAATATTATGACTGTGATATATGTACACAATACACTGTCATATACAGTATCTAATATTATGACTGTGATATATCCACAAACTACTGTCATATACAGTAACTAATATTATGACTGTGATATATCCGCAAACTACTGTCATATACAGTAGCTAATGTTATGAATGTGATATATACACTATACATTGTCATATACAGTAACTAATATTATGACTGTGATATGCACACAATACAGTGTCATATACAGTATCTAATATTATGAGTGTGATATATACACAATACAGTGTCATATGCAGTAGCTAATTTTATGACTGTGATATATACACAATACAGTGTCATATACAGTAGCTAATATTATGACTGTTATTTATACACAATACATTGTCATATACAGTAGCTAATTTTATGACTGTGATATATACACAATACATTGTCATATACAGTAGCTAATATTATGACTGTGATATATACACAATACATTGCCATATACAGTAGCTAATATTATGACTGTGATACATACACAATACAGTGTCATATACAGTAACAAATATTATGACTGCGACATGTACACAATACACTGTCATATACAGTAACTAATATTATGACTGTGATATGTACACAATACACTGTCATATACAGTATCTAATATTATGACTGTGATATATCCACAAACTACTGTCATATACAGTAGCTAATATTATGACTGTGATATATACACAATACACTGTCATATACAGTAACTAATATTATGACTGTGATATGTACACAATACACTGTCGTATACAGTAACTAATATTATGACTGTGACATATACACAATACAGTGTCATATTCAGTAACTAATATTATGACTGTGAGATATACACAATACAGTGTCATATACAGTAACTAATATTATGACCGTGATATATCCACAAACTACTGTCATATACAGTAGTTAATATTATGACTGTGATATATACACAATACAGTGTCATATACAGTAACTAATATTATGACTGTGATATATCCACAAACTACTGTCATATACAGTAACTAATATTATGACTGTGATATATCCACAAACCACTGTCATATAGTGTAGCTAATATTATGACTGTGATATATACACAATACACTGTCATATACAGTAGCTAATATTATGACTGTGATATATACACAATACACTGTCATATACAGTAGCTAATATTATGACTATGATATATAAACAATACACTGTCATATACAGTAGCTAATATTATGACTGTGATATATACACTATACACTGTCATATACAGTATCTAATATTATGACTGTGATATATCCACAAACTACTGTCATATACAGTAACTAATATTATGACTGTAATATATACACAAACTACTGTCATATACAGTAACTAATATTATGACTGTGATATATCCGCAAACTACTGTCATATACAGTAGCTAATATTATGACTGTGATATATACACAATACACTGTCATATACAGTAACTAATATTATGACTGTGACATATACACAATACACTGTCATATACAGTAGCTAATATTATGACTGTGATATATACACAATACACTGTCATATACAGTAGCTAATTTTATGACTGTGATAAATACACAATACACTGTCATATACAGTAACTAATATTATGACTGTGATATGTACACAATACACTGTCTTACACAGTAACTAATATTAAGACTGTGACATATACACAATACATTGTCATATACAGTAACTAATATTATGACTGTGACATATACACAATACACTGTCATATACAGTAACTAATATTATGACTGTGACATATACACAATACACTGTCATATACAGTAAGTAATATTATGACTGTGACATATACACAATACACTGTCATATACAGTAAGTAATATTATGACTGTGATATATACACAATACACTGTCATATACAGTTACTAATATTATGACTGTGATATATATGCACAAACTACTGTCATTTACAGTAGCTAATATTATGTCTGTGATATATCCATAAACTACTGTCATAGAAAAAAAACTTATATTATGACTGTGACATATACACAATACACTGTCATATACAATATCTAACATTATGACTGTGATATATCCACAAACTGTTGTCATATACAGTAGCTAATATTATGACTGTGATATATACACAATACACTGTCTTATACAGGAGCTAATTTTATGACTGTGATAAATACACAATACACTGTCATATACAGTAACTAATATTATGACTGTGATATGTACACAATACACTGTCATATACAGTAACTAATATTATGACTGTGACATATACACAATACACTGTCATATACAGTAAATAATATTATGACTGTGACATATACAAAATACACTGTCATATACAGTAACTAATATTATGACTGTGATATATCCGCAAACTACTGTCATATACAGTAGCTAATATTATGACTGTGATATGTGCACAATACACTGTCATATACAGTATCTAATATTATGACTGTGATATATCCACAAACTACTGTCATATACAGTAACTATAATTATGACTGTGAATTATCCACAAACTACTCTCATATACAGTAACTAATATTATGACTGTGATATATCCGCAAACTACTGTCATATACAGTAGCTAATATTATGACTGTGATATATACACAGTACACTGTCATATACCGTAACTAATATTATGACTGTGACATATACACAATACACTGTCATATACAGTAGTTAATATTATGCCTGTGATATATAGACAATACACTGTCATATACAGTAGCTAATATTATGACTGTGACATATACACAATACACTGTCATATACAGTAGCTAATATTATGACTGTGACATATTCACAATACACTGTCATATACAGTAACTAATATTATGACTGTGATATATACACAAACTACTGTCATATACAGTAACTAATATTATGACTGTGATATATCCACAAACTACTGTCATATACAGTAACTAATATCATGACTGTTATATATCCACAAACTACTGTCATATACGGTAGCTAATATTATGACTGTAATATATACACAAACTTTTGTCATATACATTAGCTAATATTATTACTGTGATATATACACAAACTACTGTCATATACAGTTACTAATATTATGACTGTGATATATACACAAACTACTGTCATATACAGTAGCTAATATTATGACTGTGATATGTACACAATACACTGTCATATACAGTTGCTAATATTATGACTGTGATATATCCACAAACTACTGTTATATACAGTAACTAATATTATGACTGTGATATATACACAATACACTGTCATATACAGTAACTAATATTATGACGGTGATATATCCACAGACTACTGTCATATACAGTATCTAATATTATGAGTGTGATATATACACAATACAGTGTCATATGCAGTAGCTAATTTTATGACTGTGATATATACACAATACAGTGTCATATACAGTAGCTAATATTATGACTGTTATTTATACACAATACATTGTCATATACAGTAGCTAATTTTATGACTGTGATATATACACAATACATTGTCATATACAGTAGCTAATATTATGACTGTGATACATACACAATACAGTGTCATATACAGTAACAAATATTATGACTGTGACATGTACACAATACACTGTCATATACAGTAACTAATATTATGACTGTGATATGTACACAATACACTGTCATATACAGTATCTAATATTATGACTGTGATATATCCACAAACTACTGTCATATACAGTAGCTAATATTATGACTGTGATATATACACAATACACTGTCATATACAGTAACTAATATTATGACTGTGATATATACCAATACAGTGTCATATTCAGTAACTAATATTATGACTGTGAGATATACACAATACAGTGTCATATACAGTAACTAATATTATGACTGTGATATATCCACAAACTACTGTCATATACAGTAGTTAATATTATGACTGTGATATACACAATACAGTGTCATATACAGTAACTAATATTATGACTGTGATATATACACAATACACTGACATATACAGTAGCTAATATTATGACTGACATATACACAATACACTGTCATATACAGTATCTAATCTTATGACTGATATATCCACAAACTACTGTCATATACACTAACTAATATTATGACTGTGATATGTACACAATACACTGTCTTATACAGTAACTAATATTATGACTGTGATATATCCACGAACTACTGTCATATACAGTAACTAATATTATGACTGTGATATATACACTATACATTGTCATATACAGTATCTAATATAATGACTGTGATATGCACACAATACAGTGTCATATACAGTAACTAATATTATGACTGTGATATATACAGAATACAGTGTCGTATACAGTAACTAATGTTATGACTGTGAGATATACACTATACATTGTCATTTACAGTAACTAATATTATGACTGTGATATGCACACAATACAGTGTCATATACAGTAACTAATATTATGACTGTGATATATACACAATACAGTGTCATATACAGTAACTAATATTATGACTGTGATATATCCACAAACTACTGTCATATACAGTAACTAATATTATGACTGTGATATATCCACAAACCACTGTCATATAGTGTAGCTAATATTATGACTGTGATATATACACAATACACTGTCATATACAGTAGCTAATATTATGACTGTGATATATACACAATACACTGTCATATACAGTAGCTAATATTATGACTATGATATATAAACAATACACTGTCATATACAGTAGCTAATATTATGACTGTGATATATACACAATACACTGTCATATACAGTATCTAATATTATGACTGATATATCCACAAACTACTGTCATATACAGTAACTAATATTATGACTGTAATATATACACAAACTACTGTCATATACAGTAACTAATATTATGACTGTGATATATCCGCAAACTACTGTCATATACAGTAGCTAATATTATGACTGTGATATATACACAATACACTGTCATATACAGTAACTAATATTATGACTGTGACATATACACAATACACTGTCATATACAGTAGTTAATATTATGACTGTGATATATACACAATACACTGTCATATACAGTAGCTAATTTTATGACTGTGATAAATACACAATACACTGTCATATACAGTAACTAATATTATGACTGTGATATGTACACAATACACTGTCTTACACAGTAACTAATATTAAGACTGTGACATATACACAATACATTGTCATATACAGTAACTAATATTATGACTGTGACATATACACAATACACTGTCATATACAGTAACTAATATTATGACTGTGACATATACACAATACACTGTCATATACAGTAAGTAATATTATGACTGTGACATATACACAATACACTGTCATATACAGTAAGTAATATTATGACTGTGATATATACACAATACACTGTCATATACAGTTACTAATATTATGACTGTGATATATATGCACAAACTACTGTCATTTACAGTAGCTAATATTATGTCTGTGATATATCCATAAACTACTGTCATAGAAAAAAACTTATATTATGACTGTGACATATACACAATACACTGTCATATACAATATCTAACATTATGACTGTGATATATCCACAAACTGTTGTCATATACAGTAGCTAATATTATGACTGTGATATATACACAATACACTGTCTTATACAGGAGCTAATTTTATGACTGTGATAAATACACAATACACTGTCATATACAGTAACTAATATTATGACTGTGATATGTACACAATACACTGTCATATACAGTAACTAATATTATGACTGTGACATATACACAATACACTGTCATATACAGTAAATAATATTATGACTGTGACATATACAAAATACACTGTCATATACAGTAACTAATATTATGACTGTGATATATCCGCAAACTACTGTCATATACAGTAGCTAATATTATGACTGTGATATGTGCACAATACACTGTCATATACAGTATCTAATATTATGACTGTGATATATCCACAAACTACTGTCATATACAGTAACTATAATTATGACTGTGAATTATCCACAAACTACTCTCATATACAGTAACTAATATTATGACTGTGATATATCCGCAAACTACTGTCATATACAGTAGCTAATATTATGACTGTGATATATACACAGTACACTGTCATATACCGTAACTAATATTATGACTGCGACATATACACAATACACTGTCATATACAGTAGTTAATATTATGCCTGTGATATATAGACAATACACTGTCATATACAGTAGCTAATATTATGACTGTGACATATACACAATACACTGTCATATACAGTAGCTAATATTATGACTGTGACATATTCACAATACACTGTCATATACAGTAACTAATGTTATGACTGTGATATATACACAAACTACTGTCATATACAGTAACTAATATTATGACTGTGATATATCCACAAACTACTGTCATATACAGTAACTAATATCATGACTGTTATATATCCACAAACTACTGTCATATACGGTAGCTAATATTATGACTGTAATATATACACAAACTACTGTCATATACAGTAGCTAATATTATTACTGTGATATATACACAAACTACTGTCATATACAGTTACTAATATTATGACTGTGATATATACACAAACTACTGTCATATACAGTAGCTAATATTATGACTGTGATATGTACACAATACACTGTCATATACAGTTGCTAATATTATGACTGTGATATATCCACAAACTACTGTTATATACAGTAACTAATATTATGACTGTGATATATACACAATACACTGTCATATACAGTAACTAATATTATGACGGTGATATATCCACAGACTACTGTCATATACAGTATCTAATATTATGAGTGTGATATATACACAATACAGTGTCATATGCAGTAGCTAATTTTATGACTGTGATATATACACAATACAGTGTCATATACAGTAGCTAATATTATGACTGTTATTTATACACAATACATTGTCATATACAGTAGCTAATTTTATGACTGTGATATATACACAATACATTGTCATATACAGTAGCTAATATTATGACTGTGATACATACACAATACAGTGTCATATACAGTAACAAATATTATGACTGTGACATGTACACAATACACTGTCATATACAGTAACTAATATTATGACTGTGATATGTACACAATACACTGTCATATACAGTATCTAATATTATGACTGTGATATATCCACAAACTACTGTCATATACAGTAGCTAATATTATGACTGTGATATATACACAATACACTGTCATATACAGTAACTAATATTATGACTGTGATATATACCAATACAGTGTCATATTCAGTAACTAATATTATGACTGTGAGATATACACAATACAGTGTCATATACAGTAACTAATATTATGACTGTGATATATCCACAAACTACTGTCATATACAGTAGTTAATATTATGACTGTGATATACACAATACAGTGTCATATACAGTAACTAATATTATGACTGTGATATATACACAATACACTGACATATACAGTAGCTAATATTATGACTGACATATACACAATACACTGTCATATACAGTATCTAATCTTATGACTGATATATCCACAAACTACTGTCATATACACTAACTAATATTATGACTGTGATATGTACACAATACACTGTCTTATACAGTAACTAATATTATGACTGTGATATATCCACGAACTACTGTCATATACAGTAACTAATATTATGACTGTGATATATACACTATACATTGTCATATACAGTATCTAATATAATGACTGTGATATGCACACAATACAGTGTCATATACAGTAACTAATATTATGACTGTGATATATACAGAATACAGTGTCGTATACAGTAACTAATGTTATGACTGTGAGATATACACTATACATTGTCATTTACAGTAACTAATATTATGACTGTGATATGCACACAATACAGTGTCATATACAGTAACTAATATTATGACTGTGATATATACACAATACAGTGTCATATACAGTAACTAATATTATGACTGTGATATGCACACAATACAGTGTCATACACAGTAATTAATATTATGACTGTGATATATACACAAACTACTGTCATATACAGTAGCTAATATTATGACTGTGATATATACACAATACACTGTCATATACAGTAACTAATATTATGACTGTGATATATCCACAAACTAATGTCATATACAGTAGCTAATATTATGACTGTGATATATACACAATACAGTGTCATATACAGTAACTAATATTATGACTGTGATATGTACACAATACAGTGTCATATACAGTAACTAATATTATGACTGTGACATATACACAATACACTGTCATATACAGTAGCTAATATTATGACTGACATATACACAATACACTGTCATATACAGTATCTAATATTATGACTGTGATATGGACACAATACAGTGTCATATACAGTAAATAATATTATGACTCTGATATGTACACAATACACTGTCATATACAGTAACTAATATTATGACTGTGATATATCCACAAACCACTGTCATATACCGTAGCTAATATTATGACTGTGATATATACACAATACACTGTCATATTCAGTAGCTAATATTATGAATGTGATATATCCACAAAGTACTGTCATATACAGTAGGTAATATTGTGACTGTGACATATTCACAATACACTGTCATATACAGTATATAATATTATGACTGAGATATATTCACAAACTACTGTCATATACAGTAGCTAATATTATGACTGTGATATATACACAATACACTGTCATATACAGTAACTAATATTATGACTGTGATATATACACATAGTACTGTCATATACAGTAACTAATATTACGACTGTGATATATCCACAAACTACTGTCATATACAGTAACTAATATCATGACTGTGATATATCCACAAACTACTGTCATATACGGTAGCTAATATTATGACTGTGATATATACACAAACTACTGTCATATACAGTAGCTAATATTATTACTGTGATATATATAGACAAACTACTGTCATATACAGTTACTAATATTATGACTGTGATATATACACAAACTACTGTCATATACAGTAGCTAATATTGTGACTGTGATATGTACACAATACACTGTCATATACAGTTGCTAATATTATGACTGTGATATATCCACAAACTACTGTTATATACAGTAACTAATATTATGACTGTGATATATACACAATACACTGTCATATACAGTAACTAATATTATGAAGGTGATATATCCACAGACTACTGTCATTTACAGTAGCTAATATTATGACTGTGATATATCCACAAACTACTGTCATATAAAGTAACTAATATTATGACTGTGACATATACACAATACACTGTCATATACAGTATCTAATATTGTGATTGTGATATATCCACAAACTGTTGTCATATACAGTAGCTCATATTATGACTGTGATAAATACACAATACACTGTCATATACAGTAACTAATATTATATATATATATATATATATATATATATATATATATATATATGTCCTCCTCCGTGGACTGGTGGTACCGTGCTAGCCTCTAGTTCCCAAGGTCGCGGGTTCAAACCCGGCGGAGGGCGATGTATTTTTTCGGGCGTAAAAATCGTTAGCACGGCTTCCTTTGGAAGGGAAGTAAAGCTTGTGGTCCCGTGTCGTAGATTTACGGCACGTGAAAGAACCTCAAGCCTGATAAAGGGGCCTCTGAGCAAAATTACAGGTGTTTCACGCCCAATATAGAATGGGACGCTAAGAACCATAGTAGTTAAAGAGCGTCCATAAATAAAACTCAATTTATTTATTTACTAATATTATGACTGTGATTTATACGCAATACACTGTCATATACAGTAACTAATATTATGACTGTGACATATACACAATACACCGTCATATACAGTAACTAATATTATGACTGTGACATCTACACAATACACTGTCATATACAGTAAGTAATATTATGACTGTGACATATACACAATACTCTGTCATATACAGTAACTAATATTACGACTGTGACATATACACAATACACTGTCATATACAGTAACTAATATTATGACTGTGATATATACACAATACACTGTCATATACAGTAGCTAATATTATGACTGACATATACAGAATATACTGTCATATACAGTATCTAATATTATGACTGTGATATATCCACAAACTACTGTCATATACAGTAACTAATATTATGACTGTGATATGTACCAATACACTGTCATATACAGTAACTAATATTATGACTGTGATATATACACAATACTGTCATATACAGTAACTAATATTATGACTGTGATATATACACAAACTACTATCATATACAGTAGCTAATATTATGACTGTGATATATACACAATACACTGTCATATACAGTAACTAATATTATGACTGTGACATATACAGAATATACTGTCATATACAGTAACTAATATTATGACTGCGATACGTACACAATACAGTGTCATATACAGTAACTAATATTATGACTGTGATATGTACACAATACACTGTCATATACAGTAACTAACATTATGACCGTGATATGTACATAATACATTGTCATATACAGTAGCTAATATTATGACTGTGATATATACACAATACACTGTCATATACAGTAAGTATTGTTATAACTGTGATATGTACACAATACACTGTCATATACAGTAACTAATATTTTGACTGTGACATATACACAAACTACTCTCATATACAGTAACTAATATTATGACTGTGAGATATACACAATACAGTGTCATATACAGTAACTAATATTATGACTGTGATAAATCCACAAACTACTGTCATATACAGTAGTTAATATTATGACTGTGATATACACAATACTGTGTCATATACAGTAACTAATATTATGACTGTGATATATACACAATACACTGTCATATACAGTAGCTAATATTATGACTGGCATAAACACAATACACTGTCATATACAGTATCTAATCTTATGACTGATATATCCACAAACTACTGTCATATACACTAACTAATATTATGACTGTGATATGTAAACAATACACTGTCTTATACAGTAACTAATATTATGACTGTGATATATCCACGAACTACTGTCATATACAGTAACTAATATTATGACTGTGATATATACACTATACATTGTCATATACAGTATCTAATATAATGACTGTGATATGCACACAATACAGTGTCATATACAGTAACTAATATTATGACTGTGATATATACAGAATACAGTGTCGTATACAGTAACTAATGTTATGACTGTGATATATACACTATACATTGTCATTTACAGTAACTAATATTATGACTGTGATATGCACACAATACAGTGTCATATACAGTAACTAATATTATGACTGTGATATATACACAATACAGTGTCATATACAGTATCTAATATTATGACTGTGATATGGACACAATACAGTGTCATATACAGTAAATAATATTATGACTCTGATATGTACACAATACACTGTCATATACAGTAACTAATATTATGACTGTGATATATCCACAAACCACTGTCATATACCGTAGCTAATATTATGACTGTGATATATACACAATACACTGTCATATACAGTAGCTAATATTATGAATGTGATATATCCACAAAGTACTGTCATATACAGTAGGTAATATTGTGACTGTGACATATTTACAATACACTGTCATATACAGTATATAATATTATGACTGAGATATATTCACAAACTACTGTCATATACAGTAGCTAATATTATGACTGTGATATATACACAATACACTGTCATATACAGTAACTAATATTATGACTGTGATATATACACATAGTACTGTCATATACAGTAACTAATATTACGACTGTGATATATCCACAAACTACTGTCATATACGGTAGCTAATATTATGACTGTGATATATACACAAACTACTGTCATATACAGTAGCTAATATTATTACTGTGATATATATAGACAAACTACTGTCATATACAGTTACTAATATTATGACTGTGATATATACACAAACTACTGTCATATACAGTAGCTAATATTGTGACTGTGATATGTACACAATACACTGTCATATACAGTTGCTAATATTATGACTGTGATATATCCACAAACTACTGTTATATACAGTAACTAATATTATGACTGTGATATATACACAATACACTGTCATATACAGTAACTAATATTATGAAGGTGATATATCCACAGACTACTGTCATTTACAGTAGCTAATATTATGACTGTGATATATCCACAAACTACTGTCATATAAAGTAACTAATATTATGACTGTGACATATACACAATACACTGTCATATACAGTATCTAATATTGTGATTGTGATATATCCACAAACTGTTGTCATATACAGTAGCTCATATTATGACTGTGATAAATACACAATACACTGTCATATACAGTAACTAATATTATATATATATATATGTCCTCCTCCGTGGACTGGTGGTACCGTGCTAGCCTCTAGTTCCCAAGGTCGCGGGTTCAAACCCGGCGGAGGGCGATGTATCTTTTCGGGCGTAAAAATCGTTAGCACGGCTTCCTTTGGAAGGGAAGTAAAGGTTGTGGTCTCGTGTCGGAGATTTACGGCACGTGAAAGAACCTCAAGCCTGATAAAGAGGCCTCTGAGCAAAATTACAGGTGTTTCACGCCCAATATAGAATGGGACGCTAAGAACCATAGTAGTTAAAGAGCGTCCATAAATAAAACTCAATTTATTTATTTACTAATATTATGACTGTGACATATACGCAATACACTGTCATATACAGTAACTAATATTATGACTGTGACATATACACAATACACCGTCATATACAGTAACTAATATTATGACTGTGACATCTACACAATACACTGTCATATACAGTAAGTAATATTATGACTGTGACATATACACAATACTCTGTCATATACAGTAACTAATATTACGACTGTGACATATACACAATACACTGTCATATACAGTAACTAATATTATGACTGTGATATATACACAATACACTGTCATATACAGTAGCTAATATTATGACTGACATATACAGAATATACTGTCATATACAGTATCTAATATTATGACTGTGATATATCCACAAACTACTGTCATATACAGTAACTAATATTATGACTGTGATATGTACCAATACACTGTCATATACAGTAACTAATATTATGACTGTGATATATACACAATACTGTCATATACAGTAACTAATATTATGACTGTGATATATACACAAACTACTATCATATACAGTAGCTAATATTATGACTGTGATATATACACAATACACTGTCATATACAGTAACTAATATTATGACTGTGACATATAAAGAATATACTGTCATATACAGTAACTAATATTATGACTGCGATACGTACACAATACAGTGTCATATACAGTAACTAATATTATGACTGTGATATGTACACAATACACTGTCATATACAGTAACTAACATTATGACCGTGATATGTACATAATACATTGTCATATACAGTAGCTAATATTATGACTGTGATATATACACAATACACTGTCATATACAGTAAGTATTGTTATAACTGTGATATGTACACAATACACTGTCATATACAGTAACTAATATTTTGACTGTGACATATACACAAACTACTCTCATATACAGTAACTAATATTATGACTGTGAGATATACACAATACAGTGTCATATACAGTAACTAATATTATGACTGTGATAAATCCACAAACTACTGTCATATACAGTAGTTAATATTATGACTGTGATATACACAATACTGTGTCATATACAGTAACTAATATTATGACTGTGATATATACACAATACACTGTCATATACAGTAGCTAATATTATGACTGACATATACACAATACACTGTCATATACAGTATCTAATCTTATGACTGATATATCCACAAACTACTGTCATATACACTAACTAATATTATGACCGTGATATGTAAACAATACACTGTCTTATACAGTAACTAATATTATGACTGTGATATATCCACGAACTACTGTCATATACAGTAACTAATATTATGACTGTGATATATACACTATACATTGTCATATACAGTATCTAATATAATGACTGTGATATGCACACAATACAGTGTCATATACAGTAACTAATATTATGACTGTGATATATACAGAATACAGTGTCGTATACAGTAACTAATGTTATGACTGTGATATATACACTATACATTGTCATTTACAGTAACTAATATTATGACTGTGATATGCACACAATACAGTGTCATATACAGTAACTAATATTATGACTGTGATATATACACAATACAGTGTCATATACAGTAACTAATATTATGACTGTGATATGCACACAATACAGTGTCATATACAGTAACTAATATTATGACTGTGATATATACACAAACTACTGTCATATACAGTAGCTAATATTATGACTGTGATATATACACAATACACTGTCATATACAGTAACTAATATTATGACTGTGATATATCCACAAACTAATGTCATATACAGTAGCTAATATTATGACTGTGATATATACACAATACAGTGTCATATACAGTAACTAATATTATGACTGTGATATGTACACAATACAGTGTCATATACAGTAACTAATATTATGACTGTGACATATACACAATACACTGTCATATACAGTAGCTAATATTATGACTGTGATATATACACAATACAGAGGCATATAAAGTAGCTAATATTATGACTGTGATAAATACACAATACAGTGTCATATACAGTAGCTAATATTATGATTGTGATATATACACTATACATTGTCATATACAGTAACTAATATTATGACTGTGATATGCACACAATACAGTGTCATATACAGTATCTAATATTATGACTGATATATACACAATACAGTGTCATATACAGTAGCTAATCTTATGACTGTGATATATACACAATACAGTGTCATATACAGTAGCTAATCTTATGACTGTGATATATACACAATACAGTGTCATATAGAGTAGCTAATATTATGACTGTGATTTATACACAATACATTGTCATATACAGTAGCTAATTTTATGACTGTGATATATACACAATACATTGTCATATACAGTTGCTAATATTATGACTGTGATATATACACAATACATTGTCATATACAGTAGCTAATATTATGACTCTGATATATACACAATACATTGTCATATACAGTAGCTAATATTATGACTGTAATACATACACAATACAGTGTCATATACAGTAACTAATATTATGACTGTGACATATACACAATACACTGTCATATACAGTAACTAATATTATGACTGTGATATGTACACAATACACTGTCATATACAGTAGCTAATATTAAGACTGTGACATATACACAATACATTGTCATATACAGTAACTAATATTATGACTGTGACATATACACAATACACTGTCATATACAGTAACTAATATTATGACTGTGACATATACACAATACACTGTCATATACAGTAAGTAATATTATGACTGTGACATATACACAATACACTGTCATATACAGTAAGTAATATTATGACTGTGATATATACACAATACACTGTCATATACAGTTACTAATATTATGACTGTGATATATATGCACAAACTACTGTCATTTACAGTAGCTAATATTATGTCTGTGATATATCCATAAACTACTGTCATAGAAAAAAAACTTATATTATGACTGTGACATATACACAATACACTGTCATATACAATATCTAACATTATGACTGTGATATATCCACAAACTGTTGTCATATACAGTAGCTAATATTATGACTGTGATATATACACAATACACTGTCTTATACAGGAGCTAATTTTATGACTGTGATAAATACACAATACACTGTCATATACAGTAACTAATATTATGACTGTGATATGTACACAATACACTGTCATATACAGTAACTAATATTATGACTGTGACATATACACAATACACTGTCATATACAGTAAATAATATTATGACTGTGACATATACAAAATACACTGTCATATACAGTAACTAATATTATGACTGTGATATATCCGCAAACTACTGTCATATACAGTAGCTAATATTATGACTGTGATATGTGCACAATACACTGTCATATACAGTATCTAATATTATGACTGTGATATATCCACAAACTACTGTCATATACAGTAACTATAATTATGACTGTGAATTATCCACAAACTACTCTCATATACAGTAACTAATATTATGACTGTGATATATCCGCAAACTACTGTCATATACAGTAGCTAATATTATGACTGTGATATATACACAGTACACTGTCATATACCGTAACTAATATTATGACTGTGACATATACACAATACACTGTCATATACCGTAGTTAATATTATGCCTGTGATATATAGACAATACACTGTCATATACAGTAGCTAATATTATGACTGTGACATATACACAATACACTGTCATATACAGTAGCTAATATTATGACTGTGACATATTCACAATACACTGTCATATACAGTAACTAATATTATGACTGTGATATATACACAAACTACTGTCATATACAGTAACTAATATTATGACTGTGATATATCCACAAACTACTGTCATATACAGTAACTAATATCATGACTGTTATATATCCACAAACTACTGTCATATACGGTAGCTAATATTATGACTGTAATATATACACAAACTACTGTCATATACAGTAGCTAATATTATTACTGTGATATATACACAAACTACTGTCATATACAGTTACTAATATTATGACTGTGATATATACACAAACTACTGTCATATACAGTAGCTAATATTATGACTGTGATATGTACACAATACACTGTCATATACAGTTGCTAATATTATGACTGTGATATATACACAAACTACTGTCATATACAGTAGCTAATATTATGACTGTGATATGTACACAATACACTGTCATATACAGTTGCTAATATTATGACTGTGATATATCCACAAACTACTGTTATATACAGTAACTAATATTATGACTGTGATATATACACAATACACTGTCATATACAGTAACTAATATTATGACGGTGATATATCCACAGACTACTGTCATATACAGTATCTAATATTATGAGTGTGATATATACACAATACAGTGTCATATGCAGTAGCTAATTTTATGACTGTGATATATACACAATACAGTGTCATATACAGTAGCTAATATTATGACTGTTATTTATACACAATACATTGTCATATACAGTAGCTAATTTTATGACTGTGATATATACACAATACATTGTCATATACAGTAGCTAATATTATGACTGTGATACATACACAATACAGTGTCATATACAGTAACAAATATTATGACTGTGACATGTACACAATACACTGTCATATACAGTAACTAATATTATGACTGTGATATGTACACAATACACTGTCATATACAGTATCTAATATTATGACTGTGATATATCCACAAACTACTGTCATATACAGTAGCTAATATTATGACTGTGATATATACACAATACACTGTCATATACAGTAACTAATATTATGACTGTGATATATACCAATACAGTGTCATATTCAGTAACTAATATTATGACTGTGAGATATACACAATACAGTGTCATATACAGTAACTAATGTTATGACTGTGATATATCCACAAACTACTGTCATATACAGTAGTTAATATTATGACTGTGATATACACAATACAGTGTCATATACAGTAACTAATATTATGACTGTGATATATACACAATACACTGACATATACAGTAGCTAATATTATGACTGACATATACACAATACACTGTCATATACAGTATCTAATCTTATGACTGATATATCCACAAACTACTGTCATATACACTAACTAATATTATGACTGTGATATGTACACAATACACTGTCTTATACAGTAACTAATATTATGACTGTGATATATCCACGAACTACTGTCATATACAGTAACTAATATTATGACTGTGATATATACACTATACATTGTCATATACAGTATCTAATATAATGACTGTGATATGCACACAATACAGTGTCATATACAGTAACTAATATTATGACTGTGATATATACAGAATACAGTGTCGTATACAGTAACTAATGTTATGACTGTGAGATATACACTATACATTGTCATTTACAGTAACTAATATTATGACTGTGATATGCACACAATACAGTGTCATATACAGTAACTAATATTATGACTGTGATATATACACAATACAGTGTCATATACAGTAACTAATATTATGACTGTGATATGCACACAATACAGTGTCATACACAGTAATTAATATTATGACTGTGATATATACACAAACTACTGTCATATACAGTAGCTAATATTATGACTGTGATATATACACAATACACTGTCATATACAGTAACTAATATTATGACTGTGATATATCCACAAACTAATGTCATATACAGTAGCTAATATTATGACTGTGATATATACACAATACAGTGTCATATACAGTAACTAATATTATGACTGTGATATGTACACAATACAGTGTCATATACAGTAACTAATATTATGACTGTGACATATACACAATACACTGTCATATACAGTAGCTAATATTATGACTGACATATACACAATACACTGTCATATACAGTATCTAATATTATGACTGTGATATGGACACAATACAGTGTCATATACAGTAAATAATATTATGACTCTGATATGTACACAATACACTGTCATATACAGTAACTAATATTATGACTGTGATATATCCACAAACCACTGTCATATACCGTAGCTAATATTATGACTGTGATATATACACAATACACTGTCATATACAGTAGCTAATATTATGAATGTGATATATCCACAAAGTACTGTCATATACAGTAGGTAATATTGTGACTGTGACATATTCACAATACACTGTCATATACAGTATATAATATTATGACTGAGATATATTCACAAACTACTGTCATATACAGTAGCTAATATTATGACTGATATATACACAATACAGTGTCATATACAGTAGCTAATCTTATGACTGTGATATATACACAATACAGTGTCATATACAGTAGCTAATCTTATGACTGTGATATATACACAATACAGTGTCATATAGAGTAGCTAATATTATGACTGTGATTTATACACAATACATTGTCATATACAGTAGCTAATTTTATGACTGTGATATATACACAATACATTGTCATATACAGTTGCTAATATTATGTCTGTGATATATACACAATACATTGTCATATACAGTAGCTAATATTATGACTCTGATATATACACAATACATTGTCATATACAGTAGCTAATATTATGACTGTAATACATACACAATACAGTGTCATATACAGTAACTAATATTATGACTGTGACATATACACAATACACTGTCATATACAGTAACTAATATTATGACTGTGATATGTACACAATACACTGTCATATACAGTAGCTAATATTAAGACTGTGACATATACACAATACATTGTCATATACAGTAACTAATATTATGACTGTGACATATACACAATACACTGTCATATACAGTAACTAATATTATGACTGTGACATATACACAATACACTGTCATATACAGTAAGTAATATTATGACTGTGACATATACACAATACACTGTCATATACAGTAAGTAATATTATGACTGTGATATATACACAATACACTGTCATATACAGTTACTAATATTATGACTGTGATATATATGCACAAACTACTGTCATTTACAGTAGCTAATATTATGTCTGTGATATATCCATAAACTACTGTCATAGAAAAAAAACTTATATTATGACTGTGACATATACACAATACACTGTCATATACAATATCTAACATTATGACTGTGATATATCCACAAACTGTTGTCATATACAGTAGCTAATATTATGACTGTGATATATACACAATACACTGTCTTATACAGGAGCTAATTTTATGACTGTGATAAATACACAATACACTGTCATATACAGTAACTAATATTATGACTGTGATATGTACACAATACACTGTCATATACAGTAACTAATATTATGACTGTGACATATACACAATACACTGTCATATACAGTAAATAATATTATGACTGTGACATATACAAAATACACTGTCATATACAGTAACTAATATTATGACTGTGATATATCCGCAAACTACTGTCATATACAGTAGCTAATATTATGACTGTGATATGTGCACAATACACTGTCATATACAGTATCTAATATTATGACTGTGATATATCCACAAACTACTGTCATATACAGTAACTATGATTATGACTGTGAATTATCCACAAACTACTCTCATATACAGTAACTAATATTATGACTGTGATATATCCGCAAACTACTGTCATATACAGTAGCTAATATTATGACTGTGATATATACACAGTACACTGTCATATACCGTAACTAATATTATGACTGTGACATATACACAATACACTGTCATATACAGTAGTTAATATTATGCCTGTGATATATAGACAATACACTGTCATATACAGTAGCTAATATTATGACTGTGACATATACACAATACACTGTCATATACAGTAGCTAATATTATGACTGTGACATATTCACAATACACTGTCATATACAGTAACTAATATTATGACTGTGATATATACACAAACTACTGTCATATACAGTAACTAATATTATGACTGTGATATATCCACAAACTACTGTCATATACAGTAACTAATATCATGACTGTTATATATCCACAAACTACTGTCATATACGGTAGCTAATATTATGACTGTAATATATACACAAACTACTGTCATATACAGTAGCTAATATTATTACTGTGATATATACACAAACTACTGTCATATACAGTTACTAATATTATGACTGTGATATATACACAAACTACTGTCATATACAGTAGCTAATATTATGACTGTGATATGTACACAATACACTGTCATATACAGTTGCTAATATTATGACTGTGATATATACACAAACTACTGTCATATACAGTAGCTAATATTATGACTGTGATATGTACACAATACACTGTCATATACAGTTGCTAATATTATGACTGTGATATATCCACAAACTACTGTTATATACAGTAACTAATATTATGACTGTGATATATACACAATACACTGTCATATACAGTAACTAATATTATGACGGTGATATATCCACAGACTACTGTCATATACAGTATCTAATATTATGAGTGTGATATATACACAATACAGTGTCATATGCAGTAGCTAATTTTATGACTGTGATATATACACAATACAGTGTCATATACAGTAGCTAATATTATGACTGTTATTTATACACAATACATTGTCATATACAGTAGCTAATTTTATGACTGTGATATATACACAATACATTGTCATATACAGTAGCTAATATTATGACTGTGATACATACACAATACAGTGTCATATACAGTAACAAATATTATGACTGTGACATGTACACAATACACTGTCATATACAGTAACTAATATTATGACTGTGATATGTACACAATACACTGTCATATACAGTATCTAATATTATGACTGTGATATATCCACAAACTACTGTCATATACAGTAGCTAATATTATGACTGTGATATATACACAATACACTGTCATATACAGTAACTAATATTATGACTGTGATATATACCAATACAGTGTCATATTCAGTAACTAATATTATGACTGTGAGATATACACAATACAGTGTCATATACAGTAACTAATATTATGACTGTGATATATCCACAAACTACTGTCATATACAGTAGTTAATATTATGACTGTGATATACACAATACAGTGTCATATACAGTAACTAATATTATGACTGTGATATATACACAATACACTGACATATACAGTAGCTAATATTATGACTGACATATACACAATACACTGTCATATACAGTATCTAATCTTATGACTGATATATCCACAAACTACTGTCATATACACTAACTAATATTATGACTGTGATATGTACACAATACACTGTCTTATACAGTAACTAATATTATGACTGTGATATATCCACGAACTACTGTCATATACAGTAACTAATATTATGACTGTGATATATACACTATACATTGTCATATACAGTATCTAATATAATGACTGTGATATGCACACAATACAGTGTCATATACAGTAACTAATATTATGACTGTGATATATACAGAATACAGTGTCGTATACAGTAACTAATGTTATGACTGTGAGATATACACTATACATTGTCATTTACAGTAACTAATATTATGACTGTGATATGCACACAATACAGTGTCATATACAGTAACTAATATTATGACTGTGATATATACACAATACAGTGTCATATACAGTAACTAATATTATGACTGTGATATGCACACAATACAGTGTCATACACAGTAATTAATATTATGACTGTGATATATACACAAACTACTGTCATATACAGTAGCTAATATTATGACTGTGATATATACACAATACACTGTCATATACAGTAACTAATATTATGACTGTGATATATCCACAAACTAATGTCATATACAGTAGCTAATATTATGACTGTGATATATACACAATACAGTGTCATATACAGTAACTAATATTATGACTGTGATATGTACACAATACAGTGTCATATACAGTAACTAATATTATGACTGTGACATATACACAATACACTGTCATATACAGTAGCTAATATTATGACTGACATATACACAATACACTGTCATATACAGTATCTAATATTATGACTGTGATATGGACACAATACAGTGTCATATACAGTAAATAATATTATGACTCTGATATGTACACAATACACTGTCATATACAGTAACTAATATTATGACTGTGATATATCCACAAACCACTGTCATATACCGTAGCTAATATTATGACTGTGATATATACACAATACACTGTCATATACAGTAGCTAATATTATGAATGTGATATATCCACAAAGTACTGTCATATACAGTAGGTAATATTGTGACTGTGACATATTCACAATACACTGTCATATACAGTATATAATATTATGACTGAGATATATTCACAAACTACTGTCATATACAGTAGCTAATATTATGACTGTGATATATACACAATACACTGTCATATACAGTAACTAATATTATGACTGTGATATATACACATAGTACTGTCATATACAGTAACTAATATTACGACTGTGATATATCCACAAACTACTGTCATATACAGTAACTAATATCATGACTGTGATATATCCACAAACTACTGTCATATACGGTAGCTAATATTATGACTGTGATATATACACAAACTACTGTCATATACAGTAGCTAATATTATTACTGTGATATATATAGACAAACTACTGTCATATACAGTTACTAATATTATGACTGTGATATATACACAAACTACTGTCATATACAGTAGCTAATATTGTGACTGTGATATGTACACAATACACTGTCATATACAGTTGCTAATATTATGACTGTGATATATCCACAAACTACTGTTATATACAGTAACTAATATTATGACTGTGATATATACACAATACACTGTCATGTACAGTAACTAATATTATGAAGGTGATATATCCACAGACTACTGTCATTTACAGTAGCTAATATTATGACTGTGATATATCCACAAACTACTGTCATATAAAGTAACTAATATTATGACTGTGACATATACACAATACACTGTCATATACAGTATCTAATATTGTGATTGTGATATATCCACAAACTGTTGTCATATACAGTAGCTCATATTATGACTGTGATAAATACACAATACACTGTCATATACAGTAACTAATATTATATATATATATATATATATATATATATATATGTCCTCCTCCGTGGACTGGTGGTACCGTGCTAGCCTCTAGTTCCCAAGGTCGCGGGTTCAAACCCGGCGGAGGGCGATGTATTTTTTCGGGCGTAAAAATCGTTAGCACGGCTTCCTTTGGAAGGGAAGTAAAGCTTGTGGTCCCGTGTCGTAGATTTACGGCACGTGAAAGAACCTCAAGCCTGATAAAGAGGCCTCTGAGCAAAATTACAGGTGTTTCACGCCCAATATAGAATGGGACGCTAAGAACCATAGTAGTTAAAGAGCGTCCATAAATAAAACTCAATTTATTTATTTACTAATATTATGACTGTGACATATACGCAATACACTGTCATATACAGTAACTAATATTATGACTGTGACATATACACAATACACCGTCATATACAGTAACTAATATTATGACTGTGACATCTACACAATACACTGTCATATACAGTAAGTAATATTATGACTGTGACATATACACAATACTCTGTCATATACAGTAACTAATATTACGACTGTGACATATACACAATACACTGTCATATACAGTAACTAATATTATGACTGTGATATATACACAATACACTGTCATATACAGTAGCTAATATTATGACTGACATATACAGAATATACTGTCATATACAGTATCTAATATTATGACTGTGATATATCCACAAACTACTGTCATATACAGTAACTAATATTATGACTGTGATATGTACCAATACACTGTCATATACAGTAACTAATATTATGACTGTGATATATACACAATACTGTCATATACAGTAACTAATATTATGACTGTGATATATACACAAACTACTATCATATACAGTAGCTAATATTATGACTGTGATATATACACAATACACTGTCATATACAGTAACTAATATTATGACTGTGACATATACAGAATATACTGTCATATACAGTAACTAATATTATGACTGCGATACGTACACAATACAGTGTCATATACAGTAACTAATATTATGACTGTGATATGTACACAATACACTGTCATATACAGTAACTAACATTATGACCGTGATATGTACATAATACATTGTCATATACAGTAGCTAATATTATGACTGTGATATATACACAATACACTGTCATATACAGTAAGTATTGTTATAACTGTGATATGTACACAATACACTGTCATATACAGTAACTAATATTTTGACTGTGACATATACACAAACTACTCTCATATACAGTAACTAATATTATGACTGTGAGATATACACAATACAGTGTCATATACAGTAACTAATATTATGACTGTGATAAATCCACAAACTACTGTCATATACAGTAGTTAATATTATGACTGTGATATACACAATACTGTGTCATATACAGTAACTAATATTATGACTGTGATATATACACAATACACTGTCATATACAGTAGCTAATATTATGACTGGCATATACACAATACACTGTCATATACAGTATCTAATCTTATGACTGATATATCCACAAACTACTGTCATATACACTAACTAATATTATGACTGTGATATGTAAACAATACACTGTCTTATACAGTAACTATGATTATGACTGTGATATATCCACGAACTACTGTCATATACAGTATCTAATATTATGACTGTGATATATCCACAAACTACTGTCATATACAGTAGCTAATATTATGACTGTGATATATACACAATACACTGTCATATACAGTAACTAATATTATGACTGTGATATATACCAATACAGTGTCATATTCAGTAACTAATATTATGACTGTGAGATATACACAATACAGTGTCATATACAGTAACTAATGTTATGACTGTGATATATCCACAAACTACTGTCATATACAGTAGTTAATATTATGACTGTGATATACACAATACAGTGTCATATACAGTAACTAATATTATGACTGTGATATATACACAATACACTGACATATACAGTAGCTAATATTATGACTGACATATACACAATACACTGTCATATACAGTATCTAATCTTATGACTGATATATCCACAAACTACTGTCATATACACTAACTAATATTATGACTGTGATATGTACACAATACACTGTCTTATACAGTAACTAATATTATGACTGTGATATATCCACGAACTACTGTCATATACAGTAACTAATATTATGACTGTGATATATACACTATACATTGTCATATACAGTATCTAATATAATGACTGTGATATGCACACAATACAGTGTCATATACAGTAACTAATATTATGACTGTGATATATACAGAATACAGTGTCGTATACAGTAACTAATGTTATGACTGTGAGATATACACTATACATTGTCATTTACAGTAACTAATATTATAACTGTGATATGCACACAATACAGTGTCATATACAGTAACTAATATTATGACTGTGATATATACACAATACAGTGTCATATACAGTAACTAATATTATGACTGTGATATGCACACAATACAGTGTCATACACAGTAATTAATATTATGACTGTGATATATACACAAACTACTGTCATATACAGTAGCTAATATTATGACTGTGATATATACACAATACACTGTCATATACAGTAACTAATATTATGACTGTGATATATCCACAAACTAATGTCATATACAGTAGCTAATATTATGACTGTGATATATACACAATACAGTGTCATATACAGTAACTAATATTATGACTGTGATATGTACACAATACAGTGTCATATACAGTAACTAATATTATGACTGTGACATATACACAATACACTGTCATATACAGTAGCTAATATTATGACTGACATATACACAATACACTGTCATATACAGTATCTAATATTATGACTGTGATATGGACACAATACAGTGTCATATACAGTAAATAATATTATGACTCTGATATGTACACAATACACTGTCATATACAGTAACTAATATTATGACTGTGATATATCCACAAACCACTGTCATATACCGTAGCTAATATTATGACTGTGATATATACACAATACACTGTCATATACAGTAGCTAATATTATGAATGTGATATATCCACAAAGTACTGTCATATACAGTAGGTAATATTGTGACTGTGACATATTCACAATACACTGTCATATACAGTATATAATATTATGACTGAGATATATTCACAAACTACTGTCATATACAGTAGCTAATATTATGACTGATATATACACAATACAGTGTCATATACAGTAGCTAATCTTATGACTGTGATATATACACAATACAGTGTCATATACAGTAGCTAATCTTATGACTGTGATATATACACAATACAGTGTCATATAGAGTAGCTAATATTATGACTGTGATTTATACACAATACATTGTCATATACAGTAGCTAATTTTATGACTGTGATATATACACAATACATTGTCATATACAGTTGCTAATATTATGACTGTGATATATACACAATACATTGTCATATACAGTAGCTAATATTATGACTCTGATATATACACAATACATTGTCATATACAGTAGCTAATATTATGACTGTAATACATACACAATACAGTGTCATATACAGTAACTAATATTATGACTGTGACATATACACAATACACTGTCATATACAGTAACTAATATTATGACTGTGATATGTACACAATACACTGTCATATACAGTAGCTAATATTAAGACTGTGACATATACACAATACATTGTCATATACAGTAACTAATATTATGACTGTGACATATACACAATACACTGTCATATACAGTAACTAATATTATGACTGTGACATATACACAATACACTGTCATATACAGTAAGTAATATTATGACTGTGACATATACACAATACACTGTCATATACAGTAAGTAATATTATGACTGTGATATATACACAATACACTGTCATATACAGTTACTAATATTATGACTGTGATATATATGCACAAACTACTGTCATTTACAGTAGCTAATATTATGTCTGTGATATATCCATAAACTACTGTCATAGAAAAAAAACTTATATTATGACTGTGACATATACACAATACACTGTCATATACAATATCTAACATTATGACTGTGATATATCCACAAACTGTTGTCATATACAGTAGCTAATATTATGACTGTGATATATACACAATACACTGTCTTATACAGGAGCTAATTTTATGACTGTGATAAATACACAATACACTGTCATATACAGTAACTAATATTATGACTGTGATATGTACACAATACACTGTCATATACAGTAACTAATATTATGACTGTGACATATACACAATACACTGTCATATACAGTAAATAATATTATGACTGTGACATATACAAAATACACTGTCATATACAGTAACTAATATTATGACTGTGATATATCCGCAAACTACTGTCATATACAGTAGCTAATATTATGACTGTGATATGTGCACAATACACTGTCATATACAGTATCTAATATTATGACTGTGATATATCCACAAACTACTGTCATATACAGTAACTATGATTATGACTGTGAATTATCCACAAACTACTCTCATATACAGTAACTAATATTATGACTGTGATATATCCGCAAACTACTGTCATATACAGTAGCTAATATTATGACTGTGATATATACACAGTACACTGTCATATACCGTAACTAATATTATGACTGTGACATATACACAATACACTGTCATATACAGTAGTTAATATTATGCCTGTGATATATAGACAATACACTGTCATATACAGTAGCTAATATTATGACTGTGACATATACACAATACACTGTCATATACAGTAGCTAATATTATGACTGTGACATATTCACAATACACTGTCATATACAGTAACTAATATTATGACTGTGATATATACACAAACTACTGTCATATACAGTAACTAATATTATGACTGTGATATATCCACAAACTACTGTCATATACAGTAACTAATATCATGACTGTTATATATCCACAAACTACTGTCATATACGGTAGCTAATATTATGACTGTAATATATACACAAACTACTGTCATATACAGTAGCTAATATTATTACTGTGATATATACACAAACTACTGTCATATACAGTTACTAATATTATGACTGTGATATATACACAAACTACTGTCATATACAGTAGCTAATATTATGACTGTGATATGTACACAATACACTGTCATATACAGTTGCTAATATTATGACTGTGATATATACACAAACTACTGTCATATACAGTAGCTAATATTATGACTGTGATATGTACACAATACACTGTCATATACAGTTGCTAATATTATGACTGTGATATATCCACAAACTACTGTTATATACAGTAACTAATATTATGACTGTGATATATACACAATACACTGTCATATACAGTAACTAATATTATGACGGTGATATATCCACAGACTACTGTCATATACAGTATCTAATATTATGAGTGTGATATATACACAATACAGTGTCATATGCAGTAGCTAATTTTATGACTGTGATATATACACAATACAGTGTCATATACAGTAGCTAATATTATGACTGTTATTTATACACAATACATTGTCATATACAGTAGCTAATTTTATGACTGTGATATATACACAATACATTGTCATATACAGTAGCTAATATTATGACTGTGATACATACACAATACAGTGTCATATACAGTAACAAATATTATGACTGTGACATGTACACAATACACTGTCATATACAGTAACTAATATTATGACTGTGATATGTACACAATACACTGTCATATACAGTATCTAATATTATGACTGTGATATATCCACAAACTACTGTCATATACAGTAGCTAATATTATGACTGTGATATATACACAATACACTGTCATATACAGTAACTAATATTATGACTGTGATATATACCAATACAGTGTCATATTCAGTAACTAATATTATGACTGTGAGATATACACAATACAGTGTCATATACAGTAACTAATATTATGACTGTGATATATCCACAAACTACTGTCATATACAGTAGTTAATATTATGACTGTGATATACACAATACAGTGTCATATACAGTAACTAATATTATGACTGTGATATATACACAATACACTGACATATACAGTAGCTAATATTATGACTGACATATACACAATACACTGTCATATACAGTATCTAATCTTATGACTGATATATCCACAAACTACTGTCATATACACTAACTAATATTATGACTGTGATATGTACACAATACACTGTCTTATACAGTAACTAATATTATGACTGTGATATATCCACGAACTACTGTCATATACAGTAACTAATATTATGACTGTGATATATACACTATACATTGTCATATACAGTATCTAATATAATGACTGTGATATGCACACAATACAGTGTCATATACAGTAACTAATATTATGACTGTGATATATACAGAATACAGTGTCGTATACAGTAACTAATGTTATGACTGTGAGATATACACTATACATTGTCATTTACAGTAACTAATATTATGACTGTGATATGCACACAATACAGTGTCATATACAGTAACTAATATTATGACTGTGATATATACACAATACAGTGTCATATACAGTAACTAATATTATGACTGTGATATGCACACAATACAGTGTCATACACAGTAATTAATATTATGACTGTGATATATACACAAACTACTGTCATATACAGTAGCTAATATTATGACTGTGATATATACACAATACACTGTCATATACAGTAACTAATATTATGACTGTGATATATCCACAAACTAATGTCATATACAGTAGCTAATATTATGACTGTGATATATACACAATACAGTGTCATATACAGTAACTAATATTATGACTGTGATATGTACACAATACAGTGTCATATACAGTAACTAATATTATGACTGTGACATATACACAATACACTGTCATATACAGTAGCTAATATTATGACTGACATATACACAATACACTGTCATATACAGTATCTAATATTATGACTGTGATATGGACACAATACAGTGTCATATACAGTAAATAATATTATGACTCTGATATGTACACAATACACTGTCATATACAGTAACTAATATTATGACTGTGATATATCCACAAACCACTGTCATATACCGTAGCTAATATTATGACTGTGATATATACACAATACACTGTCATATACAGTAGCTAATATTATGAATGTGATATATCCACAAAGTACTGTCATATACAGTAGGTAATATTGTGACTGTGACATATTCACAATACACTGTCATATACAGTATATAATATTATGACTGAGATATATTCACAAACTACTGTCATATACAGTAGCTAATATTATGACTGTGATATATACACAATACACTGTCATATACAGTAACTAATATTATGACTGTGATATATACACATAGTACTGTCATATACAGTAACTAATATTACGACTGTGATATATCCACAAACTACTGTCATATACAGTAACTAATATCATGACTGTGATATATCCACAAACTACTGTCATATACGGTAGCTAATATTATGACTGTGATATATACACAAACTACTGTCATATACAGTAGCTAATATTATTACTGTGATATATATAGACAAACTACTGTCATATACAGTTACTAATATTATGACTGTGATATATACACAAACTACTGTCATATACAGTAGCTAATATTGTGACTGTGATATGTACACAATACACTGTCATATACAGTTGCTAATATTATGACTGTGATATATCCACAAACTACTGTTATATACAGTAACTAATATTATGACTGTGATATATACACAATACACTGTCATATACAGTAACTAATATTATGAAGGTGATATATCCACAGACTACTGTCATTTACAGTAGCTAATATTATGACTGTGATATATCCACAAACTACTGTCATATAAAGTAACTAATATTATGACTGTGACATATACACAATACACTGTCATATACAGTATCTAATATTGTGATTGTGATATATCCACAAACTGTTGTCATATACAGTAGCTCATATTATGACTGTGATAAATACACAATACACTGTCATATACAGTAACTAATATTATATATATATATATATATATATATGTCCTCCTCCGTGGACTGGTGGTACCGTGCTAGCCTCTAGTTCCCAAGGTCGCGGGTTCAAACCCGGCGGAGGGCGATGTATTTTTTCGGGCGTAAAAATCGTTAGCACGGCTTCCTTTGGAAGGGAAGTAAAGCTTGTGGTCCCGTGTCGTAGATTTACGGCACGTGAAAGAACCTCAAGCCTGATAAAGAGGCCTCTGAGCAAAATTACAGGTGTTTCACGCCCAATATAGAATGGGACGCTAAGAACCATAGTAGTTAAAGAGCGTCCATAAATAAAACTCAATTTATTTATTTACTAATATTATGACTGTGACATATACGCAATACACTGTCATATACAGTAACTAATATTATGACTGTGACATATACACAATACACCGTCATATACAGTAACTAATATTATGACTGTGACATCTACACAATACACTGTCATATACAGTAAGTAATATTATGACTGTGACATATACACAATACTCTGTCATATACAGTAACTAATATTACGACTGTGACATATACACAATACACTGTCATATACAGTAACTAATATTATGACTGTGATATATACACAATACACTGTCATATACAGTAGCTAATATTATGACTGACATATACAGAATATACTGTCATATACAGTATCTAATATTATGACTGTGATATATCCACAAACTACTGTCATATACAGTAACTAATATTATGACTGTGATATGTACCAATACACTGTCATATACAGTAACTAATATTATGACTGTGATATATACACAATACTGTCATATACAGTAACTAATATTATGACTGTGATATATACACAAACTACTATCATATACAGTAGCTAATATTATGACTGTGATATATACACAATACACTGTCATATACAGTAACTAATATTATGACTGTGACATATACAGAATATACTGTCATATACAGTAACTAATATTATGACTGCGATACGTACACAATACAGTGTCATATACAGTAACTAATATTATGACTGTGATATGTACACAATACACTGTCATATACAGTAACTAACATTATGACCGTGATATGTACATAATACATTGTCATATACAGTAGCTAATATTATGACTGTGATATATACACAATACACTGTCATATACAGTAAGTATTGTTATAACTGTGATATGTACACAATACACTGTCATATACAGTAACTAATATTATGACTGTGAGATATACACAATACAGTGTCATATACAGTAACTAATATTATGACTGTGATAAATCCACAAACTACTGTCATATACAGTAGTTAATATTATGACTGTGATATACACAATACTGTGTCATATACAGTAACTAATATTATGACTGTGATATATACACAATACACTGTCATATACAGTAGCTAATATTATGACTGGCATATACACAATACACTGTCATATACAGTATCTAATCTTATGACTGATATATCCACAAACTACTGTCATATACACTAACTAATATTATGACTGTGATATGTAAACAATACACTGTCTTATACAGTAACTATGATTATGACTGTGATATATCCACGAACTACTGTCATATACAGTAACTAATATTATGACTGTGATATATACACTATACATTGTCATATACAGTATCTAATATAATGACTGTGATATGCACACAATACAGTGTCATATACAGTAACTAATATTATGACTGTGATATATACAGAATACAGTGTCGTATACAGTAACTAATGTTATGACTGTGATATATACACTATACATTGTCATTTACAGTAACTAATATTATGACTGTGATATGCACACAATACAGTGTCATATACAGTAACTAATATTATGACTGTGATATATACACAATACAGTGTCATATACAGTATCTAATATTATGACTGTGATATGGACACAATACAGTGTCATATACAGTAAATAATATTATGACTCTGATATGTACACAATACACTGTCATATACAGTAACTAATATTATGACTGTGATATATCCACAAACCACTGTCATATACCGTAGCTAATATTATGACTGTGATATATACACAATACACTGTCATATACAGTAGCTAATATTATGAATGTGATATATCCACAAAGTACTGTCATATACAGTAGGTAATATTGTGACTGTGACATATTCACAATACACTGTCATATACAGTATATAATATTATGACTGAGATATATTCACAAACTACTGTCATATACAGTAGCTAATATTATGACTGTGATATATACACAATACACTGTCATATACAGTAACTAATATTATGACTGTGATATATACACATAGTACTGTCATATACAGTAACTAATATTACGACTGTGATATATCCACAAACTACTGTCATATACGGTAGCTAATATTATGACTGTGATATATACACAAACTACTGTCATATACAGTAGCTAATATTATTACTGTGATATATATAGACAAACTACTGTCATATACAGTTACTAATATTATGACTGTGATATATACACAAACTACTGTCATATACAGTAGCTAATATTGTGACTGTGATATGTACACAATACACTGTCATATACAGTTGCTAATATTATGACTGTGATATATCCACAAACTACTGTTATATACAGTAACTAATATTATGACTGTGATATATACACAATACACTGTCATATACAGTAACTAATATTATGAAGGTGATATATCCACAGACTACTGTCATTTACAGTAGCTAATATTATGACTGTGATATATCCACAAACTACTGTCATATAAAGTAACTAATATTATGACTGTGACATATACACAATACACTGTCATATACAGTATCTAATATTGTGATTGTGATATATCCACAAACTGTTGTCATATACAGTAGCTCATATTATGACTGTGATAAATACACAATACACTGTCATATACAGTAACTAGTATTATATATATATATATATATATGTCCTCCTCCGTGGACTGGTGGTACCGTGCTAGCCTCTAGTTCCCAAGGTCGCGGGTTCAAACCCGGCGGAGGGCGATGTATTTTTTCGGGCGTAAAAATCGTTAGCACGGCTTCCTTTGGAAGGGAAGTAAAGGTTGTGGTCCCGTGTCGTAGATTTACGGCACGTGAAAGAACCTCAAGCCTGATAAAGAGGCCTCTGAGCAAAATTACAGGTGTTTCACGCCCAATATAGAATGGGACGCTAAGAACCATAGTAGTTAAAGAGCGTCCATAAATAAAACTCAATTTATTTATTTACTAATATTATGACTGTGACATATACGCAATACACTGTCATATACAGTAACTAATATTATGACTGTGACATATACACAATACACCGTCATATACAGTAACTAATATTATGACTGTGACATCTACACAATACACTGTCATATACAGTAAGTAATATTATGACTGTGACATATACACAATACTCTGTCATATACAGTAACTAATATTACGACTGTGACATATACACAATACACTGTCATATACAGTAACTAATATTATGACTGTGATATATACACAATACACTGTCATATACAGTAGCTAATATTATGACTGACATATACAGAATATACTGTCATATACAGTATCTAATATTATGACTGTGATATATCCACAAACTACTGTCATATACAGTAACTAATATTATGACTGTGATATGTACCAATACACTGTCATATACAGTAACTAATATTATGACTGTGATATATACACAATACTGTCATATACAGTAACTAATATTATGACTGTGATATATACACAAACTACTATCATATACAGTAGCTAATATTATGACTGTGATATATACACAATACACTGTCATATACAGTAACTAATATTATGACTGTGACATATAAAGAATATACTGTCATATACAGTAACTAATATTATGACTGCGATACGTACACAATACAGTGTCATATACAGTAACTAATATTATGACTGTGATATGTACACAATACACTGTCATATACAGTAACTAACATTATGACCGTGATATGTACATAATACATTGTCATATACAGTAGCTAATATTATGACTGTGATATATACACAATACACTGTCATATACAGTAAGTATTGTTATAACTGTGATATGTACACAATACACTGTCATATACAGTAACTAATATTTTGACTGTGACATATACACAAACTACTCTCATATACAGTAACTAATATTATGACTGTGAGATATACACAATACAGTGTCATATACAGCAACTAATATTATGACTGTGATAAATCCACAAACTACTGTCATATACAGTAGTTAATATTATGACTGTGATATACACAATACTGTGTCATATACAGTAACTAATATTATGACTGTGATATATACACAATACACTGTCATATACAGTAGCTAATATTATGACTGACATATACACAATACACTGTCATATACAGTATCTAATCTTATGACTGATATATCCACAAACTACTGTCATATACACTAACTAATATTATGACTGTGATATGTAAACAATACACTGTCTTATACAGTAACTAATATTATGACTGTGATATATCCACGAACTACTGTCATATACAGTAACTAATATTATGACTGTGATATATACACTATACATTGTCATATACAGTATCTAATATAATGACTGTGATACGCACACAATACAGTGTCATATACAGTAACTAATATTATGACTGTGATATATACAGAATACAGTGTCGTATACAGTAACTAATGTTATGACTGTGATATATACACTATACATTGTCATTTACAGTAACTAATATTATGACTGTGATATGCACACAATACAGTGTCATATACAGTAACTAATATTATGACTGTGATATATACACAATACAGTGTCATATACAGTAACTAATATTATGACTGTGATATGCACACAATACAGTGTCATATACAGTAACTAATATTATGACTGTGATATATACACAAACTACTGTCATATACAGTAGCTAATATTATGACTGTGATATATACACAATACACTGTCATATACAGTAACTAATATTATGACTGTGATATATCCACAAACTAATGTCATATACAGTAGCTAATATTATGACTGTGATATATACACAATACAGTGTCATATACAGTAACTAATATTATGACTGTGATATGTACACAATACAGTGTCATATACAGTAACTAATATTATGACTGTGACATATACACAATACACTGTCATATACAGTAGCTAATATTATGACTGTGATATATACACAATACAGAGGCATATAAAGTAGCTAATATTATGACTGTGATAAATACACAATACAGTGTCATATACAGTAGCTAATATTATGATTGTGATATATACACTATACATTGTCATATACAGTAACTAATATTATGACTGTGATATGCACACAATACAGTGTCATATACAGTATCTAATATTATGACTGATATATACACAATACAGTGTCATATACAGTAGCTAATCTTATGACTGTGATATATACACAATACAGTGTCATATACAGTAGCTAATCTTATGACTGTGATATATACACAATACAGTGTCATATAGAGTAGCTAATATTATGACTGTGATTTATACACAATACATTGTCATATACAGTAGCTAATTTTATGACTGTGATATATACACAATACATTGTCATATACAGTTGCTAATATTATGACTGTGATATATACACAATACATTGTCATATACAGTAGCTAATATTATGACTCTGATATATACACAATACATTGTCATATACAGTAGCTAATATTATGACTGTAATACATACACAATACAGTGTCATATACAGTAACTAATATTATGACTGTGACATATACACAATACACTGTCATATACAGTAACTAATATTATGACTGTGATATGTACACAATACACTGTCATATACAGTAGCTAATATTAAGACTGTGACATATACACAATACATTGTCATATACAGTAACTAATATTATGACTGTGACATATACACAATACACTGTCATATACAGTAACTAATATTATGACTGTGACATATACACAATACACTGTCATATACAGTAAGTAATATTATGACTGTGACATATACACAATACACTGTCATATACAGTAAGTAATATTATGACTGTGATATATACACAATACACTGTCATATACAGTTACTAATATTATGACTGTGATATATATGCACAAACTACTGTCATTTACAGTAGCTAATATTATGTCTGTGATATATCCATAAACTACTGTCATAGAAAAAAAACTTATATTATGACTGTGACATATACACAATACACTGTCATATACAATATCTAACATTATGACTGTGATATATCCACAAACTGTTGTCATATACAGTAGCTAATATTATGACTGTGATATATACACAATACACTGTCTTATACAGGAGCTAATTTTATGACTGTGATAAATACACAATACACTGTCATATACAGTAACTAATATTATGACTGTGATATGTACACAATACACTGTCATATACAGTAACTAATATTATGACTGTGACATATACACAATACACTGTCATATACAGTAAATAATATTATGACTGTGACATATACAAAATACACTGTCATATACAGTAACTAATATTATGACTGTGATATATCCGCAAACTACTGTCATATACAGTAGCTAATATTATGACTGTGATATGTGCACAATACACTGTCATATACAGTATCTAATATTATGACTGTGATATATCCACAAACTACTGTCATATACAGTAACTATAATTATGACTGTGAATTATCCACAAACTACTCTCATATACAGTAACTAATATTATGACTGTGATATATCCGCAAACTACTGTCATATACAGTAGCTAATATTATGACTGTGATATATACACAGTACACTGTCATATACCGTAACTAATATTATGACTGTGACATATGCACAATACACTGTCATATACAGTAGTTAATATTATGCCTGTGATATATAGACAATACACTGTCATATACAGTAGCTAATATTATGACTGTGACATATACACAATACACTGTCATATACAGTAGCTAATATTATGACTGTGACATATTCACAATACACTGTCATATACAGTAACTAATATTATGACTGTGATATATACACAAACTACTGTCATATACAGTAACTAATATTATGACTGTGATATATCCACAAACTACTGTCATATACAGTAACTAATATCATGACTGTTATATATCCACAAACTACTGTCATATACGGTAGCTAATATTATGACTGTAATATATACACAAACTACTGTCATATACAGTAGCTAATATTATTACTGTGATATATACACAAACTACTGTCATATACAGTTACTAATATTATGACTGTGATATATACACAAACTACTGTCATATACAGTAGCTAATATTATGACTGTGATATGTACACAATACACTGTCATATACAGTTGCTAATATTATGACTGTGATATATCCACAAACTACTGTTATATACAGTAACTAATATTATGACTGTGATATATACACAATACACTGTCATATACAGTAACTAATATTATGACGGTGATATATCCACAGACTACTGTCATATACAGTATCTAATATTATGAGTGTGATATATACACAATACAGTGTCATATGCAGTAGCTAATTTTATGACTGTGATATATACACAATACAGTGTCATATACAGTAGCTAATATTATGACTGTTATTTATACACAATACATTGTCATATACAGTAGCTAATTTTATGACTGTGATATATACACAATACATTGTCATATACAGTAGCTAATATTATGACTGTGATACATACACAATACAGTGTCATATACAGTAACAAATATTATGACTGTGACATGTACACAATACACTGTCATATACAGTAACTAATATTATGACTGTGATATGTACACAATACACTGTCATATACAGTATCTAATATTATGACTGTGATATATCCACAAACTACTGTCATATACAGTAGCTAATATTATGACTGTGATATATACACAATACACTGTCATATACAGTAACTAATATTATGACTGTGATATGTACACAATACACTGTCATATACAGTAACCAATATTATGACTGTGACATATACACAATACACTGTCATATACAGTAGCTAATATTATGAATGTGATATATACACAATACAGAGTCATATTCAGTAACTAATATTATGACAGTGAGATATACACAATACAGTATCATATACAGTAACTAATATTATGACCGTGATATATCCACAAACTACTGTCATATACAGTAGTTAATATTATGACTGTGATATATACACAATACAGTGTCATATACAGTAACTATTATTATGACTGTGATATATCCACAAACTACTGTCATATACAGTAACTAATATTATGACTGTGATATATCCACAAACCACTGTCATATAGTGTAGCTAATATTATGACTGTGATATATACACAATACACTGTCATATACAGTAGCTAATATTATGACTGTGATATATACACAATACACTGTCATATACAGTAGCTAATATTATGACTATGATATATACACAATACACTGTCATATACAGAAGCTAATATTATGACTGTGATATATACACAATACACTGTCATATACAGTATCTAATATTATGACTGTGATATATCCACAAACTACTGTCATATACAGTAACTAATATTATGACTGTAATATATACACAAACTACTGTCATATACAGTAACTAATATTATGACTGTGATATATCCGCAAACTACTGTCATATACAGTAGCTAATATTATGACTGTGATATATACACAATACACTGTCATATACAGTAACTAATATTATGACTGTGACATATACAAAATACACTGTCATATACAGTAGCTAATATTATGACTGTGATATATACACAATACACTGTCATATACAGTAGCTAATATTATGACTGTGACATATACACAATACACTGTCATATACAGTAGCTAATTTTATGACTGTGATAAATACACAATACACTGTCATATACAGTAACTAATATTATGACTGTGATATGTACACAATACACTGTCATATACAGTAACTAATATTATAACTGTGACATATACACAATACACTGTCATATACAGTAACTAATGTTATGACTGTGATATATCCGCAAACTACTGTCATATAGAGTAGCTAATATTATGACTGTGATATGTGCACAATACACTGTCATATACAGTAACTAATATTATGACTGTGACATATACACAATACACTGTCATATACAGTAAGTAATATTATGACTGTGACATATACACAATACACTGTCATATACAGTAAGTAATATTATGACTGTGACATATACACAGTACACTGTCATATACAGTAACTAATATTATGACTGTGACATATACACAATACACAGTCATATACAGTAGCTAATATTATGACTGACATATGCAGAATACACTGTCATATACAGTATCTAATATTATGACTGTGATACATCCACAAACTACTGTCATATACAGTAACTAATATTATGACTGTGATATGTACACAATACACTGTCATATACAGTAACTAATATTATGACTGTGATATATCCACAGACTACTGTCATATACAGTAACTAATATTATGACTGTGAAATATACACAATACACTGTCATATACAGTATCTAATATTATGACTGTGATATATACACAATACACTGTCATATACAGTTACTAATATTATGACTGTGATATATATGCACAAACTACTGTCATTTACAGTAGCTAATATTATGTCTGTGATATATCCATAAACTACTGTCATAGAAAAAAAACTTATATTATGACTGTGACATATACACAATACACTGTCATATACAATATCTAACATTATGACTGTGATATATCCACAAACTGTTGTCATATACAGTAGCTAATATTATGACTGTGATATATACACAATGTACTGTCTTATACAGGAGCTAATTTTATGACTGTGATAAATACACAATACACTGTCATATACAGTAACTAATATTATGACTGTGATATGTACACAATACACTGTCATATACAGTAACTAATATTATGACTGTGACATATACACAATACACTGTCATATACAGTAACTAATATTATGACTGTGACATATACACAATACACTGTCATATACAGTAACTAATGTTATGACTGTGATATATCCGCAAACTACTGTCATATAGAGTAGCTAATATTATGACTGTGATATGTGCACAATACACTGTCATATACAGTATCTAATATTATGACTGTGATATATCCACAAACTACTGTCATATACAGTAACTATAATTATGACTGTGAATTATCCACAAACTACTCTCATATACAGTAACTAATATTATGACTGTGATATATCCGCAAACTACTGTCTTATACAGTAGCTAATATTATGACTGTGATATATACACAGTACACTGTCATATACGGTAACTAATATTATGACTGTGACATATACACAATACACTGTCATATACAGTAGTTAATATTATGCCTGTGATATATAGACAATACACTGTCATATACAGTAGCTAATTTTATGACTGTGACATATACACAATACACTGTCATATACAGTAGCTAATATTATGACTGTGACATATTCACAATACACTGTCATATACAGTATCTAATATTATGACTGAGATATATTCACAAACTACTGTCATATACAGTAGCTAATATTATGACTGTGATATATACACAATACACTGTCATATACAGTAACTAATATTATGACTGTGATATATACACAAACTACTGTCATATACAGTAACTAATATTATGACTGTGATATATCCACAAACTACTGTCATATACAGTAACTAATATCATGACTGTGATATATCCACAAACTACTGTCATATACGGTAGCTAATATTATGACTGTAATATATACACAAACTACTGTCATATACAGTAGCTAATATTATTACTGTGATATATACACAAACTACTGTCATATACAGTTACTAATATTATGACTGTGATATATACACAAACTACTGTCATATACAGTAGCTAATATTATGACTGTGATATGTACACAATACACTGTCATATACAGTTGCTAATATTATGACTGTGATATATCCACAAACTACTGTTATATACAGTAACTAATATTATGACTGTGATATATACACAATACACTGTCATATACAGTAACTAATATTATGACGGTGATATATCCACAGACTACTGTATTTACAGTAGCTAATATTATGACTGTGATATATCCACAAACTACTGTCATATAAAGTAACTAATATTATGACTGTGAAATATACACAATACACTGTCATATACAGTATCTAATATTATGACTGTGATATATCCACAAACTGTTGTCATATACAGTAGCTCATATTATGACTGTGATAAATACACAATACACTGTCATATACAGTAACTAATATTATATATATATATGTCGTCCTCCGTGGACTGGTGGTACCGTACTAGCCTCTAGTTCCCAAGGCCGCGGGTTCAAACCCGGCGGAGGCGATGTATTTTTTCGGGCGTAAAAATCGTTAGCACGGCTTCCTTCGGAAGGGAAGTAAAGCTTGTGGTCCCGTGTCGTAGATTTACGGCACGTGAAAGAACCTCAAGCCTGATAAAGAGGCCTCTGAGCAAAATTACAGGTGTTTCACGCCCAATATAGAATGGGACGCTAAGAACCATAGTAGTTAAAGAGCGTCCATAAATAAAACTCAATTTATTTATTTACTAATATTATGACTGTGACATATACGCAATACACTGTCATATACAGTAACTAATATTATGACTGTGACATATACACAATACACCGTCATATACAGTAACTAATATTATGACTGTGACATATACACAATACACTGTCATATACAGTAAGTAATATTATGACTGTGACATATACACAATACTCTGTCATATACAGTAATTAATATTACGACTGTGACATATACACAATACACTGTCATATACAGTAACTAATATTATGACTGTGATATATACACAATACACTGTCATATACAGTAGCTAATATTATGACTGACATATACAGAATATACTGTCATATACAGTATCTAATATTATGACTGTGATATATCCACAAACTACTGTCATATACAGTAACTAATATTATGACTGTGATATGTACACAATACACTGTCATATACAGTAACTAATATTATGACTGTGATATATACACAATACTGTCATATACAGTAACTAATATTATGACTGTGATATATACACAAACTACTGTCATATACAGTAGCTAATATTATGACTGTGATATATACACAATACACTGTCATATACAGTAACTAATATTATGACTGTGATATATCCACAAACTAATGTCATATACAGTAGCTAATATTATGACTGTGATATTACACAATACAGTGTCATATACAGTAACTAATATTATGACTGTGACATATACACAATATACTGTCATATACAGTAACTAATATTATGACTGCGATACGTACACAATACAGTGTCATATACAGTAACTAATATTATGACTGTGATATGTACACAATACACTGTCATATACAGTAACTAACATTATGACCGTGATATGTACATAATACATTGTCATATACAGTAGCTAATATTATGACTGTGATATATACACAATACACTGTCATATACAGTAAGTATTATTATAACTGTGATATGTACACAATACACTGTCATATACAGTAACTAATATTTTGACCGTGACATATACACAAACTACTCTCATATACAGTAACTAATATTATGACTGTGATATATACCAATACAGTGTCATATTCAGTAACTAATATTATGACTGTGAGATATACACAATACAGTGTCATATACAGTAACTAATATTATGACTGTGATATATCCACAAACTACTGTCATATACAGTAGTTAATATTATGACTGTGATATACACAATACAGTGTCATATACAGTAACTAATATTATGACTGTGATATATACACAATACACTGTCATATACAGTAGCTAATATTATGACTGACATATACACAATACACTGTCATATACAGTATCTAATCTTATGACTGATATATCCACAAACTACTGTCATATACACTAACTAATATTATGACTGTGATATGTACACAATACACTGTCTTATACAGTAACTAATATTATGACTGTGATATATCCAAGAACTACTGTCATATACAGTAACTAATATTATGACTGTGATATATACACTATACATTGTCATATACAGTATCTAATATAATGACTGTGATATGCACACAATACAGTGTCATATACAGTAACTAATATTATGACTGTGATATATACAGAATACAGTGTCGTTTACAGTAACTAATGTTATGACTGTGATATATACACTATACATTGTCATTTACAGTAAGTAATATTATGACTGTGATATGCACACAATACAGTGTCATATACAGTAACTAATATTATGACTGTGATATATACACAATACAGTGTCATATACAGTAACTAATATTATGACTGTGATATGCACACAATACAGTGTCATATGCAGTAACTAATATTATGACTGTGATATATACACAAACTACTGTCATATACAGTAGCTAATATTATGACTGTGATATATACACAATACACTGTCATATACAGTAACTAATATTATGACTGTGATATATCCACAAACTAATGTCATATACAGTAGCTAATATTATGACTGTGATATATACACAATACAGTGTCATATACAGTAACTAATATTATGACTGTGATATGTACACAATACAGTGTCATATACAGTAACTAATATTATGACTGTGACATATACACAATACACTGTCATATACAGTAGCTAATATTATGACTGACATATACACAATACACTGTCATATACAGTATCTAATATTATGACTGTGATATATCCACAAACAACTGTCATATACACTAACTAATATTATGACTCTGATATGTACACAATACACTGTCATATACAGTAACTAATATTATGACTGTGATATATCCACAAACCACTGTCATATACAGTAGCTAATATTATGACTGTGATATATACACAATACACTGTCATATACAGTAGCTAATATTATGAATGTGATATATCCACAAAGTACTGTCATATACAGTAGCTAATATTATGACTGTGATATGTACACAATACACTGTCATATACAGTATCTAATATTATGACTGTGATATATCTACAAACTACTGTCATATACAGTAACTAATATTATGACTGTGATATATCCACAAACTACTGTCATATACAATAACTAATATTATGACTGTGATATATCCGCAAACTACTGTCATATACAGTAGCTAATGTTATGAACGTGATATATACACTATACATTGTCATATACAGTAACTAATATTATGACTGTGATATGCACACAATACAGTGTCATATAGATATCTAATATTATGAGTGTGATATATACACAATACAGTGTCATATGCAGTAGCTAATTTTATGACTGTGATATATACACAATACAGTGTCATATACAGTAGCTAATATTATGACTGTGACATATACACAATACACTGTCATATACATTAGCTAATATTGTGACTGTGACATATTCACAATACACTGTCATATACAGTATTTAATATTATGACTGAGATATACTCACAAACTACTGTCATATACAGTAGCTAATATTATGACTGTGATATATACACAATACACTGTCATATACAGTAACTAATATTATGACTGTGATATATACACAAACTACTGTCATATACAGTAACTAATATTACGACTGTGATATATCCACAAACTACTGTCATATACAGTAACTAATATCATGACTGTGATATATCCACAAACTACTGTCATATACGGTAGCTAATATTATGACTGTGATATATACACAAACTACTGTCATATACAGTAGCTAATATTATTACTGTGATATATACACAAACTACTGTCATATACAGTTACTAATATTATGACTGTGATATATACACAAACTACTGTCATATACAGTAGCTAATATTGTGACTGTGATATGTACACAATACACTGTCATATACAGTTGCTAATATTATGACTGTGATATATCCACAAACTACTGTTATATACAGTAACTAATATTATGACTGTGATATATACACAATACACTGTCATATACAGTAACTAATATTATGAAGGTGATATATCCACAGACTACTGTCATTTACAGTAGCTAATATTATGACTGTGATATATCCACAAACTACTCTCATATAAAGTAACTAATATTATGACTGTGACATATACACAATACACTGTCATATACAGTATCTAATATTTGGACGGTGATATATCCACAAACTGTTGTCATATACAGTAGCTCATATTATGACTGTGATAAATACACAATACACTGTCATATACAGTAACTAATATTATATATATATGTCGTCCTCCGTGGACTGGTGGTACCGTGCTAGCCTCTAGTTCCCAAGGTCGCGGGTTCAAACCCGGCGGAGGGCGATGTATTTTTTCGGGCGTAAAAATCGTTAGCACGGCTTCCTTCGGAAGGGAAGTAAAGCTTGTGGTCCCGTGTCGTAGATTTACGGCACGTGAAAGAACCTCAAGCCTGATAAAGAGGCCTCTGAGCAAAATTACAGGTGTTTCACGCCCAATATAGAATGGGACGCTAAGAACCATAGTAGTTAAAGAGCGTCCATAAATAAAACTCAATTTATTTATTTACTATTATTATGACTGTGACATATGCGCAATACACTGTCATATACAGTAACTAATATTATGACTGTGACATATACACAATACACCGTCATATACAGTAACTAATATTATGACTGTGACATATACACAATACACTGTCATATACAGTAAGTAATATTATGACTGTGACATATACACAATACTCTGTCATATACAGTAACTAATATTACGACTGTGACATATACACAATACACTGTCATATACAGTAACTAATATTATGACTGTGATATATACACAATACACTGTCATATACAGTAGCTAATATTATGACTGACATATACAGAATATACTGTCATATACAGTTCTAATATTATGGCTGTGATATATCCACAAACTACTGTCATATACAGTAACTAATATTATGACTGTGATATGTACCCAATACACTGTCATATACAGTAACTAATATTATGACTGTGATATATACACAATACTGTCATATACAGTAACTAATATTATGACTGTGATATATACACAAACTACTGCCATATACAGTAGCTAATATTATGACTGTGATATATACACAATACACTGTCATATACAGTAACTAATATTATGACTGTGATATATCCACAAACTAATGTCATATACAGTAGCTAATATTATGACTGTGATATATACACAATACAGTGTCATATACAGTAACTAATATTATGACTGTGACATATACACAATATACTGTCATATACAGTAACTAATATTATGACTGCGATTCGTACACAATACAGTGTCATATACAGTAACTAATATTATGACTGTGATATATACACAATACACTGTCATATACAGTAGCTAATATTATGACTGACATATACACAATACACTGTCATATACAGTATCTAATCTTATGACTGATATATCCACAAACTACTGTCGTATACACTAACTAATATTATGACTGTGATATGTACACAATACACTGTCTTATACAGTAACTAATATTATGACTGTGATATATCCACGAACTACTGTCATATACAGTAACTAATATTATGACTGTAATATATACACTATACATTGTCATATACAGTATCTAATATAATGACTGTGATAAGCACACAATACAGTGTCATATACAGTAACTAATATTATGACTGTGATATATACAGAATACAGTGTCGTATACAGTAACTAATGTTATGACTGTGATATATACACAATACATTGTCATTTACAGTAACTAATATTATGACTGTGATATGCACACAATACAGTGTCATATACAGTAACTAATATTATGACTGTGATATATACACAATACAGTGTCATATACAGTAACTAATATTATGACTGTGATATGCACACAATACAGTGTCATATACAGTAACTAATATTATGACTGTGATATATACAAAAACTACTGTCATATACAGTAGCTAATATTATGACTGTGATATATACACAATACACTGTAATATACAGTAACTAATATTACGACTGTGATATATCCACAAACTAATGTCATATACAGTAGCTAATATTATGACTGTGATATATACACAATACAGTGTCATACACAGTAACTAATATTATGACTGTGATATGTACACAATACAGTGTCATATACAGTAACTAATATTATGACTGTGACATATACACAATACACTGTCATATACAGTAGCTAATATTATGACTGACATATACACAATACACTGTCATATACAGTATCTAATATTATGACTGTGATATATCCACAAACAACTGTCATATACACTAACTAATATTATGACTCTGATATGTACACAATACACTGTCATATACAGTAACTAATATTATGACTGTGATATATCCACAAACCACTGTCATATACAGTAGCTAATATTATGACTGTGATATATACACAATACACTGTCATATACAGTAGCTAATATTATGAATGTGATATATCCACAAACTACTGTCATATACAGTAGCTAATATTATGACTGTGATATGTACACAATACACTGTCATATACAGTATCTAATATTATGACTGTGATATATCTACAAACTACTGTCATATACAGTAACTAATATTATGACTGTGATATATCCACAAACTACTGTCATATACAATAACTAATATTATGACTGTGATATATCCGCAAACTACTGTCATATACAGTAGCTAATGTTATGAATGTGATATATACACTATACATTGTCATATACAGTAACTAATATTATGACTGTGATATGCACACAATACAGTGTCATATACAGTATCTAATATTATGACTGTGATATATACACAATACAGTGTCATATGCAGTAGCTAATTTTATGACTGTGATATATACACAATACAGTGTCATATACAGTAGCTAATATTATGACTGTGACATATACACAATACACTGTCATATACATTAGCTAATATTGTGACTGTGACATATTCACAATAAACTCTCATATACAGTATCTAATATTATGACTGAGATATATTCACAAACTACTGTCATATACAGTAGCTAATATTATGACTGTGATATATACACAATACACTGTCATATACAGTAACTAATATTATGACTGTGATATATACACAAACTACTGTCATATACAGTAACTAATAATACGACTGTGATATATCCACAAACTACTGTCATATACAGTAACTAATATCATGACTGTGATATATCCACAAACTACTGTCATATACGGTAGCTAATATTATGACTGTGATATATACACAAACTACTGTCATATACAGTAGCTAATATTATTACTGTGATATATACACAAACTACTGTCATATACAGTTACTAATATTATGACTGTGATATATACACAAACTACTGTCATATACAGTAGCTAATATTGTGACTGTGATATGTACACAATACACTGTCATATACAGTTGCTGATATTATGACTGTGATATATCCACAAACTACTGTTATATACAGTAACTAATATTATGACTGTGATATATACACAATACACTGTCATATACAGTAACTAATATTATGAAGGTGATATATCCACAGACTACTGTCATTTACAGTAGCTAATATTATGACTGTGATATATCCACAAACTACTGTCATATAAAGTAACTAATATTATGACTGTGACATATACACAATACACTGTCATATACAGTATCTAATATTGTGACTGTGATATATCCACAAACTGTTGTCATATACAGTAGCTCATATTATGACTGTGATAAATACACAATACACTGTCATATACAGTAACTAATATTATATATATGTCGTCCTCCGTGGACTGGTGGTACCGTGCTAGCCTCTAGTTCCTAAGGTCGCGGGTTCAAACCCGGCGGAGGGCGATGTATTTTTTCGGGCGTAAAAATCGTTAGCACGGCTTCCTTCGGAAGGGAAGTAAAGCTTGTGGTCCCGTGTCGTAGATTTACGGCACGTGAAAGAACCTCTAGCCTGATAAAGAGGCCTCTGAGCAAAATTATTGGTGTTTCACGCCCAATATAGAATGGGACGCTAAGAACCATAGTAGTTAAAGAGCGTCCATAAATAAAACTCAATTTATTTATTTACTATTATTATGACTGTGACATATGCGCAATACACTGTCATATACAGTAACTAATATTATGACTGTGACATATACACAATACACCGTCATATACAGTAACTAATATTATGACTGTGACATATACACAATACACTGTCATATACAGTAAGTAATATTATGACTGTGACATATACACAATACTCTGTCATATACAGTAACTAATATTACGACTGTGACATATATACAATACACTGTCATATACAGTAGCTAATATTATGACTGACATATACAGAATATACTGTCATATACAGTATCTAATATTATGACTGTGATATATCCACAAACTACTGTCATATACAGTAACTAATATTATGACTGTGATATGTACCCAATACACTGTCATATACAATAACTAATATTATGACTGTGATATATACACAATACTGTCATATACAGTAACTAATATTATGACTGTGATATATACACAAACTACTGTCATATACAGTAGCTAATATTATGACTGTGATATACACACAATACACTGTCATATACAGTAACTAATATCATGACTGTGATATATCCACAAACTAATGTCATATACAGTAGCTAATATTATGGCTGTGATATATACATAATACAGTGTCATATACAGTAACTAATATTATGACTGTGACATATACACAATATACTGTCATATACAGTAACTAATATTATGACTGCGATACGTACACAATACAGTGTCATATACAGTAACTAATATTATGACTGTGATATGTACACAATACACTGTCATATTCAGTAACTAACATTATGACCGTGATATGTACATAATACATTGTCATATACAGTAGCTAATATTATGACTGTGATATATACACAATACACTGTCATATACAGTAAGTATTATTATAACTGTGATATGTACACAATACACTGTCATATACAGTAACTAATATTTTGACTGTGACATATACACAAACTACTCTCATATACAGTATTTAATATTATGACTGTGATATATACCAATACAGTGTCATATTCAGTAACTAATATTATGACTGTGAGATATACACAATACAGTGTCATATACAGTAACTAATATTATGACTGTGATATATCCACAAACTACTGTCATATACAGTAGTTAATATTATGACTGTGATATACACAATACAGTGTCATATACAGTAACTAATATTATGACTGTGATATATACACAATACACTGTCATATACAGTAGCTAATACTATGACTGACATATACACAATACACTGTCATATACAGTATCTAATCTTATGACTGATATATTCACAAACTACTGTCATATACACTAACTAATATTATGACTGTGATATGTACACAATACACTGTCTTATACAGTAACTAATATTAGGACTGTGATATATCCACGAACTACTGTCATATACAGTAACTAATATTATGACTGTGATATATACACTATACATTGTCATATACAGTATCTAATATAATGACTGTGATATGCACACAATACAGTGTCATATACAGTAACTAATATTATGACTGTGATATATACAGAATACAGTGTCGTATACAGTAACTAATGTTATGACTGTGATATATACACTATACATTGTCATTTACAGTAACTAATATTATGACTGTGATATGCACACAATACAGTGTCATATACAGTAACTAATATTATGACTGTGATATATACACAATACAGTGTCATATACAGTAACTAATATTATGACTGTGATATGCACACAATACAGTGTCATATACAGTAACTAATATTATGACTGTGATATATACACAAACTACTGTCATATACAGTAGCTAATATTATGACTGTGATATATACACAATACACTGTCATATACAGTAACTAATATTATGAATGTGATATATCCACAAACTAATGTCATATACAGTAGCTAATATTATGACTATGATATATACACAATACAGTGTCATATACAGTAACTAATATTATGACTGTGATATGTACACAATACAGTGTCATATACAGTAACTAATATTATGACTGTGACATATACACAATACACTGTCATATACAGTAACTAATATTATGACTGTGATATATACACAATACAGAGGCATATAAAGTAGCTAATATTATGACTGTGATATGCACACAATACAGTGTCATATACAGTATCTAATATTATGACTGATATATACACAATACAGTGTCATATACAGTAGCTAATCTTATGACTGTGATATATACACAATACAGTGTCATATAGAGTAGCTAATATTATGACTGTGATTTATACACAATACATTGTCATATACAGTAGCTAATTTTATGACTGTGATATATACACAATACATTGTCATATACAGTAGCTAATATTATGACTGTGATATATACACAATACATTGTCATATACAGTAGCTAATATTATGACTCTGATATATACACAATACATTGTCATATACAGTAGCTAATATTATGACTGTAATACATACAGAATACAGTGTCATATACAGTAACTAATATTATGACTGTGACATATACACAATACACTGTCATATACAGTAACTAATATTATGACTGTGATACGTACACAATACACTGTCATATACAGTATCTAATATTATGACTGTGATATATCCACAAACTACTGTCATATACAGTAGCTAATATTATGACTGTGACATATACACAATACCCTGTGATATACACTAACTAATATTATGACTGTGATATGTACACAATACAGTGTCATTTACAGTAACTAATATTATGACTTTGATATGTACACAATACACTGTCATATACAGTAACTAATATTATGAATGTGATATGTACACAATACAGTGTCTCATAGAGTACCTAATATTATGACTGTGATATGTACACAATACAGTGTCATATACAGTAACTAATATTATGACTGTGATATGTACACAATACAGTGTCATATACAGTAACTAATATTATGACTGTGATATGTACACAATACACTGTAATATACAGTAACTAATATTATGACTGTGATATGTACGCAATACACTGTAATATACAGTAGCTAATATTATGACTGTGATATGTACACAATACAGTGTCATATACAGTAGCTAATATTATGACTGTGATATGTACACAATACATTGTCATATACAGTAGCTAATAGTATGACTGTGATATGTACACAGTATAGTGTCATATACAGTAGGTAATATTATGACTGTGAGATTATCACACAATAAATGTCATATACAGTAACTAACATTATTACTTTGATATATACACAATTCAGTGTCATATACAGTAACTAACATTATGACTGTAATATATACACAATACAGTGTCATATTCAGTAGCTATTATTATGACTGTGATATGTACATAATACAGTGTCATATACAGTAGCTAATATTATGACTGTATATATACACTATACATTGTCATATACAGTAACTAATATTATGACTGTGATATATCCATAATACAGTGTCATATACAGTAACTAATATTATGACTGTGACATATACACAATATACTGTCATATACAGTAACTAATATTATGACTGTGATATGCACACAATACAGTGTCATATACAGTAACTAATATTATGACTGTGATATATATAGAGAATACAGTGTCGTATACAGTAACTAATATTATGACTGTGATATAAACACTACATTGTCATATACAGTAACTTATATTATGACTGTGATATGCACACAATACAGTGTCATATACAGTAACTAATATTATGACTGTGATATATACACAATACAGTGTCGTAAACAGTAACTAATATTATGACTGTGATACATACACTATACATTGTCATATACAGTAACTAATATTACGACTGTGATATATACACAATACAGTGTCATATACATTAACTAATATTATGACTGTGATATATACACTATACATTGTCATATACAGTAACTAATATAATGACTGTGATATGCACACAATACAGTGTCATATACAGTAACTAATATTATGACTGTGATATATACAGAATACAGTGTCGTATACAGTAACTAATGTGATGACTGTGATATATACACTATACATTGTCATTTACAGTAACTAATATTATGACTGTGATATATACACTATACATTGTCATTTACAGTAACTAATATTATGACTGTGATATGCACACAATACAGTGTCATATACAGTAACTAATATTATGACTGTGATATGCACACAATACAGTGTCATATACAGTAACTAATATTATGACTGTGATATATACACAATAGAGTGTCATATACAGTAGCTAATATTATGACTGTGATATATACACAATACAGAGTCATATGCAGTAGCTAATATTATGACTGTGATAAATACACAATACAGTGTCATATACAGTAGCTAATATTATGGCTGTGATATATACACTATACAATGCCATATACAGTAACTAATATTATGACTGTGATATGCACACAATACAGTGTCATATACAGTATCTAATATTATGACTGTGATATATACACAATACAGTGTCATATACAGTAGCTAATCTTATGACTGTGATAAATACACAATACAGTGTCATATACAGTAACTAATATTATGACTGTGATCTATACACAATACAGTGTCATATACAGTAGCTAATTTTATGACTGTGATATATACACAATACATTGTCATATACAGTAGCTAATTTTATGACTGTGATATATACACAATACAGTGTCAAATACAGTAACTACTATTATGACTGTGAAATGTACACAATACAGTGTCATATACAGTAGCTAATATTATGACTGACATATACACAATACACTGCCATATACAGTATCTAATATTATGACTGTGATATATCCACAAACTACTATCATATACACTAACTAATATTATGACTCTGATATGTACACAATACACTGTCATATACAGTAACTAATATTATGACTCTGATATGTACACAATACACTGTCATATATAGTAACTAATATTATGACTGTGATATATCCACAAACCACTGTCATATACAGTAGCTAATATTATGACTGTGATATATACACAAACTACTGTCATATACAGTAACTAATATTATGACTGTAATATATACACAAACTACTGTCATATACAGTAACTAATATTATGACTGTGATATATCCGCAAACTACTGTCATATACAGTAGCTAATATTATGACTGTGATATATACACAGTACACTGTCATATACAGTAACTAATATTATGACTGTGACATATACACAATACACTGTCATATACAGTAGCTAATATTATGACTGTGATATATACACAATACACTGTCATATACAGTAGCTAATATTATGACTGTGATATATGTACACAATACACTGTCATATACAGTATCTAATATTGTGACTGTGATATATCCACAAACTACTGTCATATACAGTAACTAATATTATGACTGTGATATATCCGCAAACTACTGTATATACACTAGCTAATGTTATGAATGAGATATATACACTATACATTGTCATATACAGTAACTAATATTATGACTGTGATATATACACAATACATTGCCATATACAGTAGCTAATATTATGACTGTGATACATACACAATACAGTGTCATATACAGTAACAAATATTATGACTGTGACATGTACACAATACACTGTCATATACAGTAACTAATATTATGACTGTGATATGTACACAATACACTGTCATATACAGTATCTAATATTATGACTGTGATATATCCACAAACTACTGTCATATACAGTAGCTAATATTATGACTGTGATATATACACAATACACTGTCATATACAGTAACTAATATTATGACTGTGATATGTACACAATACACTGTCATATACAGTAACTAATATTATGACTGTGACATATACACAATACACTGTCATATACAGTAGCTAATATTATGACTGTGATATATACACAATACAGTGTCATATTCAGTAACTAATATTATGACTGTGAGATATACACAATACAGTGTCATATACAGTAACTAATATTATGACCGTGGTATATCCACAAACTACTGTCATATACAGTAGTTAATATTATGACTGTGATATATACACAATACAGTGTCATATACAGTAACTAATATTATGACTGTGATATATCCACAAACTACTGTCATATACAGTAACTAATATTATGACTGTGATATATCCACAAACCACTGTCATATAGTGTAGCTAATATTATGACTGTGATATATACACAATACACTGTCATATACAGTAGCTAATATTATGACTGTGATATATAAACAATACACTGTCATATACAGTAGCTAATATTATGACTATGATATATACACAATACACTGTCATATACAGTAGCTAATATTATGACTGTGATATATACACAATACACTGTCATATACAGTATCTAATATTATGACTGTGATATATCCACAAACTACTGTCATATACAGTAACTAATATTATGACTGTAATATATACACAAACTACTGTCATATACAGTAACTAATATTATGACTGTGATATATCCGCAAACTACTGTCATATACAGTAGCTAATATTATGACTGTGATATATACACAGTACACTGTCATATACAGTAACTAATATTATGACTGTGACATATACACAATACACTGTCATATACAGTAGCTAATATTATGACTGTGATATATACACAATACACTGTCATATACAGTAGCTAATATTATGACTGTGACATATACACAATACACTGTCATATACAGTAGCTAATTTTATGACTGTGATAAATACACAATACACTGTCATATACAGTAACTAATATTATGACTGTGATATGTACACAATACACTGTCTTATACAGTAACTAATATTAAGACTGTGACATATACACAATACATTGTCATATACAGTAACTAATATTATGACTGTGACATATACACAATACACTGTCATATACAGTAACTAATATTATGACTGTGACATATACACAATACACTGTCATATACAGTAAGTAATATTATGACTGTGACATATACACAATACACTGTCATATACAGTAACGAATATTATGACTGTGACATATACACAGTACACTGTCATATACAGTAACTAATATTATGACTGTAACATATACACAATACACAGTCATATACAGTAGCTAATATTATGACTGACATATGCAGAATACACTGTCATATACAGTATCTAATATTATGACTGTGATATATCCACAAACTACTGTCATATACAGTAACTAATATTATGACTGTGATATGTACACAATACACTGTCATATACAGTAACTAATATTATGACTGTGATATATCCACAGACTACTGTCATATACAGTAACTAATATTATGACTGTGAAATATACACAATACACTGTCATATACAGTATCTAATATTATGACTGTGATATATACACAATACACTGTCATATACAGTTACTAATATTATGACTGTGATATATATGCACAAACTACTGTCATTTACAGTAGCTAATATTATGTCTGTGATATATCCATAAACTACTGTCATAGAAAAAAAACTTATATTATGACTGTGACATATACACAATACACTGTCATATACAATATCTAACATTATGACTGTGATATATCCACAAACTGTTGTCATATACAGTAGCTAATATTATGACTGTGATATATACACAATACACTGTCTTATACAGGAGCTAATTTTATGACTGTGATAAATACACAATTTACTGTCATATACAGTAACTAATATTATGACTGTGATATGTACACAATACACTGTCATATACAGTAACTAATATTATGACTGTGACATATACACAATACACTGTCATATACAGTAACTAATATTATGACTGTGACATATACACAATACACTGTCATATACAGTAACTAATATTATGACTGTGATATATCCGCAAACTACTGTCATATACAGTAGCTAATATTATGACTGTGATATGTGCACAATACACTGTCATATACAGTATCTAATATTATGACTGTGATATATCCACAAACTACTGTCATATACAGTAACTATAATTATGACTGTGAATTATCCACAAACTACTCTCATATACAGTAACTAATATTATGACTGTGATATATCCGCAAACTACTGTCATATACAGTAGCTAATATTATGACTGTGATATATACACAGTACACTGTCATATACCGTAACTAATATTATGACTGTGACATATACACAATACACTGTCATATACAGTAGTTAATATTATGCCTGTGATATATAGACAATACACTGTCATATACAGTAGCTAATATTATGACTGTGACATATACACAATACACTGTCATATACAGTAGCTAATATTATGACTGTGACATATTCACAATACACTGTCATATACAGTATCTAATATTATGAATGAGATATATTCACAAACTACTGTCATATACAGTAGCTAATATTATGACTGTGATATATACACAATACACTGTCATATACAGTAACAAATATTATGACTGTGATATATACACAAACTACTGTCATATACAGTAACTAATATTATGACTGTGATATATCCACAAACTACTGTCATATACAGTAACTAATATCATGACTGTGATATATCCACAAACTACTGTCATATACGGTAGCTAATATTATGACTGTAATATATACACAAACTACTGTCATATACAGTAGCTAATATTATTACTGTGATATATACACAAACTACTGTCATATACAGTTACTAATATTATGACTGTGATATATACACAAACTACTGTCATATACAGTAGCTAATATTATGACTGTGATATGTACACAATACACTGTCATATACAGTTGCTAATTTTATGACTGTGATAAATACACAATACACTGTCATATACAGTAACTAATATTATGACTGTGATATGTACACAATACACTGTCATATACAGTAACTAATATTATGACTGTGACATATACACAATACACTGTCATATACAGTAACTAATATTATGACTGTGACATATACACCATACACTGTCATATACAGTAGCTAATATTATGACTGACATATACACAATACACTGTCATATACAGTATCTAATATTATGACTGTGATATATCCACAAACAACTGTCATATACACTAACTAATATTATGACTCTGATATCTACACAATACACTGTCATATACAGTAACTAATATTATGACTGTGATATATCCACAAACCACTGTCATATACAGTAGCTAATATTATGACTGTGATATATACACAATACACTGTCATATACAGTAGCTAATATTATGAATGTGATATATCCACAAAGTACTGTCATATACAGTAGCTAATATTATGACTGTGATATGTACACAATACACTGTCATATACAGTATCTAATATTATGACTGTGATATATCTACAAACTACTGTCATATACAGTAACTAATATTATGACTGTGATATATCCACAAACTACTGTCATATACAATAACTAATATTATGACTGTGATATATCCGCAAACTACTGTCATATACAGTAGCTAATGTTATGAATGTGATATATACACTATACATTGTCATATACAGTAACTAATATTATGACTGTGATATGCACACAATACAGTGTCATATACAGTATCTAATATTATGAGTGTGATATATACACAATACAGTGTCATATGCAGTAGCTAATTTTATGACTGTGATATATACACAATACAGTGTCATATACAGTAGCTAATATTATGACTGTGACATATACACAATACACTGTCATATACATTAGCTAATATTGTGACTGTGACAAATTCACAATACACTGTCATATACAGTATCTAATATTATGACTGAGATATATTCACAAACTACTGTCATATACAGTAGCTAATATTATGACTGTGATATATACACAATACACTGTCATATACAGTAACTAATATTATGACTGTGATATATACACAAACTACTGTCATATACAGTAACTAATATTACGACTGTGATATATCCACAAACTACTATCATATACAGTAACTAATATCATGACTGTGATATATCCACAAACTACTGTCATATACGGTAGCTAATATTATGACTGTGATATATACACAAACTACTGTCATATACAGTAGCTAATATTATTACTGTGATATATACACAAACTACTGTCATATACAGTTACTAATATTATGACTGTGATATATACACAAACTACTGTCATATACAGTAACTAATATTATGACTGTGATATATACACAATACACTGTCATATACAGTAACTAATATTATGAAGGTGATATATCCACAGACTACTGTCATTTACAGTAGCTAATATTATGACTGTGATATATCCACAAACTACTGTCATATAAAGTAACTAATATTATGACTGTGACATATACACAATACACTGTCATATACAGTATCTAATATTTGGACTGTGATATATCCACAAACTGTTGTCATATACAGTAGCTCATATTATGACTGTGATAAATACACAATACACTGTCATATACAGTAACTAATATTATATATATATGTCGTCCTCCGTGGACTGGTGGTACCGTGCTAGCCTCTAGTTCCCAAGGTCGCGGGTTCAAACCCGGCGGAGGGCGATGTATTTTTTCGGGCGTAAAAATCGTTAGCACGGCTTCCTTCGGAAGGGAAGTAAAGCTTGTGGTCCCGTGTCGTAGATTTACGGCACGTGAAAGAACCTCAAGCCTGATAAAGAGGCCTCTGAGCAAAATTACAGGTGTTTCACGCCCAATATAGAATGGGACGCTAAGAACCATAGTAGTTAAAGAGCGTCCATAAATAAAACTCAATTTATTTATTTACTATTATTATGACTGTGACATATGCGCAATACACTGTCATATACAGTAACTAATATTATGACTGTGACATATACACAATACACCGTCATATACAGTAACTAATATTATGACTGTGACATATACACAATACACTGTCATATACAGTAAGTAATATTATGACTGTGACATATACACAATACTCTGTCATATACAGTAACTAATATTACGACTGTGACATATACACAATACACTGTCATATACAGTAACTAATATTATGACTGTGATATATACACAATACACTGTCATATACAGTAGCTAATATTATGACTGACATATACAGAATATACTGTCATATACAGTATCTAATATTATGACTGTGATATATCCACAAACTACTGTCATATACAGTAACTAATATTATGACTGTGATATGTACCCAATACACTGTCATATACAGTAACTAATATTATGACTGTGATATATACACAATACTGTCATATACAGTAACTAATATTATGACTGTGATATATACACAAACTACTGTCATATACAGTAGCTAATATTATGACTGTGATATATACACAATACACTGTCATATACAGTAACTAATATTATGACTGTGATATATCCACAAACTAATGTCATATACAGTAGCTAATATTATGACTGTGATATATACACAATACAGTGTCATATACAGTAACTAATATTATGACTGTGACATATACACAATATACTATCATATACAGTAACTAATATTATGACTGCGATACGTACACAATACAGTGTCATATACAGTAACTAATATTATGACTGTGATATATACACAATACACTGTCATATACAGTAGCTAATATTATGACTGACATATACACAATACACTGTCATATACAGTATCTAATCTTATGACTGATATATCCACAAACTACTGTCGTATACACTAACTAATATTATGACTGTGATATGTACACAATACACTGTCTTATACAGTAACTAATATTATGACTGTGATATATCCACGAACTACTGTCATATACAGTAACTAATATTATGACTGTGATATATACACTATACATTGTCATATACAGTATCTAATATAATGACTGTGATATGCACACAATACAGTGTCATATACAGTAACTAATATTATGACTGTGATATATACAGAATACAGTGTCGTATACAGTAACTAATGTTATGACTGTGATATATACACTATACATTGTCATTTACAGTAACTAATATTATGACTGTGATATGCACACAATACAGTGTCATATACAGTAACTAATATTATGACTGTGATATATACACAATACAGTGTCATATACAGTAACTAATATTATGACTGTGATATGCACACAATACAGTGTCATATACAGTAACTAATATTATGACTGTGATATATACACAAACTACTGTCATATACAGTAGCTAATATTATGACTGTGATATATACACAATACACTATCATATACAGTAACTAATATTATGACTGTGATATATCCACAAACTAATGTCATATACAGTAGCTAATATTATGACTGTGATATATACACAATACAGTGTCATATACAGTAACTAATATTATGACTGTGATATGTACACAATACAGTGTCATATACAGTAACTAATATTATGACTGTGACATATACACAATACACTGTCATATACAGTAGCTAATATTATGACTGACATATACACAATACACTGTCATATACAGTATCTAATATTATGACTGTGATATATCCACAAACAACTATCATATACACTAACTAATATTATGACTCTGATATGTACACAATACACTGTCATATACAGTAACTAATATTATGACTGTGATATATCCACAAACCACTGTCATATACAGTAGCTAATATTATGACTGTGATATATACACAATACACTGTAATATACAGTAGCTAATATTATGACTGTGATATGTACACAATACAGTGTCATATACAGTAGCTAATATTATGACTGTGATATGTACACAATACATTGTCATATACAGTAGCTAATAGTATGACTGTGATATGTACACAGTATAGTGTCATATACAGTAGGTAATATTATGACTGTGAGATTATCACACAATAAATGTCATATACAGTAACTAACATTATTACTTTGATATATACACAATTCAGTGTCATATACAGTAACTAACATTATGACTGTAATATATACACAATACAGTGTCATATTCAGTAGCTATTATTATGACTGTCATATGTACATAATACAGTGTCATATACAGTAGCTAATATTATGACTGTATATATACACTATACATTGTCATATACAGTAACTAATATTATGACTGTGATATGCACACAATACAGTGTCATATACAGTAACTAATATTATGACTGTGATATATATAGAGAATACAGTGTCGTATACAGTAACTAATATTATGACTGTGATATAAACACTACATTGTCATATACAGTAACTTATATTATGACTGTGATATGCACACAATACAGTGTCATATACAGTAACTAATATTATGACTGTGATATATACACAATACAGTGTCGTAAACAGTAACTAATATTATGACTGTGATACATACACTATACATTGTCATATACAGTAACTAATATTACGACTGTGATATATACACAATACAGTGTCATATACATTAACTAATATTATGACTGTGATATATACACTATACATTGTCATATACAGTAACTAATATAATGACTGTGATATGCACACAATACAGTGTCATATACAGTAACTAATATTATGACTGTGATATATACAGAATACAGTGTCGTATACAGCAACTAATGTGATGACTGTGATATATACACTATACATTGTCATTTACAGTAACTAATATTATGACTGTGATATATACACTATACATTGTCATTTACAGTAACTAATATTATGACTGTGATATGCACACAATACAGTGTCATATACAGTAACTAATATTATGACTGTGATATGCACACAATACAGTGTCATATACAGTAACTAATATTATGACTGTGATATATACACAATAGAGTGTCATATACAGTAGCTAATATTATGACTGTGATATATACACAATACAGAGTCATATGCAGTAACTAATATTATGACTGTGATAAATACACAATACAGTGTCATATACAGTAGCTAATATTATGACTGTGATATATACACTATACAATGCCATATACAGTAACTAATATTATGACTGTGATATGCACACAATACAGTGTCATATACAGTATCTAATATTATGACTGTGATATATACACAATACAGTGTCATATACAGTAGCTAATCTTATGACTGTGATATATACACAATACAGTGTCATATACAGTAACTAATATTATGACTGTGATCTATACACAATACAGTGTCATATACAGTAGCTAATTTTATGACTGTGATATATACACAATACATTGTCATATACAGTAGCTAATTTTATGACTGTGATATATACACAATACAGTGTCAAATACAGTAACTACTATTATGACTGTGAAATGTACACAATACAGTGTCATATACAGTAGCTAATATTATGACTGACATATACACAATACACTGCCATATACAGTATCTAATATTATGACTGTGATATATCCACAAACTACTATCATATACACTAACTAATATTATGACTCTGATATGTACACAATACACTGTCATATACAGTAACTAATATTATGACTCTGATATGTACACAATACACTGTCATATATAGTAACTAATATTATGACTGTGATATATCCACAAACCACTGTCATATACAGTAGCTAATATTATGACTGTGATATATACACAATACACTGTCATATACAGTATCTAATATTATGACTGTGATATATCCACAAACTACTGTCATATACAGTAACTAATATTATGACTGTAATATATACACAAACTACTGTCATATACAGTAACTAATATTATGACTGTGATATATCCGCAAACTACTGTCATATACAGTAGCTAATATTATGACTGTGATATATACACAGTACACTGTCATATACAGTAACTAATATTATGACTGTGACATATACACAATACACTGTCATATACAGTAGCTAATATTATGACTGTGATATATACACAATACACTGTCATATACAGTAGCTAATATTATGACTGTGATATATGAACACAATACACTGTCATATACAGTATCTAATATTGTGACTGTGATATATCCACAAACTACTGTCATATACAGTAACTAATATTATGACTGTGATATATCCGCAAACTACTGTATATACACTAGCTAATGTTATGAATGAGATATATACACTATACATTGTCATATACAGTAACTAATATTATGACTGTGATATATACACAATACATTGGCATATACAGTAGCTAATATTATGACTGTGATACATACACAATACAGTGTCATATACAGTAACAAATATTATGACTGTGACATGTACACAATACACTGTCATATACAGTAACTAATATTATGACTGTGATATGTACACAATACACTGTCATATACAGTATCTAATATTATGACTGTGATATATCCACAAACTACTGTCATATACAGTAGCTAATATTATGACTGTGATATATACACAATACACTGTCATATACAGTAACTAATATTATGACTGTGATATGTACACAATACACTGTCATATACAGTAACTAATATTATGACTGTGACATATACACAATACACTGTCATATACAGTAGCTAATATTATGACTGTGATATATACACAATACAGTGTCTTATTCAGTAACTAATATTATGACTGTGAGATATACACAATACAGTGTCATATACAGTAACTAATATTATGACCGTGGTATATCCACAAACTACTGTCATATACAGTAGTTAATATTATGACTGTGATATATACACAATACAGTGTCATATACAGTAACTAATATTATGACTGTGATATATCCACAAACTACTGTCATATACAGTAACTAATATTATGACTGTGATATATCCACAAACCACTGTCATATAGTGTAGCTAATATTATGACTGTGATATATACACAATACACTGTCATATACAGTAGCTAATATTATGACTGTGATATATAAACAATACACTGTCATATACAGTAGCTAATATTATGACTATGATATATACACAATACACTGTCATATACAGTAGCTAATATTATGACTGTGATATATACACAATACACTGTCATATACAGTATCTAATATTATGACTGTGATATATCCACAAACTACTGTCATATACAGTAACTAATATTATGACTGTAATATATACACAAACTACTGTCATATACAGTAACTAATATTATGACTGTGATATATCCGCAAACTACTGTCATATACAGTAGCTAATATTATGACTGTGATATATACACAGTACACTGTCATATACAGTAACTAATATTATGACTGTGACATATACACAATACACTGTCATATACAGTAGCTAATATTATGACTGTGATATATACACAATACACTGTCATATACAGTAGCTAATATTATGACTGTGACATATACACAATACACTGTCATATACAGTAGCTAATTTTATGACTGTGATAAATACACAATACACTGTCATATACAGTAACTAATATTATGACTGTGATATGTACACAATACACTGTCTTATACAGTAACTAATATTAAGACTGTGACATATACACAATACATTGTCATATACAGTAACTAATATTATGACTGTGACATATACACAATACACTGTCATATACAGTAACTAATATTATGACTGTGACATATACACAATACACTGTCATATACAGTAAGTAATATTATGACTGTGACATATACACAATACACTGTCATATACAGTAACGAATATTATGACTGTGACATATACACAGTACACTGTCATATACAGTAACTAATATTATGACTGTAACATATACACAATACACAGTCATATACAGTAGCTAATATTATGACTGACATATGCAGAATACACTGTCATATACAGTATCTAATATTATGACTGTGATATATCCACAAACTACTGTCATATACAGTAACTAATATTATGACTGTGATATGTACACAATACACTGTCATATACAGTAACTAATATTATGACTGTGATATATCCACAGACTACTGTCATATACAGTAACTAATATTATGACTGTGAAATATACACAATACACTGTCATATACAGTATCTAATATTATGACTGTGATATATACACAATACACTGTCATATACAGTTACTAATATTATGACTGTGATATATATGCACAAACTACTGTCATTTACAGTAGCTAATATTATGTCTGTGATATATCCATAAACTACTGTCATAGAAAAAAAACTTATATTATGACTGTGACATATACACAATACACTGTCATATACAATATCTAACATTATGACTGTGATATATCCACAAACTGTTGTCATATACAGTAGCTAATATTATGACTGTGATATATACACAATACACTGTCTTATACAGGAGCTAATTTTATGACTGTGATAAATACACAATTTACTGTCATATACAGTAACTAATATTATGACTGTGATATGTACACAATACACTGTCATATACAGTAACTAATATTATGACTGTGACATATACACAATACACTGTCATATACAGTAACTAATATTATGACTGTGACATATACACAATACACTGTCATATACAGTAACTAATATTATGACTGTGATATATCCGCAAACTACTGTCATATACAGTAGCTAATATTATGACTGTGATATGTGCACAATACACTGTCATATACAGTATCTAATATTATGACTGTGATATATCCACAAACTACTGTCATATACAGTAACTATAATTATGACTGTGAATTATCCACAAACTACTCTCATATACAGTAACTAATATTATGACTGTGATATATCCGCAAACTACTGTCATATACAGTAGCTAATATTATGACTGTGATATATACACAGTACACTGTCATATACCGTAACTAATATTATGACTGTGACATATACACAATACACTGTCATATACAGTAGTTAATATTATGCCTGTGATATATAGACAATACACTGTCATATACAGTAGCTAATATTATGACTGTGACATATACACAATACACTGTCATATACAGTAGCTAATATTATGACTGTGACATATTCACAATACACTGTCATATACAGTATCTAATATTGTGAATGAGATATATTCACAAACTACTGTCATATACAGTAGCTAATATTATGACTGTGATATATACACAATACACTGTCATATACAGTAACAAATATTATGACTGTGATATATACACAAACTACTGTCATATACAGTAACTAATATTATGACTGTGATATATCCACAAACTACTGTCATATACAGTAACTAATATCATGACTGTGATATATCCACAAACTACTGTCATATACGGTAGCTAATATTATGACTGTAATATATACACAAACTACTGTCATATACAGTAGCTAATATTATTACTGTGATATATACACAAACTACTGTCATATACAGTTACTAATATTATGACTGTGATATATACACAAACTACTGTCATATACAGTAGCTAATATTATGACTGTGATATGTACACAATACACTGTCATATACAGTTGCTAATTTTATGACTGTGATAAATACACAATACACTGTCATATACAGTAACTAATATTATGACTGTGATATGTACACAATACACTGTCATATACAGTAACTAATATTATGACTGTGACATATACACAATACACTGTCATATACAGTAACTAATATTATGACTGTGACATATACACAATACACTGTCATATACAGTAGCTAATATTATGACTGACATATACACAATACACTGTCATATACAGTATCTAATATTATGACTGTGATATATCCACAAACAACTGTCATATACACTAACTAATATTATGACTCTGATATCTACACAATACACTGTCATATACAGTAACTAATATTATGACTGTGATATATCCACAAACCACTGTCATATACAGTAGCTAATATTATGACTGTGATATATACACAATACACTGTCATATACAGTAGCTAATATTATGAATGTTATATATCCACAAAGTACTGTCATATACAGTAGCTAATATTATGACTGTGATATGTACACAATACACTGTCATATACAGTATCTAATATTATGACTGTGATATATCTACAAACTACTGTCATATACAGTAACTAATATTATGACTGTGATATATCCACAAACTACTGTCATATACAATAACTAATATTATGACTGTGATATATCCGCAAACTACTGTCATATACAGTAGCTAATGTTATGAATGTGATATATACACTATACATTGTCATATACAGTAACTAATATTATGACTGTGATATGCACACAATACAGTGTCATATACAGCATCTAATATTATGAGTGTGATATATACACAATACAGGGTCATATGCAGTAGCTAATTTTATGACTGTGATATATACACAATACAGTGTCATATACAGTAGCTAATATTATGACTGTGACATATACACAATACACTGTCATATACATAAGCTAATATTGTGACTGTGACATATTCACAATACACTGTCATATACAGTATCTAATATTATGACTGAGATATATTCACAAACTACTGTCATATACAGTCGCTAATATTATGACTGTGATATATACACAATACACTGTCATATACAGTAACTAATATTATGACTGTGATATATACACAAACTACTGTCATATACAGTAACTAATATTACGACTGTGATATATCCACAAACTACTATCATATACAGTAACTAATATCATGACTGTGATATATCCACAAACTACTGTCATATACGGTAGCTAATATTATGACTGTGATATATACACAAACTACTGTCATATACAGTAGCTAATATTATTACTGTGATATATACACAAACTACTGTCATATACAGTTACTGATATTATGACTGTGATATATACACAAACTACTGTCATATACAGTAGCTAATATTGTGACTGTGATATGTACACAATACACTGTCATATACAGTTGCTAATATTATGACTGTGATATATCCACAAACTACTGTTATATACAGTAACCAATATTATGACTGTGATATATACACAATACACTGTCATATACAGTAACTAATATTATGAAGGTGATATATCCACAGACTACTGTCATTTACAGTAGCTAATATTATGACTGTGATATATCCACAAACTACTGTCATATAAAGTAACTAATATTATGACTGTGACATATACACAATACACTGTCATATACAGTATCTAATATTTGGACTGTATTATATCCACAAACTGTTGTCATATACAGTAGCTCATATTATGACTGTGATAAATACACAATACACTGTCATATACAGTAACTAATATTATATATATATGTCGTCCTCCGTGGACTGGTGGTACCGTGCTAGCCTCTAGTTCCCAAGGTCGCGGGTTAAACCCGGCGGAGGGCGATGTATTTTTTCGGGCGTAAAAATCGTTAGCACGGCTTCCTTCGGAAGGGAAGTAAAGCTTGTGGTCCCGTGTCGTAGATTTACGGCACGTGAAAGAACCTCAAGCCTGATAAAGAGGCCTCTGAGCAAAATTACAGGTGTTTCACGCCCAATATAGAATGGGACGCTAAGAACCATAGTAGTTAAAGAGCGTCCATAAATAAAACTCAATTTATTTATTTACTATTATTATGACTGTGACATATGCGCAATACACTGTCATATACAGTAACTAATATTATGACTGTGACATATACACAATACACCGTCATATACAGTAACTAATATTATGACTGTGACATATACACAATACACTGTCATATACAGTAAGTAATATTATGACTGTGACATATACACAATACTCTGTCATATACAGTAACTAATATTACGACTGTGACATATACACAATACACTGTCATATACAGTAACTAATATTATGACTGTGATATATACACAATACACTGTCATATACAGTAGCTAATATTATGACTGACATATACAGAATATACTGTCATATACAGTATCTAATATTATGACTGTGATATATCCACAAACTACTGTCATATACAGTAACTAATATTATGACTGTGATATGTACCCAATACACTGTCATATACAGTAACTAATATTATGACTGTGATATATACACAATACTGTCATATACAGTAACTAATATTATGACTGTGATATATACACAAACTACTGTCATATACAGTAGCTAATATTATGACTGTGATATATACACAATACACTGTCATATACAGTAACTAATATTATGACTGTGATATATCCACAAACTAATGTCATATACAGTAGCTAATATTATGACTGTGATATATACACAATACAGTGTCATATACAGTAACTAATATTATGACTGTGACATATACACAATATACTATCATATACAGTAACTAATATTATGACTGCGATACGTACACAATACAGTGTCATATACAGTAACTAATATTATGACTGTGATATATACACAATACACTGTCATATACAGTAGCTAATATTATGACTGAAATATTCACAATACACTGTCATATACAGTATCTAATCTTATGACTGATATATCCACAAACTACTGTCGTATACACTAACTAATATTATGACTGTGATATGTACACAATACACTGTCTTATACAGTAACTAATATTATGACTGTGATATATCCACGAACTACTGTCATATACAGTAACTAATATTATGACTGTGATATATACACTATACATTGTCATATACAGTATCTAATATAATGACTGTGATATGCACACAATACAGTGTCATATACAGTAACTAATATTATGACTGTGATATATACAGAATACAGTGTCGTATACAGTAACTAATGTTATGACTGTGATATATACACTATACATTGTCATTTACAGTAACTAATATTATGACTGTGATATGCACACAATACAGTGTCATATACAGTAACTACTATTATGACTGTGATATATACACAATACAGTGTCATATACAGTAACTAATATTATGACTGTGATATGCACACAATACAGTGTCATATACAGTAACTAATATTATGACTGTGATATATACACAAACTACTGTCATATACAGTAGCTAATATTATGACTGTGATATATACACAATACACTGTCATATACAGTAACTAATATTATGACTGTGATATATCCACAAACTAATGTCATATACAGTAGCTAATATTATGACTGTGATATATACACAATACAGTGTCATATACAGTAACTAATATTATGACTGTGATATGTACACAATACAGTGTCATATACAGTAACTAATATTATGACTGTGACATATACACAATACACTGTCATATACAGTAGCTAATATTATGACTGACATATACACAATACACTGTCATATACAGTATCTAATATTATGACTGTGATATATCCACAAACAACTGTCATATACACTAACTAATATTATGACTCTGATATGTACACAATACACTGTCATATACAGTAACTAATATTATGACTGTGATATATCCACAAACCACTGTCATATACAGTAGCTAATATTATGACTGTGATATATACACAATACACTGTCATATACAGTAGCTAATATTATGAATGTGATATATCCACAAAGTACTGTCATATACAGTAGCTAATATTATGACTGTGATATGTACACAATACACTGTCATATACAGTATCTAATATTATGACTGTGATATATCTACAAACTACTGTCATATACAGTAACTAATATTATGACTGTGATATATCCACAAACTACTGTCATATACAATAACTAATATTATGACTGTGATATATCCGCAAACTACTGTCATATACAGTAGCTAATGTTATGAATGTGATATATACACTATACATTGTCATATACAGTAACTAATATTATGACTGTGATATGCACACAATACAGTGTCATATACAGTATCTAATATTATGAGTGTGATATATACACAATACAGTGTCATATGCAGTAGCTAATTTTATGACTGTGATATATACACAATACAGTGTCATATACAGTAGCTAATATTATGACTGTGACATATACACAATACACTGTCATATACATTAGCTAATATTGTGACTGTGACATATTCACAATAAACTGTCATATACAGTAGCTAATATTATGACTGTGATATATACACAATACACTGTCATATACAGTAACTAATATTATGACTGTGATATATACACAAACTACTGTCATATACAGTAACTAATAATACGACTGTGATATATCCACAAACTACTGTCATATACAGTAACTAATATCATGACTGTGATATATCCACAAACTACTGTCATATACGGTAGCTAATATTATGACTGTGATATATACACAAACTACTGTCATATACAGTAGCTAATATTATTACTGTGATATATACACAAACTACTGTCATATACAGTTACTAATATTATGACTGTGATATATACACAAACTACTGTCATATACAGTAGCTAATATTGTGACTGTGATATGTACACAATACACTGTCATATACAGTTGCTAATATTATGACTGTGATATATCCACAAACTACTGTTATATACAGTAACTAATATTATGACTGTGATATATACACAATACACTGTCATATACAGTAACTAATATTATGAAGGTGATATATCCACAGACTACTGTCATTTACAGTAGCTAATATTATGACTGTGATATATCCACAAACTACTGTCATATAAAGTAACTAATATTATGACTGTGACATATACACAATACACTGTCATATACAGTATCTAATATTGTGACTGTGATATATCCACAAACTGTTGTCATATACAGTAGCTCATATTATGACTGTGATAAATACACAATACACTGTCATATACAGTAACTAATATTATATATATATGTCGTCCTCCGTGGACTGGTGGTACCGTGCTAGCCTCTAGTTCCTAAGGTCGCGGGTTCAAACACGGCGGAGGGCGATGTATTTTTTCGGGCGTAAAAATCGTTAACACGGCTTCCTTCGGAAGGGAAGTAAAGCTTGTGGTCCCGTGTCGTAGATTTACGGCACGTGAAAGAACCTCTAGCCTGATAAAGAGGCCTCTGAGCAAAATTATTGGTGTTTCACGCCCAATATAGAATGGGACGCTAAGAACCATAGTAGTTAAAGAGCGTCCATAAATAAAACTCAATTTATTTATTTACTATTATTATGTCTGTGACATATGCGCAATACACTGTCATATACAGTAACTAATATTATGACTGTGACATATACACAATACACCGTCATATACAGTAACTAATATTATGACTGTGACATATACACAATACACTGTCATATACAGTAAGTAATATTATGACTGTGACATATACACAATACTCTGTCATATACAGTAACTAATATTACGACTGTGACATATACACAATACACTGTCATATACAGTAACTAATATTATGACTGTGATATATACACAATACACTGTCATATACAGTAGCTAATATTATGACTGACATATACAGAATATACTGTCATATACGGTATCTAATATTATGACTGTGATATATCCACAAACTACTGTCATATACAGTAACTAATATTATGACTGTGATATGTACCCAATACACTGTCATATACAGTAACTAATATTATGACTGTGATATATACACAATACTGTCATATACAGTAACTAATATTATGACTGTGATATATACACAAACTACTGTCATATACAGTAGCTAATATTATGACTGTGATATACACACAATACACTGTCATATACAGTAACTAATATTATGACTGTGATATATCCACAAACTAATGTCATATACAGTAGCTAATATTATGACTGTGATATATACACAATAGTGTCATATACAGTAACTAATATTATGACTGTGACATATACACAATATACTGTCATATACAGTAACTAATATTATGACTGCGATACGTACACAATACAGTGTCATATACAGTAACTAATATTATGACTGTGATATGTACACAATACACTGTCATATACAGTAACTAACATTATGACCGTGATATGTACATAATACATTGTCATATACAGTAGCTAATATTATGACTGTGATATATACACAATACACTGTCATATACAGTAAGTATTATTATAACTGTGATATGTACACAAAACACTGTCATATACAGTAACTAATATTTTGACTGTGACATATACACAAACTACTCTCATATACAGTAATTAATATTATGACTGTGATATATACCAATACAGTGTCATATTCAGTAACTAATATTATGACTGTGAGATATACACAATACAGTGTCATATACAGTAACTAATATTATGACTGTGATATATCCACAAACTACTGTCATATACAGTAGTTAATATTATGACTGTGATATACACAATACAGTGTCATATACAGTAACTAATATTATGACTGTGATATATACACAATACACTGTCATATACAGTAGCTAATATTATGACTGACATATACACAATACACTGTCATATACAGTATCTAATCTTATGACTGATATATTCACAAACTACTGTCATATACACTAACTAATATTATGACTGTGATATGTACACAATACACTGTCTTATACAGTAACTAATATTAGGACTGTGATATATCCACGAACTACTGTCATATACAGTAACTAATATTATGACTGTGATATATACACTATACATTGTCATATACAGTATCTAATATAATGACTGTGATATGCACACAATACAGTGTCATATACAGTAACTAATATTATGACTGTGATATATACAGAATACAGTGTCGTATACAGTAACTAATGTTATGACTGTGATATATACACTATACATTGTCATTTACAGTAACTAATATTATGACTGTGATATGCACACAATACAGTGTCATATACAGTAACTAATATTATGACTGTGATATATACACAATACAGTGTCATATACAGTAACTAATATTATGACTGTGATATGCACACAATACAGTGTCATATACAGTAACTAATATTATGACTGTGATATATACACAAACTACTCTCATATACAGTAGCTAATATTATGACTGTGATATATACACAATACACTGTCATATACAGTAACTAATATTATGAATGTGATATATCCACAAACTAATGTCATATACAGTAGCTAATATTATGACTGTGATATATACACAATACAGTGTCATATACAGTAAATAATATTATGACTGTGATATGTACACAATACAGTGTCATATACAGTAACTAATATTATGACTGTGACATATACACAATACACTGTCATATACAGTAACTAATATTATGACTGTGATATATACACAATACAGAGGCATATAAAGTAGCTAATATTATGACTGTGATATATACACTATACATTGTCATATACAGTAACTAATATTATGACTGTGATATGCACACAATACAGTGTCATATACAGTATCTAATATTATGACTGATATATACACAATACAGTGTCATATACAGTAGCTAATCTTATGACTGTGATATATACACAATACAGTGTCATATAGAGTAGCTAATATTATGACTGTGATTTATACACAATACATTGTCATATACAGTAGCTAATTTTATGACTGTGATATATACACAATACATTGTCATATACAGTAGCTAATATTATGACTGTGATATATACACAATACATTGTCATATACAGTAGCTAATATTATGACTCTGATATATACACAATACATTGTCATATACAGTAGCTAATATTATGACTGTAATACATACACAATACAGTGTCATATACAGTAACTAATATTATGACTGTGACATATACACAATACACTGTCATATACAGTAACTAATATTATGACTGTGATACGTACACAATACACTGTCATATACAGTATCTAATATTATGACTGTGATATATCCACAAACTACTGTCATATACAGTAGCTAATATTATGACTGTGACATATACACAATACCCTGTGATATACACTAACTAATATTATGACTGTGATATGTACACAATACAGTGTCATTTACAGTAACTAATATTATGACTTTGATATGTACACAATACACTGTCATATACAGTAACTAATATTATGAATGTGATATGTACACAATACAGTGTCATATAGAGTACCTAATATTATGACTGTGATATGTACACAATACAGTGTCATATACAGTAACTAATATTATGACTGTGATATGTACACAATACAGTGTCATATACAGTAACTAATATTATGACTGTGATATGTACACAATACACTGTAATATACAGTAACTAATATTATGACTGTGATATGTACGCAATACACTGTAATATACAGTAGCTAATATTATGACTGTGATATGTACACAATACAGTGTCATATACAGTAGCTAATATTATGACTGTGATATGTACACAATACATTGTCATATACAGTAGATAATAGTATGACTGTGATATGTACACAGTACAGTGTCATATACAGTAGGTAATATTATGACTGTGAGATTATCACACAATAAATGTCATATACAGTAACTAACATTATTACTTTGATATATACACAATTCAGTGTCATATACAGTAACTAACATTATGACTGTAATATATACACAATACAGTGTCATATTCAGTAGCTATTATTATGACTGTGATATGTACATAATACAGTGTCATATACAGTAGCTAATATTATGACTGTATATATACACTATACATTGTCATATACAGTAACTAATATTATGACTGTGATATGCACACAATACAGTGTCATATACAGTAACTAATATTATGACTGTGATATATATATAGAGAATACAGTGTCGTATACAGTAACTACTATTATGACTGTGATATAAACACTACATTGTCATATACAGTAACTTATATTATGACTGTGATATGCACACAATACAGTGTCATATACAGTAACTAATATTATGACTGTGATATATACACAATACAGTGTCGTAAACAGTAACTAATATTATGACTGTGATACATACACTATACATTGTCATATACAGTAACTAATATTACGACTGTGATATATACACAATACAGTGTCATATACATTAACTAATATTATGACTGTGATATATACACTATACATTGTCATATACAGTAACTAATATAATGACTGTGATATGCACACAATACAGTGTCATATACAGTAACTAATATTATGACTGTGATATATACAGAATACAGTGTCGTATACAGTAACTAATGTGATGACTGTGATATATACACTATACATTGTCATTTACAGTAACTAATATTATGACTGTGATATATACACTATACATTGTCATTTACAGTAACTAATATTATGACTGTGATATGCACATAATACAGTGTCATATACAGTAACTAATATTATGACTGTGATATGCACACAATACAGTGTCATATACAGTAACTAATATTATGACTGTGATATATACACAATAGAGTGTCATATACAGTAGCTAATATTATGACTGTGATATATACACAATACAGAGTCATATACAGTAGCTAATATTATGACTGTGATAAATACACAATACAGTGTCATATACAGTAGCTAATTTTATGACTGTGATATATACACTATACAATGTCATATACAGTAACTAATATTATGACTGTGATATATACACAATACAGTGTCATATACAGTAGCTAATCTTATGACTGTGATATATACACAATACAGTGTCATATACAGTAACTAATATTATGACTGTGATCTATACACAATACAGTGTCATATACAGTAGCTAATTTTATGACTGTGATATATACACAATACATTGTCATATACAGTAGCTAATTTTATGACTGTGATATATACACAATACAGTGTCATATACAGTAACTAATATTATGACTGTGAAATGTACACAATACAGTGTCATATACAGTAGCTAAAATTATGACTGAAGTATACACAATACACTGCCATATACAGTATCTAATATTATGACTGTGATATATCCACAAACTACTGTCATATACACTAACTAATATTATGACTCTGATATGTACACAATACACTGTCATATACAGTAACTAATATTATGACTCTGATATGTACACAATACACTGTCATATATAGTAACTAATATTATGACTGTGATATATCCACAAACCACTGTCATATACAGTAGCTAATATTATGACTGTGATATTTACACAATACACTGTCATATACAGTAGCTAATATTATGACTGTGATATATCCACAAAGTACTGTCATATACAGTATCTAATATTATGACTGTGATATATGTACACAATACACTGTCATATACAGTATCTAATATTGTGACTGTGATATATCCACAAACTACTGTCATATACAGTAACTAATATTATGACTGTGATATATCCGCAAACTACTGTATATACACTAGCTAATGTTATGAATGAGATATATACACTATACATTGTCATATACAGTAACTAATATTATGACTGTGATATATACACAATACATTGCCATATACAGTAGCTAATATTATGACTGTGATACATACACAATACAGTGTCATATACAGTAACAAGTATTATGACTGTGACATGTACACAATACACTGTCATATACAGTAACTAATATTATGACTGTGATATGTACACAATACACTGTCATATACAGTATCTAATATTATGACTGTGATATATCCACAAACTACTGTCATATACAGTAGCTAATATTATGACTGTGATATATACACAATACACTGTCATATACAGTAACTAATATTATGACTGTGATATGTACACAATACACTGTCATATACAGTAACTAATATTATGACTGTGACATATACACAATACACTGTCATATACAGTAGCTAATATTATGACTGTGATATATACACAATACAGTGTCATATTCAGTAACTAATATTATGACTGTAGATATACACAATACAGTGTCATATACAGTAACTAATATTATGACCGTGGTATATCCACAAACTACTGTCATATACAGTAGTTAATATTATGACTGTGATATATACACAATACAGTGTCATATACAGTAACTAATATTATGACTGTGATATATCCACAAACTACTGTCATATACAGTAACTAATATTATGACTGTGATATATCCACAAACCACTGTCATATAGTGTAGCTAATATTATGACTGTGATATATACACAATACACTGTCATATACAGTAGCTAATATTATGACTGTGATATATAAACAATACACTGTCATATACAGTAGCTAATATTATGACTATGATATATACACAATACACTGTCATATACAGTAGCTAATATTATGACTGTGATATATACACAATACACTGTCATATACAGTATCTAATATTATGACTGTGATATATCCACAAACTACTGTCATATACAGTAACTAATATTATGACTGTAATATATACACAAACTACTGTCATATACAGTAACTAATATTATGACTGTGATATATCCGCAAACTACTGTCATATACAGTAGCTAATATTATGACTGTGATATATACACAGTACACTGTCATATACAGTAACTAATATTATGACTGTGACATATACACAATACACTGTCATATACAGTAGCTAATATTATGACTGTGATATATACACAATACACTGTCATATACAGTAGCTAATATTATGACTGTGACATCAACACAATACACTGTCATATACAGTAGCTAATTTTATGACTGTGATAAATACACAATACACTGTCATATACAGTAACTAATATTATGACTGTGATATGTACACAATACACTGTCTTATACAGTAACTAATATTAAGACTGTGACATATACACAATACATTGTCATATACAGTAACTAATATTATGACTGTGACATATACACAATACACTGTCATATACAGTAACTAATATTATGACTGTGACATATACACAATACACTGTCATATACAGTAAGTAATATTATGACTGTGACATATACACAATACACTGTCATATACAGTAACGAATATTATGACTGTGACATATACACAGTACACTGTCATATACAGTAACTAATATTATGACTGTAACATATACACAATACACAGTCATATACAGTAGCTAATATTATGACTGACATATGCAGAATACACTGTCATATACAGTATCTAATATTATGACTGTGATATATCCACAAACTACTGTCATATACAGTAACTAATATTATGACTGTGATATGTACACAATACACTGTCATATACAGTAACTAATATTATGACTGTGATATATCCACAGACTACTGTCATATACAGTAACTAATATTATGACTGTGAAATATACACAATACACTGTCATATACAGTATCTAATATTATGACTGTGATATATACACAATACACTGTCATATACAGTTACTAATATTATGACTGTGATATATATGCACAAACTACTGTCATTTACAGTAGCTAATATTATGTCTGTGATATATCCATAAACTACTGTCATAGAAAAAAAACTTATATTATGACTGTGACATATACACAATACACTGTCATATACAATATCTAACATTATGACTGTGATATATCCACAAACTGTTGTCATATACAGTAGCTAATATTATGACTGTGATATATACACAATACACTGTCTTATACAGGAGCTAATTTTATGACTGTGATAAATACACAATACACTGTCATATACAGTAACTAATATTATGACTGTGATATGTACACAATACACTGTCATATACAGTAACTAATATTATGACTGTGACATATACACAATACACTGTCATATACAGTAACTAATATTATGACTGTGACATATACACAATACACTGTCATATACAGTAACTAATATTATGACTGTGATATATCCGCAAACTACTGTCATATACAGTAGCTAATATTATGACTGTGATATGTGCACAATACACTGTCATATACAGTATCTAATATTATGACTGTGATATATCCACAAACTACTGTCATATACAGTAACTATAATTATGACTGTGAATTATCCACAAACTACTCTCATATACAGTAACTAATATTATGACTGTGATATATCCGCAAACTACTGTCATATACAGTAACTAATATTATGACTGTGATATATACACAGTACACTGTCATATACCGTAACTAATATTATGACTGTGACATATACACAATACACTGTCATATACAGTAGTTAATATTATGCCTGTGATATATAGACAATACACTGTCATATACAGTAGCTAATATTATGACTGTGACATATACACAATACACTGTCATATACAGTAGCTAATATTATGACTGTGACATATTCACAATACACTGTCATATACAGTATCTAATATTATGACTGAGATATATTCACAAACTACTGTCATATACAGTAGCTAATATTATGACTGTGATATATACACAATACACTGTCATATACAGTAACAAATATTATGACTGTGATATATACACAAACTACTGTCATATACAGTAACTAATATTATGACTGTGATATATCCACAAACTACTGTCATATACAGTAACTAATATCATGACTGTGATATATCCACAAACTACTGTCATAAACGGTAGCTAATATTATGACTGTAATATATACACAAACTACTGTCATATACAGTAGCTAATATTATTACTGTGATATATACACAAACTACTGTCATATACAGTTACTAATATTATGACTGTGATATATACACAAACTACTGTCATATACAGTAGCTAATATTATGACTGTGATATGTACACAATACACTGTCATATACAGTTGCTAATATTATGACTATGATATATCCACAAACTACTGTTATATACAGTAACTAATATTATGACTGTGATATATACACAATACACTGTAATATACAGTAACTAATATTATGACGGTGATATATCCACAGCCTACTGTCATTTACAGTAGCTAATATTATGACTGTGATATATGCACAAAATACTGTCATATAAAGTAACTAATATTGTGACTGTGAAATATACACAATACACTGTCATATACAGTATCTAATATTATGACTGTGATATATCCACAAACTGTTGTCATATACAGTAGCTCATATTATGACTGTGATAAATACACAATACACTGTCATATACAGTAACTAATATTATATATATATGTCGTCCTCCGTGGACTGGTGGTACCGTACTAGCCTCTAGTTCCCAAGGCCGCGGGTTCAAACCCGGCGGAGGGCGATGGATTTTTTCGGGCGTAAAAATCGTTAGCACGGCTTCCTTCGGAAGGGAAGTAAAGCCGGTGGTCCCGTGTCGTAGATTTACGGCACGTAAAAGAACCTCAAGCCTGATAAAGAGGCCTCTGAGCAAAATTACAGGTGTTTCACGCCCAATATAGAATGGGACGCTATGAACCATAGTAGTTAAAGAGCGTCCATAAATAAAACTCAATTTATTTATTTACTAATATTATGACTGTGACATATACGCAATACACTGTCATATACAGTAACTAATATTATGACTGTGACATATACACAATACACTGTCATATACAGTAACTAATATTATGATTGTGACATATACACAATACACTGTCATATACAGTAAGTAATATTATGACTGTGACATATACACAATACTCTGTCATATACAGTAACTAATATTACGACTGTGACATATACACATTACACTGTCATATACAGTAACTAATATTATGACTGTGACATATACACAATACACTGTCATATACAGTAGGTAATATTATGACTGACATATACAGAATATACTGTCATATACAGTATCTAATATTATGACTGTGATATATCCACAAACTACTGTCATATACAGTAACTAATATTATGACTGTGATATGTACACAATACACTGTCATATACAGTAACTAATATTATGACTGTGATATATACACAATACTGTCATATACAGTAACTAATATTATGACTGTGATATATCCACAAACTACTGTCATATACACTAACTAATATTATGACTGTGATATATACACAATACACTGTCTTATACAGTAACTAATATTATGACTGTGATATATCCACGAACTACTGTCATATACAGTAACTAATATTATGACTGTGATATATACACTATACATTGTCATATACAGTAACTAATATAATGACTGTGATATGCTCACAATACGGTGTCATATACAGTAACTAATATTATGACTGTGATATACACAGAATACAGTGTCGTATACAGTAACTAATGTTATGACTGTGATATATACACAAACTATTGTCATATACAGTAGCTAATATTATGACTGTTATATATACACAATACACTGTCATATACAGTAACTAATATTATGACTGTGATATATCCACAAACTAATGTCATATACAGTAGCTAATATTATGACTGTGATATATACATAATACAGTGTCATATACAGTAACTAATATTACGACTGTGACATATACACAATATACTGTCATACACAGTAACTAATATTATGACTGCGATACGTACACAATACAGTGTCATATACAGTAACTAATATTATGACTGTGATATGTACACAATACACTGTCATATACAGTAACTAATATTATGACCGTGATATGTACATAATACATGTCATATACAGTAGCTAAGATTATGACTGTGATATATACACAATACACTATCATATACAGTAAGAAATATTATGACTGTGATATGTACACAATACACTGTCATATACAGTAACTAATATTTTGACTGTGACATATACACAATACACTGTCATATACAGTAGCTAATATTATGACTGTGATATATACCAATACAGTGTCATATTCAGTAACTGATATTATGACTGTGAGATATACACAATACAGTGTCATATACAGTAACTAATATTATGACTGTGATATATCCACAAACTACTGTCATATACAGTAGTTAATATTATGACTGTGATATATACACAATACAGTGTCATATACAGTAACTAATATTATGACTGTGATATATACACAATACACTGTCATATACAGTAGCTAATATTATGACTGACATATACACAATACACTGTCATATACAGTATCTAATCTTATGACTGTGATATATCCACAAACTACTGTCATATACACTAACTAATATTATGACTGTGATATGTACACAATACACTGTCTTATACAGTAACTAATATTATGACTGTGATATATCCACGAACTACTGTCATATACAGTAACTAATATTATGACTGGGCTATATCCACAAACCACTGTCATATACAGTAGTTAATATTATGACTGTGATATATACACAATACACTGTCATTACAGCAGCTAATATTATGACTGTGATATATCCACAAACTACTGTCATATACAGTAGCTAATATTATCACTGTGATATGTACACAATACACTGTCATATACAGTATCGATATTATGACTGTGATATATCCACAAACTACTGTCATATACAGTAACTAATATTATGACTGTGATATATCCACAAACTACTGTCATATACAGTAACTAATATTATGACTGTGACATATACACAATACACTATCATATACAGTAGCTAATATTATGACTGTGATATATACACTATACACTGTCATATACAGTAGCTAATATTATGACAGTGACATATACACAATTCACTGTCATATACAGTAACTAATATTATGACTGTGATATGTACACAGTACAGTGTCATATACAGTAATTAATATTATGACTGTGACACATACACAATACACTGTTATATACAGTAGCTAATATTATGACTGACATATACACAATACACTGTCATATACAGTAACTAATATTATGACTGTGACATGTACACAATACACTGTCATATACAGTAACTAATATTATGACTGTGATATGTACACAATACAGTGTCATATAGAGTAACTAATATTATGACTGTGATATGTACACAATACATTGTCATATACAGTAAATAATATTATGACTGTGATATGTACACAATACATTGTCATATACAGTAGCTAATAGTATAACTGTGATATGTACACAATACAGTGTCATATACAGTAGCTAACATTATGACCGTAATATATACACAATACAGTGTCATATTCAGTAGCTAATATTATGACTGTGATATGTACATAATACAGTGTTATATACAGTAGCTAATATTATGATTGTGATATATACACAATACAGTGTCATATACAGTAGCTAATATTATGACTGTGATATATACACAATACAGAGTCATATACAGTAGCTAATATTATGACTGTGATATATACACAATACATAGTCATATACAGTAGCTAATATTATGACTGTGATATATACACAATACAGTGTCATATACAGTAACTAATATTATGACCGTGATATATACACTATACATTGTCATATACAGTGACTAATATTATGACTGTGATATGCACACAATACAGTGTCATATACAGTAACTAATATTATGACTGTGATATATACAGAATACAGTGTCGTATACAGTAACTAATATTATGACTGTGATATATACACTATACATTGTCATATACAGTAACTAATATTATGACTGTGATATGCACACAATACAGTGTCATATACAGTAACTAATATTATGACTGTGATATATACAATATACATTGTCATATACAGTAACTAATATTATGACTGTGATATATACACAATACAGTGTCATATACAGTAACTAATATTATGACTGTGATATATACACTATACATTGTCATATACAGTAACTAATATTATGAATGTGATATGCACACAATACAGTGTCATATACAGTAACTAATATTATGACTGTGATATATACAGAATACAGTGTCGTATACAGTAACTAATATTATGACTGTGATATATACACTATACATTGTCATATACAGTAACTAATATTACGACTGTGATATGCACACAATACAGTGTCATATACAGTAACTAATATTATGACTGTGATATATACACAATACAGTGTCATATACAGTAACCAATATTATGACTGTGATATATACACAATACAGTGTCATATACAGTAACTAATATTATGACTGTGATATGCACACAATACAGTGTCATATACAGTAAATAATATGATGACTGTGATATATACACAATACAGTGTCATATACAGTAGCTATATAATGACTGTGATATATACACAATACAGAGTCATATAAAGTAGCTAATATTATGACTGTGATAAATACAAAATACAGTGTCATATACAGTAGCTAATATTATGATTGTGATATATACACTATACATTGTCATATACAGTAACTAATATTATGACTGTGATATGCACAATACAGTGTCATATACAATATCTAATATTATGACTGTGATATATACACAATACAGTGTCATATACAGTAGCTAATCTTATGACTATGATATATACACAATACAGTGTCATATACAGTAGCTAATATTATGACTGTGATTTATACACAATACATTGTCATATACAGTATCTAATTTTATGACTGTGATATATACACAATACATTGTCATATACAGTAGCTAATATTATGACTGTGATATATACACAATACATTGTCATATACAGTAGCTAATATTATGACTGTGATACATACACAATACAGTGTCATATACAGTAACTAATATTATGACTGTGACATATACACAATACACTGTCATATACAGTAACTAATATTATGACTGTGATATGTACACAGTACACTGTCATATACAGTATCTAATATTATGACTGTGATATATCCACAAACTACTGTCATATACAGTAGCTAATATTATGACTGTGATATATACACAATACTGTCATATACAGTAACTAATATTATGACAGTGATATATACACAAACTACTGTCATATACAGTAGCTAATATTATGACTGTGATATATACACAATACAGTGTCATATACAGTAACTCATATTATGACTGTGACATATACACAATACACTGTCGTATACAGTAACTAATATTATGACTGCGATATGTACACAATACAGTGTCATATACAGTAACTAATATTATGACTGTGATATGTACACAATACATTGTCATATACAGTAACTAATATTATGACCGTGATATGTACATAATACATTGTCATATACAGTAGCTAATATTAGGACTGTGATATATACACAATACACTGTCATATACAGTAACTAATATTATGACTGTGATATGTACACAATACATTGTCATATACAGTAACTAATATTATGACTGTGAGATATACACAATACAGTGTCATATACAGTAACGAATATTATGACTGTGACATATACACAGTACACTGTCATATACAGTAACTAATATTATGACTGTAACATATACACAATACACAGTCATATACAGTAGCTAATATTATGACTGACATATGCAGAATACACTGTCATATACAGTATCTAATATTATGACTGTGATATATCCACAAACTACTGTCATATACAGTAACTAATATTATGACTGTGATATGTACACAATACACTGTCATATACAGTAACTAATATTATGGCTGTGATATATCCACAAACCACTGTCATATACAGTAGCTAATATTATGACTGTGATATATACACAATACACTGTCATATACAGTAGCTAATATTATGACTGTGATATATCCACAAAGTACTGTCATATACAGTATCTAATATTATGACTGTGATATATGTACACAATACACTGTCATATACAGTATCTAATATTATGACTGTGATATATCCACAAACTACTGTCATATACAGTAACTAATATTATGACTGTGATATATCCGCAAACTACTGTATATACACTAGCTAATGTTATGAATGAGATATATACACTATACATTGTCATATACAGTAACTAATATTATGACTGTGATATATACACAATACATTGCCATATACAGTAGCTAATATTATGACTGTGATACATACACAATACAGTGTCATATACAGTAACAAATATTATGACTGTGAGATATACACAATACAGTGTCATATACAGTAACTAATATTATGACCGTGGTATATCCACAAACTACTGTCATATACAGTAGTTAATATTATGACTGTGATATATACACAATACAGTGTCATATACAGTAACTAATATTATGACTGTGATATATCCACAAACTACTGTCATATACAGTAACTAATATTATGACTGTGATATATCCACAAACCACTGTCATATAGTGTAGCTAATATTATGACTGTGATATATACACAATACACTGTCATATACAGTAGCTAATATTATGACTGTGATATATACACAATACACTGTCATATACAGTAGCTAATATTATGACTATGATATATACACAATACACTGTCATATACAGTAGCTAATATTATGACTGTGATATATACACAATACACTGTCATATACAGTATCTAATATTATGACTGTGATATATCCACAAACTACTGTCATATACAGTAACTAATATTATGACTGTAATATATACACAAACTACTGTCATATACAGTAACTAATATTATGACTGTGATATATCCGCAAACTACTGTCATATACAGTAGCTAATATTATGACTGTGATATATACACAGTACACTGTCATATACAGTAACTAATATTATGACTGTGACATATACACAATACACTGTCATATACAGTAGCTAATATTATGACTGTGATATATACACAATACACTGTCATATACAGTAGCTAATATTATGACTGTGACATATACACAATACACTGTCATATACAGTAGCTAATTTTATGACTGTGATAAATACACAATACACTGTCATATACAGTAACTAATATTATGACTGTGATATGTACACAATACACTGTCTTATACAGTAACTAATATTAAGACTGTGACATATACACAATACATTGTCATATACAGTAACTAATATTATGACTGTGACATATACACAATACACTGTCATATACAGTAACTAATATTATGACTGTGACATATACACAATACACTGTCATATACAGTAAGTAATATTATGACTGTGACATATACACAATACACTGTCATATACAGTAACGAATATTATGACTGTGACATATACACAGTACACTGTCATATACAGTAACTAATATTATGACTGTAACATATACACAATACACAGTCATATACAGTAGCTAATATTATGACTGACATATGCAGAATACACTGTCATATACAGTATCTAATATTATGACTGTGATATATCCACAAACTACTGTCATATACAGTAACTAATATTTTGACTGTGATATGTACACAATACACTGTCATATACAGTAACTAATATTATGACTGTGATATATCCACAGACTACTGTCATATACAGTAACTAATATTATGACTGTGAAATATACACAATACACTGTCATATACAGTATCTAATATTATGACTGTGATATATACACAATACACTGTCATATACAGTTGCTAATATTATGACTGTGATATATATGCACAAACTACTGTCATTTACAGTAGCTAATATTATGTCTGTGATATATCCATAAACTACTGTCATAGAAAAAAACTTATATTATGACTGTGACATATACACAATACACTGTCATATACAATATCTAACATTATGACTGTGATATATCCACAAACTGTTGTCATATACAGTAGCTAATATTATGACTGTGATATATACACAATACACTGTCTTATACAGGAGCTAACTTTATGACTGTGATAAATACACAATACACTGTCATATACAGTAACTAATATTATGACTGTGATATGTACACAATACACTGTCATATACAGTAACTAATATTATGACTGTGACATATACACAATACACTGTCATATACAGTAACTAATATTATGACTGTGACATATACACAATACACTGTCATATACAGTAACTAATATTATGACTGTGATATATCCGCAAACTACTGTCATATACAGTAGCTAATATTATGACTGTCATATGTGCACAATACACTGTCATATACAGTATCTAATATTATGACTGTGATATATCTACAAACTACTGTCATATACAGTAACTATAATTATGACTGTGAATTATCCACAAACTACTCTCATATACAGTAACTAATATTATGACTGTGATATATCCGCAAACTACTGTCATATACAGTAGCTAATATTATGACTGTGATATATACACAGTACACTGTCATATACCGTAACTAATATTATGACTGTGACATATACACAATACACTGTCATATACAGTAGTTAATATTATGCCTGTGATATATAGACAATACACTGTCATATACAGTAGCTAATATTATGACTGTGACATATACACAATACACTGTCATATACAGTAGCTAATATTATGACTGTGACATATTCACAATACACTGTCATATACAGTATCTAATATTATGACTGAGATATATTCACAAACTACTGTCATATACAGTAGCTAATATTATGACTGTGATATATACACAATACACTGTCATATACAGTAACAAATATTATGACTGTGATATATACACAAACTACTGTCATATACAGTAACTAATATTATGACTGTGATATATCCACAAACTACTGTCATATACAGTAACTAATATCATGACTGTGATATATCCACAAACTACTGTCATATACGGTAGCTAATATTATGACTGTAATATATACACAAACTACTGTCATATACAGTAGCTCATATTATTACTGTGATATATACACAAACTACTGTCATATACAGTTACTAATATTATGACTGTGATATATACACAAACTACTGTCATATACAGTAGCTAATATTATGACTGTGATATGTACACAATACACTGTCATATACAGTTGCTAATATTATGACTGTGATATATCCACAAACTACTGTTATATACAGTAACTAATATTATAACTGTGATATATACACAATACACTGTCATATACAGTAACTAATATTATGACGGTGATATATCCACAGCCTACTGTCATTTACAGTAGCTAATATTATGACTGTGATATATGCACAAACTACTGTCATATAAAGTAACTAATATTATGACTGTGAAATATACACAATACACTGTCATATACAGTATCTAATATTATGACTGTGATATATCCACAAACTGTTGTCATATACAGTAGCTCATATTATGACTGTGATAAATACACAATACACTGTCATATACAGTAACTAATATTATATATATATATGTCGTCCTCCGTGGACTGGTGGTACCGTACTAGCCTCTAGTTCCCAAGGCCGCGGGTTCAAACCCGGCGGAGGGCGATGGATTTTTTCGGGCGTAAAAATCGTTAGCACGGCTTCCTTCGGAAGGGAAGTAAAGCCGGTGGTCCCGTGTCGTAGATTTACGGCACGTAAAAGAACCTCAAGCCTGATAAAGAGGCCTCTGAGCAAAATTACAGGTGTTTCACGCCCAATATAGAATGGGACGCTAAGAACCATAGTAGTTAAAGAGCGTCCATAAATAAAACTCAATTTATTTATTTACTAATATTATGACTGTGACATATACGCAATACACTGTCATATACAGTAACTAATATTATGACTTTGACATATACACAATACACTGTCATATACAGTAACTAATATTATGATTGTGACATATACAAATACACTGTCATATACAGTAAGTAATATTATGACTGTGACATATACACAATACTCTGTCATATACAGTAACTAATATTACGACTGTGACATATACACATTACACTGTCATATACAGTAACTAATATTATGACTGTGACATATACACAATACACTGTCATATACAGTAGGTAATATTATGACTGACATATACAGAATATACTGTCATATACAGTATCTAATATTATGACTGTGATATATCCACAAACTACTGTCATATACAGTAACTAATATTATGACTGTGATATGTACACAATACACTGTCATATACAGTAACTAATATTATGACTGTGATATATACACAATACTGTCATATACAGTAACTAATATTATGACTGTGATATATCCACAAACTACTGTCATATACACTAACTAATATTATGACTGTGATATGTACACAATACACTGTCTTATACAGTAACTAATATTATGACTGTGATATATCCACGAACTACTGTCATATACAGTAACTAATATTATGACTGTGATATATACACTATACATTGTCATATACAGTAACTAATATAATGACTGTGATATGCTCACAATACGGTGTCATATACAGTAACTAATATTATGACTGTGATATACAAAGAATACAGTGTCGTATACAGTAACTAATGTTATGACTGTGATATATACACAAACTATTGTCATATACAGTAGCTAATATTATGACTGTTATATATACACAATACACTGTCATATACAGTAACTAATATTATGACTGTGATATATCCACATACTAATGTCATATACAGTAGCTAATATTATGACTGTGATATATACACAATACAGTGTCATATACAGTAACTAATATTACGACTGTGACATATACACAATATACTGTCATACACAGTAACTAATATTATGACTGCGATCCGTACACAATACAGTGTCATATACAGTAACTAATATTATGACTGTGATATGTACACAATACAGTCATATACAGTAACTAATATTATGACCGTGATATGTACATAATACATGTCATATACAGTAGCTAATATTATGACTGTGATATATACACAATACACTATCATATACAGTAAGAAATATTATGACTGTGATATGTACACAATACACTGTCATATACAGTAACTAATATTTTGACTGTGACATATACACAATACACTGTCATATACAGTAGCAAATATTATGACTGTGATATATACCAATACAGTGTCATATTCAGTAACTGATATTATGACTGTGAGATATACACAATACAGTATCATATACAGTAACTAATATTATGACTGTGATATATCCACAAACTACTGTCATATACAGTAGTTAATATTATGACTGTGATATATACACAATACAGTGTCATATACAGTAACTAATATTATGACTGTGATATATACACAATACACTGTCATATACAGTAGCTAATATTATGACTGACATATACACAATACACTGTCATATACAGTATCTAATCTTATGACTGTGATATATCCACAAACTACTGTCATATACACTAACTAATATTATGACTGTGATATGTACACAATACACTGTCATATACAGTAACTAATATTATGACTGTGATATATCCACAAACCACTGTCATATACAGTAGCTAATATTATGACTGTGATATATACACAATACACTGTCATATACAGTAGCTAATATTATAACTGTGATATATCCACAAAGTACTGTCATATACAGTAGCTAATATTATCACTGTGATATGTACACAATACACTGTCATATACAGTATCGATATTATGACTGTGATATATCCACAAACTACTGTCATATACAGTAACTAATATTATGACTGTGATATATCCACGAACTACTGTCATATACAGTAACTAATATTATGAGTGGGCTATATCCACAAACCACTGTCATATACAGTAGTTAATATTATGACTGTGATATATACACAATACACTGTCATATACAGCAGCTAATATTATGACTGTGATATATCCACAAACTACTGTCATATACAGTAGCTAATATTATCACTGTGATATGTACACAATACACTGTCATATACAGTATCGATATTATGACTGTGATATATCCACAAACTACTGTCATATACAGTAACTAATATTATGACTGTGATATATCCACAAACTACTGTCATATACAGTAACTAATATTATGACTGTGACATATACACAATACACTATCATATACAGTAGCTAATATTATGACTGTGATATATACACTATACACTGTCATATACAGTAGCTAATATTATGACAGTGACATATACACAATACACTGTCATATACAGTAACTAATATTATGACTGTGATATGTACACAATACAGTGTCATATACAGTAATTAATATTATGACTGTGACACATACACAATACACTGTCATATACAGTAGCTAATATTATGACTGACATATACACAATACACTGTCATATACAGTAACTAATATTATGACTGTGACATGTACACAATACACTGTCATATACAGTAACTAATATTATGACTGTGATATGTACACAATACAGTGTCATATAGAGTAACTAATATTATGACTGTGATATGTACACCATACATTGTCATATACAGTAAATAATATTATGAGTGTGATATATACACAATACAGTGTCATATACAGTAGCTAATATTATGACTGTGATATGTACACAATACATTGTCATATACAGTAGCTAATAGTATAACTGTGATATGTACACAATACAGTGTCATATACAGTAGCTAACATTATGACTGTAATATATACACAATACAGTGTCATATTCAGTAGCTAATATTATGACTGTGATATGTACATAATACAGTGTTATATACAGTAGCTAATATTATGATTGTGATATATACACAATACAGTGTCATATACAGTAGCTAATATTATGACTGTGATATATACACAATACAGAGTCATATACAGTAGCTAATATTATGACTGTGATATATACACAATACATAGTCATATACAGTAGCTAATATTATGACTGTGATATATACACAATACAGTGTCATATACAGTAACTAATATTATGACTGTGATATATACACTATACATTGTCATATACAGTAACTAATATTATGACTGTGATATGCACACAATACAGTGTCATATACAGTAACTAATATTATGACTGTGATATATACAGAATACAGTGTCGTATACAGTAACTAATATTATGACTGTGATATATACACTATACATTGTCATATACAGTAACTAATATTATGACTGTGATATGCACACAATACAGTGTCATATACAGTAACTAATATTATGACTGTGATATATACACAATACACTGTCGTATACAGTAACTAATATTATGGCTGTGATATATACAATATACATTGTCATATACAGTAACTAATATTATGACTGTGATATATACACAATACAGTGTCATATACAGTAACTAATATTATGACTGTGATATATACACTATACATTGTCATATACAGTAACTAATATTATGAATGTGATATGCACACAATACAGTGTCATATACAGTAACTAATATTATGACTGTGATATATACACAATACAGTGTCGTATACAGTAACTAATATTATGACTGTGATATATACACAATACAGTGTCATATACAGTAACCAATATTATGACTGTGATATATACACAATACAGTGTCATATACAGTAACTAATATTATGACTGTGATATGCACACTATACAGTGTCATATACAGTAAATAATATTATGACTGTGTTATATACACAATACAGTGTCATATACAGTAGCTAATATTATGACTGTGATATATACACAATACAGAGTCATATAAAGTAGCTAATATTATGACTGTGATAAATACACAATACAGTGTAATATACAGTAGCTAATATTATGATTGTGATATATACACTATACATTGTCATATACAGTAACTAATATTATGACTGTGATATGCACAATACAGTGTCATATACAATATCTAATATTATGACTGTGATATATACACAATACAGTGTCATATACAGTAGCTAATCTTATGACTGTGATATATACACAATACAGTGTCATATACAGTAGCTAATATTATGACTGTGATTTATACACAATACATTGTCATATACAGTATCCAATTTTATGACTGTGATATATACACAATACATTGTCATATACAGTAGCTAATATTATGACTGTGATATATACACAATACATTGTCATATACAGTAGCTAATATTATGACTGTGATACATACACAATACAGTGTCATATACAGTAACTAATATTATGACTGTGACATATACACAATACACTGTCATATACAGTAACTAATATTATGACTGTGATATGTACACAGTACACTGTCATATACAGTATCTAATATTATGACTGTGATATATCCACAAACTACTGTCATATACAGTAGCTAATATTATGACTGTGATATATACACAATACTGTCATATACAGTAACTAATATTATGACTGTGATATATACACAAACTACTGTCATATACAGTAGCTAATATTATGACTGTGATATATACACAATACAGTGTCATATACAGTAACTCATATTATGACTGTGACATATACACAATACACTGTCGTATACAGTAACTAATATTATGACTGCGATATGTACACAATACAGTGTCATATACAGTAACTAATATTATGACAGTGATATGTACACAATACACTGTCATATACAGTAACTAATATTATGACCGTGATATGTATATAATACATTGTCATATACAGTAGCTAATATTAGGACTGTGATATATACACAATACACTGTCATATACAGTAACTAATATTATGACTGTGATATGTACACAATACACTGTCATATACAGTAACTAATATTATGACTGTGAGCTATACACAATACAGTGTCATATACAGTATCTAATATTATGACTGTGATATATCCACAATCTAATGTCATATACAGTAGTTAATATTATGACTGTGATATATACACAATACAGTGTCATATACAGTAACTAATATTATGACTGTGACATATACGCAATACATTGTCATATACAGTAGCTAATATTATGACTGACATATACACAGTACACTGTCATATACAGTATCTAATATTATGACTGTGATATATCCACAAACTACTGTCATATACACTAACTAATATTATGACTCTGATATGTACACAATACACTGTCATATACAGTAACTAATATTATGACTGTGATATATCCACAAACCACTGTCATATACAGTAGCTAATATTATGACTGTGATATATACACAATACACTGTCATATACAGTAGCTAATATTATAACTGTGATATATCCACAAAGTACTGTCATATACAGTAGCTAATATTATGACGGTAATATGTACACAATACAGTGTCATATACAGTAACGAATATTATGACTGTGACATATACACAATACACTGTCATATACAGTAGCTAATATTATGACTGGCATATACACAATACACTGTCATATACAGTAGCTAATATTATGACTGTGATATATACACAATACAGAGTCATATACAGTAGCTAATATTATGACTGTGATAAATACACAATACAGTGTCATATACAGTAGCTAATATTATGACTGTGATATATACACTATACAATGTCATATACAGTAACTAATATTATGACTGTGATATGCACACAATACAGTGTCATATACAGTATCTAATATTATGACTGTGATATATACACAATACAGTGTCATATACAGTAGCTAATCTTATGACTGTGATATATACACAATACAGTGTCATATACAGTAACTAATATTATGACTGTGATCTATACACAATACAGTGTCATATACAGTAGCTAATTTTATGACTGTGATATATACACAATACATTGATATATACAGTAGCTAATTTTATGACTGTGATATATACACAATACAGTGTCATATACAGTAACTAATATTATGACTGTGAAATGTACACAATACAGTGTCATATACAGTAGCTAATATTATGACTGACATATACACAATACACTGCCATATACAGTATCTAATATTATGACTGTGATATATCCACAAACTACTGTTATATACACTAACTAATATTATGACTCTGATATGTACACAATACACTGTCATATACAGTAACTAATATTATGACTCTGATATGTACACAATACACTGTCATATACAGTAACTAATATTATGACCGTGATATATCCACAAACCACTGTCATATACAGTAGCGAATATTATGACTGTGATATATACACAATACACTGTCATATACAGTAGCTAATATTATGACTGTGATATATCCACAAAGTACTGTCATATACAGTATCTAATATTATGACTGTGATATATGTACACAATACACTGTCATATACAGTATCTAATATTATGACTGTGATATATCCACAAACTACTGTCATATACAGTAACTAATATTATGACGGTGATATATCCACAGCTTACTGTCATTTACAGTAGCCAATATTATGACTGTGATATATGCACAAACTACTGTCATATAAAGTAACTAATATTATGACTGTGAAATATACACAATACACTGTCATATACAGTATCTAATATTATGACTGTGATATATCCACAAACTGTTGTCATATACAGTAGCTCATATTATGACTGTGATAAATACACAATACACTGTCATATACAGTAACTAATATTATATATATATATGTCGTCCTCCGTGGACTGGTGGTACCGTACTAGCCTCTAGTTCCCAAGGCCGCGGGTTCAAACCCGGCGGAGGGCGATGGATTTTTTCGGGCGTAAAAATCGTTAGCACGGCTTCCTTCGGAAGGGAAGTAAAGCCGGTGGTCCCGTGTCGTAGATTTACGGCACGTAAAAGAACCTCAAGCCTGATAAAGAGGCCTCTGAGCAAAATTACAGGTGTTTCACGCCCAATATAGAATGGGACGCTAAGAACCATAGTAGTTAAAGAGCGTCCATAAATAAAACTCAATTTATTTATTTACTAATATTATGACTGTGACATATACGCAATACACTGTCATATACAGTAACTAATATTATGACTGTGATATGTACACAATACACTGTCATATACAGTATCTAATATTATGACTGTGATATATCTACAAACTACTGTCATATACAGTAACTAATATTATGACTGTGATATATCCACAAACTACTGTCATATACAATAACTAATATTATGACTGTGATATATCCGCAAACTACTGTCATATACAGTAGCTAATGTTATGAACGTGATATATACACTATACATTGTCATATACAGTAACTAATATTATGACTGTGATATGCACACAATACAGTGTCATATAGATATCTAATATTATGAGTGTGATATATACACAATACAGTGTCATATGCAGTAGCTAATTTTATGACTGTGATATATACACAATACAGTGTCATATACAGTAGCTAATATTATGACTGTGACATATACACAATACACTGTCATATACATTAGCTAATATTGTGACTGTGACATATTCACAATACACTGTCATATACAGTATTTAATATTATGACTGAGATATATTCACAAACTACTGTCATATACAGTAGCTAATATTATGACTGTGATATATACACAATACACTGTCATATACAGTAACTAATATTATGACTGTGATATATACACAAACTACTGTCATATACAGTAACTAATATTACGACTGTGATATATCCACAAACTACTGTCATATACAGTAACTAATATCATGACTGTGATATATCCACAAACTACTGTCATATACGGTAGCTAATATTATGACTGTGATATATACACAAACTACTGTCATATACAGTAGCTAATATTATTACTGTGATATATACACAAACTACTGTCATATACAGTTACTAATATTATGACTGTGATATATACACAAACTACTGTCATATACAGTAGCTAATATTGTGACTGTGATATGTACACAATACACTGTCATATACAGTTGCTAATATTATGACTGTGATATATCCACAAACTACTGTTATATACAGTAACTAATATTATGACTGTGATATATACACAATACACTGTCATATACAGTAACTAATATTATGAAGGTGATATATCCACAGACTACTGTCATTTACAGTAGCTAATATTATGACTGTGATATATCCACAAACTACTGTCATATAAAGTAACTAATATTATGACTGTGACATATACACAATACACTGTCATATACAGTATCTAATATTTGGACTGTGATATATCCACAAACTGTTGTCATATACAGTAGCTCATATTATGACTGTGATAAATACACAATACACCGTCATATACAGTAACTAATATTATATATATATGTCGTCCTCCGTGGACTGGTGGTACCGTGCTAGCCTCTAGTTCCCAAGGTCGCGGGTTCAAACCCGGCAGAGGGCGATGTATTTTTTCGGGCGTAAAAATCGTTAGCACGGCTTCCTTCGGAAGGGAAGTAAAGCTTGTGGTCCCGTGTCGTAGATTTACGGCACGTGAAAGAACCTCAAGCCTGATAAAGAGGCCTCTGAGCAAAATTACAGGTGTTTCACGCCCAATATAGAATGGGACGCTAAGAACCATAGTAGTTAAAGAGCGTCCATAAATAAAACTCAATTTATTTATTTACTATTATTATGACTGTGACATATGCGCAATACACTGTCATATACAGTAACTAATATTATGACTGTGACATATACACAATACACCGTCATATACAGTAACTAATATTATGACTGTGACATATACACAATACACTGTCATATACAGTAAGTAATATTATGACTGTGACATATACACAATACTCTGTCATATACAGTAACTAATATTACGACTGTGACATATACACAATACACTGTCATATACAGTAACTAATATTATGACTGTGATATATACACAATACACTGTCATATACAGTAGCTAATATTATGACTGACATATACAGAATATACTGTCATATACAGTATCTAATATTATGGCTGTGATATATCCACAAACTACTGTCATATACAGTAACTAATATTATGACTGTGATATGTACCCAATACACTGTCATATACAGTAACTAATATTATGACTGTGATATATACACAATACTGTCATATACAGTAACTAATATTATGACTGTGATATATACACAAACTACTGTCATATACAGTAGCTAATATTATGACTGTGATATATACACAATACACTGTCATATACAGTAACTAATATTATGACTGTGATATATCCACAAACTAATGTCATATACAGTAGCTAATATTATGACTGTGATATATACACAATACAGTGTCATATACAGTAACTAATATTATGACTGTGACATATACACAATATACTGTCATATACAGTAACTAATATTATGACTGCGATACGTACACAATACAGTGTCATATACAGTAACTAATATTATGACTGTGATATATACACAATACACTGTCATATACAGTAGCTAATATTATGACTGACATATACACAATACACTGTCATATACAGTATCTAATCTTATGATGACTGATATATCCACAAACTACTGTCGTATACACTAACTAATATTATGACTGTGATATGTACACAATACACTGTCTTATACAGTAACTAATATTATGACTGTGATATATCCACGAACTACTGTCATATACAGTAACTAATATTATGACTGTGATATATACACTATACATTGTCATATACAGTATCTAATATAATGACTGTGATATGCACACAATACAGTGTCATATACAGTAACTAATATTATGACTGTGATATATACAGAATACAGTGTCGTATACAGTAACTAATGTTATGACTGTGATATATACACAATACATTGTCATTTACAGTAACTAATATTATGACTGTGATATGCACACAATACAGTGTCATATACAGTAACTAATATTATGACTGTGATATATACACAATACAGTGTCATATACAGTAACTAATATTATGACTGTGATATGCACACAATACAGTGTCATATACAGTAACTAATATTATGACTGTGATATATACAAAAACTACTGTCATATACAGTAGCTAATATTATGACTGTGATATATACACAATACACTGTAATATACAGTAACTAATATTACGACTGTGATATATCCACAAACTAATGTCATATACAGTAGATAATATTATGACTGTGATATATACACAATACAGTGTCATATACAGTAACTAATATTATGACTGTGATATGTACACAATACAGTGTCATATACAGTAACTAATATTATGACTGTGACATATACACAATACACTGTCATATACAGTAGCTAATATTATGACTGACATATACACAATACACTGTCATATACAGTATCTAATATTATGACTGTGATATATCCACAAACAACTGTCATATACACTAACTAATATTATGACCCTGATATGTACACAATACACTGTCATATACAGTAACTAATATTATGACTGTGATATATCCACAAACCACTGTCATATACAGTAGCTAATATTATGACTGTGATATATACACAATACACTGTCATATACAGTAGCTAATATTATGAATGTGATATATCCACAAAGTACTGTCATATACAGTAGCTAATATTATGACTGTGATATGTACACAATACACTGTCATATACAGTATCTAATATTATGACTGTGATATATCTACAAACTACTGTCATATACAGTAACTAATATTATGACTGTGATATATCCACAAACTACTGTCATATACAATAACTAATATTATGACTGTGATATATCCGCAAACTACTGTCATATACAGTAGCTAATGTTATGAATGTGATATATACACTATACATTGTCATATACAGTAACTAATATTATGACTGTGATATGCACACAATACAGTGTCATATACAGTATCTAATATTATGAGTGTGATATATACACAATACAGTGTCATATGCAGTAGCTAATTTTATGACTTATATATATACACAATACAGTGTCATATACAGTAGCTAATATTATGACTGTGACATATACACAATACACTGTCATATACATTAGCTAATATTGTGACTGTGACATATTCACAATAAACTGTCATATACAGTATCTAATATTATGACTGAGATATATTCACAAACTACTGTCATATACAGTAGCTAATATTATGACTGTGATATATACACAATACACTGTCATATACAGTAACTAATATTATGACTGTGATATATACACAAACTACTGTCATATACAGTAACTAATAATACGACTGTGATATATCCACAAACTACTGTCATATACAGTAACTAATATCATGACTGTGATATATCCACAAACTACTGTCATATACGGTAGCTAATATTATGACTGTGATATATACACAAACTACTGTCATATACAGTAGCAAATATTATTACTGTGATATATACACAAACTACTGTCATATACAGTTACTAATATTATGACTGTGATATATACACAAACTACTGTCATATACAGTAGCTAATATTGTGACTGTGATATGTACACAATACACTGTCATATACAGTTGCTGATATTATGACTGTGATATATCCACAAACTACTGTTATATACAGTAACTAATATTATGACTGTGATATATACACAATACACTGTCATATACAGTAACTAATATTATGAAGGTGATATATCCACAGACTACTGTCATTTACAGTAGCTAATATTATGACTGTGATATATCCACAAACTACTGTCATATAAAGTAACTAATATTATGACTGTGACATATACACAATACACTGTCATATACAGTATCTAATATTGTGACTGTGATATATCCACAAACTGTTGTCATATACAGTAGCTCATATTATGACTGTGATAAATACACAATACACTGTCATATACAGTAACTAATATTATATATATGTCGTCCTCCGTGGACTGGTGGTACCGTGCTAGCCTCTAGTTCCTAAGGTCGCGGGTTCAAACCCGGCGGAGGGCGATGTATTTTTTCGGGCGTAAAAATCGTTAGCACGGCTTCCTTCGGAAGGGAAGTAAAGCTTGTGGTCCCGTGTCGTAGATTTACGGCACGTGAAAGAACCTCTAGCCTGATAAAGAGGCCTCTGAGCAAAATTATTGGTGTTTCACGCCCAATATAGAATGGGACGCTAAGAACCATAGTAGTTAAAGAGCGTCCATAAATAAAACTCAATTTATTTATTTACTATTATTATGACTGTGACATATGCGCAATACACTGTCATATACAGTAACTAATATTATGACTGTGACATATACACAATACACCGTCATATACAGTAACTAATATTATGACTGTGACATATACACAATACACTGTCATATACAGTAAGTAATATTATGACTGTGACATATACACAATACTCTGTCATATACAGTAACTAATATTACGACTGTGACATATACACAATACACTGTCATATACAGTAGCTAATATTATGACTGACATATACAGAATATACTGTCATATACAGTATCTAATATTATGACTGTGATATATCCACAAACTACTGTCATATACAGTAACTAATATTATGACTGTGATATGTACCCAATACACTGTCATATACAGTAACTAATATTATGACTGTGATATATACACAATACTGTCATATACAGTAACTAATATTATGACTGTGATATATACACAAACTACTGTCATATACAGTAGCTAATATTATGACTGTGATATACACACATTACACTGTCATATACAGTAACTAATATTATGACTGTGATATATCCACAAACTAATGTCATATACAGTAGCTAATATTATGACTGTGATATATACATAATACAGTGTCATATACAGTAACTAATATTATGACTGTGACATATACACAATATACTGTCATATACAGTAACTAATATTATGACTGCGATACGTACACAATACAGTGTCATATACAGTAACTAATATTATTACTGTGATATGTACACAATACACTGTCATATTCAGTAACTAACATTATGACCGTGATATGTACATAATACATTGTCATATACAGTAGCTAATATTATGACTGTGATATATACACAATACACTGTCATATACAGTAAGTATTATTATAACTGTGATATGTACACAATACACTGTCATATACAGTAACTAATATTTTGACTGTGACATATACACAAACTACTCTCATATACAGTAATTAATATTATGACTGTGATATATACCAATACAGTGTCATATTCAGTAACTAATATTATGACTGTGAGATATACACAATACAGTGTCATATACAGTAACTAATATTATGACTGTGATATATCCACAAACTACTGTCATATACAGTAGTTAATATTATGACTGTGATATACACAATACAGTGTCATATACAGTAACTAATATTATGACTGTGATATATACACAATACACTGTCATATACAGTAGCTAATATTATGACTGACATATACACAATACACTGTCATATACAGTATCTAATCTTATGACTGATATATTCACAAACTACTGTCATATACACTAACTAATATTATGACTGTGATATGTACACAATAAACTGTCTTATACAGTAACTAATATTAGGACTGTGATATATCCACGAACTACTGTCATATACAGTAACTAATATTATGACTGTGATATATACACTATACATTGTCATATACAGTATCTAATATAATGACTGTGATATGCACACAATACAGTGTCATATACAGTAACTAATATTATGACTGTGATATATACAGAATACAGTGTCGTATACAGTAACTAATGTTATGACTGTGATATATACACTATACATTGTCATTTACAGTAACTAATATTATGACTGTGATATGCACACAATACAGTGTCATATACAGTAACTAATATTATGACTGTGATATATACACAATACAGTGTCATATACAGTAACTAATATTATGACTGTGATATATACACAAACTACTGTCATATACAGTAGCTAATATTATGACTGTGATATATACACAATACAGTGTCATATACAGTAACTCATATTATGACTGTGACATATACACAATACACTGTCGTATACAGTAACTAATATTATGACTGCGATATGTACACAATACAGTGTCATATACAGTAACTAATATTATGACTGTGATATGTACACAATACACTGTCATATACAGTAACTAATATTATGACCGTGATATGTATATAATACATTGTCATATACAGTAGCTAATATTAGGACTGTGATATATACACAATACACTGTCATATACAGTAACTAATATTATGACTGTGATATGTACACAATACACTGTCATATACAGTAACTAATATTATGACTGTGAGATATACACAATACAGTGTCATATACAGTATCTAATATTATGACTGTGATATATCCACAATCTAATGTCATATACAGTAGTTAATATTATGACTGTGATATATACACAATACAGTGTCATATACAGTAACTAATATTATGACTGTGACATATACGCAATACATTGTCATATACAGTAGCTAATATTATGACTGACATATACACAGTACACTGTCATATACAGTATCTAATATTATGACTGTGATATATCCACAAACTACTGTCATATACACTAACTAATATTATGACTCTGATATGTACACAATACACTGTCATATACAGTAACTAATATTATGACTGTGATATATCCACAAACCACTGTCATATACAGTAGCTAATATTATGACTGTGATATATACACAATACACTGTCATATACAGTAGCTAATATTATAACTGTGATATATCCACAAAGTACTGTCATATACAGTAGCTAATATTATGACGGTAATATGTACACAATACAGTGTCATATACAGTAACGAATATTATGACTGTGACATATACACAATACACTGTCATATACAGTAGCTAATATTATGACTGTGATATATACACAATACAGAGTCATATACAGTAGCTAATATTATGACTGTGATAAATACACAATACAGTGTCATATACAGTAGCTAATATTATGACTGTGATATATACACTATACAATGTCATATACAGTAACTAATATTATGACTGTGATATGCACACAATACAGTGTCATATACAGTATCTAATATTATGACTGTGATATATACACAATACAGTGTCATATGCAGTAGCTATTCTTATGACTGTGATATATACACAATACAGTGTCATATACAGTAACTAATATTATGACTGTGATCTATACACAATACAGTGTCATATACAGTAGCTAATTTTATGACTGTGATATATACACAATACATTGATATATACAGCAGCTAATTTTATGACTGTGATATATACACAATACAGTGTCATATACAGTAACTAATATTATGACTGTGAAATGTACACAATACAGTGTCATATACAGTAGCTAATATTATGACTGACATATACACAATACACTGCCATATACAGTATCTAATATTATGACTGTGATATATCCACAAACTACTGTTATATACACTAACTAATATTATGACTCTGATATGTACACAATACACTGTCATATACAGTAACTAATATTATGACTCTGATATGTACACAATACACTGTCATATACAGTAACTAATATTATGACCGTGATATATCCACAAAACCACTGTCATATACAGTAGCGAATATTATGACTGTGATATATACACAATACACTGTCATATACAGTAGCTAATATTATGACTGTGATATATCCACAAAGTACTGTCATATACAGTATCTAATATTATGACTGTGATATATGTACACAATACACTGTCATATACAGTATCTAATATTATGACTGTGATATATCCACAAACTACTGTCATATACAGTAACTAATATTATGACGGTGATATATCCACAGCCTACTGTCATTTACAGTAGCCAATATTATGACTGTGATATATGCACAAACTACTGTCATAAAAAGTAACTAATATTATGACTGTGAAATATACACAATACACTGTCATATACAGTATCTAATATTATGACTGTGATATATCCACAAACTGTTGTCATATACAGTAGCTCATATTATGACTGTGATAAATACACAATACACTGTCATATACAGTAACTAATATTATATATATATGTCGTCCTCCGTGGACTGGTGGTACCGTACTAGCCTCTAGTTCCCAAGGCCGCGGGTTCAAACCCGGCGGAGGGCGATGGATTTTTTCGGGCGTAAAAATCGTTAGCACGGCTTCCTTCGGAAGGGAAGTAAAGCCGGTGGTCCCGTGTCGTAGATTTACGGCACGTAAAAGAACCTCAAGCCTGATAAAGAGGCCTCTGAGCAAAATTACAGGTGTTTCACGCCCAATATAGAATGGGACGCTAAGAACCATAGTAGTTAAAGAGCGTCCATAAATAAAACTCAATTTATTTATTTACTAATATTATGACTGTGACATATACGCAATACACTGTCATATACAGTAACTAATATTATGACTGTGATATGTACACAATACACTGTCATATACAGTATCTAATATTATGACTGTGATATATCTACAAACTACTGTCATATACAGTAACTAATATTATGACTGTGATATATCCACAAACTACTGTCATATACAATAACTAATATTATGACTGTGATATATCCGCAAACTACTGTCATATACAGTAGCTAATGTTATGAACGTGATATATACACTATACATTGTCATATACAGTAACTAATATTATGACTGTGATATGCACACAATACAGTGTCATATAGATATCTAATATTATGAGTGTGATATATACACAATACAGTGTCATATGCAGTAGCTAATTTTATGACTGTGATATATACACAATACAGTGTCATATACAGTAGCTAATATTATGACTGTGACATATACACAATACACTGTCATATACATTAGCTAATATTGTGACTGTGACATATTCACAATACACTGTCATATACAGTATTTAATATTATGACTGAGATATATTCACAAACTACTGTCATATACAGTAGCTAATATTATGACTGTGATATATACACAATACACTTTCATATACAGTAACTAATATTATGACTGTGATATATACACAAACTACTGTCATATACAGTAACTAATATTACGACTGTGATATATCCACAAACTACTGTCATATACAGTAACTAATATCATGACTGTGATATATCCACAAACTACTGTCATATACGGTAGCTAATATTATGACTGTGATATATACACAAACTACTGTCATATACAGTAGCTAATATTATTACTGTGATATATACACAAACTACTGTCATATACAGTTACTAATATTATGACAGTGATATATACACAAACTACTGTCATATACAGTAGCTAATATTGTGACTGTGATATGTACACAATACACTGTCATATACAGTTGCTAATATTATGACTGTGATATATCCACAAACTACTGTTATATACAGTAACTAATATTATGACTGTGATATATACACAATACACTGTCATATACAGTAACTAATATTATGAAGGTGATATATCCACAGACTACTGTCATTTACAGTAGCTAATATTATGACTGTGATATATCCACAAACTACTGTCATATAAAGTAACTAATATTATGACTGTGACATATACACAATACACTGTCATATACAGTATCTAATATTTGGACTGTGATATATCCACAAACTGTTGTCATATACAGTAGCTCATATTATGACTGTGATAAATACACAATACACCGTCATATACAGTAACTAATATTATATATATATGTCGTCCTCCGTGGACTGGTGGTACCGTGCTAGCCTCTAGTTCCCAAGGTCGCGGGTTCAAACCCGGCGGAGGGCGATGTATTTTTTCGGGCGTAAAAATCGTTAGCACGGCTTCCTTCGGAAGGGAAGTAAAGCTTGTGGTCCCGTGTCGTAGATTTACGGCACGTGAAAGAACCTCAAGCCTGATAAAGAGGCCTCTGAGCAAAATTACAGGTGTTTCACGCCCAATATAGAATGGGACGCTAAGAACCATAGTAGTTAAAGAGCGTCCATAAATAAAACTCAATTTATTTATTTACTATTATTATGACTGTGACATATGCGCAATACACTGTCATATACAGTAACTAATATTATGACTGTGACATATACACAATACACCGTCATATACAGTAACTAATATTATGACTGTGACATATACACAATACACTGTCATATACAGTAAGTAATATTATGACTGTGACATATACACAATACTCTGTCATATACAGTAACTAATATTACGACTGTGACATATACACAATACACTGTCATATACAGTAACTAATATTATGACTGTGATATATACACAATACACTGTCATATACAGTAGCTAATATTATGACTGACATATACAGAATATACTGTCATATACAGTATCTAATATTATGGCTGTGATATATCCACAAACTACTGTCATATACAGTAACTAATATTATGACTGTGATATGTACCCAATACACTGTCATATACAGTAACTAATATTATGACTGTGATATATACACAATACTGTCATATACAGTAACTAATATTATGACTGTGATATATACACAAACTACTGTCATATACAGTAGCTAATATTATGACTGTGATATATACACAATACACTGTCATATACAGTAACTAATATTATGACTGTGATATATCCACAAACTAATGTCATATACAGTAGCTAATATTATGACTGTGATATATACACAATACAGTGTCATATACAGTAACTAATATTATGTCTGTGACATATACACAATATACTGTCATATACAGTAACTAATATTATGACTGCGATACGTACACAATACAGTGTCATATACAGTAACTAATATTATGACTGTGATATATACACAATACACTGTCATATACAGTAGCTAATATTATGACTGACATATACACAATACACTGTCATATACAGTATCTAATCTTATGATGACTGATATATCCACAAACTACTGTCGTATACACTAACTAATATTATGACTGTGATATGTACACAATACACTGTCTTATACAGTAACTAATATTATGACTGTGATATATCCACGAACTACTGTCATATACAGTAACTAATATTATGACTGTGATATATACACTATACATTGTCATATACAGTATCTAATATAATGACTGTGATATGCACACAATACAGTGTCATATACAGTAACTAATATTATGACTGTGATATATACAGAATACAGTGTCGTATACAGTAACTAATGTTATGACTGTGATATATACACAATACATTGTCATTTACAGTAACTAATATTATGACTGTGATATGCACACAATACAGTGTCATATACAGTAACTAATATTATGACTGTGATATATACACAATACAGTGTCATATACAGTAACTAATATTATGACTGTGATATGCACACAATACAGTGTCATATACAGTAACTAATATTATGACTGTGATATATACAAAAACCACTGTCATATACAGTAGCTAATATTATGACTGTGATATATACACAATACACTGTAATATACAGTAACTAATATTACGACTGTGATATATCCACAAACTAATGTCATATACAGTAGATAATATTATGACTGTGATATATACACAATACAGTGTCATATACAGTAACTAATATTATGACTGTGATATGTACACAATACAGTGTCATATACAGTAACTAATATTATGACTGTGACATATACACAATACACTGTCATATACAGTAGCTAATATTATGACTGACATATACACAATACACTGTCATATACAGTATCTAATATTATGACTGTGATATATCCACAAACAACTGTCATATACACTAACTAATATTATGACTCTGATATGTACACAATACACTGTCATATACAGTAACTAATATTATGACTGTGATATATCCACAAACCACTGTCATATACAGTAGCTAATATTATGACTGTGATATATACACAATACACTGTCATATACAGTAGCTAATATTATGAATGTGATATATCCACAAAGTACTGTCATATACAGTAGCTAATATTATGACTGTGATATGTACACAATACACTGTCATATACAGTATCTAATATTATGACTGTGATATATCTACAAACTACTGTCATATACAGTAACTAATATTATGACTGTGATATATCCACAAACTACTGTCATATACAATAACTAATATTATGACTGTGATATATCCGCAAACTACTGTCATATACAGTAGCTAATGTTATGAATGTGATATATACACTATACATTGTCATATACAGTAACTAATATTATGACTGTGATATGCACACAATACAGTGTCATATACAGTATCTAATATTATGAGTGTGATATATACACAATACAGTGTCATATGCAGTAGCTAATTTTATGACTTATATATATACACAATACAGTGTCATATACAGTAGCTAATATTATGACTGTGACATATACACAATACACTGTCATATACATTAGCTAATATTGTGACTGTGACATATTCACAATAAACTGTCATATACAGTATCTAATATTATGACTGAGATATATTCACAAACTACTGTCATATACAGTAGCTAATATTATGACTGTGATATATACACAATACACTGTCATATACAGTAACTAATATTATGACTGTGATATATACACAAACTACTGTCATATACAGTAACTAATAATACGACTGTGATATATCCACAAACTACTGTCATATACAGTAACTAATATCATGACTGTGATATATCCACAAACTACTGTCATATACGGTAGCTAATATTATGACTGTGATATATACACAAACTACTGTCATATACAGTAGCAAATATTATTACTGTGATATATACACAAACTACTGTCATATACAGTTACTAATATTATGACTGAGATATATACACAAACTACTGTCATATACAGTAGCTAATATTGTGACTGTGATATGTACACAATACACTGTCATATACAGTTGCTGATATTATGACTGTGATATATCCACAAACTACTGTTATATACAGTAACTAATATTATGACTGTGATATATACACAATACACTGTCATATACAGTAACTAATATTATGAAGGTGATATATCCACAGACTACTGTCATTTACAGTAGCTAATATTATGACTGTGATATATCCACAAACTACTGTCATATAAAGTAACTAATATTATGACTGTGACATATACACAATACACTGTCATATACAGTATCTAATATTGTGACTGTGATATATCCACAAACTGTTGTCATATACAGTAGCTCATATTATGACTGTGATAAATACACAATACACTGTCATATACAGTAACTAATATTATATATATGTCGTCCTCCGTGGACTGGTGGTACCGTGCTAGCCTCTAGTTCCTAAGGTCGCGGGTTCAAACCCGGCGGAGGGCGATGTATTTTTTCGGGCGTAAAAATCGTTAGCACGGCTTCCTTCGGAAGGGAAGTAAAGCTTGTGGTCCCGTGTGGTAGATTTACGGCACGTGAAAGAACCTCTAGCCTGATAAAGAGGCCTCTGAGCAAAATTATTGGTGTTTCACGCCCAATATAGAATGGGACGCTAAGAACCATAGTAGTTAAAGAGCGTCCATAAATAAAACTCAATTTATTTATTTACTATTATTATGACTGTGACATATGCGCAATACACTGTCATATACAGTAACTAATATTATGACTGTGACATATACACAATACACCGTCATATACAGTAACTAATATTATGACTGTGACATATACACAATACACTGTCATATACAGTAAGTAATATTATGACTGTGACATATACACAATACTCTGTCATATACAGTAACTAATATTACGACTGTGACATATACACAATACACTGTCATATACAGTAGCTAATATTATGACTGACATATACAGAATATACTGTCATATACAGTATCTAATATTATGACTGTGATATATCCACAAACTACTGTCATATACAGTAACTAATATTATGACTGTGATATGTACCCAATACACTGTCATATACAGTAACTAATATTATGACTGTGATATATACACAATACTGTCATATACAGTAACTAATATTATGACTGTGATATATACACAAACTACTGTCATATACAGTAGCTAATATTATGACTGTGATATACACACATTACACTGTCATATACAGTAACTAATATTATGACTGTGATATATCCACAAACTAATGTCATATACAGTAGCTAATATTATGACTGTGATATATACATAATACAGTGTCATATACAGTAACTAATATTATGACTGTGACATATACACAATATACTGTCATATACAGTAACTAATATTATGACTGCGATACGTACACAATACAGTGTCATATACAGTAACTAATATTATTACTGTGATATGTACACAATACACTGTCATATTCAGTAACTAACATTATGACCGTGATATGTACATAATACATTGTCATATACAGTAGCTAATATTATGACTGTGATATATACACAATACACTGTCATATACAGTAAGTATTATTATAACTGTGATATGTACACAATACACTGTCATATACAGTAACTAATATTTTGACTGTGACATATACACAAACTACTCTCATATACAGTAATTAATATTATGACTGTGATATATACCAATACAGTGTCATATTCAGTAACTAATATTATGACTGTGAGATATACACAATACAGTGTCATATACAGTAACTAATATTATGACTGTGATATATCCACAAACTACTGTCATATACAGTAGTTAATATTATGACTGTGATATACACAATACAGTGTCATATACAGTAACTAATATTATGACTGTGATATATACACAATACACTGTCATATACAGTAGCTAATATTATGACTGACATATACACAATACACTGTCATATACAGTATCTAATCTTATGACTGATATATTCACAAACTACTGTCATATACACTAACTAATATTATGACTGTGATATGTACACAATAAACTGTCTTATACAGTAACTAATATTAGGACTGTGATATATCCACGAACTACTGTCATATACAGTGACTAATATTATGACTGTGATATATACACTATACATTGTCATATACAGTATCTAATATAATGACTGTGATATGCACACAATACAGTGTCATATACAGTAACTAATATTATGACTGTGATATATACAGAATACAGTGTCGTATACAGTAACTAATGTTATGACTGTGATATATACACTATACATTGTCATTTACAGTAACTAATATTATGACTGTGATATGCACACAATACAGTGTCATATACAGTAACTAATATTATGACTGTGATATATACACAATACAGTGTCATATACAGTAACTAATATTATGACTGTGATATATACACAAACTACTGTCATATACAGTAGCTAATATTATGACTGTGATATATACACAATACAGTGTCATATACAGTAACTCATATTATGACTGTGACATATACACAATACACTGTCGTATACAGTAACTAATATTATGACTGCGATATGTACACAATACAGTGTCATATACAGTAACTAATATTATGACTGTGATATGTACACAATACACTGTCATATACAGTAACTAATATTATGACCGTGATATGTATATAATACATTGTCATATACAGTAGCTAATATTAGGACTGTGATATATACACAATACACTGTCATATACAGTAACTAATATTATGACTGTGATATGTACACAATACACTGTCATATACAGTAACTAATATTATGACTGTGAGATATACACAATACAGTGTCATATACAGTATCTAATATTATGACTGTGATATATCCACAATCTAATGTCATATACAGTAGTTAATATTATGACTGTGATATATACACAATACAGTGTCATATACAGTAACTAATATTATGACTGTGACATATACGCAATACATTGTCATATACAGTAGCTAATATTATGACTGACATATACACAGTACACTGTCATATACAGTATCTAATATTATGACTGTGATATATCCACAAACTACTGTCATATACACTAACTAATATTATGACTCTGATATGTACACAATACACTGTCATATACAGTAACTAATATTATGACTGTGATATATCCACAAACCACTGTCATATACAGTAGCTAATATTATGACTGTGATATATACACAATACACTGTCATATACAGTAGCTAATATTATAACTGTGATATATCCACAAAGTACTGTCATATACAGTAGCTAATATTATGACGGTAATATGTACACAATACAGTGTCATATACAGTAACGAATATTATGACTGTGACATATACACAATACACTGTCATATACAGTAGCTAATATTATGACTGTGATATATACACAATACAGAGTCATATACAGTAGCTAATATTATGACTGTGATAAATACACAATACAGTGTCATATACAGTAGCTAATATTATGACTGTGATATATACACTATACAATGTCATATACAGTAACTAATATTATGACTGTGATATGCACACAATACAGTGTCATATACAGTATCTAATATTATGACTGTGATATATACACAATACAGTGTCATATACAGTAGCTAATCTTATGACTGTGATATATACACAATACAGTGTCATATACAGTAACTAATATTATGACTGTGATCTATACACAATACAGTGTCATATACAGTAGCTAATTTTATGACTGTGATATATACACAATACATTGATATATACAGCAGCTAATTTTATGACTGTGATATATACACAATACAGTGTCATATACAGTAACTAATATTATGACTGTGAAATGTACACAATACAGTGTCATATACAGTAGCTAATATTATGACTGACATATACACAATACACTGCCATATACAGTATCTAATATTATGACTGTGATATATCCACAAACTACTGTTATATACACTAACTAATATTATGACTCTGATATGTACACAATACACTGTCATATACAGTAACTAATATTATGACTCTGATATGTACACAATACACTGTCATATACAGTAACTAATATTATGACCGTGATATATCCACAAACCACTGTCATATACAGTAGCGAATATTATGACTGTGATATATACACAATACACTGTCATATACAGTAGCTAATATTATGACTGTGATATATCCACAAAGTACTGTCATATACAGTATCTAATATTATGACTGTGATATATGTACACAATACACTGTCATATACAGTATCTAATATTATGACTGTGATATATCCACAAACTACTGTCATATACAGTAACTAATATTATGACGGTGATATATCCACAGCCTACTGTCATTTACAGTAGCCAATATTATGACTGTGATATATGCACAAACTACTGTCATATAAAGTAACTAATATTATGACTGTGAAATATACACAATACACTGTCATATACAGTATCTAATATTATGACTGTGATATATCCACAAACTGTTGTCATATACAGTAGCTCATATTATGACTGTGATAAATACACAATACACTGTCATATACAGTAACTAATATTATATATATATATGTCGTCCTCCGTGGACTGGTGGTACCGTACTAGCCTCTAGTTCCCAAGGCCGCGGGTTCAAACCCGGCGGAGGCGATGGATTTTTTCGGGCGTAAAAATCGTTAGCACGGCTTCCTTCGGAAGGGAAGTAAAGCCGGTGGTCCCGTGTCGTAGATTTACGGCACGTAAAAGAACCTCAAGCCTGATAAAGAGGCCTCTGAGCAAAATTACAGGTGTTTCACGCCCAATATAGAATGGGACGCTAAGAACCATAGTAGTTAAAGAGCGTCCATAAATAAAACTCAATTTATTTATTTACTAATATTATGACTGTGACATATACGCAATACACTGTCATATACAGTAACTAATATTATGACTGTGATATGTACACAATACACTGTCATATACAGTATCTAATATTATGACTGTGATATATCTACAAACTACTGTCATATACAGTAACTAATATTATGACTGTGATATATCCACAAACTACTGTCATATACAATAACTAATATTATGACTGTGATATATCCGCAAACTACTGTCATATACAGTAGCTAATGTTATGAACGTGATATATACACTATACATTGTCATATACAGTAACTAATATTATGACTGTGATATGCACACAATACAGTGTCATATAGATATCTAATATTATGAGTGTGATATATACACAATACAGTGTCATATGCAGTAGCTAATTTTATGACTGTGATATATACACAATACAGTGTCATATACAGTAGCTAATATTATGACTGTGACATATACACAATACACTGTCATATACATTAGCTAATATTGTGACTGTGACATATTCACAATACACTGTCATATACAGTATTTAATATTATGACTGAGATATATTCACAAACTACTGTCATATACAGTAGCTAATATTATGACTGTGATATATACACAATACACTTTCATATACAGTAACTAATATTATGACTGTGATATATACACAAACTACTGTCATATACAGTAACTAATATTACGACTGTGATATATCCACAAACTACTGTCATATACAGTAACTAATATCATGACTGTGATATATCCACAAACTACTGTCATATACGGTAGCTAATATTATGACTGTGATATATACACAAACTACTGTCATATACAGTAGCTAATATTATTACTGTGATATATACACAAACTACTGTCATATACAGTTACTAATATTATGACTGTGATATATACACAAACTACTGTCATATACAGTAGCTAATATTGTGACTGTGATATGTACACAATACACTGTCATATACAGTTGCTAATATTATGACTGTGATATATCCACAAACTACTGTTATATACAGTAACTAATATTATGACTGTGATATATACACAATACACTGTCATATACAGTAACTAATATTATGAAGGTGATATATCCACAGACTACTGTCATTTACAGTAGCTAATATTATGACTGTGATATATCCACAAACTACTGTCATATAAAGTAACTAATATTATGACTGTGACATATACACAATACACTGTCATATACAGTATCTAATATTGTGATTGTGATATATCCACAAACTGTTGTCATATACAGTAGCTCATATTATGACTGTGATAAATACACAATACACTGTCATATACAGTAACTAATATTATATATATATATATATATATATATATATATGTCCTCCTCCGTGGACTGGTGGTACCGTGCTAGCCTCTAGTTCCCAAGGTCGCGGGTTCAAACCCGGCGGAGGGCGATGTATTTTTTCGGGCGTAAAAATCGTTAGCACGGCTTCCTTTGGAAGGGAAGTAAAGCTTGTGGTCCCGTGTCGTAGATTTACGGCACGTGAAAGAACCTCAAGCCTGATAAAGGGGCCTCTGAGCAAAATTACAGGTGTTTCACGCCCAATATAGAATGGGACGCTAAGAACCATAGTAGTTAAAGAGCGTCCATAAATAAAACTCAATTTATTTATTTACTAATATTATGACTGTGATTTATACGCAATACACTGTCATATACAGTAACTAATATTATGACTGTGACATATACACAATACACCGTCATATACAGTAACTAATATTATGACTGTGACATATACACAATACACTGTCATATACAGTAAGTAATATTATGACTGTGACATATACACAATACTCTGTCATATACAGTAACTAATATTACGACTGTGACATATACACAATACACTGTCATATACAGTAACTAATATTATGACTGTGATATATACACAATACACTGTCATATACAGTAGCTAATATTATGACTGACATATACAGAATATACTGTCATATACAGTATCTAATATTATGGCTGTGATATATCCACAAACTACTGTCATATACAGTAACTAATATTATGACTGTGATATGTACCCAATACACTGTCATATACAGTAACTAATATTATGACTGTGATATATACACAATACTGTCATATACAGTAACTAATATTATGACTGTGATATATACACAAACTACTGTCATATACAGTAGCTAATATTATGACTGTGATATATACACAATACACTGTCATATACAGTAACTAATATTATGACTGTGATATATCCACAAACTAATGTCATATACAGTAGCTAATATTATGACTGTGATATATACACAATACAGTGTCATATACAGTAACTAATATTATGACTGTGACATATACACAATATACTGTCATATACAGTAACTAATATTATGACTGCGATACGTACACAATACAGTGTCATATACAGTAACTAATATTATGACTGTGATATATACACAATACACTGTCATATACAGTAGCTAATATTATGACTGACATATACACAATACACTGTCATATACAGTATCTAATCTTATGATGACTGATATATCCACAAACTACTGTCGTATACACTAACTAATATTATGACTGTGATATGTACACAATACACTGTCTTATACAGTAACTAATATTATGACTGTGATATATCCACGAACTACTGTCATATACAGTAACTAATATTATGACTGTGATATATACACTATACATTGTCATATACAGTATCTAATATAATGACTGTGATATGCACACAATACAGTGTCATATACAGTAACTAATATTATGACTGTGATATATACAGAATACAGTGTCGTATACAGTAACTAATGTTATGACTGTGATATATACACAATACATTGTCATTTACAGTAACTAATATTATGACTGTGATATGCACACAATACAGTGTCATATACAGTAACTAATATTATGACTGTGATATATACACAATACAGTGTCATATACAGTAACTAATATTATGACTGTGATATGCACACAATACAGTGTCATATACAGTAACTAATATTATGACTGTGATATATACAAAAACTACTGTCATATACAGTAGCTAATATTATGACTGTGATATATACACAATACACTGTAATATACAGTAACTAATATTACGACTGTGATATATCCACAAACTAATGTCATATACAGTAGATAATATTATGACTGTGATATATACACAATACAGTGTCATATACAGTAACTAATATTATGACTGTGATATGTACACAATACAGTGTCATATACAGTAACTAATATTATGACTGTGACATATACACAATACACTGTCATATACAGTAGCTAATATTATGACTGACATATACACAATACACTGTCATATACAGTATCTAATATTATGACTGTGATATATCCACAAACAACTGTCATATACACTAACTAATATTATGACTCTGATATGTACACAATACACTGTCATATACAGTAACTAATATTATGACTGTGATATATCCACAAACCACTGTCATATACAGTAGCTAATATTATGACTGTGATATATACACAATACACTGTCATATACAGTAGCTAATATTATGAATGTGATATATCCACAAAGTACTGTCATATACAGTAGCTAATATTATGACTGTGATATGTACACAATACACTGTCATATACAGTATCTAATATTATGACTGTGATATATCTACAAACTACTGTCATATACAGTAACTAATATTATGACTGTGATATATCCACAAACTACTGTCATATACAATAACTAATATTATGACTGTGATATATCCGCAAACTACTGTCATATACAGTAGCTAATGTTATGAATGTGATATATACACTATACATTGTCATATACAGTAACTAATATTATGACTGTGATATGCACACAATACAGTGTCATATACAGTATCTAATATTATGAGTGTGATATATACACAATACAGTGTCATATGCAGTAGCTAATTTTATGACTGTGATATATACACAATACAGTGTCATATACAGTAGCTAATATTATGACTGTGACATATACACAATACACTGTCATATACATTAGCTAATATTGTGACTGTGACATATTCACAATAAACTGTCATATACAGTATCTAATATTATGACTGAGATATATTCACAAACTACTGTCATATACAGTAGCTAATATTATGACTGTGATATATACACAATACACTGTCATATACAGTAACTAATATTATGACTGTGATATATACACAAACTACTGTCATATACAGTAACTAATAATACGACTGTGATATATCCACAAACTACTGTCATATACAGTAACTAATATCATGACTGTGATATATCCACAAACTACTGTCATATACGGTAGCTAATATTATGACTGTGATATATACACAAACTACTGTCATATACAGTAGCAAATATTATTACTGTGATATATACACAAACTACTGTCATATACAGTTACTAATATTATGACTGTGATATATACACAAACTACTGTCATATACAGTAGCTAATATTGTGACTGTGATATGTACACAATACACTGTCATATACAGTTGCTGATATTATGACTGTGATATATCCACAAACTACTGTTATATACAGTAACTAATATTATGACTGTGATATATACACAATACACTGTCATATACAGTAACTAATATTATGAAGGTGATATATCCACAGACTACTGTCATTTACAGTAGCTAATATTATGACTGTGATATATCCACAAACTACTGTCATATAAAGTAACTAATATTATGACTGTGACATATACACAATACACTGTCATATACAGTATCTAATATTGTGACTGTGATATATCCACAAACTGTTGTCATATACAGTAGCTCATATTATGACTGTGATAAATACACAATACACTGTCATATACAGTAACTAATATTATATATATGTCGTCCTCCGTGGACTGGTGGTACCGTGCTAGCCTCTAGTTCCTAAGGTCGCGGGTTCAAACCCGGCGGAGGGCGATGTATTTTTTCGGGCGTAAAAATCGTTAGCACGGCTTCCTTCGGAAGGGAAGTAAAGCTTGTGGTCCCGTGTCGTAGATTTACGGCACGTGAAAGAACCTCTAGCCTGATAAAGAGGCCTCTGAGCAAAATTATTGGTGTTTCACGCCCAATATAGAATGGGACGCTAAGAACCATAGTAGTTAAAGAGCGTCCATAAATAAAACTCAATTTATTTATTTACTATTATTATGACTGTGACATATGCGCAATACACTGTCATATACAGTAACTAATATTATGACTGTGACATATACACAATACACCGTCATATACAGTAACTAATATTATGACTGTGACATATACACAATACACTGTCATATACAGTAAGTAATATTATGACTGTGACATATACACAATACTCTGTCATATACAGTAACTAATATTACGACTGTGACATATACACAATACACTGTCATATACAGTAGCTAATATTATGACTGACATATACAGAATATACTGTCATATACAGTATCTAATATTATGACTGTGATATATCCACAAACTACTGTCATATACAGTAACTAATATTATGACTGTGATATGTACCCAATACACTGTCATATACAGTAACTAATATTATGACTGTGATATATACACAATACTGTCATATACAGTAACTAATATTATGACTGTGATATATACACAAACTACTGTCATATACAGTAGCTAATATTATGACTGTGATATACACACATTACACTGTCATATACAGTAACTAATATTATGACTGTGATATATCCACAAACTAATGTCATATACAGTAGCTAATATTATGACTGTGATATATACATAATACAGTGTCATATACAGTAACTAATATTATGACTGTGACATATACACAATATACTGTCATATACAGTAACTAATATTATGACTGCGATACGTACACAATACAGTGTCATATACAGTAACTAATATTATTACTGTGATATGTACACAATACACTGTCATATTCAGTAACTAACATTATGACCGTGATATGTACATAATACATTGTCATATACAGTAGCTAATATTATGACTGTGATATATACACAATACACTGTCATATACAGTAAGTATTATTATAACTGTGATATGTACACAATACACTGTCATATACAGTAACTAATATTTTGACTGTGACATATACACAAACTACTCTCATATACAGTAATTAATATTATGACTGTGATATATACCAATACAGTGTCATATTCAGTAACTAATATTATGACTGTGAGATATACACAATACAGTGTCATATACAGTAACTAATATTATGACTGTGATATATCCACAAACTACTGTCATATACAGTAGTTAATATTATGACTGTGATATACACAATACAGTGTCATATACAGTAACTAATATTATGACTGTGATATATACACAATACACTGTCATATACAGTAGCTAATATTATGACTGACATATACACAATACACTGTCATATACAGTATCTAATCTTATGACTGATATATTCACAAACTACTGTCATATACACTAACTAATATTATGACTGTGATATGTACACAATAAACTGTCTTATACAGTAACTAATATTAGGACTGTGATATATCCACGAACTACTGTCATATACAGTAACTAATATTATGACTGTGATATATACACTATACATTGTCATATACAGTATCTAATATAATGACTGTGATATGCACACAATACAGTGTCATATACAGTAACTAATATTATGACTGTGATATATACAGAATACAGTGTCGTATACAGTAACTAATGTTATGACTGTGATATATACACTATACATTGTCATTTACAGTAACTAATATTATGACTGTGATATGCACACAATACAGTGTCATATACAGTAACTAATATTATGACTGTGATATATACACAATACAGTGTCATATACAGTAACTAATATTATGACTGTGATATGCACACAATACAGTGTCATATACAGTAACTAATATTATGACTGTGATATATACACAAACTACTGTCATATACAGTAGCTAATATTATGACTGTGATATATACACAATACACTGTCATATACAGTAACTAATATTATGAATGTGATATATCCACAAACTAATGTCATATACAGTAGCTAATATTATGACTGTGATATATACACAATACAGTGTCATATACAGTAACTAATATTATGACTGTGATATGTACACAATACAGTGTCATATACAGTAACTAATATTATGACTGTGACATATACACAATACACTGTCATATACAGTAACTAATATTATGACTGTGATATATACACAATACAGACGCATATAAAGTAGCTAATATTATGACTGTGATAAATACACAATACAGTGTCATATACAGTAGCTAATATTATGATTGTGATATATACACTATACATTGTCATATACAGTATCTAATATTATGACTGTGATATGCACACAATACAGTGTCATATACAGTATCTAATATTATGACTGATATATACACAATACAGTGTCATATACAGTAGCTAATCTTATGACTGTGATATATACACAATACAGTGTCATATAGAGTAGCTAATATTATGACTGTGATTTATACACAATACATTGTCATATACAGTAGCTAATTTTATGACTGTGATATATACACAATACATTGTCATATACAGTAGCTAATATTATGACTGTGATATATACACAATACATTGTCATATACAGTAGCTAATATTATGACTCTGATATATACACAATACATTGTCATATACAGTAGCTAATATTATGACTGTAATACATACAGAATACAGTGTCATATACAGTAACTAATATTATGACTGTGACATATACACAATACACTGTCATATACAGTAACTAATATTATGACTGTGATACGTACACAATACACTGTCATATACAGTATCTAATATTATGACTGTGATATATCCACAAACTACTGTCATATACAGTAGCTAATATTATGACTGTGACATATACACAATACCCTGTGATATACACTAACTAATATTATGACTGTGATATGTACACAATACAGTGTCATTTACAGTAACTAATATTATGACTTTGATATGTACACAATACACTGTCATATACAGTAACTAATATTATGAATGTGATATGTACACAATACAGTGTCTCATAGAGTACCTAATATTATGACTGTGATATGTACACAATACAGTGTCATATACAGTAACTAATATTATGACTGTGATATGTACACAATACAGTGTCATATACAGTAACTAATATTATGACTGTGATATGTACACAATACACTGTAATATACAGTAACTAATATTATGACTGTGATATGTACGCAATACACTGTAATATACAGTAGCTAATATTATGACTGTGATATGTACACAATACAGTGTCATATACAGTAGCTAATATTATGACTGTGATATGTACACAATACATTGTCATATACAGTAGCTAATAGTATGACTGTGATATGTACACAGTACAGTGTCATATACAGTAGGTAATATTATGACTGTGAGATTATCACACAATAAATGTCATATACAGTAACTAACATTAATACTTTGATATATACACAATTCAGTGTCATATACAGTAACTAACATTATGACTGTAATATATACACAATACAGTGTCATATTCAGTAGCTATTATTATGACTGTGATATGTACATAATACGGTGTCATATACAGTAGCTAATATTATGACTGTATATATACACTATACATTGTCATATACAGTAACTAATATTATGACTGTGATATGCACACAATACAGTGTCATATACAGTAACTAATATTATGACTGTGATATATATAGAGAATACAGTGTCGTATACAGTAACTAATATTATGACTGTGATATAAACACTACATTGTCATATACAGTAACTTATATTATGACTGTGATATGCACACAATACAGTGTCATATACAGTAACTAATATTATGACTGTGATATATACACAATACAGTGTCGTAAACAGTAACTAATATTATGACTGTGATACATACACTATACATTGTCATATACAGTAACTAATATTACGACTGTGATATATACACAATACAGTGTCATATACATTAACTAATATTATGACTGTGATATATACACTATACATTGTCATATACAGTAACTAATATAATGACTGTGATATGCACACAATACAGTGTCATATACAGTAACTAATATTATGACTGTGATATATACAGAATACAGTGTCGTATACAGTAACTAATGTGATGACTGTGATATATACACTATACATTGTCATTTACAGTAACTAATATTATGACTGTGATATATACACTATACATTGTCATTTACAGTAACTAATATTATGACTGTGATATGCACACAATACAGTGTCATATACAGTAACTAATATTATGACTGTGATATGCACACAATACAGTGTCATATACAGTAACTAATATTATGACTGTGATATATACACAATAGAGTGTCATATACAGTAGCTAATATTATGACTGTGATATATACACAATACAGAGTCATATACAGTAGCTAATATTATGACTGTGATAAATACACAATACAGTGTCATATACAGTAGCTAATATTATGACTGTGATATATACACTATACAATGTCATATACAGTAACTAATATTATGACTGTGATATGCACACAATACAGTGTCATATACAGTATCTAATATTATGACTGTGATATATACACAATACAGTGTCATATACAGTAGCTAATCTTATGACTGTGATATATACACAATACAGTGTCATATACAGTAACTAATATTATGACTGTGATCTATACACAATGCAGTGTCATATACAGTAGCTAATTTTATGACTGTGATATATACACAATACATTGTCATATACAGTAGCTAATTTTATGACTGTGATATATACACAATACAATGTCATATACAGTAACTACTATTATGACTGTGAAATGTACACAATACAGTGTCATATACAGTAGCTAATATTATGACTGACATATACACAATACACTGCCATATACAGTATCTAATATTATGACTGTGATATATCCACAAACTACTGTCATATACACTAACTAATATTATGACTCTGATATGTACACAATACACTGTCATATACAGTAACTAATATTATGACTCTGATATGTACACAATACACTGTCATATATAGTAACTAATATTATGACTGTGATATATCCACAAACCACTGTCATATACAGTAGCTAATATTATGACTGTGATATATACACAATACACTGTCATATACAGTATCTAATATTATGACTGTGATATATCCACAAACTACTGTCATATACAGTAACTAATATTATGACTGTAATATATACACAAACTACTGTCATATACAGTAACTAATATTATGACTGTGAGATATACACAATACAGTGTCATATACAGTAACTAATATTATGACCGTGGTATATCCACAAACTACTGTCATAAACAGTAGTTAATATTATGACTGTGATATATACACAATACAGTGTCATATACAGTAACTAATATTATGACTGTGATATATCCACAAACTACTGTCATATACAGTAACTAATATTATGACTGTGATATATCCACAAACCACTGTCATATAGTGTAGCTAATATTATGACTGTGATATATACACAATACACTGTCATATACAGTGGCTAATATTATGACTGTGATATATAAACAATACACTGTCATATACAGTAGCTAATATTATGACTATGATATATACACAATACACTGTCATATACAGTAGCTAATATTATGACTGTGATATATACACAATACACTGTCCTATACAGTATCTAATATTATGACTGTGATATATCCACAAACTACTGTCATATACAGTAACTAGTATTATGACTGTAATATATACACAAACTACTGTCATATACAGTAACTAATATTATGACTGTGATATATCCGCAAACTACTGTCATATACAGTAGCTAATATTATGACTGTGATATATACACAGTACACTGTCATATACAGTAACTAATATTATGACTGTGACATATACACAATACACTGTCATATACAGTAGCTAATATTATGACTGTGATATATACACAATACACTGTCATATACAGTAGCTAATATTATGACTGTGACATATACACAATACACTGTCATATACAGTAGCTAATTTTATGACTGTGATAAATACACAATACACTGTCATATACAGTAACTAATATTATGACTGTGATATGTACACAATACACTGTCTTATACAGTAACTAATATTAAGACTGTGACATATACACAATACATTGTCATATACAGTAACTAATATTATGACTGTGACATATACACAATACACTGTCATATACAGTAACTAATATTATGACTGTGACATATACACAATACACTGTCATATACAGTAAGTAATATTATGACTGTGACATATACACAATACACTGTCATATACAGTAACGAATATTATGACTGTGACATATACACAGTACACTGTCATATACAGTAACTAATATTATGACTGTAACATATACACAATACACAGTCATATACAGTAGCTAATATTATGACTGACATATGCAGAATACACTGTCATATACAGTATCTAATATTATGACTGTGATATATCCACAAACTACTGTCATATACAGTAACTAATATTATGACTGTGATATGTACACAATACACTGTCATATACAGTAACTAATATTATGACTGTGATATATCCACAGACTACTGTCATATACAGTAACTAATATTATGACTGTGAAATATACTCAATACACTGTCATATACAGTATCTAATATTATGACTGTGATATATACACAATACACTGTCATATACAGTTACTAATATTATGACTGTGATATATATGCACAAACTACTGTCATTTACAGTAGCTAATATTATGTCTGTGATATATCCATAAACTACTGTCATAGAAAAAAAACTTATATTATGACTGTGACATATACACAATACACTGTCATATACAATATCTAACATTATGACTGTGATATATCCACAAACTGTTGTCATATACAGTAGCTAATATTATGACTGTGATATATACACAATACACTGTCTTATACAGGAGCTAATTTTATGACTGTGATAAATACACAATACACTGTCATATACAGTAACTAATATTATGACTGTGATATGTACACAATACACTGTCATATACAGTAACTAATATTATGACTGTGACATATACACAATACACTGTCATATACAGTAACTAATATTATGACTGTGACATATACACAATACACTGTCATATACAGTAACTAATATTATGACTGTGATATATCCGCAAACTACTGTCATATACAGTAGCTAATATTATGACTGTGATATGTGCACAATACACTGTCATATACAGTATCTAATATTATGACTGTGATATATCCACAAACTACTGTCATATACAGTAACTATAATTATGACTGTGAATTATCCACAAACTACTCTCATATACAGTAACTAATATTATGACTGTGATATATCCGCAAACTACTGTCATATACAGTAGCTAATATTATGACTGTGATATATACACAGTACACTGTCATATACCGTAACTAATATTATGACTGTGACATATACACAATACACTGTCATATACAGTAGTTAATATTATGCCTGTGATATATAGACAATACACTGTCATATACAGTAGCTAATATTATGACTGTGACATATACACAATACACTGTCATATACAGTAGCTAATATTATGACTGTGACATATTCACAATACACTGTCATATACAGTATCTAATATTATGACTGAGATATATTCACAAACTACTGTCATATACAGTAGCTAATATTATGACTGTGATATATACACAATACACTGTCATATACAGTAACAAATATTATGACTGTGATATATACACAAACTACTGTCATATACAGTAACTAATATTATGACTGTGATATATCCACAAACTACTGTCATATACAGTAACTAATATCATGACTGTGATATATCCACAAACTACTGTCATATACGGTAGCTAATATTATGACTGTATTATATACACAAACTACTGTCATATACAGTAGCTAATATTATTACTGTGATATATACACAAACTACTGTCATATACAGTTACTAATATTATGACTGTGATATATACACAAACTACTGTCATATACAGTAGCTAATATTATGACTGTGATATGTACACAATACACTGTCATATACAGTTGCTAATTTTATGACTGTGATAAATACACAATACACTGTCATATACAGTAACTAATATTATGACTGTGATATGTACACAATACACTGTCATATACAGTAACTAATATTATGACTGTGACATATACACAATACACTGTCATATACAGTAACTAATATTATGACTGTGACATATACACAATACACTGTCATATACAGTAGCTAATATTATGACTGACATATACACAATACACTGTCATATACAGTATCTAATATTCTGACTGTGATATATCCACAAACAACTGTCATATACACTAACTAATATTATGACTCTGATATCTACACAATACACTGTCATATACAGTAACTAATATTGTGACTGTGATATATCCACAAACCACTGTCATATACAGTAGCTAATATTATGACTGTGATATATACACAATACACTGTCATATACAGTAGCTAATATTATGAATGTGATATATCCACAAAGTACTGTCATATACAGTAGCTAATATTATGACTGTGATATGTACACAATACACTGTCATATACAGTATCTAATATTATGACTGTGATATATCTACAAACTACTGTCATATACAGTAACTAATATTATGACTGTGATATATCCACAAACTACTGTCATATACAATAACTAATATTATGACTGTGATATATCCGCAAACTACTGTCATGTACAGTAGCTAATGTTATGAATGTGATATATACACTATACATTGTCATATACAGTAACTAATATTATGACTGTGATATGCACACAATACAGTGTCATATACAGTATCTAATATTATGAGTGTGATATATACACAATACAGTGTCATATGCAGTAGCTAATTTTATGACTGTGATATATACACAATACAGTGTCATATACAGTAGCTAATATTATGACTGTGACATATACACAATACACTGTCATATACATTAGCTAATATTGTGACTGTGACATATTCACAATACACTGTCATATACAGTATCTAATATTATGACTGAGATATATTCACAAACTACTGTCATATACAGTAGCTAATATTATGACTGTGATATATACACAATACACTGTCATATACAGTAACTAATATTATGACTGTGATATATACACAAACTACTGTCATATACAGTAACTAATATCACGACTGTGATATATCCACAAACTACTATCATATACAGTAACTAATATCATGACTGTGATATATCCACAAACTACTGTCATATACGGTAGCTAATATTATGACTGTGATATATACACAAACTACTGTCATATACAGTAGCTAATATTATTACTGTGATATATACACAAACTACTGTCATATACAGTTACTAATATTATGACTGTGATATATACACATACTACTGTCATATACAGTAGCTAATATTGTGACTGTGATATGTACACAATACACTGTCATATACAGTTGCTAATATTATGACTGTGATATATCCACAAACTACTGTTATATACAGTATCTAATATTATGACTGTGATATATACACAATACACTGTCATATACAGTAACTAATATTATGAAGGTGATATATCCACAGACTACTGTCATTTACAGTAGCTAATATTATGACTGTGATATATCCACAAACTACTGTCATATAAAGTAACTAATATTATGATTGTGACATATACACAATACACTGTCATATACAGTATCTAATATTTGGACTGTGATATATCCACAAACTGTTGTCATATACAGTAGCTCATATTATGACTGTGATAAATACACAATACACTGTCATATACAGTAACTAATATTATATATATATGTCGTCCTCCGTGGACTGGTGGTACCGTGCTAGCCTCTAGTTCCCAAGGTCGCGGGTTCAAACCCGGCGGAGGGCGATGTATTTTTTCGGGCGTAAAAATCGTTAGCACGGCTTCCTTCGGAAGGGAAGTAAAGCTTGTTGTCCCGTGTCGTAGATTTTCGGCACGTGAAAGAACCTCAAGCCTGATAAAGAGGCCTCTGAGCAAAATTACAGGTGTTTCACGCCCAATATAGAATGGGACGCTAAGAACCATAGTAGTTAAAGAGCGTCCATAAATAAAACTCAATTTATTTATTTACTATTATTATGACTGTGACATATGCGCAATACACTGTCATATACAGTAACTAATATTATGACTGTGACATATACACAATACACCGTCATATACAGTAACTAATATTATGACTATGACATATACACAATACACTGTCATATACAGTAAGTAATATTATGACTGTGACATATACACAATACTCTGTCATATACAGTAACTAATATTACGACTGTGACATATACACAATACACTGTCATATACAGTAACTAATATTATGACTGTGATATATACACAATACACTGTCATATACAGTAGCTAATATTATGACTGACATATACAGAATATACTGTCATATACAGTATCTAATATTATGACTGTGATATATCCACAAACTACTGTCATATACAGTAACTAATATTATGACTGTGATATGTACCCAATACACTGTCATATACAGTAACTAATATTATGACTGTGATATATACACAATACTGTCATATACAGTAACTAATATTATGACTGTGATATATACACAAACTACTGTCATATACAGTAGCTAATATTATGACTGTGATATATACACAATACACTGTCATATACAGTAACTAATATTATGACTGTGATATATACACAAACTAATGTCATATACAGTAGCTAATATTATGACTGTGATATATACACAATACAGTGTCATATACAGTAACTAATATTAATGACTGTGACATATACACAATATACTGTCATATACAGTAACTAATATTATGACTGCGATACGTACACAATACAGTGTCATATACAGTAACTAATATTATGACTGTGATATATACACAATACACTGTCATATCCAGTAGCTAATATTAAGACTGACATATACATAATACACTGTCATATACAGTATGTAATCTTATGACTGATATATCCACAAACTACTGTCGTATACACTAACTAATATTATGACTGTGATATGTACGCAATACACTGTCTTATACAGTAACTAATATTATGACTGTGATATATCCACGAACTACTGTCATATACAGTAGCTAATATTATGACTGTGATATATACACTATACATTGTCATATACAGTATCTAATATAATGACTGTGATATGCACACAATACAGTGTCATATACAGTAACTAATATTATGACTGTGATATATACAGAATACAGTGTCGTATACAGTAACTAATGTTATGACTGTGATATATACACTATACATTGTCATTTACAGTAACTAATATTATGACTGTGATATGCACACAATACAGTGTCATATACAGTAACTAATATTATGACTGTGATATATACACAATACAGTGTCATATACAGTAACTAATATTATGACTGTGATATGCACACAATACAGTGTCATATACAGTAACTAATATTATGACTGTGATATATACACAAACTACTGTCATATACAGTAGCTAATATTATGACTGTGATATATACACAATACACTGTCATATACAGTAACTAATATTATGACTGTGATATATCCACAAACTAATGTCATATACAGTAGCTAATATTATGACTGTGATATATACACAATACAGTGTCATATACAGTAACTAATATTATGACTGTGATATGTACACAATACAGTGTCATATACAGTAACTAATATTATGACTGTGACATATACACAATACACTGTCATATACAGTAGCTAATATTATGACTGACATATACACAATACACTGTCATATACAGTATCTAATATTATGACTGCGATACGTACACAATACAGTGTCATATACAGTAACTAATATTATGACTGTGATATGTACACAATACACTGTCATATACAGTAACTAACATTATGACCGTGATATGTACATAATACATTGTCATATACAGTAGCTAATATTATGACTGTGATATATACACAATACACTGTCATATACAGCAAGTATTATTATAACTGTGATATGTACACAATACACTGTCATATACAGTAACTAATATTTTGACTGTGACATATACACAAACTACTCTCATATACAGTAATTAATATTATGACTGTGATATATACCAATACAGTGGTCATATTCAGTAACTAATATTATGACTGTGAGATATACACAATACAGTGTCATATACAGTAACTAATATTATGACTGTGATATATCCACAAACTACTGTCATATACAGTAGTTAATATTATGACTGTGATATACACAATACAGTGTCATATACAGTAACTAATATTATGACTGTGATATATACACAATACACTGTCATATACAGTAGCTAATATTATGACTGACATATACACAATACACTGTCATATACAGTATCTAATCTTATGACTGATATATTCACAAACTACTGTCATATACACTAACTAATATTATGACTGTGATATGTACACAATACACTGTCTTATACAGTAACTAATATTAGGACTGTGATATATCCACGAACTACTGTCATATACAGTAACTAATATTATGACTGTGATATATACACTATACATTGTCATATACAGTATCTAATATAATGACTGTGATATGCACACAATACAGTGTCATATACAGTAACTAATATTATGACTGTGATATATACAGAATACAGTGTCGTATACAGTAACTAATGTTATGACTGTGATATATACACTATACATTGTCATTTACAGTAACTAATATTATGACTGTGATATGCACACAATACAGTGTCATATACAGTAACTAATATTATGACTGTGATATATACACAATACAGTGTCATATACAGTAACTAATATTATGACTGTGATATGCACACAATACAGTGTCATATACAGTAACTAATATTATGACTGTGATATATACACAAACTACTGTCATATACAGTAGCTAATATTATGACTGTGATATATACACAATACACTGTCATATACAGTAACTAATATTATGAATGTGATATATCCACAAACTAATGTCATATACAGTAGCTAATATTATGACTGTGATATATACACAATACAGTGTCATATACAGTAAATAATATTATGACTGTGATATGTACACAATACAGTGTCATATACAGTAACTAATATTATGACTGTGACATATACACAATACACTGTCATATACAGTAACTAATATTATGACTGTGATATATACACAATACAGAGGCATATAAAGTAGCTAATATTATGACTGTGATATATACACTATACATTGTCATATACAGTAACTAATATTATGACTGTGATATGCACACAATACAGTGTCATATACAGTATCTAATATTATGACTGATATATACACAATACAGTGTCATATACAGTAGCTAATCTTATGACTGTGATATATACACAATACAGTGTCATATAGAGTAGCTAATATTATGACTGATTTATACACAATACATTGTCATATACAGTAGCTAATTTTATGACTGTGATATATACACAATACATTGTCATATACAGTAGCTAATATCATGACTGTGATATATACACAATACATTGTCATATACAGTAGCTAATATTATGACTCTGATATATACACAATACATTGTCATATACAGTAGCTAATATTATGACTGTAATACATACACAATACAGTGTCATATACAGTAACTAATATTATGACTGTGACATATACACAACACACTGTCATATACAGTAACTAATATTATGACTGTGATACGTACACAATACACTGTCATATACAGTATCTAATATTATGACTGTGATATATCCACAAACTACTGTCATATACAGTAGCTAATATTATGACTGTGACATATACACAATACCCTGTGATATACACTAACTAATATTATGACTGTGATATGTACACAATACAGTGTCATTTACAGTAACTAATATTATGACTTTGATATGTACACAATACACTGTCATATACAGTAACTAATATTATGAATGTGATATGTACACAATACAGTGTCATATAGAGTACCTAATATTATGACTGTGATATGTACACAATACAGTGTCATATACAGTAACTAATATTATGACTGTGATATGTACACAATACAGTGTCATATACAGTAACTAATATTATGACTGTGATATGTACACAATACACTGTAATATACAGTAACTAATATTATGACTGTGATATGTACGCAATACACTGTAATATACAGTAGCTAATATTATGACTGTGATATGTACACAATACAGTGTCATATACAGTAGCTAATATTATGACTGTGATATGTACACAATACATTGTCATATACAGTAGATAATAGTATGACTGTGATATGTACACAGTACAGTGTCATATACAGTAGGTAATATTATGACTGTGAGATTATCACACAATAAATGTCATATACAGTAACTAACATTATTACTTTGATATATACACAATTCAGTGTCATATACAGTAACTAACATTATGACTGTAATATATACACAATACAGTGTCATATTCAGTAGCTATTATTATGACTGTGATATGTACATAATACAGTGTCATATACAGTAGCTAATATTATGACTGTATATATACACTATACATTGTCATATACAGTAACTAATATTATGACTGTGATATGCACATAATACAGTGTCATATACAGTAACTAATATTATGACTGTGATATATATAGAGAATACAGTGTCGTATACAGTAACTAATATTATGACTGTGATATAAACACTACATTGTCATATACAGTAACTTATATTATGACTGTGATATGCACACAATACAGTGTCATATACAGTAACTAATATTATGACTGTGATATATACACAATACAGTGTCGTAAACAGTAACTAATATTATGACTGTGATACATACACTATACATTGTCATATACAGTAACTAATATTACGACTGTGATATATACACAATACAGTGTCATATACATTAACTAATATTATGACTGTGATATATACACTATACATTGTCATATACAGTAACTAATATAATGACTGTGATATGCACACAATACAGTGTCATATACAGTAACTAATATTATGACTGTGATATATACAGAATACAGTGTCGTATACAGTAACTAATGTGATGACTGTGATATATACACTATACATTGTCATTTACAGTAACTAATATTATGACTGTGATATATACACTATACATTGTCATTTACAGTAACTAATATTATGACTGTGATATGCACACAATACAGTGTCATATACAGTAACTAATATTATGACTGTGATATGCACACAATACAGTGTCATATACAGTAACTAATATTATGACTGTGATATATACACAATAGAGTGTCATATACAGTAGCTAATATTATGACTGTGATATATACACAATACAGAGTCATATACAGTAGCTAATATTATGACTGTGATAAATACACAATACAGTGTCATATACAGTAGCTAATATTATGACTGTGATATATACACTATACAATGTCATATACAGTAACTAATATTATGACTGTGATATGCACACAATACAGTGTCATATACAGTATCTAATATTATGACTGTGATATATACACAATACAGTGTCATATACAGTAGCTAATCTTATGACTGTGATATATACACAATACAGTGTCATATACAGTAACTAATATTATGACTGTGATCTATACACAATACAGTGTCATATACAGTAGCTAATTTTATGACTGTGATATATACACAATACATTGTCATATACAGTAGCTAATTTTATGACTGTGATATATACACAATACAGTGTCATATACAGTAACTAATATTATGACTGTGAAATGTACACAATACAGTGTCATATACAGTAGCTAATATTATGACTGACATATACACAATACACTGCCATATACAGTATCTAATATTATGACTGTGATATATCCACAAACTACTGTCATATACACTAACTAATATTATGACTCTGATATGTACACAATACACTGTCATATACAGTAACTAATATTATGACTCTGATATGTACACAATACACTGTCATATATAGTAACTAATATTATGACTGTGATATATCCACAAACCACTGTCATATACAGTAGCTAATATTATGACTGTGATATATACACAATACACTGTCATATACAGTAGCTAATATTATGACTGTGATATATCCACAAAGTACTGTCATATACAGTATCTAATATTATGACTGTGATATATGTACACAATACACTGTCATATACAGTATCTAATATTGTGACTGTGATATATCCACAAACTACTGTCATATACAGTAACTAATATTATGACTGTGATATATCCGCAAACTACTGTATATACACTAGCTAATGTTATGAATGAGATATATACACTATACATTGTCATATACAGTAACTAATATTATGACTGTGATATATACACAATACATTGCCATATACAGTAGCTAATATTATGACTGTGATACATACACAATACAGTGTCATATACAGTAACAAGTATTATGACTGTGACATGTACACAATACACTGTCATATACAGTAACTAATATTATGACTGTGATATGTACACAATACACTGTCATATACAGTATCTAATATTATGACTGTGATATATCCACAAACTACTGTCATATACAGTAGCTAATATTATGACTGTGATATATACACAATACACTGTCATATACAGTAACTAATATTATGACTGTGATATGTACACAATACACTGTCATATACAGTAACTAATATTATGACTGTGACATATACACAATACCCTGTCATTTACAGTAGCTAATATTATGACTGTGATATATACACAATACAGTGTCATATTCAGTAACTAATATTATGACTGTGAGATATACACAATACAGTGTCATATACAGTAACTAATATTATGACCGTGGTATATCCACAAACTACTGTCATATACAGTAGTTAATATTATGACTGTGATATATACACAATACAGTGTCATATACAGTAACTAATATTATGACTGTGATATATCCACAAACTACTGTCATATACAGTAACTAATATTATGACTGTGATATATCCACAAACCACTGTCATATAGTGTAGCTAATATTATGACTGTGATATATACACAATACACTGTCATATACAGTAGCTAATATTATGACTGTGATATATAAACAATACACTGTCATATACAGTAGCTAATATTATGACTATGATATATACACAATACACTGTCATATACAGTAGCTAATATTATGACTGTGATATATACACAATACACTGTCATATACAGTATCTAATATTATGACTGTGATATATCCACAAACTACTGTCATATACAGTAACTAATATTATGACTGTAATATATACACAAACTACTGTCATATACAGTAACTAATATTATGACTGTGATATATCCGCAAACTACTGTCATATACAGTAGCTAATATTATGACTGTGATATATACACAGTACACTGTCATATACAGTAACTAATATTATGACTGTGACATATACACAATACACTGTCATATACAGTAGCTAATATTATGACTGTGATATATACACAATACACTGTCATATACAGTAGCTAATATTATGACTGTGACATATACACAATACACTGTCATATACAGTAGCTAATTTTATGACTGTGATAAATACACAATACACTGTCATATACAGTAACTAATATTATGACTGTGATATGTACACAATACACTGTCTTATACAGTAACTAATATTAAGACTGTGACATATACACAATACATTGTCATATACAGTAACTAATATTATGACTGTGACATATACACAATACACTGTCATATACAGTAACTAATATTATGACTGTGACATATACACAATACACTGTCATATACAGTAAGTAATATTATGACTGTGACATATACACAATACACTGTCATATACAGTAACGAATATTATGACTGTGACATATACACAGTACACTGTCATATACAGTAACTAATATTATGACTGTAACATATACACAATACACAGTCATATACAGTAGCTAATATTATGACTGACATATGCAGAATACACTGTCATATACAGTATCTAATATTATGACTGTGATATATCCACAAACTACTGTCATATACAGTAACTAATATTATGACTGTGATATGTACACAATACACTGTCATATACAGTAACTAATATTATGACTGTGATATATCCACAGACTACTGTCATATACAGTAACTAATATTATGACTGTGAAATATACACAATAAACTGTCATATACAGTATCTAATATTATGACTGTGATATATACACAATACACTGTCATATACAGTTACTAATATTATGACTGTGATATATATGCACAAACTACTGTCATTTACAGTAGCTAATATTATGTCTGTGATATATCCATAAACTACTATCATAGAAAAAAAACTTATATTATGACTGTGACATATACACAATACACTGTCATATACAATATCTAACATTATGACTGTGATATATCCACAAACTGTTGTCATATACAGTAGCTAATATTATGACTGTGATATATACACAATACACTGTCTTATACAGGAGCTAATTTTATGACTGTGATAAATACACAATACACTGTCATATACAGTAACTAATATTATGACTGTGATATGTACACAATACACTGTCATATACAGTAACTAATATTATGACTGTGACATATACACAATACACTGTCATATACAGTAACTAATATTATGACTGTGACATATACACAATACACTGTCATATACAGTAACTAATATTATGACTGTGATATATCCGCAAACTACTGTCATATACAGTAGCTAATATTATGACTGTGATATGTGCACAATACACTGTCATATACAGTATCTAATATTATGACTGTGATATATCCACAAACTACTGTCATATACAGTAACTATAATTATGACTGTGAATTATCCACAAACTACTCTCATATACAGTAACTAATATTATGACTGTGATATATCCGCAAACTACTGTCATATACAGTAGCTAATATTATGACTGTGATATATACACAGTACACTGTCATATACCGTAACTAATATTATGACTGTGACATATACACAATACACTGTCATATACAGTAGTTATTATTATGCCTGTGATATATAGACAATACACTGTCATATACAGTAGCTAATATTATGACTGTGACATATACACAATACACTGTCATATACAGTAGCTAATATTATGACTGTGACATATTCACAATACACTGTCATATACAGTATCTAATATTATGACTGAGATATATTCACAAACTACTGTCATATACAGTAGCTAATATTATGACTGTGATATATACACAATACACTGTCATATACAGTAACAAATATTATGACTGTGATATATACACAAGCTACTGTCATATACAGTAACTAATATTATGACTGTGATATATCCACAAACTACTGTCATATACAGTAACTAATATCATGACTGTGATATATCCACAAACTACTGTCATAAACGGTAGCTAATATTATGACTGTAATATATACACAAACTACTGTCATATACAGTAGCTAATATTATTACTGTGATATATACACAAACTACTGTCATATACAGTTACTAATATTATGACTGTGATATATACACAAACTACTGTCATATACAGTAGCTAATATTATGACTGTGATATGTACACAATACACTGTCATATACAGTTGCTAATATTATGACTGTGATATATCCACAAACTACTGTTATATACAGTAACTAATATTATGACTGTGATATATACACAATACACTGTAATATACAGTAACTAATATTATGACGGTGATATATCCACAGCCTACTGTCATTTACAGTAGCTAATATTATGACTGTGATATATGCACAAACTACTGTCATATAAAGTAACTAATATTATGACTGTGAAATATACACAATACACTGCCATATACAGTATCTAATATTATGACTGTGATATATCCACAAACTGTTGTCATATACAGTAGCTCATATTATGACTGTGATAAATACACAATACACTGTCATATACAGTAACTAATATTATATATATATATATATATATATGTCGTCCTCCGTGGACTGGTGGTACCGTACTAGCCTCTAGTTCCCAAGGCCGCGGGTTCAAACCCGGCGGAGGGCGATGGATTTTTTCGGGCGTAAAAATCGTTAGCACGGCTTCCTTCGGAAGGGAAGTAAAGCCGGTGGTCCCGTGTCGTAGATTTACGGCACGTAAAAGAACCTCAAGCCTGATAAAGAGGCCTCTGAGCAAAATTACAGGTGTTTCACGCCCAATATAGAATGGGACGCTAAGAACCATAGTAGTTAAAGAGCGTCCATAAATAAAACTCAATTTATTTATTTACTAATATTATGACTGTGACATATACGCAATACACTGACATATACAGTAACTAATATTATGACTGTGACATATACACAATACACTGTCATATACAGTAACTAATATTATGATTGTGACATATACACAATACACTGTCATATACAGTAAGTAATATTATGACTGTGACATATACACAATACTCTGTCATATACAGTAACTAATATTACGACTGTGACATATACACATTACACTGTCATATACAGTAACTAATATTATGACTGTGACATATACACAATACACTGTCATATACAGTAGGTAATATTATGACTGACATATACAGAATATACTGTCATATACAGTATCTAATATTATGACTGTGATATATCCACAAACTACTGTCATATACAGTAACTAATATTATGACTGTGATATGTACACAATACACTGTCATATACAGTAACTAATATTATGACTGTGATATATACACAATACTGTCATATACAGTAACTAATATTATGACTGTGATATATCCACAAACTACTGTCATATACACTAACTAATATTATGACTGTGATATATACACAATACACTGTCTTATACAGTAACTAATATTATGACTGTGATATATCCACGAACTACTGTCATATACAGTAACTAATATTATGACTGTGATATATACACTATACATTGTCATATACAGTAACTAATATAATGACTGTGATATGCTCACAATACGGTGTCATATACAGTAACTAATATTATGACTGTGATATACACAGAATACAGTGTCGTATACAGTAACTAATGTTATGACTGTGATATATACACAAACTATTGTCATATACAGTAGCTAATATTATGACTGTTATATATACACAATACACTGTCATATACAGTAACTAATATTATGACTGATATATCCACAAACTAATGTCATATACAGTAGCTAATATTATTACTGTGATATATACACAATACAGTGTCATATACAGTAACTAATATTACGACTGTGACATATACACAATATACTGTCATACACAGTAACTAATATTATGACTGCGATACGTACACAATACAGTGTCATATACAGTAACTAATATTATGACTGTGATATGTACACAATACACTGTCATATACAGTAACTAATATTATGACCGTGATATGTACATAATACATGTCATATACAGTAGCTAATATTATGACTGTGATATATACACAATACACTATCATATACAGTAAGAAATATTATGACTGTGATATGTACACAATACACTGTCATATACAGTAACTAATATTTTGACTGTGACATATACACAATACACTGTCATATACAGTAGCTAATATTATGACTGTGATATATACCAATACAGTGTCATATTCAGTAACTGATATTATGACTGTGAGATATACACAATACAGTGTCATATACAGTAACTAATATTATGACTGTGATATATCCACAAACTACTGTCATATACAGTAGTTAATATTATGACTGTGATATATACACAATACAGTGTCATATACAGTAACTAATATTATGACTGTGATATATACACAATACACTGTCATATACAGTAGCTAATATTATGACTGACATATACACAATACACTGTCATATACAGTATCTAATCTTATGACTGTGATATATCCACAAACTACTGTCATATACACTAACTAATATTATGACTGTGATATGTACACAATACACTGTCTTATACAGTAACTAATATTATGACTGTGATATATCCACGAACTACTGTCATATACAGTAACTAATATTATGACTGGGCTATATCCACAAACCACTGTCATATACAGTAGTTAATATTATGACTGTGATATATACACAATACACTGTCATATACAGCAGCTAATATTATGACTGTGATATATCCACAAACTACTGTCATATACAGTAGCTAATATTATCACTGTGATATGTACACAATACACTGTCATATACAGTATCGATATTATGACTGTGATATATCCACAAACTACTGTCATATACAGTAACTAATATTATGACTGTGATATATCCACAAACTACTGTCATATACAGTAACTAATACTATGACTGTGACATATACACAATACACTATCATATACAGTAGCTAATATTATGACTGTGATATATACACTATACACTGTCATATACAGTAGCTAATATTATGACAGTGACATATACACAATACACTGTCATATACAGTAACTAATATTATGACTGTGATATGTACACAATACAGTGTCATATACAGTAATTAATATTATGACTGTGACACATACACAATACACTGTCATATACAGTAGCTAATATTATGACTGACATATACACAATACACTGTCATATACAGTAACTAATATTATGACTGTGACATGTACACAATACACTGTCATATACAGTAACTAATATTATGACTGTGATATGTACACAATACAGTGTCATATAGAGTAACTAATATTATGACTGTGATATGTACACAATACATTGTCATATACAGTAAATAATATTATGACTGTGATATGTACACAATACATTGTCATATACAGTAGCTAATAGTATAACTGTGATATGTACACAATACAGTGTCATATACAGTAGCTAACATTATGACCGTAATATATACACAATACAGTGTCATATTCAGTAGCTAATATTATGATTGTGATATGTACATAATACAGTGTTATATACAGTAGCTAATATTATGATTGTGATATATACACAATACAGTGTCATATACAGTAGCCAATATTATGACTGTGATATATACACAATACAGAGTCATATACAGTAGCTAATATTATGACTGTGATATATACACAATACAGTGTCATATACAGTAACTAATATTATGACTGTGATATATACACTATACATTGTCATATACAGTAACTAATATTATGACTGTGATATGCACACAATACAGTGTCATATACAGTAACTAATATTATGACTGTGATATATACAGAATACAGTGTCGTATACAGTTACTAATATTATGACTGTGATATATACACTATACATTGTCATATACAGTAACTAATATTATGACTGTGATATGCACACAATACAGTGTCATATACAGTAACTAATATTATGACTGTGATATATACACAATACACTGTCGTATACAGTAACTAATATTATGGCTGTGATATATACAATATACATTGTCATATACAGTAACTAATATTATGACTGTGATATATACACAATACAGTGTCATATACAGTAACTAATATTATGACTGTGATATATACACTATACATTGTCATATACAGTAACTAATATTATGAATGTGATAAACACACAATACAGTGTCATATACAGTAACTAATATTATGACTGTGATATATACAGAATACAGTGTCGTATACAGTAACTAATATTATGACTGTTATATACACTATACATTGTCATATACAGTAACTAATATTACGACTGTGATATGCACACAATACAGTGTCATATACAGTAACTAATATTATGACTGTGATATATACACAATACAGTGTCATATACAGTAACCAATATTATGACTGTGATATATACACAATACAGTGTCATATACAGTAACTAATATTATGACTGTGATATGCACACAATACAGTGTCATATACAGTAAATAATATTATGACTGTGATATATACACAATACAGTGTCATATACAGTAGGTAATATTATGACTGTGATATATACACAATACGGAGTCATATAAAGTAGCTAATATTATGACTGTGATAAATACACAATACAGTGTCATATACAGTAGCTAATATTATGATTGTGATATATACACTATACATTATCATATACAGTAACTAATATTATGACTGTGATATGCACAATACAGTGTCATATACAATATCTAATATTATGACTGTGATATATACACAATACAGTGTCATATACAGTAGCTAATCTTATGACTATGATATATACACAATACAGTGTCATATACAGTAGCTAATATTATGACTGTGATTTATACACAATACATTGTCATATACAGTATCTAATTTTATGACTGTGATATATACACAATACATTGTCATATACAGTAGCTAATATTATGACTGTGATATATACACAATACATTGTCATATACAGTAGCTAATATTATGACTTTGATACATACACAATACAGTGTCATATACAGTAACTAATATTATGACTGTGACATATACACAATACACTGTCATATACAGTAACTAATATTATGACTGTGATATGTACACAGTACACTGTCATATACAGTATCTAATATTATGACTGTGATATATCCACAAACTACTGTCATATACAGTAGCTAATATTATGACTGTGATATATACACAATACTGTCATATACAGTAACTAATATTATGACTGTGATATATACACAAACTACTGTCATATACAGTAGCTAATATTATGACTGTGATATATACACAATACAGTGTCATATACAGTAACTCATATTATGACTGTGACATATACACAATACACTGTCGTATACAGTAACTAATATTATGACTGCGATATGTACACAATACAGTGTCATATACAGTAACTAATATTATGACTGTGATATGTACACAATACATTGTCATATACAGTAACTAATATTATGACCGTGATATGTACATAATACATTGTCATATACAGTAGCTAATATTAGGACTGTGATATATACACAATACACTGTCATATACAGTAACTAATATTATGACTGTGATATGTACACAATACATTGTCATATACAGTAACTAATATTATGACTGTGAGATATACACAATACAGTGTCATATACAGTAACGAATATTATGACTGTGACATATACACAGTACACTGTCATATACAGTAACTAATATTATGACTGTAACATATACACAATACACAGTCATATACAGTAGCTAATATTATGACTGACATATGCAGAATACACTGTCATATACAGTATCTAATATTATGACTGTGATATATCCACAAACTACTGTCATATACAGTAACTAATATTATGACTGTGATATGTACACAATACACTGTCATATACAGTAACTAATTTTATGGCTGTGATATATCCACAAACCACTGTCATATACAGTAGCTAATATTATGACTGTGATATATACACAATACACTGTCATATACAGTAGCTAATATTATGACTGTGATATATCCACAAAGTACTGTCATATACAGTATCTAATATTATGACTGTGATATATGTACACAATACACTGTCATATACAGTATCTAATATTATGACTGTGATATATCCACAAACTACTGTCATATACAGTAACTAATATTATGACTGTGATATATCCGCAAACTACTGTATATACACTAGCTAATGTTATGAATGAGATATATACACTATACATTGTCATATACAGTAACTAATATTATGACTGTGATATATACACAATACATTGCCATATACAGTAGCTAATATTATGACTGTGATACATACACAATACAGTGTCATATACAGTAACAAATATTATGACTGTGACATATACACAATACACTGTCATATACAGTAACTAATATTATGACTGTGATATGTACACAATACACTGTCATATACAGTATCTAATATTATGACTGTGATATATCCACAAACTACTGTCATATACAGTAGCTAATATTATGACTGTGATATATACACAATACACTGTCATATACAGTAACTAATATTATGACTGTGATATGTACACAATACACTGTCATATACAGTAACTAATATTATGACTGTGACATATACACAATACACTGTCATATACAGTAGCTAATATTATGACTGTGATATATACACAATACAGTGTCATATTCAGTAACTAATATTATGACAGTGAGATATACACAATACAGTGTCATATACAGTAACTAATATTATGACCGTGGTATATCCACAAACTACTGTCATATACAGTAGTTAATATTATGACTGTGATATATACACAATACAGTGTCATATACAGTAACTAATATTATGACTGTGATATATCCACAAACTACTGTCATATACAGTAACTAATATTATGACTGTGATATATCCACAAACCACTGTCATATAGTGTAGCTAATATTATGACTGTGATATATACACAATACACTGTCATATACAGTAGCTAATATTATGACTGTGATATATACACAATACACTGTCATATACAGTAGCTAATATTATGACTATGATATATACACAATACACTGTCATATACAGTAGCTAATATTATGACTGTGATATGTGCACAATACACTGTCATATACAGTATCTAATATTATGACTGTGATATATCTACAGACTACTGTCATATACAGTAACTATAATTATGACTGTGAATTATCCACAAACTACTCTCATATACAGTAACTAATATTATGACTGTGATATATCCGCAAACTACTGTCATATACAGTAGCTAATATTATGACTGTGATATATACACAGTACACTGTCATATACAGTAACTAATATTATGACTGTGACATATACACAATACACTGTCATATACAGTAGCTAATATTATGACTGTGATATATACACAATACACTGTCATATACAGTAGCTAATATTATGACTGTGACATATACACAATACACTGTCATATACAGTAGCTAATTTTGTGACTGTGATAAATACACAATACACTGTCATATACAGTAACTAATATTATGACTGTGATATGTACACAATACACTGTCTTATACAGTAACTAATATTAAGACTGTGACATATACACAATACATTGTCATATACAGTAACTAATATTATGACTGTGACATATACACAATACACTGTCATATACAGTAACTAATATTATGACTGTGACATATACACAATACACTGTCATATACAGTAAGTAATATTATGACTGTGACATATACACAATACACTGTCATATACAGTAACGAATATTATGACTGTGACATATACACAGTACACTGTCATATACAGTAGCTAATATTATGACTGTAACATATACACAATACACAGTCATATACAGTAGCTAATATTATGACTGACATATGCAGAATACACTGTCATATACAGTATCTAATATTATGACTGTGATATATCCACAAACTACTGTCATATACAGTAACTAATATTTTGACTGTGATATGTACACAATACACTGTCATATACAGTAACTAATATTATGACTGTGATATATCCACAGACTACTGTCATATACAGTAACTAATATTATGACTGTGAAATATACACAATACACTGTCATATACAGTATCTAATATTATGACTGTGATATATACACAATACACTGTCATATACAGTTACTAATATTATGACTGTGAAATATACACAATACACTGTCATATACAGTATCTAATATTATGACTGTGATATATCCACAAACTGTTGTCATATACAGTAGCTCATATTATGACTGTGATAAATACACAATACACTGTCATATACAGTAACTAATATTATATATATATGTCGTCCTCCGTGGACTGGTGGTACCGTACTAGCCTCTAGTTCCCAAGGCCGCGGGTTCAAACCCGGCGGAGGGCGATGGATTTTTCGGGCGTAAAAATCGTTAGCACGGCTTCCTTCGGAAGGGAAGTAAAGCCGGTGGTCCCGTGTCGTAGATTTACGGCACGTAAAAGAACCTCAAGCCTGATAAAGAGGCCTCTGAGCAAAATTACAGGTGTTTCACGCCCAATATAGAATGGGACGCTAAGAACCATAGTAGTTAAAGAGCGTCCATAAATAAAACTCAATTTATTTATTTACTAATATTATGACTGTGACATATACGCAATACACTGTCATATACAGTAACTAATATTATGACTTTGACATATACACAATACACTGTCATATACAGTAACTAATATTATGATTGTGACATATACACACTACACTGTCATATACAGTAAGTAATATTATGACTGTGACATATACACAATACTCTGTCATATACAGTAACTAATATTACGACTGTGACATATACACATTACACTGTCATATACAGTAACTAATATTATGACTGTGACATATACACAATACACTGTCATATACAGTAGGTAATATTATGACTGACATATACAGAATATACTGTCATATACAGTATCTAATATTATGACTGTGATATATCCACAAACTACTGTCATATACAGTAACTAATATTATGACTGTGATATGTACACAATACACTGTCATATACAGTAACTAATATTATGACTGTGATATATACACAATACTGTCATATACAGTAACTAATATTATGACTGTGATATATCCACAAACTACTGTCATATACACTAACTAATATTATGACTGTGATATGTACACAATACACTGTCTTATACAGTAACTAATATTATGACTGTGATATATCCACGAACTACTGTCATATACAGTAACTAATATTATGACTGTGATATATACACTATACATTGTCATATACAGTAACTAATATAATGACTGTGATATGCTCACAATACGGTGTCATATACAGTAACTAATATTATGACTGTGATATACACAGAATACAGTGTCGTATACAGTAACTAATGTTATGACTGTGATATATACACAAACTATTGTCATATACAGTAGCTAATATTATGACTGTTATATATACACAATACACTGTCATATACAGTAACTAATATTATGACTGTGATATATCCACAAACTAATGTCATATACAGTAGCTAATATTATGACTGTGATATATACACAATACAGTGTCATATACAGTAACTAATATTACGACTGTGACATATACACAATATACTGTCATACACAGTAACTAATATTATGACTGCGATACGTACACAATACAGTGTCATATACAGTAACTAATATTATGACTGTGATATGTACACAATACACTGTCATATACAGTAACTAATATTATGACCGTGATATGTACATAATACATGTCATATACAGTAGCTAATATTATGACTGTGATATATACACAATACACTATCATATACAGTAAGAAATATTATGACTGTGATATGTACACAATACACTGTCATATACAGTAACTAATATTTTGACTGTGACATATACACAATACACTGTCATATACAGTAGCTAATATTATGACTGTGATATATACCAATACAGTGTCATATTCAGTAACTGATATTATGACTGTGAGATATACACAATACAGTATCATATACAGTAACTAATATTATGACTGTGATATATCCACAAACTACTGTCATATACAGTAGTTAATATTATGACTGTGATATATACACAATACAGTGTCATATACAGTAACTAATATTATGACTGTGATATATACACAATACACTGTCATATACAGTAGCTAATATTATGACTGACATATACACAATACACTGTCATATACAGTATCTAATCTTATGACTGTGATATATCCACAAACTACTGTCATATACACTAACTAATATTATGACTGTGATATGTACACAATACACTGTCTTATACAGTAACTAATATTATGACTGTGATATATCCACGAACTACTGTCATATACAGTAACTAATATTATAACTGGGCTATATCCACAAACCACTGTCATATACAGTAGTTAATATTATGACTGTGATATATACACAATACACTGTCATATACAGCAGCTAATATTATGACTGTGATATATCCACAAACTACTGTCATATACAGTAGCTAATATTATCACTGTGATATGTACACAATACACTGTCATATACAGTATCGATATTATGACTGTGATATATCCACAAACTACTGTCATATACAGTAACTAATATTATGACTGTGATATATCCACAAACTACTGTCATATACAGTAACTAATATTATGACTGTGACATATACACAATACACTACATATACAGTAGCTAATATTATGACTGTGATATATACACTATACACTGTCATATACAGTAGCTAATATTATGACAGTGACATATACACAATACACTGTCATATACAGTAGCTAATATTATGACTGTGACATATTCACAATACACTGTCATATACAGTATCTAATATTATGACTGAGATATATTCACAAACTACTGTCATATACAGTAGCTAATATTATGACTGACATATACACAATACACTGTCATATACAGTAACTAATATTATGACTGTGACATGTACACAATACACTGTCATATACAGTAACTAATATTATGACTGTGATATGTACACAATACAGTGTCATATAGAGTAACTAATATTATGACTGTGATATGTACACAATACATTGTCATATACAGTAAATAATATTATGACTGTGATATATACACAATACAGTGTCATATACAGTAGCTAATATTATGACTGTGATATGTACACAATACATTGTCATATACAGTAGCTAATAGTATAACTGTGATATGTACACAATACAGTGTCATATACAGTAGCTAACATTATGACTGTAATATATACACAATACAGTGTCATATTCAGTAGCTAATATTATGACTGTGATATGTACATAATACAGTGTTATATACAGTAGCTAATATTATGATTGTGATATATACACAATACAGTGTCATATACAGTAGCTAATATTATGACTGTGATATATACACAATACAGAGTCATATACAGTAGCTAATATTATGACTGTGATATATACACAATACATAGTCATATACAGTAGCTAATATTATGACTGTGATATATACACAATACAGTGTCATATACAGTAACTAATATTATGACTGTGATATATACACTATACATTGTCATATACAGTAACTAATATTATGACTGTGATATGCACACAATACAGTGTCATATACAGTAACTAATATTATGACTGTGATATATACAGAATACAGTGTCGTATACAGTAACTAATATTATGACTGTGATATATACACTATACATTGTCATATACAGTAACTAATATTATGACTGTGATATGCACACAATACAGTGTCATATACAGTAACTAATATTATGACTGTGATATATACACACTACACTGTCGTATACAGTAACTAATATTATGGCTGTGATATATACAATATACATTGTCATATACAGTAACTAATATTATGACTGTGATATATACACAATACAGTGTCATATACAGTAACTAATATTATGACTGTGATATATACACTATACATTGTCATATACAGTAACTAATATTATGAATGTGATATGCACACAATACAGTGTCATATACAGTAACTAATATTATGACTGTGATATATACACAATACAGTGTCGTATACAGTAACTAATATTATGACTGTGATATATACACTATACATTGTCATATACAGTAACTAATTTTACGACTGTGATATGCACACAATACAGTGTCATATACAGTAACTAATATTATGACTGTGATATATACACAATACAGTGTCATATACAGTAACCAATATTATGACTGTGATATATACACAATACAGTGTCATATACAGTAACTAATATTATGACTGTGATATGCACACAATACAGTGTCATATACAGTAAATAATATTATGACTGTGATATATACACAATACAGTGTCATATACAGTAGCTAATATTATGACTGTGATATATACACAATACAGAGTCATATAAAGTAGCTAATATTATGACTGTGATAAATACACAATACAGTGTCATATACAGTAGCTAATATTATGATTGTGATATATACACTATACATTGTCATATACAGTAACTAATATTATGACTGTGATATGCACAATACAGTGTCATATACAATATCTAATATTATGACTGTGATATATACACAATACAGTGTCATATACAGTAGCTAATCTTATGACTGTGATATATACACAATACAGTGTCATATACAGTAGCTAATATTATGACTGTGATTTATACACAATACATTGTCATATACAGTATCTAATTTTATGACTGTGATATATACACAATACATTGTCATATACAGTAGCTAATATTATGACTGTGATATATACACAATACATTGTCATATACAGTAGCTAATATTATGACTGTGATACATACACAATACAGTGTCATATACAGTAACTAATATTATGACTGTGACATATACACAATACACTGTCATATACAGTAACTAATATTATGACTGTGATATGTACACAGTACACTGTCATATACAGTATCTAATATTATGACTGTGATATATCCACAAACTACTGTCATATACAGTAGCTAATATTATGACTGTGATATATACACAATACTGTCATATACAGTAACTAATATTATGACTGTGATATATACACAAACTACTGTCATATACAGTAGCTAATATTATGACTGTGATATATACACAATACAGTGTCATATACAGTAACTCATATTATGACTGTGACATATACACAATACACTGTCGTATACAGTAACTAATATTATGACTGCGATATGTACACAATACAGTGTCATATACAGTAACTAATATTATGACTGTGATATGTACACAATACACTGTCATATACAGTAACTAATATTATGACCGTGATATGTACATAATACATTGTCATATACAGTAGCTAATATTAGGACTGTGATATATACACAATACACTGTCATATACAGTAACTAATATTATGACTGTGATATGTACACAATACACTGTCATATACAGTAACTAATATTATGACTGTGAGATATACACAATACAGTGTCATATACAGTATCTAATATTATGACTGTGATATATCCACAATCTAATGTCATATACAGTAGTTAATATTATGACTGTGATATATACACAATACAGTGTCATATACAGTAACTAATATTATGACTGTGACATATACACAATACATTGTCATATACAGTAGCTAATATTATGACTGACATATACACAGTACACTGTCATATACAGTATCTAATATTATGACTGTGATATATCCACAAACTACTGTCATATACACTAACTAATATTATGACTCTGATATGTACACAATACACTGTCATATACAGTAACTAATATTATGACTGTGATATATCCACAAGCCACTGTCATATACAGTAGCTAATATTATGACTGTGATATATACACAATACACTGTCATATACAGTAGCTAATATTATAACTGTGATATATCCACAAAGTACTGTCATATACAGTAGCTAATATTATGACGGTAATATGTACACAATACAGTGTCATATACAGTAACGAATATTATGACTGTGACATATACACAATACACTGTCATATACAGTAGCTAATATTATGACTGGCATATACACAATACACTGTCATATACAGTAGCTAATATTATGACTGTGATATATACACAATACAGAGTCATATACAGTAGCTAATATTATGACTGTGATAAATACACAATACAGTGTCATATACAGTAGCTAATATTATGACTGTGATATATACACTATACAATGTCATATACAGTAACTAATATTATGACTGTGATATGCACACAATACAGTGTCATATACAGTATCTAATATTATGACTGTGATATATACACAATACAGTGTCATATACAGTAGCTAATCTTATGACTGTGATATATACACAATACAGTGTCATATACAGTAACTAATATTATGACTGTGATCTATACACAATACAGTGTTATATACAGTAGCTAATTTTATGACTGTGATATATACACAATACATTGTCATATACAGTAGCTAATTTTATGACTGATATATATACACAATACAGTGTCATATACAGTAACTAATATTATGACTGTGAAATGTACACAATACAGTGTCATATACAGTAGTTAATATTATGACTGACATATACACAATACACTGCCATATACAGTATCTAATATTATGACTGTGATATATCCACAAACTACTGTCATATACACTAACTAATATTATGACTCTGATATGTACACAATACACTGTCATATACAGTAACTAATATTATGACTCTGATATGTACACAATACACTGTCATATACAGTAACTAATATTATGACCGTGATATATCCACAAACCACTGTCATATACAGTAGCTAATATTATGACTGTGATATATACACAATACACTGTCATATACAGTAGCTAATATTATGACTGTGATATATCCACAAAGTACTGTCATATACAGTATCTAATATTATGACTGTGATATATGTACACAATACACTGTCATATACAGTATCTAATATTATGACTGTGATATATCCACAAACTACTGTCATATACAGTAACTAATATTATGACGGTGATATATCCACAGCCTACTGTCATTTACAGTAGCCAATATTATGACTGTGATATATGCACAAACTACTGTCATATAAAGTAACTAATATTATGACTGTGAAATATACACAATACACTGTCATATACAGTATCTAATATTATGACTGTGATATATACACAATACAGAGTCATATAAAGTAGCTAATATTATGACTGTGATAAATACACAATACAGTGTCATATACAGTAGCTAATATTATGATTGTGATATATACACTATACATTGTCATATACAGTAACTAATATTATGACTGTGATATGCACAATACAGTGTCATATACAATATCTAATATTATGACTGTGATATATACACAATACAGTGTCATATACAGTAGCTAATCTTATGACTATGATATATACACAATACAGTGTCATATACAGTAGCTAATATTATGACTGTGATTTATACACAATACATTGTCATATACAGTATCTAATTTTATGACTGTGATATATACACAATACATTGTCATATACAGTAGCTAATATTATGACTGTGATATATACACAATACATTGTCATATACAGTAGCTAATATTATGACTGTGATACATACACAATACAGTGTCATATACAGTAGCTAATATTATGACTGTGACATATACACAATACACTGTCATATACAGTAACTAATATTATGAATTTGATATGTACACAGTACACTGTCATATACAGTATCTAATATTATGACTGTGATATATCCACAAACTACTGTCATATACAGTAGCTAATATTATAACTGTGATATATACACAATACTGTCATATACAGTAACTAATATTATGACTGTGATATATACACAAACTACTGTCATATACAGTAGCTAATATTATGACTGTGATATATACACAATACAGTGTCATATACAGTAACTCATATTATGACTGTGACATATACACAATACACTGTCGTATACAGTAACTAATATTATGACTGCGATATGTACACAATACAGTGTCATATACAGTAACTAATATTATGACTGTGATATGTACACAATACATTGTCATATACAGTAACTAATATTATGACCGTGATATGTACATAATACATTGTCATATACAGTAGCTAATATTAGGACTGTGATATATACACAATACACTGTCATATACAGTAACTAATATTATGACTGTGATATGTACACAATACACTGTCATATACAGTAACTAATATTATGACTGTGAGATATACACAATACAGTGTCATATACAGTAACGAATATTATGACTGTGACATATACACAGTACACTGTCATATACAGTAACTAATATTATGACTGTAACATATACACAATACACAGTCATATACAGTAGCTAATATTATGACTGACATATGCAGAATACACTGTCATATACAGTATCTAATATTATGACTGTGATATATCCACAAACTACTGTCATATACAGTAACTAATATTATGACTGTGATATGTACACAATACACTGTCATATACAGTAACTAATATTATGGCTGTGATATATCCACAAACCACTGTCATATACAGTAGCTAATATTATGACTGTGATATATACACAATACACTGTCATATACAGTAGCTAATATTATGACTGTGATATATCCACAAAGTACTGTCATATACAGTATCTAATATTATGACTGTGATATATGTACACAATACACTGTCATATACAGTATCTAATATTATGACTGTGATATATCCACAAACTACTGTCATATACAGTAACTAATATTATGACTGTGATATATCCGCAAACTACTGTATATACACTAGCTAATGTTATGAATGAGATATATACACTATACATTGTCATATACAGTAACTAATATTATGACTGTGATATATACACAATACATTGCCATATACAGTAGCTAATATTATGACTGTGATACATACACAATACAGTGTCATATACAGTAACAAATATTATGACTGTGACATGTACACAATACACTGTCATATACAGTAACTAATATTATGACTGTGATATGTACACAATACACTGTCATATACAGTATCTAATATTATGACTGTGATATATCCACAAACTACTGTCATATACAGTAGCTAATATTATGACTGTGATATATACACAATACACTGTCATATACAGTAACTAATATTATGACTGTGATATGTACACAATACACTGTCATATACAGTAACTAATATTATGACTGTGACATATACACAATACACTGTCATATACAGTAGCTAATATTATGACTGTGATATATACACAATACAGTGTCATATTCAGTAACTAATATTATGACAGTGAGATATACACAATACAGTGTCATATACAGTAACTAATATTATGACCGTGGTATATCCACAAACTACTGTCATATACAGTAGTTAATATTATGACTGTGATATATACACAATACAGTGTCATATACAGTAACTAATATTATGACTGTGATATATCCACAAACTACTGTCATATACAGTAACTAATATTATGACTGTGATATATCCACAAACCACTGTCATATAGTGTAGCTAATATTATGACTGTGATATATACACAATACACTGTCATATACAGTAGCTAATATTATGACTGTGATATATACACAATACACTGTCATATACAGTAGCCAATATTATGACTATGATATATACACAATACACTGTCATATACAGTAGCTAATATTATGACTGTGATATATACACAATACACTGTCATATACAGTATCTAATATTATGACTGTGATATATCCACAAACTACTGTCATATACAGTAACTAATATTATGACTTTAATATATACACAAACTACTGTCATATACAGTAACTAATATTATGACTGTGATATATCCGCAAACTACTGTCATATACAGTAGCTAATATTATGACTGTGATATATACACAGTACACTGTCATATACAGTAACTAATATTATGACTGTGACATATACACAATACACCGTTATATACAGTAGCTAATATTATGACTGTGATATATACACAATACACTGTCATATACAGTAGCTAATATTATGACTGTGACATATACACAATACACTGTCATATACAGTAGCTAATTTTATGACTGTGATAAATACACAATACACTGTCATATACAGTAACTAATATTATGACTGTGATATGTACACAATACACTGTCTTATACAGTAACTAATATTAAGACTGTGACATATACACAATACATTGTCATATACAGTAACTAATATTATGACTGTGACATATACACAATACACTGTCATATACAGTAACTAATATTATGACTGTGACATATACACAATACACTGTCATATACAGTAAGTAATATTATGACTGTGACATATACACAATACACTGTCATATACAGTAACGAATATTATGACTGTGACATATACACAGTACACTGTCATATACAGTAACTAATATTATGACTGTAACATATACACAATACACAGTCATATACAGTAGCTAATATTATGACTGACATATGCAGAATACACTGTCATATACAGTATCTAATATTATGACTGTGATATATCCACAAACTACTGTCATATACAGTAACTAATATTTTGACTGTGATATGTACACAAATCACTGTCATATACAGTAACTAATATTATGACTGTGATATATCCACAGACTACTGTCATATACAGTAACTAATATTATGACTGTGAAATATACACAATAACTGTCATATACAGTATCTAATATTATGACTGTGATATATACACAATACACTGTCATATACAGTTACTAATATTATGACTGTGATATATATGCACAAACTACTGTCATTTACAGTAGCTAATATTATGTCTGTGATATATCCATAAACTACTGTCATAGAAAAAAAACTTATATTATGACTGTGACATATACACAATACACTGTCATATACAATATCTAACATTATGACTGTGATATATCCACAAACTGTTGTCATATACAGTAGCTAATATTATGACTGTGATATATACACAATACACTGTCTTATACAGGAGCTAACTTTATGACTGTGATAAATACACAATACACTGTCATATACAGTAACTAATATTATGACTGTGATATGTACACAATACACTGTCATATACAGTAACTAATATTATGACTGTGACATATACACAATACACTGTCATATACAGTAACTAATATTATGACTGTGACATATACACAATACACTGTCATATACAGTAACTAATATTATGACTGTGATATATCCGCAAACTACTGTCATATACAGTAGCTAATATTATGACTGTGATATGTGCACAATACACTGTCATATACAGTATCTAATATTATGACTGTGATATATCTACAGACTACTGTCATATACAGTAACTATAATTATGACTGTGAATTATCCACAAACTACTCTCATATACAGTAACTAATATTATGACTGTGATATATCCGCAAACTACTGTCATATACAGTAGCTAATATTATGACTGTGATATATACACAGTACACTGTCATATACCGTAACTAATATTATGACTGTGACATATACACAATACACTGTCATATACAGTAGTTAATATTATGCCTGTGATATATAGACAATACACTGTCATATACAGTAGCTAATATTATGACTGTGACATATACACAATACACTGTCATATACAGTAGCTAATATTATGACTGTGACATATTCACAATACACTGTCATATACAGTATCTAATATTATGACTGAGATATATTCACAAACTACTGTCATATACAGTAGCTAATATTATGACTGTGATATATACACAATACACTGTCATATACAGTAACAAATATTATGACTGTGATATATACACAAACTACTGTCATATACAGTAACTAATATTATGACTGTGATATATCCACAAACTACTGTCATATACAGTAGCTAATATCATGACTGTGATATATCCACAAACTACTGTCATATACGGTAGCTAATATTATGACTGTAATATATACACAAACTACTGTCATATACAGTAGCTAATATTATTACTGTGATATATACACAAACTACTGTCATATACAGTTACTAATATTATGACTGTGATATATACACAAACTACTGTCATATACAGTAGCTAATATTATGACTGTGATATGTACACAATACACTGTCATATACAGTTGCTAATATTATGACTGTGATATATCCACAAACTACTGTTATATACAGTAACTAATATTATGACTGTGATATATACACAATACACTGTCATATACAGTAACTAATATTATGACGGTGATATATCCACAGCCTACTGTCATTTACAGTAGCTAATATTATGACTGTGATATATGCACAAACTACTGTCATATAAAGTAACTAATATTATGACTGTGAAATATACACAATACACTGTCATATACAGTATCTAATATTATGACTGTGATATATCCACAAACTGTTGTCATATATAGTAGCTCATATTATGACTGTGATAAATACACAATACACTGTCATATACAGTATCTGATATTATATATATATGTCGTCCTCCGTGGACTGGTGGTACCGTACTAGCCTCTAGTTCCCAAGGCCGCGGGTTCAAACCCGGCGGAGGGCGATGGATTTTTTCGGGCGTAAAAATCGTTAGCACGGCTTCCTTCGGAAGGGAAGTAAAGCCGGTGGTCCCGTGTCGTAGATTTACGGCACGTAAAAGAACCTCAAGCCTGATAAATAGGCCTCTGAGCAAAATTACAGGTGTTTCACGCCCAATATAGAATGGGACGCTAAGAACCATAGTAGTTAAAGAGCGTCCATAAATAAAACTCAATTTATTTATTTACTAATATTATGACTGTGACATATACGCAATACACTGTCATATACAGTAACTAATATTATGACTTTGACATATACACAATACACTGTCATATACAGTAACTAATATTATGATTGTGACATATACACAATACACTGTCATATACAGTAAGTAATATTATGACTGTGACATATACACAATACTCTGTCATATACAGTAACTAATATTACGACTGTGACATATACACATTACACTGTCATATACAGTAACTAATATTATGACTGTGACATATACACAATACACTGTCATATACAGTAGGTAGTATTATGACTGACATATACAGAATATACTGTCATATACAGTATCTAATATTATGACTGTGATATATCCACAAACTACTGTCATATACAGTAACTAATATTATGACTGTGATATGTACACAATACACTGTCATATACAGTAACTAATATTATGACTGTGATATATACACAATACTGTCATATACAGTAACTAATATTATGACTGTGATATATCCACAAACTACTGTCATATACACTAACTAATATTATGACTGTGATATGTACACAATACACTGTCTTATACAGTAACTAATATTATGACTGTGATATATCCACGAACTACTGTCATATACAGTAACTAATATTATGACTGTGATATATACACTATACATTGTCATATACAGTAACTAATATAATGACTGTGATATGCTCACAATACGGTGTCATATACAGTAACTAATATTATGACTGTGATATACACAGAATACAGTGTCGTATACAGTAACTAATGTTATGACTGTGATATATACACAAACTATTGTCATATACAGTAGCTAATATTATGACTGTTATATATACACAATACACTGTCATATACAGTAACTAATATTATGACTGTGATATATCCACAAACTAATGTCATATACAGTAGCTAATATTATGACTGTGATATATACACAATACAGTGTCATATACAGTAACTAATATTACGACTGTGACATATACACAATATACTGTCATACACAGTAACTAATATTATGACTGCGATACGTACACAATACAGTGTCATATACAGTAACTAATATTATGACTGTGATATGTACACAATACACTGTCATATACAGTAACTAATATTATGACCGTGATATGTACATAATACATGTCATATACAGTAGCTAATATTATGACTGTGATATATACACAATACACTATCATATACAGTAAGAAATATTATGACTGTGATATGTACACAATACACTGTCATATACAGTAACTAATATTTTGACTGTGACATATACACAATACACTGTCATATACAGTAGCTAATATTATGACTGTGATATATACCAATACAGTGTCATATTCAGTAACTGATATTATGACTGTGAGATATACACAATGCAGTATCATATACAGTAACTAATATTATGACTGTGATATATCCACAAACTACTGTCATATACAGTAGTTAATATTATGACTGTGATATATACACAATACAGTGTCATATACAGTAACTAATATTATGACTGTGATATATACACAATACACTGTCATATACAGTAGCTAATATTATGACTGACATATACACAATACACTGTCATATACAGTATCTAAACTTATGACTGTGATATATCCACAAACTACTGTCATATACACTAACTAATATTATGACTGTGATATGTACACAATACACTGTCTTATACAGTAACTAATATTATGACTGTGATATATCCACGAACTACTGTCATATACAGTAACTAATATTATGACTGGGCTATATCCACAAACCACTGTCATATACAGTAGTTAATATTATGACTGTGATATATACACAATACACTGTCATATACAGCAGCTAATATTATGACTGTGATATATCCACAAACTACTGTCATATACAGTAGCTAATATTATCACTGTGATATGTACACAATACACTGTCATATACAGTATCGATATTATGACTGTGATATATCCACAAACTACTGTCATATACAGTAACTAATATTATGACTGTGATATATCCACAAACTACTCTCATATACAGTAACTAATATTATGACTGTGACATATACACAATACACTATCATATACAGTAGCTAATATTATGACTGTGATATATACACTATACACTGTCATATACAGTAGCTAATATTATGACAGTGACATATACACAATACACTGTCATATACAGTAACTAATATTATGACTGAGATATGTACACAATACAGTGTCATATACAGTAATTAATATTATGACTGTGACATACACAATACACTGTCATATACAGTAGCTAATATTATGACTGACATATACACAATACACTGTCATATACAGTAACTAATATTATGACTGTGACATGTACACAATACACTGTCATATACAGTAACTAATATTATGACTGTGATATGTACACAATACAGTGTCATATAGAGTAACTAATATTATGACTGTGATATGTACACAATACATTGTCATATACAGTAAATAATATTATGACTGTGATATATACACAATACAGTGTCATATACAGTAGCTAATATTATGACTGTGATATGTACACAATACATTGTCATATACAGTAGCTAATAGTATAACTGTGATATGTACACAATACAGTGTCATATACAGTAGCTAACATTATGACTGTAATATATACACAATACAGTGTCATATTCAGTAGCTAATATTATGACTGTGATATGTACATAATACAGTGTTATATACAGTAGCTAATATTATGATTGTGATATATACACAATACAGTGTCATATACAGTAGCTAATATTATGACTGTGATATATACACAATACAGAGTCATATACAGTAGCTAATATTATGACTGTGATATATACACAATACATAGTCATATACAGTAGCTAATATTATGACTGTGATATATACACAATACAGTGTCATATACAGTAACTAATATTATGACTGTGATATATACACTATACATTGTCATATACAGTAACTAATATTATGACTGTGATATGCACACAATACAGTGTCATATACAGTAACTAATATTATGACTGTGATATATACAGAATACAGTGTCGTATACAGTAACTAATATTATGACTGTGATATATACACTATACATTGTCATATACAGTAACTAATATTATGACTGTGATATGCACACAATACAGTGTCATATACAGTAACTAATATTATGACTGTGATATATACACAATACACTGTCGTATACAGTAACTAATATTATGGCTGTGATATATACAATATACATTGTCATATACAGTAACTAATATTATGACTGTGATATATACACAATACAGTGTCATATACAGTAACTAATATTATGACTGTGATATATACACCTTACATTGTCATATACAGTAACTAATATTATGAATGTGATATGCACACAATACAGTGTCATATACAGTAACTAATATTATGACTGTGATATATACACAATACAGTGTCGTATACAGTAACTAATATTATGACTGTGATATATACACTATACATTGTCATATACAGTAACTAATATTACGACTGTGATATGCACACAATACAGTGTCATATACAGTAACTAATATTATGACTGTGATATATACACAATACAGTGTCATATACAGTAACCAATATTATGACTGTGATATATACACAATACAGTGTCATATACAGTAACTAATATTATGACTGTGATATGCACACAATACAGTGTCATATACAGTAAATAATATTATGACTGTGATATATACACAATACAGTGTCATATACAGTAGCTAATATTATGACTGTGATATATACACAATACAGAGTCATATAAAGTAGCTAATATTATGACTGTGATAAATACACAATACAGTGTCATATACAGTAGCTAATATTATGATTGTGATATATACACTATACATTGTCATATACAGTAACTAATATTATGACTGTGATATGCACAATACAGTGTCATATACAATATCTAATATTATGACTGTGATATATACACAATACAGTGTCATATACAGTAGCTAATCTTATGACTGTGATATATACACAATACAGTGTCATATACAGTAGCTAATATTATGACTGTGATTTATACACAATACATTGTCATATACAGTATCTAATTTTATGACTGTGATATATACACAATACATTGTCATATACAGTAGCTAATATTATGACTGTGATATATACACAATACATTGTCATATACAGTAGCTAATATTATGACTGTGATACATACACAATACAGTGTCATATACAGTAACTAATATTATGACTGTGACATATACACAATACACTGTCATATACAGTAACTAATATTATGACTGTGATATGTACACAGTACACTGTCATATACAGTATCTAATATTATGACTGTGATATATCCACAAACTACTGTCATATACAGTAGCTAATATTATGACTGTGATATATACACAATACTGTCATATACAGTAACTAATATTATGACTGTGATATATACACAAACTACTGTCATATACAGTAGCTAATATTATGACTGTGATATATACACAATACAGTGTCATATAAAGTAACTCATATTATGACTGTGACATATACACAATACACTGTCGTATACAGTAACTAATATTATGACTGCGATATGTACACAATACAGTGTCATATACAGTAACTAATATTATGACTGTGATATGTACACAATACACTGTCATATACAGTAACTAATATTATGACCGTGATATGTACATAATACATTGTCATATACAGTAGCTAATATTAGGACTGTGATATATACACAATACACTGTCATATACAGTAACTAATATTATGACTGTGATATGTACACAATACACTGTCATATACAGTAACTAATATTATGACTGTGAGATATACACAATACAGTGTCATATACAGTATCTAATATTATGACTGTGATATATCCACAATCTAATGTCATATACAGTAGTTAATATTATGACTGTGATATATACACAATACAGTGTCATATACAGTAACTAATATTATGACTGTGACATATACACAATACATTGTCATATACAGTAGCTAATATTATGACTGACATATACACAGTACACTGTCATATACAGTATCTAATATTATGACTGTGATATATCCACAAACTACTGTCATATACACTAACTAATATTATGACTCTGATATGTACACAATACACTGTCATATACAGTAACTAATATTATGACTGTGATATATCCACAAACCACTGTCATATACAGTAGCTAATATTATGACTGTGATATATACACAATACACTGTCATATACAGTAGCTAATATTATAACTGTGATATATCCACAAAGTACTGTCATATACAGTAGCTAATATTATGACGGTAATATGTACACAATACAGTGTCATATACAGTAACGAATATTATGACTGTGACATATACACAATACACTGTCATATACAGTAGCTAATATTATGACTGGCATATACACAATACACTGTCATATACAGTAGCTAATATTATGACTGTGATATATACACAATACAGAGTCATATACGGTAGCTAATATTATGACTGTGATAAATACACAATACAGTGTCATATACAGTAGCTAACATTATGACTGTGATATATACACAATACAGTGTCATATACAGTATCTAATATTATGACTGTGATATATACACAATACAGTGTCATATACAGTAGCTAATCTTATGACTGTGATATATACACAATACAGTGTCATATACAGTAACTAATATTATGACTGTGATCTATACACAATACAGTGTCATATACAGTAGCTAATTTTATGACTGTGATATATACACAATACATTGTCATATACAGTAGCTAATTTTATGACTGTGATATATACACAATACAGTGTCATATACAGTAACTAATATTATGACTGTGAAATGTACACAATACAGTGTCATATACAGTAGCTAATATTATGACTGACATATACACAATACACTGCCATATACAGTATCTAATATTATGACTGTGATATATCCACAAACTACTGTCATATACACTAACTAATATTATGACTCTGATATGTACACAATACACTGTCATATACAGTAACTAATATTATGACTCTGATATGTACACAATACACTGTCATATACAGTAACTAATATTATGACCGTGATATATCCACAAACCACTGTCATATACAGTAACTAATATTATGACTGTGATATATACACAATACACTGTCATATACAGTAGCTAATATTATGACTGTGATATATCCACAAAGTACTGTCATATACAGTATCTAATATTATGACTGTGATATATGTACACAATACACTGTCATATACAGTATCTAATATTATGACTGTGATATATCCACAAACTACTGTCATATACAGTAACTAATATTATGACGGTGATATATCCACAGCCTACTGTCATTTACAGTAGCCAATATTATGACTGTGATATATGCACAAACTACTGTCATATAAAGTAACTAATATTATGACTGTGAAATATACACAATACACTGTCATATACAGTATCTAATATTATGACTGTGATATATCCACAAACTGTTGTCATATACAGTAGCTCATATTATGACTGTGATAAATACACAATACACTGTCATATACAGTAACTAATATTATATATATATGTCGTCCTCCGTGGACTGGTGGTACCGTACTAGCCTCTAGTTCCCAAGGCCGCGGGTTCAAACCCGGCGGAGGGCGATGGATTTTTTCGGGCGTAAAAATCGTTAGCACGGCTTCCTTCGGAAGGGAAGTAAAGCCGGTGGTCCCGTGTCGTAGATTTACGGCACGTAAAAGAACCTCAAGCCTGATAAAGAGGCCTCTGAGCAAAATTACAGGTGTTTCACGCCCAATATAGAATGGGACGCTAAGAACCATAGTAGTTAAAGAGCGTCCATAAATAAAACTCAATTTATTTCTTTACTAATATTATGACTGTGACATATACGCAATACACTGTCATATACAGTAACTAATATTATGACTGTGACATATACACAATACACTGTCATATACAGTAACTAATATTATGATTGTGACATATACACAATACACTGTCATATACAGTAAGTAATATTATGACTGTGACATATACACAATACTCTGTCATATACAGTAACTAATATTACGACTGTGACATATACACATTACACTGTCATATACAGTAACTAATATTATGACTGTGACATATACACAACACACTGTCATATACAGTAGCTAATATTATGACTGACATATACAGAATATACTGTCATATACAGTATCTAATATTATGACTGTGATATATCCACAAACTACTGTCATATACAGTAACTAATATTATGACTGTGATATGTACACAATACACTGTCATATACAGTAACTAATATTATGACTGTGATATATACACAATACTGTCATATACAGTAACTAATATTATGACTGTGATATATACACAAACTACTGTCATATACAGTAGCTAATATTATGACTGTGATACATACACTATACATTGTCATATACAGTAACTAATATTATGACTGTGATATATCCACAAACTAATGTCATATACATTAGCTAATATTATGACTGTGATATATACACAATACAGTGTCATATACAGTAACTAATATTATGACTGTGACATATACACAATATACTGTCATATACAGTAACTAATATTATGACTGCGATACGTACACAATACAGTGTCATATACAGTAACTAATACTATGACTGTGATATGTACACAATACACTGTCATATACAGTAACTAATATTATGACCGTGATATGTACATAATACATTGTCATATACAGTAGCTAATATTATGACTGTGATATATACACAATACACTGTCATATACAGTAAGTAATATTATGACTGTGATATGTACACAATACACTGTCATATACAGTAACTAATATTTTGACTGTGACATATACACAAACTACTCTCATATACAGTAACTAATATTATGACTGTGATATATACCAATACAGTGTCATATTCAGTAACTAATATTATGACTGTGAGATATACACAATACAGTGTCATATACAGTAACTAATATTATGACTGTGATATATCCACAAACTACTGTCATATACAGTAGTTAATATTATGACTGTGATATATACACAATACAGTGTCATATACAGTAACTAATATTATGACTGTGATATATACACAATACACTGTCATATACAGTAGCTAATATTATGACTGACATATACACAATACACTGTCATATACAGTATCTAATCTTATGACTGTGATATATCCACAAACTACTGTCATATACACTAACTAATATTATGACTGTGATATGTACACAATACACTGTCTTATACAGTAACTAATATTATGACTGTGATATATCCACGAACTACTGTCATATACATTAACTAATATTATGACTGTGATATATACACTATACATTGTCATATACAGTAACTAATATAATGACTGTGATATGCTCACAATACGGTGTCATATACAGTAACTAATATTATGACTGTGATATACACAGAATACAGTGTCGTATACAGTAACTAATGTTATGACTGTGATATATACACAAACTATTGTCATATACAGTAGCTAATATTATGACTGTTATATATACACAATACACTGTCATATACAGTAACTAATATTATGACTGTGATATATCCACAAACTAATGTCATATACAGTAGCTAATATTATGACTGTGATATATACACAATACAGTGTCATATACAGTAACTAATATTACGACTGTGACATATACACAATATACTGTCATATACAGTAACTAATATTATGACTGCGATACGTACACAATACAGTGTCATATACAGTAACTAATATTATGACTGTGATATGTACACAATACACTGTCATATACAGTAACTAATATTATGACCGTGATTTGTACATAATACATGTCATATACAGTAGCTAATATTATGACTGTGATATATACACAATACACTATCATATACAGTAAGAAATATTATGACTGTGATATGTACACAATACACTGTCATATACAGTAACTAATATTTTGACTGTGACATATTCACAATACACTGTCATATACAGTAGCTAATATTATGACTGTGATATATACCAATACAGTGTCATATTCAGTAACTGATATTATGACTGTGAGATATACACAATACAGTGTCATATACAGTAACTAATATTATGACTGTGATATATCCACAAACTACTGTCATATACAGTAGTTAATATTATGACTGTGATATATACACAATACAGTGTCATATACAGTAACTAATATTATGACTGTGATATATACACAATACACTGTCATATACAGTAGCTAATATTATGACTGACATATACACAATACACTGTCATATACAGTATCTAATCTTATGACTGTGATATGCACACAATACAGTGTCATATACAGTAAATAATATTATGACTGTGATATATACACAATACAGTGTCATATACAGTAGCTAATATTATGACTGTGATATATACACAATACAGAGTCATATAAAGTAGCTAATATTATGACTGTGATAAATACACAATACTGTGTCATATACAGTAGCTAATATTATGATTGTGATATATACACTATACATTGTCATATACAGTAACTAATATTATGACTGTGATATGCACAATACAGTGTCATATACAATATCTAATATTATGACTGTGATATATACACAATACAGTGTCATATACAGTAGCTAATCTTATGACTGTGATATATACACAATACAGTGTCATATACAGTAGCTAATATTATGACTGTGATTTATACACAATACATTGTCATATACAGTATCTAATTTTATGACTGTGATATATACACAATACATTGTCATATACAGTAGCTAATATTATGACTGTGATATATACACAATACATTGTCATATACAGTAGCTAATATTATGACTGTGATACATACACAATACAGTGTCATATACAGTAACTAATATTATGACTGTGACATATACACAATACACTGTCATATACAGTAACTAATATTATGACTGTGATATGTACACAGTACACTGTCATATACAGTATCTAATATTATGACTGTGATATATCCACAAACTACTGTCATATACAGTAGCTAATATTATGACTGTGATATATACACAATACTGTCATATACAGTAACTAATATTATGACTGTGATATATACACAAACTACTGTCATATACAGTAGCTAATATTATGACTGTGATATATACACAATACAGTGTCATATACAGTAACTCATATTATGACTGTGACATATACACAATACACTGTCGTATACAGTAACTAATATTATGACTGCGATATGTACACAATACAGTGTCATATACAGTAACTAATATTATGACTGTGATATGTACACAATACATTGTCATATACAGTAACTAATATTATGACCGTGATATGTACATAATACATTGTCATATACAGTAGCTAATATTAGGACTGTGATATATACACAATACACTGTCATATACAGTAACTAATATTATGACTGTGATATGTACACAATACACTGTCATATACAGTAACTAATATTATGACTGTGAGATATACACAATACAGTGTCATATACAGTAACGAATATTATGACTGTGACATATACACAGTACACTGTCATATACAGTAACTAATATTATGACTGTAACATATACACAATACACAGTCATATACAGTAGCTAATATTATGACTGACATATGCAGAATACACTGTCATATACAGTATCTAATATTATGACTGTGATATATCCACAAACTACTGTCATATACAGTAACTAATATTATGACTGTGATATGTACACAATACACTGTCATATACAGTAACTAATATTATGACTGTGATATATCCACAAACCACTGTCATATACAGTAGCTAATATTATGACTGTGATATATACACAATACACTGTCATATACAGTAGCTAATATTATGACTGTGATATATCCACAAAGTACTGTCATATACAGTATCTAATATTATGACTGTGATATATGTACACAATACACTGTCATATACAGTATCTAATATTATGACTGTGATATATCCACAAACTACTGTCATATACAGTAACTAATATTATGACTGTGATATATCCGCAAACTACTGTATATACACTAGCTAATGTTATGAATGAGATATATACACTATACATTGTCATATACAGTAACTAATATTATGACTGTGATATATACACAATACATTGCCATATACAGTAGCTAATATTATGACTGTGATACATACACAATACAGTGTCATATACAGTAACAAATATTATGACTGTGACATGTACACAATACACTGTCATATACAGTAACTAATATTATGACTGTGATATGTACACAATACACTGTCATATACAGTATCTAATATTATGACTGTGATATATCCACAAACTACTGTCATATACAGTAGCTAATATTATGACTGTGATATATACACAATACACTGTCATATACAGTAACTAATATTATGACTGTGATATGTACACAATACACTGTCATATACAGTAACTAATATTATGATTGTGACATATACACAATACACTGTCATATACAGTAGCTAATATTATGACTGTGATATATACACAATACAGTGTCATATTCAGTAACTAATATTATGACTGTGAGATATACACAATACAGTGTCATATACAGTAACTAATATTATGACCGTGGTATATCCACAAACTACTGTCATATACAGTAGTTAATATTATGACTGTGATATATACACAATACAGTGTCATATACAGTAACTAATATTATGACTTTGATATATCCACAAACTACTGTCATATACAGTAACTAATATTATGACTGTGATATATCCACAAACCACTGTCATATAGTGTAGCTAATATTATGACTGTGATATATAGACAATACACTGTCATATACAGTAGCTAATATTATGACTGTGATATATACACAATACACTGTCATATACAGTAGCTAATATTATGACTATGATATATACACAATACACTGTCATATACAGTAGCTAATATTATGACTGTGATATATACACAATACACTGTCATATACAGTATCTAATATTATGACTGTGATATATCCACAAACTACTGTCATATACAGTAACTAATATTATGACTGTAATATATACACAAACTACTGTCATATACAGTAACTAATATTATGACTGTGACATATACACAATACACTGTCATATACAGTAGCTAATATTATGACTGTGATATATACACAATACACTGTCATATACAGTAGCTAATATTATGACTGTGACATATACACAATACACTGTCATATACAGTAGCTAATTTTATGACTGTGATAAATACACAATACACTGTCATATACAGTAACTAATATTATGACTGTGATATGTACACAATACACTGTCTTATACAGTAACTAATATTAAGACTGTGACATATACACAATACATTGTCATATACAGTAACTAATATTATGACTGTGACATATACACAATACACTGTCATATACAGTAACTAATATTATGACTGTGACATATACACAATACACTGTCATATACAGTAAGTAATATTATGACTGTGACATATGCACAATACACTGTCATATACAGTAACGAATATTATGAGTGTGACATATACACAGTACACTGTCATATACAGTAACTAATATTATGACTGTAACATATACACAATACACAGTCATATACAGTAGCTAATATTATGACTGACATATGCAGAATACATTGTCATATACAGTATCTAATATTATGACTGTGATATATCCACAAACTACTGTCATATACAGTAACTAATATTATGACTGTGATATGTACACAATACACTGTCATATACAGTAACTAATATTATGACTGTGATATATCCACAGACTACTGTCATATACAGTAACTAATATTATGACTGTGAAATATACACAATACACTGTCATATACAGTATCTAATATTATGACTGTGATATATACACAATACACTGTCATATACAGTTACTAATATTATGACTGTGATATATATGCACAAACTACTGTCATTTACAGTAGCTAATATTATGTCTGTGATATATCCATAAACTACTGTCATAGAAAAAAAACTTATATTATGTCTGTGACATATACACAATACACTGTCATATACAATATCTAACATTATGACTGTGATATATCCACAAACTGTTGTCATATACAGTAGCTAATATTATGACTGTGATATATACACAATACACTGTCTTATACAGGAGCTAACTTTATGACTGTGATAAATACACAATACACTGTCATATACAGTAACTAATATTATGACTGTGATATGTACACAATACACTGTCATATACAGTAACTAATATTATGACTGTGACATATACACAATACACTGTCATATACAGTAACTAATATTATGACTGTGACATATACACAATACACTGTCATGTACAGTAACTAATATTATGACTGTGATATATCCGCAAACTACTGTAATATACAGTAGCTAATATTATGACTGTGATATGTGCACAATACTCTGTCATATACAGTATCTAATATTATGACTGTGATATATCTACAAACTACTGTCATATACAGTAACTATAATTATGACTGTGAATTATCCACAAACTACTCTCATATACAGTAACTAATATTATGACTGTGATATATCCGCAAACTACTGTCATATACAGTAGCTAATATTATGACTGTGATATATACACAGTACACTGTCATATACCGTAACTAATATTATGACTGTGACATATACACAATACACTGTCATATACAGTAGTTAATATTATGCCTGTGATATATAGACAATACACTGTCATATACAGTAGCTAATATTATGACTGTGACATATACACAATACACTGTCATATACAGTAGCTAATATTATGACTGTGACATATTCACAATACACTGTCATATACAGTATCTAATATTATGACTGAGATATATTCACAAACTACTGTCATATACAGTAGCTAATATTATGACTGTGATATATACACAATACACTGTCATATACAGTAACAAATATTATGACTGTGATATATACACAAACTACTGTCATATACAGTAACTAATATTATGACTGTGATATATCCACAAACTACTGTCATATACAGTAACTAATATCATGACTGTGATATATCCACAAACTACTGTCATATACGGTAGCTAATATTATGACTGTAATATATACACAAACTACTGTCATATACAGTAGCTAATATTATTACTGTGATATATACACAAACTACTGTCATATACAGTTACTAATATTATGACTGTGATATATACACAAACTACTGTCATATACAGTAGCTAATATTATGACTGTGATATGTACACAATACACTGTCATATACAGTTGCTAATATTATGACTGTGATATATCCACAAACTACTGTTATATACAGTAACTAATATTATGACTGTGATATATACACAATACACTGTCATATACAGTAACTAATATTATGACGGTGATATATCCACAGCCTACTGTCATTTACAGTAGCTAATATTATGACTGTGATATATGCACAAACTACTGTCATATAAAGTAACTAATATTATGACTGTGAAATATACACAATACACTGTCATATACAGTATCTAATATTATGACTGTGATATATCCACAAACTGTTGTCATATACAGTAGCTCATATTATGACTGTGATATGTACACAATACACTGTCATATACAGTAACTAATATTATGACTGTGATATATCCACAAACCACTGTCATATACAGTAGCTAATATTATGACTGTGATATATACACAATACACTGTCATATACAGTAGCTAATATTATGACTGTGATATATCCACAAAGTACTGTCATATACAGTATCTAATATTATGACTGTGATATATGTACACAATACACTGTCATATACAGTATCTAATATTATGACTGTGATATATCCACAAACTACTGTCATATACAGTAACTAATATTATGACTGTGATATATCCGCAAACTACTGTATATACACTAGCTAATGTTATGAATGAGATATATACACTATACATTGTCATATACAGTAACTAATATTATGACTGTGATATATACACAATACATTGCCATATACAGTAGCTAATATTATGACTGTGATACATACACAATACAGTGTCATATACAGTAACAAATATTATGACTGTGACATGTACACAATACACTGTCATATACAGTAACTAATATTATGACTGTGATATGTACACAATACACTGTCATATACAGTATCTAATATTATGACTGTGATATATCCACAAACTACTGTCATATACAGTAGCTAATATTATGACTGTGATATATACACAATACACTGTCATATACAGTAACTAATATTATGACTGTGATATGTACACAATACACTGTCATATACAGTAACTAATATTATGACTGTGACATATACACAATACACTGTCATATACAGTAGCTAATATTATGACTGTGATATATACACAATACAGTGTCATATTCAGTAACTAATATTATGACTGTGAGATATACACAATACAGTGTCATATACAGTAACTAATATTATGACCGTGGTATATCCACAAACTACTGTCATATACAGTAGTTAATATTATGACTGTGATATATACACAATACAGTGTCATATACAGTAACTAATATTATGACTGTGATATATCCACAAACTACTGTCATATACAGTAACTAATATTATGACTGTGATATATCCACAAACCACTGTCATATAGTGTAGCTAATATTATGACTGTGATATATACACAATACACTGTCATATACAGTAGCTAATATTATGACTGTGATATATACACAATACACTGTCATATACAGTAGCTAATATTATGACTATGATATATACACAATACACTGTCATATACAGTAGCTAATATTATGACTGTGATATATACACAATACACTGTCATATACAGTATCTAATATTATGACTGTGATATATCCACAAACTACTGTCATATACAGTAACTAATATTATGACTGTAATATATACACAAACTACTGTCATATACAGTAACTAATATTATGACTGTGATATATCCGCAAACTACTGTCATATACAGTAGCTAATATTATGACTGTGATATATACACAGTACACTGTCATATACAGTAACTAATATTATGACTGTGACATATACACAATACACTGTCATATACAGTAGCTAATATTATGACTGTGATATATACACAATACACTGTCATATACAGTAGCTAGTATTATGACTGTGACATATACACAATACACTGTCATATACAGTAGCTAATTTTATGACTGTGATAAATACACAATACACTGTCATATACAGTAACTAATATTATGACTGTGATATGTACACAATACACTGTCTTATACAGTAACTAATATTAAGACTGTGACATATACACAATACATTGTCATATACAGTAACTAATATTATGACTGTGACATATACACAATACACTGTCATATACAGTAACTAATATTATGACTGTGACATATACACAATACACTGTCATATACAGTAAGTAATATTATGACTGTGACATATACACAATACACTGTCATATACAGTAACGAATATTATGACTGTGACATATACACAGTACACTGTCATATACAGTAACTAATATTATGACTGTAACATATACACAATACACAGTCATATACAGTAGCTAATATTATGACTGACATATGCAGAATACACTGTCATATACAGTATCTAATATTATGACTGTGATATATCCACAAACTACTGTCATATACAGTAACTAATATTATGACTGTGATATGTACACAATACACTGTCATATACAGTAACTAATATTATGACTGTGATATATCCACAGACTACTGTCATATACAGTAACTAATATTATGACTGTGAAATATACACAATACACTGTCATATACAGTATCTAATATTATGACTGTGATATATACACAATACACTGTCATATACAGTTACTAATATTATGACTGTGATATATATGCACAAACTACTGTCATTTACAGTAGCTAATATTATGTCTGTGATATATCCATAAACTACTGTCATAGAAAAAAAACTTATATTATGACTGTGACATATACACAATACACTGTCATATACAATATCTAACATTATGACTGTGATATATCCACAAACTGTTGTCATATACAGTAGCTAATATTATGACTGTGATATATACACAATACACTGTCTTATACAGGAGCTAACTTTATGACTGTGATAAATACACAATACACTGTCATATACAGTAACTAATATTATGACTGTGATATGTACACAATACACTGTCATATACAGTAACTAATATTATGACTGTGACATATACACAATACACTGTCATATACAGTAACTAATATTATGACTGTGACATATACACAATACACTGTCATATACAGTAACTAATATTATGACTGTGATATATCCGCAAACTACTGTCATATACAGTAGCTAATATTATGACTGTGATATAAGCACAATACACTGTCATATACAGTATCTAATATTATGACTGTGATATATCTACAAACTACTGTCATATACAGTAACTATAATTATGACTGTGAATTATCCACAAACTACTCTCATATACAGTAACTAATATTATGACTGTGATATATCCGCAAACTACTGTCATATACAGTAGCTAATATTATGACTGTGATATATACACAGTACACTGTCATATACCGTAACTAATATTATGACTGTGACATATACACAATACACTGTCATATACAGTAGTTAATATTATGCCTGTGATATATAGACAATACACTGTCATATACAGTAGCTAATATTATGACTGTGACATATACACAATACACTGTCATATACAGTAGCTAATATTATGACTGTGACATATTCACAATACACTGTCATATACAGTATCTAATATTATGACTGAGATATATTCACAAACTACTGTCATATACAGTAGCTAATATTATGACTGTGATATATACACAATACACTGTCATATACAGTAACAAATATTATGACTGTGATATATACACAAACTACTGTCATATACAGTAACTAATATTATGACTGTGATATATCCACAAACTACTGTCATATACAGTAACTAATATCATGACTGTGATATATCCACAAACTACTGTCATATACGGTAGCTAATATTATGACTGTAATATATACACAAACTACTGTCATATACAGTAGCTAATATTATTACTGTGATATATACACAAACTACTGTCATATACAGTTACTAATATTATGACTGTGATATATACACAAACTACTGTCATATACAGTAGCTAATATTATGACTGTGATATGTACACAATACACTGTCATATACAGTTGCTAATATTATGACTGTGATATATCCACAAACTACTGTTATATACAGTAACTAATATTATGACTGTGATATATACACAATACACTGTCATATACAGTAACTAATATTATGACGGTGATATATCCACAGCCTACTGTCATTTACAGTAGCTAATATTATGACTGTGATATATGCACAAACTACTGTCATATAAAGTAACTAATATTATGACTGTGAAATATACACAATACACTGTCATATACAGTATCTAATATTATGACTGTGATATATCCACAAACTGTTGTCATATACAGTAGCTCATATTATGACTGTGATAAATACACAATACACTGTCATATACAGTAACTAATATTATATATATGTCGTCCTCCGTGGACTGGTGGTACCGTACTAGCCTCTAGTTCCCAAGGCCGCGGGTTCAAACCCGGCGGAGGGCGATGGATTTTTTCGGGCGTAAAAATCGTTAGCACGGCTTCCTTCGGAAGGGAAGTAAAGCCGGTGGTCCCGTGTCGTAGATTTACGGCACGTAAAAGAACCTCAAGCCTGATAAAGAGGCCTCTGAGCAAAATTACAGGTGTTTCACGCCCAATATAGAATGGGACGCTAAGAACCATAGTAGTTAAAGAGCGTCCATAAATAAAACTCAATTTATTTATTTACTAATATTATGACTGTGACATATACGCAATACACTGTCATATACAGTAACTAATATTATGACTGTGACATATACACAATACACTGTCATATACAGTAACTAATATTATGATTGTGACATATACACAATACACTGTCATATACAGTAAGTAATATTATGACTGTGACATATACACAATACTCTGTCATATACAGTAACTAATATTACGACTGTGACATATACACATTACACTGTCATATACAATATCTAACATTATGACTGTGATATATCCACAAACTGTTGTCATATACAGTAGCTAATATTATGACTGTGATATATACACAATACACTGTCTTATACAGGAGCTAACTTTATGACTGTGATAAATACACAATACACTGTCATATACAGTAACTAATATTATGACTGTGATATGTACACAATACACTGTCATATACAGTAACTAATATTATGACTGTGACATATACACAATACACTGTCATATACAGTAACTAATATTATGACTGTGACATATACACAATACACTGTCATATACAGTAACTAATATTATGACTGTGATATATCCGCAAACTACTGTCATATACAGTAGCTAATATTATGACTGTGATATGTGCACAATACACTGTCATATACAGTATCTAATATTATGACTGTGATATATCTACAAACTACTGTCATATACAGTAACCATAATTATGACTGTGAATTATCCACAAACTACTCTCATATACAGTAACTAATATTATGACTGTGATATATCCGCAAACTACTGTCATATACAGTAGCTAATATTATGACTGTGATATATACACAGTACACTGTCATATACCGTAACTAATATTATGACTGTGACATATACACAATACACTGTCATATACAGTAGTTAATATTATGCCTGTGATATATAGACAATACACTGTCATATACAGTAGCTAATATTATGACTGTGACATATACACAATACACTGTCATATACAGTAGCTAATATTATGACTGTGACATATTCACAATACACTGTCATATACAGTATCTAATATTATGACTGAGATATATTCACAAACTACTGTCATATACAGTAGCTAATATTATGACTGTGATATATACACAATACACTGTCATATACAGTAACAAATATTATGACTGTGATATATACACAAGCTACTGTTATATACAGTAACTAATATTATGACTGTGATATATCCACAAACTACTGTCATATACAGTAACTAATATCATGACTGTGATATATCCACAAACTACTGTCATATACAGTAGCTAATATTATGACTGTAATATATACACAAACTACTGTCATATACAGTAGCTAATATTATTACTGTGATATATACACAAACTACTGTCATATACAGTTACTAATATTATGACTGTGATATATACACAAACTACTGTCATATACAGTAGCTAATATTATGACTGTGATATGTACACAATACACTGTCATATACAGTTGCTAATATTATGATTGTGATATATCCACAAACTACTGTTATATACAGTAACTAATATTATGACTGTGATATATACACAATACACTGTCATATACAGTAACTAATATTATGACGGTGATATATCCACAGCATACTGTCATTTACAGTAGCTAATATTATGACTGTGATATATGCACAAACTACTGTCATATAAAGTAACTAATATTATGACTGTGAAATATACACAATACACTGTCATATACAGTATCTAATATTATGACTGTGATATATCCACAAACTGTTGTCATATACAGTAGCTCATATTATGACTGTGATATGTACACAATACACTGTCATATACAGTAACTAATATTATGACTGTGATATATCCACAAACCACTGTCATATACAGTAGCTAATATTATGACTGTGATATATACACAATACACTGTCATATACAGTAGCTAATATTATGACTGTGATATATCCACAAAGTACTGTCATATACAGTATCTAATATTATGACTGTGATATATGTACACAATACACTGTCATATACAGTATCTAATATTATGACTGTGATATATCCACAAACTACTGTCATATACAGTAACTAATATTATGACTGTGATATATCCGCAAACTACTGTATATACACTAGCTAATGTTATGAATGAGATATATACACTATACATTGTCATATACAGTAACTAATATTATGACTGTGATATATACACAATACATTGCCATATACAGTAGCTAATATTATGACTGTGATACATACACAATACAGTGTCATATACAGTAACAAATATTATGACTGTGACATGTACACAATACACTGTCATATACAGTAACTAATATTATGACTGTGATATGTACACAATACACTGTCATATACAGTATCTAATATTATGACTGTGATATATCCACAAACTACTGTCATATACAGTAGCTAATATTATGACTGTGATATATACACAATACACTGTCATATACAGTAACTAATATTATGACTGTGATATGTATACAATACACTGTCATATACAGTAACTAATATTATGACTGTGACATATACACAATACACTGTCATATACAGTAGCTAATATTATGACTGTGATATATACACAATACAGTGTCATATTCAGTAACTAATATTATGACTGTGAGATATACACAATACAGTGTCATATACAGTAACTAATATTATGACCGTGGTATATCCACAAACTACTGTCATATACAGTAGTTAATATTATGACTGTGATATATACACAATACAGTGTCATATACAGTAACTAATATTATGACTGTGATATATCAACAAACTACTGTCATATACAGTAACTAATATTATGACTGTGATATATCCACAAACCACTGTCATATAGTGTAGCTAATATTATGACTGTGATATATACACAATACACTGTCATATACAGTAGCTAATATTATGACTGTGATATATACACAATACACTGTCATATACACTAGCTAATATTATGACTATGATATATACACAATACACTGTCATATACAGTAGCTAATATTATGACTGTGATATATACACAATACACTGTCATATACAGTATCTAATATTATGACTGTGATATATCCACAAACTACTGTCATATACAGTAACTAATATTATGACTGTAATATATACACAAACTACTGTCATATACAGTAACTAATATTATGACTGTGATATATCCGCAAACTACTGTCATATACAGTAACTAATATTATGACTGTGATATGTACACAATACACTGTCTTATACAGTAACTAATATTAAGACTGTGACATATACACAATACTTTGTCATATACAGTAACTAATATTATGACTGTGACATATACACAATACACTGTCATATACAGTAACTAATATTATGACTGTGACATATACACAATACACTGTCATATACAGTAAGTAATATTATGACTGTGACATATACACAATACACTGTCATATACAGTAACGAATATTATGACTGTGACATATACACAGTACACTGTCATATACAGTAACTAATATTATGACTGTAACATATACACAATACACAGTCATATACAGTAGCTAATATTATGACTGACATATGCAGAATACACTGTCATATACAGTATCTAATATTATGACTGTGATATATCCACAAACTACTGTCATATACAGTAACTAATATTATGACTGTGATATGTACACAATACACTGTCATATACAGTAACTAATATTATGACTGTGATATATCCACAGACTACTGTCATATACAGTAACTAATATTATGACTGTGAAATATACACAATACACTGTCATATACAGTATCTAATATTATGACTGTGATATATACACAATACACTGTCATATACAGTTACTAATATTATGACTGTGATATATATGCACAAACTACTGTCATTTACAGTAGCTAATATTATGTCTGTGATATATCCATAAACTACTGTCATAGAAAAAAAACTTATATTATGACTGTGACATATACACAATACACTGTCATATACAATATCTAACATTATGGCTGTGATATATCCACAAACTGTTGTCATATACAGTAGCTAATATTATGACTGTGATATATACACAATACACTGTCTTATACAGGAGCTAACTTTATGACTGTGATAAATACACAATACACTGTCATATACAGTAACTAATATTATGACTGTGATATGTACACAATACACTGTCATATACAGTAACTAATATTATGACTGTGACATATACACAATACACTGTCATATACAGTAACTAATATTATGACTGTGACATATACACAATACACTGTCATATACAGTAACTAATATTATGACTGTGATATATCCGCAAACTACTGTCATATACAGTAGCTAATATTATGACTGTGATATGTGCACAATACACTGTCATATACAGTATCTAATATTATGACTGTGATATATCTACAAACTACTGTCATATACAGTAACTATAATTATGACTGTGAATTATCCACAAACTACTCTCATATACAGTAACTAATATTATGACTGTGATATATCCGCAAACTACTGTCATATACAGTAGCTAATATTATGACTGTGATATATACACAGTACACTGTCATATACCGTAACTAATATTATGACTGTGACATATACACAATACACTGTCATATACAGTAGTTAATATTATGCCTGTGATATATAGACAATACACTGTCATATACAGTAGCTAATATTATGACTGTGACATATACACAATACACTGTCATATACAGTAGCTAATATTATGACTGTGACATATTCACAATACACTGTCATATACAGTATCTAATATTATGACTGAGATATATTCACAAACTACTGTCATATACAGTAGCTAATATTATGACTGTGATATATACACAATACACTGTCATATACAGTAACAAATATTATGACTGTGATATATACACAAACTACTGTCATATACAGTAACTAATATTATGACTGTGATATATCCACAAACTACTGTCATATACAGTAACTAATATCATGACTGTGATATATCCACAAACTACTGTCATATACGGTAGCTAATATTATGACTGTAATATATACACAAACTACTGTCATATACAGTAGCTAATATTATTACTGTGATATATACACAAACTACTGTCATATACAGTTACTAATATTATGACTGTGATATATACACAAACTACTGTCATATACAGTAGCTAATATTATGACTGTGATATGTACACAATACACTGTCATATACAGTTGCTAATATTATGACTGTGATATATCCACAAACTACTGTTATATACAGTAACTAATATTATGACTGTGATATATACACAATACACTGTCATATACAGTAACTAATATTATGACGGTGATATATCCACAGCCTACTGTCATTTACAGTAGCTAATATTATGACTGTGATATATGCACAAACTACTGTCATATAAAGTAACTAATATTATGACTGTGAAATATACACAATACACTGTCATATACAGTATCTAATATTATGACTGTGATATATCCACAAACTGTTGTCATATACAGTAGCTCATATTATGACTGTGATAAATACACAATACACTGTCATATACAGTAACTAATATTATATATATGTCGTCCTCCGTGGACTGGTGGTACCGTACTAGCCTCTAGTTCCCAAGGCCGCGGGTTCAAACCCGGCGGAGGGCGATGGATTTTTTCGGGCGTAAAAATCGTTAGCACGGCTTCCTTCGGAAGGGAAGTAAAGCCGGTGGTCCCGTGTCGTAGATTTACGGCACGTAAAAGAACCTCAAGCCTGATAAAGAGGCCTCTGAGCAAAATTACAGGTGTTTCACGCCCAATATAGAATGGGACGCTAAGAACCATAGTAGTTAAAGAGCGTCCATAAATAAAACTCAATTTATTTATTTACTAATATTATGACTGTGACATATACGCAATACACTGTCATATACAGTAACTAGTATTATGACTGTGACATATACACAATACACTGTCATATACAGTAACTAATATTATGATTGTGACATATACACAATACACTGTCATATACAGTAAGTAATATTATGACTGTGACATATACACAATACTCTGTCATATACAGTAACTAATATTACGACTGTGACATATACACATTACACTGTCATATACAATATCTAACATTATGACTGTGATATATCCACAAACTGTTGTCATATACAGTAGCTAATATTATGACTGTGATATATACACAATACACTGTCTTATACAGGAGCTAACTTTATGACTGTGATAAATACACAATACACTGTCATATACAGTAACTAATATTATGACTGTGATATGTACACAATACACTGTCATATACAGTAACTAATATTATGACTGTGACATATACACAATACACTGTCATATACAGTAACTAATATTATGACTGTGACATATACACAATACACTGTCATATACAGTAACTAATATTATGACTGTGATATATCCGCAAACTACTGTAATATACAGTAGCTAATATTATGACTGTGATATGTGCACAATACACTGTCATATACAGTATCTAATATTATGACTGTGATATATCTACAAACTACTGTCATATACAGTAACTATAATTATGACTGTGAATTATCCACAAACTACTCTCATATACAGTAACTAATATTATGACTGTGATATATCCGCAAACTACTGTCATATACAGTAGCTAATATTATGACTGTGATATATACACAGTACACTGTCATATACCGTAACTAATATTATGACTGTGACATATACACAATACACTGTCATATACAGTAGTTAATATTATGCCTGTGATATATAGACAATACACTGTCATATACAGTAGCTAATATTATGACTGTGACATATACACAATACACTGTCATATACAGTAGCTAATATTATGACTGTGACATATTCACAATACACTGTCATATACAGTATCTAATATTATGACTGAGATATATTCACAAACTACTGTCATATACAGTAGCTAATATTATGACTGTGATATATACACAATACACTGTCATATACAGTAACAAATATTATGACTGTGATATATACACAAACTACTGTCATATACAGTAACTAATATTATGACTGTGATATATCCACAAACTACTGTCATATACAGTAACTAATATCATGACTGTGATATATCCACAAACTACTGTCATATACGGTAGCTAATATTATGACTGTAATATATACACAAACTACTGTCATATACAGTAGCTAATATTATTACTGTGATATATACACAAACTACTGTCATATACAGTTACTAATATTATGACTGTGATATATACACAAACTACTGTCATATACAGTAGCTAATATTATGACTGTGATATGTACACAATACACTGTCATATACAGTTGCTAATATTATGACTGTGATATATCCACAAACTACTGTTATATACAGTAACTAATATTATGACTGTGATATATACACAATACACTGTCATATACAGTAACTAATATTATGACGGTGATATATCCACAGCCTACTGTCATTTACAGTAGCTAATATTATGACTGTGATATATGCACAAACTACTGTCATATAAAGTAACTAATATTATGACTGTGAAATATACACAATACACTGTCATATACAGTATCTAATATTATGACTGTGATATATCCACAAACTGTTGTCATATACAGTAGCTCATATTATGACTGTGATATGTACACAATACACTGTCATATACAGTAACTAATATTATGACTGTGATATATCCACAAACCACTGTCATATACAGTAGCTAATATTATGATTGTGATATATACACAATACACTGTCATATACAGTAGCTAATATTATGACTGTGATATATCCACAAAGTACTGTCATATACAGTATCTAATATTATGACTGTGATATATGTACACAATACACTGTCATATACAGTATCTAATATTATGACTGTGATATATCCACAAACTACTGTCATATACAGTAACTAATATTATGACTGTGATATATCCGCAAACTACTGTATATACACTAGCTAATGTTATGAATGAGATATATACACTATACATTGTCATATACAGTAACTAATATTATGACTGTGATATATACACAATACATTGCCATATACAGTAGCTAATATTATGACTGTGATACATACACAATACAGTGTCATATACAGTAACAAATATTATGACTGTGACATGTACACAATACACTGTCATATACAGTAACTAATATTATGACTGTGATATGTACACAATACACTGTCATATACAGTATCTAATATTATGACTGTGATATATCCACAAACTACTGTCATATACAGTAGCTAATATTATGACTGTGATATATACACAATACACTGTCATATACAGTAACTAATATTATGACTGTGATATGTACACAATACACTGTCATATACAGTAACTAATATTATGACTGTGACATATACACAATACACTGTCATATACAGTAGCTAATATTATGACTGTGATATATACACAATACAGTGTCATATTCAGTAACTAATATTATGACTGTGAGATATACACAATACAGTGTCATATACAGTAACTAATATTATAACCGTGGTATATCCACAAACTACTGTCATATACAGTAGTTAATATTATGACTGTGATATATACACAATACAGTGTCATATACAGTAACTAATATTATGACTGTGATATATCCACAAACTACTGTCATATACAGTAACTAATATTATGACTGTGATATATCCACAAACCACTGTCATATAGTGTAGCTAATATTATGACTGTGATATATACACAATACACTGTCATATACAGTAGCTAATATTATGACTGTGATATATACACAATACACTGTCATATACAGTAGCTAGTATTATGACTATGATATATACACAATACACTGTCATATACAGTAGCTAATATTATGACTGTGATATATACACAATACACTGTCATATACAGTATCTAATATTATGACTGTGATATATCCACAAACTACTGTCATATACAGTAACTAATATTATGACTGTAATATATACACAAACTACTGTCATATACAGTAACTAATATTATGACTGTGATATATCCGCAAACTACTGTCATATACAGTAGCTAATATTATGACTGTGATATATACACAGTACACTGTCATATACAGTAACTAATATTATGACTGTGACATATACACAATACACTGTCATATACAGTAGCTAATATTATGACTGTGATATATACACAATACACTGTCATATACAGTAGCTAGTATTATGACTGTGACATATACACAATACACTGTCATATACAGTAGCTAATTTTATGACTGTGATAAATACACAATACACTGTCATATACAGTAACTAATATTATGACTGTGATATGTACACAATACACTGTCTTATACAGTAACTAATATTAAGACTGTGACATATACACAATACATTGTCATATACAGTAACTAATATTATGACTGTGACATATACACAATACACTGTCATATACAGTAACTAATATTATGACTGTGACATATACACAATACACTGTCATATACAGTAAGTAATATTATGACTGTGACATATACACAATACACTGTCATATACAGTAACGAATATTATGACTGTGACATATACACAGTACACTGTCATATACAGTAACTAATATTATGACTGTAACATATACACAATACACAGTCATATACAGTAGCTAATATTATGACTGACATATGCAGAATACACTGTCATATACAGTATCTAATATTATGACTGTGATATATCCACAAACTACTGTCATATACAGTAACTAATATTATGACTGTGATATGTACACAATACACTGTCATATACAGTAACTAATATTATGACTGTGATATATCCACAGACTACTGTCATATACAGTAACTAATATTATGACTGTGAAATATACACAATACACTGTCATATACAGTATCTAATATTATGACTGTGATATATACACAATACACTGTCATATACAGTTACTAATATTATGACTGTGATATATATGCACAAACTACTGTCATTTACAGTAGCTAATATTATGTCTGTGATATATCCATAAACTACTGTCATAGAAAAAAAACTTATATTATGACTGTGACATATACACAATACACTGTCATATACAATATCTAACATTATGACTGTGATATATCCACAAACTGTTGTCATATACAGTAGCTAATATTATGACTGTGATATATACACAATACACTGTCTTATACAGGAGCTAACTTTATGACTGTGATAAATACACAATACACTGTCATATACAGTAACTAATATTATGACTGTGATATGTACACAATACACTGTCATATACAGTAACTAATATTATGACTGTGACATATACACAATACACTGTCATATACAGTAACTAATATTATGACTGTGACATATACACAATACACTGTCATATACAGTAACTAATATTATGACTGTGATATATCCGCAAACTACTGTCATATACAGTAGCTAATATTATGACTGTGATATAAGCACAATACACTGTCATATACAGTATCTAATATTATGACTGTGATATATCTACAAACTACTGTCATATACAGTAACTATAATTATGACTGTGAATTATCCACAAACTACTCTCATATACAGTAACTAATATTATGACTGTGATATATCCGCAAACTACTGTCATATACAGTAGCTAATATTATGACTGTGATATATACACAGTACACTGTCATATACCGTAACTAATATTATGACTGTGACATATACACAATACACTGTCATATACAGTAGTTAATATTATGCCTGTGATATATAGACAATACACTGTCATATACAGTAGCTAATATTATGACTGTGACATATACACAATACACTGTCATATACAGTAGCTAATATTATGACTGTGACATATTCACAATACACTGTCATATACAGTATCTAATATTATGACTGAGATATATTCACAAACTACTGTCATATACAGTAGCTAATATTATGACTGTGATATATACACAATACACTGTCATATACAGTAACAAATATTATGACTGTGATATATACACAAACTACTGTCATATACAGTAACTAATATTATGACTGTGATATATCCACAAACTACTGTCATATACAGTAACTAATATCATGACTGTGATATATCCACAAACTACTGTCATATACGGTAGCTAATATTATGACTGTAATATATACACAAACTACTGTCATATACAGTAGCTAATATTATTACTGTGATATATACACAAACTACTGTCATATACAGTTACTAATATTATGACTGTGATATATACACAAACTACTGTCATATACAGTAGCTAATATTATGACTGTGATATGTACACAATACACTGTCATATACAGTTGCTAATATTATGACTGTGATATATCCACAAACTACTGTTATATACAGTAACTAATATTATGACTGTGATATATACACAATACACTGTCATATACAGTAACTAATATTATGACGGTGATATATCCACAGCCTACTGTCATTTACAGTAGCTAATATTATGACTGTGATATATGCACAAACTACTGTCATATAAAGTAACTAATATTATGACTGTGAAATATACACAATACACTGTCATATACAGTATCTAATATTATGACTGTGATATATCCACAAACTGTTGTCATATACAGTAGCTCATATTATGACTGTGATAAATACACAATACACTGTCATATACAGTAACTAATATTATATATATGTCGTCCTCCGTGGACTGGTGGTACCGTACTAGCCTCTAGTTCCCAAGGCCGCGGGTTCAAACCCGGCGGAGGGCGATGGATTTTTTCGGGCGTAAAAATCGTTAGCACGGCTTCCTTCGGAAGGGAAGTAAAGCCGGTGGTCCCGTGTCGTAGATTTACGGCACGTAAAAGAACCTCAAGCCTGATAAAGAGGCCTCTGAGCAAAATTACAGGTGTTTCACGCCCAATATAGAATGGGACGCTAAGAACCATAGTAGTTAAAGAGCGTCCATAAATAAAACTCAATTTATTTATTTACTAATATTATGACTGTGACATATACGCAATACACTGTCATATACAGTAACTAATATTATGACTGTGACATATACACAATACACTGTCATATACAGTAACTAATATTATGATTGTGACATATACACAATACACTGTCATATACAGTAAGTAATATTATGACTGTGACATATACACAATACTCTGTCATATACAGTAACTAATATTACGACTGTGACATATACACATTACACTGTCATATACAATATCTAACATTATGACTGTGATATATCCACAAACTGTTGTCATATACAGTAGCTAATATTATGACTGTGATATATACACAATACACTGTCTTATACAGGAGCTAACTTTATGACTGTGATAAATACACAATACACTGTCATATACAGTAACTAATATTATGACTGTGATATGTACACAATACACTGTCATATACAGTAACTAATATTATGACTGTGACATATACACAATACACTGTCATATACAGTAACTAATATTATGACTGTGACATATACACAATACACTGTCATATACAGTAACTAATATTATGACTGTGATATATCCGCAAACTACTGTCATATACAGTAGCTAATATTATGACTGTGATATGTGCACAATACACTGTCATATACAGTATCTAATATTATGACTGTGATATATCTACAAACTACTGTCATATACAGTAACCATAATTATGACTGTGAATTATCCACAAACTACTCTCATATACAGTAACTAATATTATGACTGTGATATATCCGCAAACTACTGTCATATACAGTAGCTAATATTATGACTGTGATATATACACAGTACACTGTCATATACCGTAACTAATATTATGACTGTGACATATACACAATACACTGTCATATACAGTAGTTAATATTATGCCTGTGATATATAGACAATACACTGTCATATACAGTAGCTAATATTATGACTGTGACATATACACAATACACTGTCATATACAGTAGCTAATATTATGACTGTGACATATTCACAATACACTGTCATATACAGTATCTAATATTATGACTGAGATATATTCACAAACTACTGTCATATACAGTAGCTAATATTATGACTGTGATATATACACAATACACTGTCATATACAGTAACAAATATTATGACTGTGATATATACACAAGCTACTGTTATATACAGTAACTAATATTATGACTGTGATATATCCACAAACTACTGTCATATACAGTAACTAATATCATGACTGTGATATATCCACAAACTACTGTCATATACAGTAGCTAATATTATGACTGTAATATATACACAAACTACTGTCATATACAGTAGCTAATATTATTACTGTGATATATACACAAACTACTGTCATATACAGTTACTAATATTATGACTGTGATATATACACAAACTACTGTCATATACAGTAGCTAATATTATGACTGTGATATGTACACAATACACTGTCATATACAGTTGCTAATATTATGATTGTGATATATCCACAAACTACTGTTATATACAGTAACTAATATTATGACTGTGATATATACACAATACACTGTCATATACAGTAACTAATATTATGACGGTGATATATCCACAGCATACTGTCATTTACAGTAGCTAATATTATGACTGTGATATATGCACAAACTACTGTCATATAAAGTAACTAATATTATGACTGTGAAATATACACAATACACTGTCATATACAGTATCTAATATTATGACTGTGATATATCCACAAACTGTTGTCATATACAGTAGCTCATATTATGACTGTGATATGTACACAATACACTGTCATATACAGTAACTAATATTATGACTGTGATATATCCACAAACCACTGTCATATACAGTAGCTAATATTATGACTGTGATATATACACAATACACTGTCATATACAGTAGCTAATATTATGACTGTGATATATCCACAAAGTACTGTCATATACAGTATCTAATATTATGACTGTGATATATGTACACAATACACTGTCATATACAGTATCTAATATTATGACTGTGATATATCCACAAACTACTGTCATATACAGTAACTAATATTATGACTGTGATATATCCGCAAACTACTGTATATACACTAGCTAATGTTATGAATGAGATATATACACTATACATTGTCATATACAGTAACTAATATTATGACTGTGATATATACACAATACATTGCCATATACAGTAGCTAATATTATGACTGTGATACATACACAATACAGTGTCATATACAGTAACAAATATTATGACTGTGACATGTACACAATACACTGTCATATACAGTAACTAATATTATGACTGTGATATGTACACAATACACTGTCATATACAGTATCTAATATTATGACTGTGATATATCCACAAACTACTGTCATATACAGTAGCTAATATTATGACTGTGATATATACACAATACACTGTCATATACAGTAACTAATATTATGACTGTGATATGTATACAATACACTGTCATATACAGTAACTAATATTATGACTGTGACATATACACAATACACTGTCATATACAGTAGCTAATATTATGACTGTGATATATACACAATACAGTGTCATATTCAGTAACTAATATTATGACTGTGAGATATACACAATACAGTGTCATATACAGTAACTAATATTATGACCGTGGTATATCCACAAACTACTGTCATATACAGTAGTTAATATTATGACTGTGATATATACACAATACAGTGTCATATACAGTAACTAATATTATGACTGTGATATATCAACAAACTACTGTCATATACAGTAACTAATATTATGACTGTGATATATCCACAAACCACTGTCATATAGTGTAGCTAATATTATGACTGTGATATATACACAATACACTGTCATATACAGTAGCTAATATTATGACTGTGATATATACACAATACACTGTCATATACACTAGCTAATATTATGACTATGATATATACACAATACACTGTCATATACAGTAGCTAATATTATGACTGTGATATATACACAATACACTGTCATATACAGTATCTAATATTATGACTGTGATATATCCACAAACTACTGTCATATACAGTAACTAATATTATGACTGTAATATATACACAAACTACTGTCATATACAGTAACTAATATTATGACTGTGATATATCCGCAAACTACTGTCATATACAGTAACTAATATTATGACTGTGATATGTACACAATACACTGTCTTATACAGTAACTAATATTAAGACTGTGACATATACACAATACTTTGTCATATACAGTAACTAATATTATGACTGTGACATATACACAATACACTGTCATATACAGTAACTAATATTATGACTGTGACATATACACAATACACTGTCATATACAGTAAGTAATATTATGACTGTGACATATACACAATACACTGTCATATACAGTAACGAATATTATGACTGTGACATATACACAGTACACTGTCATATACAGTAACTAATATTATGACTGTAACATATACACAATACACAGTCATATACAGTAGCTAATATTATGACTGACATATGCAGAATACACTGTCATATACAGTATCTAATATTATGACTGTGATATATCCACAAACTACTGTCATATACAGTAACTAATATTATGACTGTGATATGTACACAATACACTGTCATATACAGTAACTAATATTATGACTGTGATATATCCACAGACTACTGTCATATACAGTAACTAATATTATGACTGTGAAATATACACAATACACTGTCATATACAGTATCTAATATTATGACTGTGATATATACACAATACACTGTCATATACAGTTACTAATATTATGACTGTGATATATATGCACAAACTACTGTCATTTACAGTAGCTAATATTATGTCTGTGATATATCCATAAACTACTGTCATAGAAAAAAAACTTATATTATGACTGTGACATATACACAATACACTGTCATATACAATATCTAACATTATGGCTGTGATATATCCACAAACTGTAGTCATATACAGTAGCTAATATTATGACTGTGATATATACACAATACACTGTCTTATACAGGAGCTAACTTTATGACTGTGATAAATACACAATACACTGTCATATACAGTAACTAATATTATGACTGTGATATGTACACAATACACTGTCATATACAGTAACTAATATTATGACTGTGACATATACACAATACACTGTCATATACAGTAACTAATATTATGACTGTGACATATACACAATACACTGTCATATACAGTAACTAATATTATGACTGTGATATATCCGCAAACTACTGTCATATACAGTAGCTAATATTATGACTGTGATATGTGCACAATACACTGTCATATACAGTATCTAATATTATGACTGTGATATATCTACAAACTACTGTCATATACAGTAACTATAATTATGACTGTGAATTATCCACAAACTACTCTCATATACAGTAACTAATATTATGACTGTGATATATCCGCAAACTACTGTCATATACAGTAGCTAATATTATGACTGTGATATATACACAGTACACTGTCATATACCGTAACTAATATTATGACTGTGACATATACACAATACACTGTCATATACAGTAGTTAATATTATGCCTGTGATATATAGACAATACACTGTCATATACAGTGGCTAATATTATGACTGTGACATATACACAATACACTGTCATATACAGTAGCTAATATTATGACTGTGACATATTCACAATACACTGTCATATACAGTATCTAATATTATGACTGAGATATATTCACAAACTACTGTCATATACAGTAGCTAATATTATGACTGTGACATATTCACAATACACTGTCATATACAGTATCTAATATTATGACTGAGATATATTCACAAACTACTGTCATATACAGTAGCTAATATTATGACTGTGATATATACACAATACACTGTCATATACAGTAACAAATATTATGACTGTGATATATACACAAGCTACTGTTATATACAGTAACTAATATTATGACTGTGATATATCCACAAACTACTGTCATATACAGTAACTAATATCATGACTGTGATATATCCACAAACTACTGTCATATACAGTAGCTAATATTATGACTGTAATATATACACAAACTACTGTCATATACAGTAGCTAATATTATTACTGTGATATATACACAAACTACTGTCATATACAGTTACTAATATTATGACTGTGATATATACACAAACTACTGTCATATACAGTAGCTAATATTATGACTGTGATATGTACACAATACACTGTCATATACAGTTGCTAATATTATGATTGTGATATATCCACAAACTACTGTTATATACAGTAACTAATATTATGACTGTGATATATACACAATACACTGTCATATACAGTAACTAATATTATGACGGTGATATATCCACAGCATACTGTCATTTACAGTAGCTAATATTATGACTGTGATATATGCACAAACTACTGTCATATAAAGTAACTAATATTATGACTGTGAAATATACACAATACACTGTCATATACAGTATCTAATATTATGACTGTGATATATCCACAAACTGTTGTCATATACAGTAGCTCATATTATGACTGTGATATGTACACAATACACTGTCATATACAGTAACTAATATTATGACTGTGATATATCCACAAACCACTGTCATATACAGTAGCTAATATTATGACTGTGATATATACACAATACACTGTCATATACAGTAGCTAATATTATGACTGTGATATATCCACAAAGTACTGTCATATACAGTATCTAATATTATGACTGTGATATATGTACACAATACACTGTCATATACAGTATCTAATATTATGACTGTGATATATCCACAAACTACTGTCATATACAGTAACTAATATTATGACTGTGATATATCCGCAAACTACTGTATATACACTAGCTAATGTTATGAATGAGATATATACACTATACATTGTCATATACAGTAACTAATATTATGACTGTGATATATACACAATACATTGCCATATACAGTAGCTAATATTATGACTGTGATACATACACAATACAGTGTCATATACAGTAACAAATATTATGACTGTGACATGTACACAATACACTGTCATATACAGTAACTAATATTATGACTGTGATATGTACACAATACACTGTCATATACAGTATCTAATATTATGACTGTGATATATCCACAAACTACTGTCATATACAGTAGCTAATATTATGACTGTGATATATACACAATACACTGTCATATACAGTAACTAATATTATGACTGTGATATGTATACAATACACTGTCATATACAGTAACTAATATTATGACTGTGACATATACACAATACACTGTCATATACAGTAGCTAATATTATGACTGTGATATATACACAATACAGTGTCATATTCAGTAACTAATATTATGACTGTGAGATATACACAATACAGTGTCATATACAGTAACTAATATTATGACCGTGGTATATCCACAAACTACTGTCATATACAGTAGTTAATATTATGACTGTGATATATACACAATACAGTGTCATATACAGTAACTAATATTATGACTGTGATATATCAACAAACTACTGTCATATACAGTAACTAATATTATGACTGTGATATATCCACAAACCACTGTCATATAGTGTAGCTAATATTATGACTGTGATATATACACAATACACTGTCATATACAGTAGCTAATATTATGACTGTGATATATACACAATACACTGTCATATACACTAGCTAATATTATGACTATGATATATACACAATACACTGTCATATACAGTAGCTAATATTATGACTGTGATATATACACAATACACTGTCATATACAGTATCTAATATTATGACTGTGATATATCCACAAACTACTGTCATATACAGTAACTAATATTATGACTGTAATATATACACAAACTACTGTCATATACAGTAACTAATATTATGACTGTGATATATCCGCAAACTACTGTCATATATAGTAACTAATATTATGACTGTGATATGTACACAATACACTGTCTTATACAGTAACTAATATTAAGACTGTGACATATACACAATACTTTGTCATATACAGTAACTAATATTATGACTGTGACATATACACAATACACTGTCATATACAGTAACTAATATTATGACTGTGACATATACACAATACACTGTCATATACAGTAAGTAATATTATGACTGTGACATATACACAATACACTGTCATATACAGTAACGAATATTATGACTGTGACATATACACAGTACACTGTCATATACAGTAACTAATATTATGACTGTAACATATACACAATACACAGTCATATACAGTAGCTAATATTATGACTGACATATGCAGAATACACTGTCATATACAGTATCTAATATTATGACTGTGATATATCCACAAACTACTGTCATATACAGTAACTAATATTATGACTGTGATATGTACACAATACACTGTCATATACAGTAACTAATATTATGACTGTGATATATCCACAGACTACTGTCATATACAGTAACTAATATTATGACTGTGAAATATACACAATACACTGTCATATACAGTATCTAATATTATGACTGTGATATATACACAATACACTGTCATATACAGTTACTAATATTATGACTGTGATATATATGCACAAACTACTGTCATTTACAGTAGCTAATATTATGTCTGTGATATATCCATAAACTACTGTCATAGAAAAAAAACTTATATTATGACTGTGACATATACACAATACACTGTCATATACAATATCTAACATTATGGCTGTGATATATCCACAAACTGTTGTCATATACAGTAGCTAATATTATGACTGTGATATATACACAATACACTGTCTTATACAGGAGCTAACTTTATGACTGTGATAAATACACAATACACTGTCATATACAGTAACTAATATTATGACTGTGATATGTACACAATACACTGTCATATACAGTAACTAATATTATGACTGTGACATATACACAATACACTGTCATATACAGTAACTAATATTATGACTGTGACATATACACAATACACTGTCATATACAGTAACTAATATTATGACTGTGATATATCCGCAAACTACTGTCATATACAGTAGCTAATATTATGACTGTGATATGTGCACAATACACTGTCATATACAGTATCTAATATTATGACTGTGATATATCTACAAACTACTGTCATATACAGTAACTATAATTATGACTGTGAATTATCCACAAACTACTCTCATATACAGTAACTAATATTATGACTGTGATATATCCGCAAACTACTGTCATATACAGTAGCTAATATTATGACTGTGATATATACACAGTACACTGTCATATACCGTAACTAATATTATGACTGTGACATATACACAATACACTGTCATATACAGTAGTTAATATTATGCCTGTGATATATAGACAATACACTGTCATATACAGTAGCTAATATTATGACTGTGACATATACACAATACACTGTCATATACAGTAGCTAATATTATGACTGTGACATATTCACAATACACTGTCATATACAGTATCTAATGTTATGACTGAGATATATTCACAAACTACTGTCATATACAGTAGCTAATATTATGACTGTGATATATACACAATACACTGTCATATACAGTAACAAATATTATGACTGTGATATATACACAAACTACTGTCATATACAGTAACTAATATTATGACTGTGATATATCCACAAACTACTGTCATATACAGTAACTAATATCATGACTGTGATATATCCACAAACTACTGTCATATACGGTAGCTAATATTATGACTGTAATATATACACAAACTACTGTCATATACAGTAGCTAATATTATTACTGTGATATATACACAAACTACTGTCATATACAGTTACTAATATTATGACTGTGATATATACACAAACTACTGTCATATACAGTAGCTAATATTATGACTGTGATATGTACACAATACACTGTCATATACAGTTGCTAATATTATGACTGTGATATATCCACAAACTACTGTTATATACAGTAACTAATATTATGACTGTGATATATACACAATACACTGTCATATACAGTAACTAATATTATGACGGTGATATATCCACAGCCTACTGTCATTTACAGTAGCTAATATTATGACTGTGATATATGCACAAACTACTGTCATATAAAGTAACTAATATTATGACTGTGAAATATACACAATACACTGTCATATACAGTATCTAATATTATGACTGTGATATATCCACAAACTGTTGTCATATACAGTAGCTCATATTATGACTGTGATAAATACACAATACACTGTCATATACAGTAACTAATATTATATATATGTCGTCCTCCGTGGACTGGTGGTACCGTACTAGCCTCTAGTTCCCAAGGCCGCGGGTTCAAACCCGGCGGAGGGCGATGGATTTTTTCGGGCGTAAAAATCGTTAGCACGGCTTCCTTCGGAAGGGAAGTAAAGCCGGTGGTCCCGTGTCGTAGATTTACGGCACGTAAAAGAACCTCAAGCCTGATAAAGAGGCCTCTGAGCAAAATTACAGGTGTTTCACGCCCAATATAGAATGGGACGCTAAGAACCATAGTAGTTAAAGAGCGTCCATAAATAAAACTCAATTTATTTATTTACTAATATTATGACTGTGACATATACGCAATACACTGTCATATACAGTAACTAGTATTATGACTGTGACATATACACAATACACTGTCATATACAGTAACTAATATTATGATTGTGACATATACACAATACACTGTCATATACAGTAAGTAATATTATGACTGTGACATATACACAATACTCTGTCATATACAGTAACTAATATTACGACTGTGACATATACACATTACACTGTCATATACAATATCTAACATTATGACTGTGATATATCCACAAACTGTTGTCATATACAGTAGCTAATATTATGACTGTGATATATACACAATACACTGTCTTATACAGGAGCTAACTTTATGACTGTGATAAATACACAATACACTGTCATATACAGTAACTAATATTATGACTGTGATATGTACACAATACACTGTCATATACAGTAACTAATATTATGACTGTGACATATACACAATACACTGTCATATACAGTAACTAATATTATGACTGTGACATATACACAATACACTGTCATATACAGTAACTAATATTATGACTGTGATATATCCGCAAACTACTGTCATATACAGTAGCTAATATTATGACTGTGATATGTGCACAATACACTGTCATATACAGTATCTAATATTATGACTGTGATATATCTACAAACTACTGTCATATACAGTAACTATAATTATGACTGTGAATTATCCACAAACTACTCTCATATACAGTAACTAATATTATGACTGTGATATATCCGCAAACTACTGTCATATACAGTAGCTAATATTATGACTGTGATATATACGCAGTACACTGTCATATACCGTAACTAATATTATGACTGTGACATATACAGAATACACTGTCATATACAGTAGTTAATATTATGCCTGTGATATATAGACAATACACTGTCATATACAGTAGCTAATATTATGACTGTGACATATACACAATACACTGTCATATACAGTAGCTAATATTATGACTGTGACATATTCACAATACACTGTCATATACAGTATCTAATATTATGACTGAGATATATTCACAAACTACTGTCATATACAGTAGCTAATATTATGACTGTGATATATACACAATACACTGTCATATACAGTAACAAATATTATGACTGTGATATATACACAAGCTACTGTTATATACAGTAACTAATATTATGACTGTGATATATCCACAAACTACTGTCATATACAGTAACTAATATCATGACTGTGATATATCCACAAACTACTGTCATATACGCTAGCTAATATTATGACTGTAATATATACACAAACTACTGTCATATACAGTAGCTAATATTATTACTGTGATATATACACAAACTACTGTCATATACAGTTACTAATATTATGACTGTGATATATACACAAACTACTGTCATATACAGTAGCTAATATTATGACTGTGATATGTACACAATACACTGTCATATACAGTTGCTAATATTATGATTGTGATATATCCACAAACTACTGTTATATACAGTAACTAATATTATGACTGTGATATATACACAATACACTGTCATATACAGTAACTAATATTATGACGGTGATATATCCACAGCATACTGTCATTTACAGTAGCTAATATTATGACTGTGATATATGCACAAACTACTGTCATATAAAGTAACTAATATTATGACTGTGAAATATACACAATACACTGTCATATACAGTATCTAATATTATGACTGTGATATATCCACAAACTGTTGTCATATACAGTAGCTCATATTATGACTGTGATATGTACACAATACACTGTCATATACAGTAACTAATATTATGACTGTGATATATCCACAAACCAATGTCATATACAGTAGCTAATATTATGACTGTGATATATACACAATACACTGTCATATACAGTAGCTAATATTATGACTGTGATATATCCACAAAGTACTGTCATATACAGTATCTAATATTATGACTGTGATATATGTACACAATACACTGTCATATACAGTATCTAATTATATGACTGTGATATATCCACAAACTACTGTCATATACAGTAACTAATATTATGACTGTGATATATCCGCAAACTACTGTATATACACTAGCTAATGTTATGAATGAGATATATACACTATACATTGTCATATACAGTAACTAATATTATGACTGTGATATATACACAATACATTGCCATATACAGTAGCTAATATTATGACTGTGATACATACACAATACAGTGTCATATACAGTAACAAATATTATGACTGTGACATGTACACAATACACTGTCATATACAGTAACTAATATTATGACTGTGATATGTACACAATACACTGTCATATACAGTATCTAATATTATGACTGTGATATATCCACAAACTACTGTCATATACAGTAGCTAATATTATGACTGTGATATATACACAATACACTGTCATATACAGTAACTAATATTATGACTGTGATATGTACACAATACACTGTCATATACAGTAACTAATATTATGACTGTGACATATACACAATACACTGTCATATACAGTAGCTAATATTATGACTGTGATATATACACAATACAGTGTCATATTCAGTAACTAATATTATGACTGTGAGATATACACAATACAGTGTCATATACAGTAACTAATATTATGACCGTGGTATATCCACAAACTACTGTCATATACAGTAGTTAATATTATGACTGTGATATATACACAATACAGTGTCATATACAGTAACTAATATTATGACTGTGATATATCCACAAACTACTGTCATATACAGTAACTAATATTATGACTGTGATATATCCACAAACCACTGTCATATAGTGTAGCTAATATTATGACTGTGATATATACACAATACACTGTCATATACAGTAGCTAATATTATGACTGTGATATATACACAATACACTGTCATATACAGTAGCTAATATTATGACTATGATATATACACAATACACTGTCATATACAGTAGCTAATATTATGACTGTGATATATACACAATACACTGTCATATACAGTATCTAATATTATGACTGTGATATATCCACAAACTACTGTCATATACAGTAACTAATATTATGACTGTAATATATACACAAACTACTGTCATATACAGTAACTAATATTATGACTGTGATATATCCGCAAACTACTGTCATATACAGTAGCTAATATTATGACTGTGATATATACACAGTACACTGTCATATACAGTAACTAATATTATGACTGTGACATATACACAATACACTGTCATATACAGTAGCTAATATTATGACTGTGATATATACACAATACACTGTCATATACAGTAGCTAATATTATGACTGTGACATATACACAATACATTGTCATATACAGTAACTAATATTATGACTGTGACATATACACAATACACTGTCATATACAGTAACTAATATTATGACTGTGACATATACACAATACACTGTCATATACAGTAAGTAATATTATGACTGTGACATATACACAATACACTGTCATATACAGTAACGAATATTATGACTGTGTCATATACACAGTACACTGTCATATACAGTAACTAATATTATGACTGTAACATATACACAATACACAGTCATATACAGTAGCTAATATTATGACTGACATATGCAGAATACACTGTCATATACAGTATCTAATATTATGACTGTGATATATCCACAAACTACTGTCATATACAGTAACTAATATTATGACTGTGATATGTACACAATACACTGTCATATACAGTAACTAATATTATGACTGTGATATATCCACAGACTACTGTCATATACAGTAACTAATATTATGACTGTGAAATATGCACAATACACTGTCATATACAGTATCTAATATTATGACTGTGATATATACACAATACACTGTCATATACAGTTACTAATATTATGACTGTGATATATATGCACAAACTACTGTCATTTACAGTAGCTAATATTATGTCTGTGATATATCCATAAACTACTGTCATAGAAAAAAAACTTATATTATGACTGTGACATATACACAATACACTGTCATATACAATATCTAACATTATGACTGTGATATATCCACAAACTGTTGTCATATACAGTAGCTAATATTATGACTGTGATATATACACAATACACTGTCTTATACAGGAGCTAACTTTATGACTGTGATAAATACACAATACACTGTCATATACAGTAACTAATATTATGACTGTGATATGTACACAATACACTGTCATATACAGTAACTAATATTATGACTGTGACATATACACAATACACTGTCATATACAGTAACTAATATTATGACTGTGACATATACACAATACACTGTCATATACAGTAACTAATATTATGACTGTGATATATCCGCAAACTACTGTCATATACAGTAGCTAATATTATGACTGTGATATGTGCACAATACACTGTCATATACAGTATCTAATATTATGACTGTGATATATCTACAAACTACTGTCATATACAGTAACTATAATTATGACTGTGAATTATCCACAAACTACTCTCATATACAGTAACTAATATTATGACTGTGATATATCCGCAAACTACTGTCATATACAGTAGCTAATATTATGACTGTGATATATACACAGTACACTGTCATATACCGTAACTAATATTATGACTGTGACATATACACAATACACTGTCATATACAGTAGTTAATATTATGCCTGTGATATATAGACAATACACTGTCATATACAGTAGCTAATATTATGACTGTGACATATACACAATACACTGTCATATACAGTAGCTAATATTATGACTGTGACATATTCACAATACACTGTCATATACAGTATCTAATATTATGACTGAGATATATTCACAAACTACTGTCATATACAGTAACAAATATTATGACTGTGATATATACACAAACTACTGTCATATACAGTAACTAATATTATGACTGTGATATATCCACAAACTACTGTCATATACAGTAATTAATATCATGACTGTGATATATCCACAAACTACTGTCATATACGGTAGCTAATATTATGACTGTAATATATACACAAACTACTGTCATATACAGTAGCTAATATTATTACTGTGATATATACACAAACTACTGTCATATACAGTTACTAATATTATGACTGTGATATATACACAAACTACTGTCATATACAGTAGCTAATATTATGACTGTGATATGTACACAATACACTGTCATATACAGTTGCTAATATTATGACTGTGATATATCCACAAACTACTGTTATTTACAGTAACTAATATTATGACTGTGATATATACACAATACACTGTCATATACAGTAACTAATATTATGACGGTGATATATCCACAGCCTACTGTCATTTACAGTAGCTAATATTATGACTGTGATATATGCACAAACTACTGTCATATAAAGTAACTAATATTATGACTGTGAAATATACACAATACACTGTCATATACAGTATCTAATATTATGACTGTGATATATCCACAAACTGTTGTCATATACAGTAGCTCATATTATGACTGTGATAAATACACAATACACTGTCATATACAGTAACTAATATTATATATATATGTCGTCCTCCGTGGACTGGTGGTACCGTACTAGCCTCTAGTTCCCAAGGCCGCGGGTTCAAACCCGGCGGAGAGCGATGGATTTTTTCGGGCGTAAAAATCGTTAGCACGGCTTCCTTCGGAAGGGAAGTAAAGCCGGTGGTCCCGTGTCGTAGATTTACGGCACGTATAAGAACCTCAAGCCTGATAAAGAGGCCTCTGAGCAAAATTACAGGTGTTTCACGCCCAATATAGAATGGGACGCTAAGAACCATAGTAGTTAAAGAGCGTCCATAAATAAAACTCAATTTATTTATTTACTAATATTATGACTGTGACATATACGCAATACACTGTCATATACAGTAACTAATATTATGACTGTGACATATACACAATACACTGTCATATACAGTAACTAATATTATGATTGTGACATATACACAATACACTGTCATATACAGTAAGTAATATTATGACTGTGACATATACACAATACTCTGTCATATACAGTAACTAATATTACGACTGTGACATATACACATTACACTGTCATATACAGTAACTAATATTATGACTGTGACATATACACAATACACTGTCATATACAGTAGGTAATATTATGACTGACATATACAGAATATACTGTCATATACAGTATCTAATATTATGACTGTGATATATCCACAAACTACTGTCATATACAGTAACTAATATTATGACTGTGATATGTACACAATACACTGTCATATACAGTAACTAATATTATGACTGTGATATATACACAATACTGTCATATACAGTAACTAATATTATGACTGTGATATATCCACAAACTACTGTCATATACACTAACTAATATTATGACTGTGATATGTACACAATACACTGTCTTATACAGTAACTAATATTATGACTGTGATATATCCACGAACTACTGTCATATACAGTAACTAATATTATGACTGTGATATATACACTATACATTGTCATATACAGTAACTAATATAATGACTGTGATATGCTCACAATACGGTGTCATATACAGTAACTAATATTATGACTGTGATATACACAGAATACAGTGTCGTATACAGTAACTAATGTTATGACTGTGATATATACACAAACTATTGTCATATACAGTAGCTAATATTATGACTGTTATATATATACAATACACTGTCATATACAGTAACTAATATTATGACTGTGATATATCCACAAACTAATGTCATATACAGTAGCTAATATTATGACTGTGATATATACACAATACAGTGTCATATACAGTAACCAATATTACGACTGTGACATATACACAATATACTGTCATACACAGTAACTAATATTATGACTGCGATACGTACACAATACAGTGTCATATACAGTAACTAATATTATGACTGTGATATGTACACAATACACTGTCATATACAGTAACTAATATTATGACCGTGATATGTACATAATACATGTCATATACAGTAGCTAATATTATGACTGTGATATATACACAATACACTATCATATACAGTAAGAAATATTATGACTGTGATATGTACACAATACACTGTCATATACAGTAACTAATATTTTGACTGTGACATATACACAATACACTGTCATATACAGTAGCTAATATTATGACTGTGATATATACCAATACAGTGTCATATTCAGTAACTGATATTATGACTGTGAGATATACACAATACAGTGTCATATACAGTAACTAATATTATGACTGTGATATATCCACAAACTACTGTCATATACAGTAGTTAATATTATGACTGTGATATATACACAATACAGTGTCATATACAGTAACTAATATTATGACTGTGATATATACACAATACACTGTCATATACAGTAGCTAATATTATGACTGACATATACACAATACACTGTCATATACAGTATCTAATCTTATGACTGTGATATATCCACAAACTACTGTCATATACACTAACTAATATTATGACTGTGATATGTACACAATACACTGTCTTATACAGTAACTAATATTATGACTGTGATATATCCACGAACTACTGTCATATACAGTAACTAATATTATGACTGGGCTATATCCACAAACCACTGTCATATACAGTAGTTAATATTATGACTGTGATATATACACAATACACTGTCATATACAGCAGCTAGTATTATGACTGTGATATATCCACAAACTACTGTCATATACAGTAGCTAATATTATCACTGTGATATGTACACAATACACTGTCATATACAGTATCGATATTATGACTGTGATATATCCACAAACTACTGTCATATACAGTAACTAATATTATGACTGTGATATATCCACAAACTACTGTCATATACAGTAACTAATATTATGACTGTGACATATACACAATACACTATCATATACAGTAGCTAATATTATGACTGTGATATATACACTATACACTGTCATATACAGTAGCTAATATTATGACAGTGACATATACACAATACACTGTCATATACAGTAACTAATATTATGACTGTGATATGTACACAATACACTGTCATATACAGTAACTAATATTATGACCGTGATATGTACATAATACATGTCATATACAGTAGCTAATATTATGACTGTGATATATACACAATACACTATCATATACAGTAAGAAATATTATGACTGTGATATGTACACAATACACTGTCATATACAGTAACTAATATTTTGACTGTGACATATACACAATACACTGTCATATACAGTAGCTAATATTATGACTGTGATATATACCAATACAGTGTCATATTCAGTAACTGATATTATGACTGTGAGATATACACAATACAGTGTCATATACAGTAACTAATATTATGACTGTGATATATCCACAAACTACTGTCATATACAGTAGTTAATATTATGACTGTGATATATACACAATACAGTGTCATATACAGTAACTAATATTATGACTGTGATATATACACAATACACTGTCATATACAGTAGCTAATATTATGACTGACATATACACAATACACTGTCATATACAGTATCTAATCTTATGACTGTGATATATCCACAAACTACTGTCATATACACTAACTAATATTATGACTGTGATATGTACACAATACACTGTCTTATACAGTAACTAATATTATGACTGTGATATATCCACGAACTACTGTCATATACAGTAACTAATATTATGACTGGGCTATATCCACAAACCACTGTCATATACAGTAGTTAATATTATGACTGTGATATATACACAATACACTGTCATATACAGCAGCTAATATTATGACTGTGATATATCCACAAACTACTGTCATATACAGTAGCTAATATTATCACTGTGATATGTACACAATTCACTGTCATATACAGTATCGATATTATGACTGTGATATATCCACAAACTACTGTCATATACAGTAACTAATATTATGACTGTGATATATCCACAAACTACTGTCATATACAGTAACTAATATTATGACTGTGACATATACACAATACACTATCATATACAGTAGCTAATATTATGACTGTGATATATACACTATACACTGTCATATACAGTAGCTAATATTATGACAGTGACATATACACAATACACTGTCATATACAGTAACTAATATTATGACTGTGATATGTACACAATACAGTGTCATATACAGTAATTAATATTATGACTGTGACACATACACAATACACTGTCATATACAGTAGCTAATATTATGACTGACATATACACAATACACTGTCATATACAGTAACTAATATTATGACTGTGACATGTACACAATACACTGTCATATACAGTAACTAATATTATGACTGTGATATGTACACAATACAGTGTCATATAGAGTAACTAATATTATGACTGTGATATGTACACAATACATTGTCATATACAGTAAATAATATTATGACTGTGATATATACACAATACAGTGTCATATACAGTAGCTAATATTATGACTGTGATATGTACACAATACATTGTCATATACAGTAGCTAATAGTATAACTGTGATATGTACACAATACAGTGTCATATACAGTAGCTAACATTATGACTGTAATATATACACAATACAGTGTCATATTCAGTAGCTAATATTATGACTGTGATATGTACATAATACAGTGTTATATACAGTAGCTAATATTATGATTGTGATATATACACAATACAGTGTCATATACAGTAGCTAATATTATGACTGTGATATATACACAATACAGAGTCATATACAGTAGCTAATATTATGACTGTGATATATACACAATACATAGTCATATACAGTAGCTAATATTATGACTGTGATATATACACAATACAGTGTCATATACAGTAACTAATATTATGACTGTGATATATACACTATACATTGTCATATACAGTAACTAATATTATGACTGTGATATGCACACAATACAGTGTCATATACAGTAACTAATATTATGACTGTGATATATTCAGAATACAGTGTCGTATACAGTAACTAATATTATGACTGTGATATATACACTATACATTGTCATATACAGTAACTAATATTATGACTGTGATATGCACACAATACAGTGTCATATACAGTAACTAATATTATGACTGTGATATATACACAATACACTGTCGTATACAGTAACTAATATTATGGCTGTGATATATACAATATACATTGTCATATACAGTAACTAATATTATGACTGTGATATATACACAATACAGTGTCATATACAGTAACTAATATTATGACTGTGATATATCCACTATACATTGTCATATACAGTAACTAATATTATGAATGTGATATGCACACAATACAGTGTCATATACAGTAACTAATATTATGACTGTGATATATACACAATACAGTGTCGTATACAGTAACTAATATTATGACTGTGATATATACACTATACATTGTCATATACAGTAACTAATATTACGACTGTGATATGCACACAATACAGTGTCATATACAGTAACTAATATTATGACTGTGATATATACACAATACAGTGTCATATACAGTAACCAATATTATGACTGTGATATATACACAATACAGTGTCATATACAGTAACTAATATTATGACTGTGATATGCACACAATACAGTGTCATATACAGTAAATAATATTATGACTGTGATATATACACAATACAGTGTCATATACAGTAGCTAATATTATGACTGTGATATATACACAATACAGAGTCATATAAAGTAGCTAATATTATGACTGTGATAAATACACAATACAGTGTCATATACAGTAGCTAATATTATGATTGTGATATATACACTATACATTGTCATATACAGTAACTAATATTATGACTGTGATATGCACAATACAGTGTCATATACAATATCTAATATTATGACTGTGATATATACACAATACAGTGTCATATACAGTAGCTAATCTTATGACTGTGATATATACACAATACAGTGTCATATACAGTAGCTAATATTATGACTGTGATTTATACACAATACATTGTCATATACAGTATCTAATTTTATGACTGTGATATATACACAATACATTGTCATATACAGTAACTAATATTATGACTGTGACATATACACAATACACTGTCATATACAGTAACTAATATTATGACTGTGATATGTACACAGTACACTGTCATATACAGTATCTAATATTATGACTGTGATATATCCACAAACTACTGTCATATACAGTAGCTAATATTATGACTGTGATATATACACAATACTGTCATATACAGTAACTAATATTATGACTATGATATATACACAAACTACTGTCATATACAGTAGCTAATATTATGACTGTGATATATACACAATACAGTGTCATATACAGTAACTCATATTATGACTGTGACATATACACAATACACTGTCGTATACAGTAACTAATATTATGACTGCGATATGTACACAATACAGTGTCATATACAGTAACTAATATTATGACTGTGATATGTACACAATACACTGTCATATACAGTAACTAATATTATGACCGTGATATGTACATAATACATTGTCATATACAGTAGCTAATATTAGGACTGTGATATATACACAATACTCTGTCATATACAGTAACTAATATTACGACTGTGACATATACACATTACACTGTCATATACAGTAACTAATATTATGACTGTGACATATACACAATACACTGTCATATACAGTAGGTAATATTATGACTGACATATACAGAATATACTGTCATATACAGTATCTAATATTATGACTGTGATATATCCACAAACTACTGTCATATACAGTAACTAATATTATGACTGTGATATGTACACAATACACTGTCATATACAGTAACTAATATTATGACTGTGATATATACACAATACTGTCATATACAGTAACTAATATTATGACTGTGATATATCCACAAACTACTGTCATATACACTAACTAATATTATGACTGTGATATGTACACAATACACTGTCTTATACAGTAACTAATATTATGACTGTGATATATCCACGAACTACTGTCATATACAGTAACTAATATTATGACTGTGATATATACACTATACATTGTCATATACAGTAACTAATATAATGACTGTGATATGCTCACAATACGGTGTCATATACAGTAACTAATATTATGACTGTGATATACACAGAATACAGTGTCGTATACAGTAACTAATGTTATGACTGTGATATATACACAAACTATTGTCATATACAGTAGCTAATATTATGACTGTTATATATATACAATACACTGTCATATACAGTAACTAATATTATGACTGTGATATATCCAAAAACTAATGTCATATACAGTAGCTAATATTATGACTGTGATATATACACAATACAGTGTCATATACAGTAACTAATATTACGACTGTGACATATACACAATATACTGTCATACACAGTAACTAATATTATGACTGCGATACGTACACAATACAGTGTCATATACAGTAACTAATATTATGACTGTGATATGTACACAATACACTGTCATATACAGTAACTAATATTATGACCGTGATATGTACATAATACATGTCATATACAGTAGCTAATATTATGACTGTGATATATACACAATACACTATCATATACAGTAAGAAATATTATGACTGTGATATGTACACAATACACTGTCATATACAGTAACTAATATTTTGACTGTGACATATACACGATACAGTGTCATATACAGTAGCTAATATTATGACTGTGATATGTACACAATACATTGTCATATACAGTAGCTAATAGTATAACTGTGATATGTACACAATACAGTGTCATATACAGTAGCTAACATTATGACTGTAATATATACACAATACAGTGTCATATTCAGTAGCTAATATTATGACTGTGATATGTACATAATACAGTGTTATATACAGTAGCTAATATTATGATTGTGATATATACACAATACAGTGTCATATACAGTAGCTAATATTATGACTGTGATATATACACAATACAGAGTCATATACAGTAGCTAATATTATGACTGTGATATATACACAATACATAGTCATATACAGTAGCTAATATTATGACTGTGATATATACACAATACAGTGTCATATACAGTAACTAATATTATGACTGTGATATATACACTATACATTGTCATATACAGTAACTAATATTATGACTGTGATATGCACACAATACAGTGTCATATACAGTAACTAATATTATGACTGTGATATATACAGAATACAGTGTCGTATACAGTAACTAATATTATGACTGTGATATATACACTATACATTGTCATATACAGTAACTAATAGTATGACTGTGATATGCACACAATACAGTGTCATATACAGTAACTAATATTATGACTGTGATATATACACAATACACTGTCGTATACAGTAACTAATATTATGGCTGTGATATATACAATATACATTGTCATATACAGTAACTAATATTATGACTGTGATATATACACAATACAGTATCATATACAGTAACTAATATTATGACTGTGATATATACACTATACATTGTCATATACAGTAACTAATATTATGAATGTGATATGCACACAATACAGTGTCATATACAGTAACTAATATTATGACTGTGATATATACACAATACAGTGTCGTATACAGTAACTAATATTATGACTGTGATATATACACTATACATTGTCATATACAGTAACTAATATTACGACTGTGATATGCACACAATACAGTGTCATATACAGTAACTAATATTATGACTGTGATATATACACAATACAGTGTCATATACAGTAACCAATATTATGACTGTGATATATACACAATACAGTGTCATATACAGTAACTAATATTATGACTGTGATATGCACACAATACAGTGTCATATACAGTAAATAATATTATGACTGTGATATATACACAATACAGTGTCATATACAGTAGCTAATATTATGACTGTGATATATACACAATACAGAGTCATATAAAGTAGCTAATATTATGACTGTGATAAATACACAATACAGTGTCATATACAGTAGCTAATATTATGATTGTGATATATACACTATACATTGTCATATACAGTAACTAATATTATGACTGTGATATGCACAATACAGTGTCATATACAATATCTAATATTATGACTGTGATATATACACAATACAGTGTCATATACAGTAGCTAATCTTATGACTGTGATATATACACAATACAGTGTCATATACAGTAGCTAATATTATGACTGTGATTTATACACAATACATTGTCATATACAGTATCTAATTTTATGACTGTGATATATACACAATACATTGTCATATACAGTAACTAATATTATGACTGTGACATATACACAATACACTGTCATATACAGTAACTAATATTATGACTGTGATATGTACACAGTACACTGTCATATACAGTATCTAATATTATGACTGTGATATATCCACAAACTACTGTCATATACAGTAGCTAATATTATGACTGTAATATATACACAATACTGTCATATACAGTAACTAATATTATGACTATGATATATACACAAACTACTGTCATATACAGTAGCTAATATTATGACTGTGATATATACACAATACAGTGTCATATACAGTAACTCATATTATGACTGTGACATATACACAATACACTGTCGTATACAGTAACTAATATTATGACTGCGATATGTACACAATACAGTGTCATATACAGTAACTAATATTATGACTGTGATATGTACACAATACACTGTCATATACAGTAACTAATATTATGACCGTGATATGTACATAATACATTGTCATATACAGTAGCTAATATTAGGACTGTGATATATACACAATACTCTGTCATATACAGTAACTAATATTACGACTGTGACATATACACATTACACTGTCATATACAGTAACTAATATTATGACTGTGACATATACACAATACACTGTCATATACAGTGGGTAATATTATGACTGACATATACAGAATATACTGTCATATACAGTATCTAATATTATGACTGTGATATATCCACAAACTACTGTCATATACAGTAACTAATATTATGACTGTGATATGTACACAATACACTGTCATATACAGTAACTAATATTATGACTGTGATATATACACAATACTGTCATATACAGTAACTAATATTATGACTGTGATATATCCACAAACTACTGTCATATACACTAACTAATATTATGAATGTGATATGTACACAATACACTGTCTTATACAGTAACTAATATTATGACTGTGATATATCCACGAACTACTGTCATATACAGTAACTAATATTATGACTGTGATATATACACTATACATTGTCATATACAGTAACTAATATAATGACTGTGATATGCTCACAATACGGTGTCATATACAGTAACTAATATTATGACTGTGATATACACAGAATACAGTGTCGTATACAGTAACTAATGTTATGACTGTGATATATACACAAACTATTGTCATATACAGTAGCTAATATTATGACTGTTATATATATACAATACACTGTCATATACAGTAACTAATATTATGACTGTGATATATCCACAAACTAATGTCATATACAGTAGCTAATATTATGACTGTGATATATACACAATACAGTGTCATATACAGTAACTAATATTACGACTGTGACATATACACAATATACTGTCATACACAGTAACTAATATTATGACTGCGATACGTACACAATACAGTGTCATATACAGTAACTAATATTATGACTGTGATATGTACACAATACACTGTCATATACAGTAACTAATATTATGACCGTGATATGTACATAATACATGTCATATACAGTAGCTAATATTATGACTGTGATATATACACAATACACTATCATATACAGTAAGAAATATTATGACTGTGATATGTACACAATACACTGTCATATACAGTAACTAATATTTTGACTGTGACATATACACAATACACTGTCATATACAGTAGCTAATATTATGACTGTGATATATACCAATACAGTGTCATATTCAGTAACTGATATTATGACTGTGAGATATACACAATACAGTGTCATATACAGTAACTAATATTATGACTGTGATATATCCACAAACTACTGTCATAGACAGTAGTTAATATTATGACTGTGATATATACACAATACAGTGTCATATACAGTAACTAATATTATGACTGTGATATATACACAATACACTGTCATATACAGTAGCTAATATTATGACTGACATATACACAATACACTGTCATATACAGTATCTAATCTTATGACTGTGATATATCCACAAACTACTGTCATATACACTAACTAATATTATGACTGTGATATGTACACAATACACTGTCTTATACAGTAACTAATATTATGACTGTGATATATCCACGAACTACTGTCATATACAGTAACTAATATTATGACTGGGCTATATCCACAAACCACTGTCATATACAGCAGTTAATATTATGACTGTGATATATACACAATACACTGTCATATACAGCAGCTAATATTATGACTGTGATATATCCACAAACTACTGTCATATACAGTAGCTAATATTATCACTGTGATATGTACACAATACACTGTCATATACAGTATCGATATTATGACTGTGATATATCCACAAACTACTGTCATATACAGTAACTAATATTATGACTGTGATATATCCACAAACTACTGTCATATACAGTAACTAATATTATGACTGTGACATATACACAATACACTATCATATACAGTAGCTAATATTATGACTGTGATATATACACTATACACTGTCATATACAGTAGCTAATATTATGACAGTGACATATACACAATACACTGTCATATACAGTAACTAATATTATGACTGCGATATGTACACAATACAGTGTCATATACAGTAATTAATATTATGACTGTGACACATACACAATACACTGTCATATACAGTAGCTAATATTATGACTGACATATACACAATACACTGTCATATACAGTAACTAATATTATGACTGTGACATGTACACAATACACTGTCATATACAGTAACTAATATTATGACTGTGATATGTACACAATACAGTGTCATATAGAGTAACTAATATTATGACTGTGATATGTACACAATACATTGTCATATACAGTAAATAATATTATGACTGTGATATATACACAATACAGTGTCATATACAGTAGCTAATATTATGACTGTGATATGTACACAATACATTGTCATATACAGTAGCTAATAGTATAACTGTGATATGTACACAATACAGTGTCATATACAGTAGCTAACACTATGACTGTAATATATACACAATACAGTGTCATATTCAGTAGCTAATATTATGACTGTGATATGTACATAATACAGTGTTATATACAGTAGCTAATATTATGATTGTGATATATACACAATACAGTGTCATATACAGTAGCTAATATTATGACTGTGATATATACACAATACAGAGTCATATACAGTAGCTAATATTATGACTGTGATATATACACAATACATAGTCATATACAGTAGCTAATATTATGACTGTGATATATACACAATACAGTGTCATATACAGTAACTAATATTATGACTGTGATATATACACTATACATTGTCATATACAGTAACTAATATTATGACTGTGATATGCACACAACACAGTGTCATATACAGTAACTAATATTATGACTGTGATATATACAGAATACAGTGTCGTATACAGTAACTAATATTATGACTGTGATATATACACTATACATTGTCATATACAGTAACTAATATTATGACTGTGATATGCACACAATACAGTGTCATATACAGTAACTAATATTATGACTGTGATATATACACAATACACTGTCGTATACAGTAACTAATATTATGGCTGTGATATATACAATATACATTGTCATATACAGTAACTAATATTTTGACTGTGATATATACACAATACAGTGTCATATACAGTAACTAATATTATGACTGTGATATATACACTATACATTGTCATATACAGTAACTAATATTATGAATGTGATATGCACACAATACAGTGTCATATACAGTAACTAATATTATGACTGTGATATATACACAATACAGTGTCGTATACAGTAACTAATATTATGACTGTGATATATACACTATTCATTGTCATATACAGTAACTAATATTACGACTGTGATATGCACACAATACAGTGTCATATACAGTAACTAATATTATGACTGTGATATATACACAATACAGTGTCATATACAGTAACCAATATTATGACTGTGATATATACACAATACAGTGTCATATACAGTAACTAATATTATGACTGTGATATGCACACAAAACAGTGTCATATACAGTAAATAATATTATGACTGTGATATATACACAATACAGTGTCATATACAGTAGCTAATATTATGACTGTGATATATACACAATACAGAGTCATATAAAGTAGCTAATATTATGACTGTGATAAATACACAATACAGTGTCATATACAGTAGCTAATATTATGATTGTGATATATACACTATACATTGTCATATACAGTAACTAATATTATGACTGTGATATGCACAATACAGTGTCATATACAATATCTAATATTATGACTGTGATATATACACAATACAGTGTCATATACAGTAGCTAATCTTATGACTGTGATATATACACAATACAGTGTCATATACAGTAGCTAATATTATGACTGTGATTTATACACAATACATTGTCATATACAGTATCTAATTTTATGACTGTGATATATACACAATACATTGTCATATACAGTAACTAATATTATGACTGTGACATATACACAATACACTGTCATATACAGTAACTAATATTATGACTGTGATATGTACACAGTACACTGTCATATACAGTATCTAATATTATGACTGTGATATATCCACAAACTACTGTCATATACAGTAGCTAATATTATGACTGTGATATATACACAATACTGTCATATACAGTAACTAATATTATGACTATGATATATACACAAACTACTGTCATATACAGTAGCTAATATTATGACTGTGATATATACACAATACAGTGTCATATACAGTAACTCATATTATGACTGTGACATATACACAATACACTGTCGTATACAGTAACTAATATTATGACTGCGATATGTACACAATACAGTGTCATATACAGTAACTAATATTATGACTGTGATATGTACACAATACACTGTCATATACAGTAACTAATATTATGACCGTGATATGTACATAATACATTGTCATATACAGTAGCTAATATTAGGACTGTGATATATACACAATACACTGTCATATACAGTAACTAATATTATGACTGTGATATGTACACAATACACTGTCATATACAGTAACTAATATTATGACTGTGAGATATACACAATACAGTGTCATATACAGTATCTAATATTATGACTGTGATATATCCACAATCTAATGTCATATACAGTAGTTAATATTATGACTGTGATATATACACAAAACAGTGTCATATACAGTAACTAATATTATGACTGTGACATATACACAATACACTGTCATATACAGTAGCTAATATTATGACTGACATATACACAGTACACTGTCATATACAGTATCTAATATTATGACTGTGATATATCCACAAACTACTGTCATATACACTAACTAATATTATGACTCTGATATGTACACAAACCACTGTCATATACAGTAGCTAATATTATGACTGTGATACTATCACAATACACTGTCATATACAGTAGCTAATATTATAACTGTGATATATCCACAAAGTACTGTCATATACAGTAGCTAATATTATGACTGTGATATGTACACAATGCACTGTCATATACAGTATCTAATATTATGACTGTGATATATCTACAAACTACTGTCATATACAGTAACTAATATTATGACTGTGATATACCCACAAACTACTGTCATATACAATAACTAATATTATGACTGTGATATATCCGCAAACTACTGTCATATACAGTAGCTAATGTTATGAATGTGATATATACACTATACATTGTCATATACAGTAACTAATATTATGACTGTGATATGCATACAATACAGTGTCATATACAGTATCTAATATTATGAGTGTGATATATACACAATACAGTGTCATATGCAGTAGCTAATTTTATGACTGTGATATATACACAATACAGTGTCATATACAGTAGCTAATATTATGACTGTGATATATACACAATACATTGTCATATACAGTAGCTAATATTATGACTGTGATACATACACAATACAGTGTCATATACAGTAACTAATATTACGACTGTGACATGTACACAATACACTGTCATATACAGTAACTAATATTATGACTGTGATATGTACACAATATACTGTCATATACAGTATCTAATATTATGACTGTAATATATCCACAAACTACTGTCATATACAGTAGCTAATATTATGACTGTGATATATACACAATACACTGTCATATACAGTAACTAATATTGTGACTGTGATATGTACACAATACACTGTCATATACAGTAACTAATATTATGACTGTGACATATACACAATACACTGTCATATACAGTAGCTAATATTATGACTGTGATATATACACAATACAGTGTCATATTCAGTAACTAATATTATGACTGTGAGATATACACAATAGAGTGTCATATACAGTAACTAGTATTATGACCGTGATATATCCACAAACTACTGTCATATACAGTAGTAAATATTATGACTGTGATATATACACAATACAGTGTCATATACAGTAACTAATATTATGACTGTGATATATACACAATACAGAGTCATATACAGTAACTAATATTATGACTGTGATATGCACACAATACAGTGTCATATACAGTATCTAATATTATGACTGTGATATATACACAATACAGTGTCATATACAGTAGCTAATCTTATGACTGTGATATATACACAATACAGTGTCATATACAGTAACTAATATTATGACTGTGATCTATACACAATACAGTGTCATATAGAGTAGCTAATTTTATGACTGTGATATATACACAATACATTGTCATATACAGTAGCTAATTTTATGACTGTGATATATACACAATACAGTGTCATATACAGTAACTAATATTATGACTGTGAAATGTACACAATACAGTGTCATATACAGTAGCTAATATTATGACTGACATATAAACAATACACTGCCATATACAGTATCTAATATTATGACTGTGATATATCCACAAACTACTGTCATATACACTAACTAATATTATGACTCTGATATGTACACAATACACTGTCATATACAGTAACTAATATTATGACTCTGATATGTACACAATACACTGTCATATACAGTAACTAATATTATGACTGTGATATATACACAATACAGTGTCATATACAGTAGCTAATCTTATGACTGTGATATATACACAATACAGTGTCATATACAGTAACTAATATTATGACTGTGATCTATACACAATACAGTGTCATATAGAGTAGCTAATTTTATGACTGTGATATATACACAATACATTGTCATATACAGTAGCTAATTTTATGACTGTGATATATACACAATACAGTGTCATATACAGTAACTAATATTATGACTGTGAAATGTACACAATACAGTGTCATATACAGTAGCTAATATTATGACTGACATATAAACAATACACTGCCATATACAGTATCTAATATTATGACTGTGATATATCCACAAACTACTGTCATATACACTAACTAATATTATGACTCTGATATGTACACAATACACTGTCATATACAGTAACTAATATTATGACTCTGATATGTACACAATACACTGTCATATACAGTAACTAATATTATGACCGTGATATATCCACAAACCACTGTCATATACAGTAGCTAATATTATGACTGTGATATATACACAATACACTGTCATATACAGTAGCTAATATTATGACTGTGATATATCCACAAAGTACTGTCATATACAGTATCTAATATTATGACTGTGATATATGTACACAATACACTGTCATATACAGTATCTAATATTATGACTGTGATATATCCACAAACTACTGTCATATACAGTAACTAATATTATGACTGTGATATATCCGCAAACTACTGTCATATACACTAGCTAATGTTATGAATGAGATATATACACTATACATTGTCATATACAGTAACTAATATTATGACTGTGATATGCACACAATACAGTGTCATATACAGTATCTAATATTATGAGTGTGATATATACACAATACAGTGTCATATGCAGTAGCTAATTTTATGACTGTGATATATACACAATACAGTGTCATATACAGTAGCTAATATTATGACTGTTATTTATACACAATACATTGTCATATACAGTAGCTAATTTTATGACTGTGATATATACACAATACATTGTCATATACAGTAGCTAATATTATGACTGTAATATATACACAATACATTGCCATATACAGTAGCTAATATTATGACTGTGATACATACACAATACAGTGTCATATACAGTAACAAATATTATGACTGTGACATGTACACAATACACTGTCATATACAGTAACTAATATTATGACTGTGATATGTACACAATACACTGTCATATACAGTATCTAATATTATGACTGTGATATATCCACAAACTACTGTCATATACAGTAGCTAATATTATGACTGTGATATATACACAATACACTGTCATATACAGTAACTAATATTATGACTGTGATATGTACACAATACACTGTCATATACAGTAACTAATATTATGACTGTGACATATACACAATACACTGTCATATACAGTAGCTAATATTATGACTGTGATATATACACAATACAGTGTCATATTCAGTAACTAATATTATGACTGTGAGATATACACAATACAGTGTCATATACAGTAACTAATATTATGACCGTGGTATATCCACAAACTACTGTCATATACAGTAGTTAATATTATGACTGTGATATATACACAATACAGTGTCATATACAGTAACTAATATTATGACTGTGATATATCCACAAACTACTGTCATATACAGTAACTAATATTATGACTGTGATATATCCACAAACCACTGTCATATAGTGTAGCTAATATTATGACTGTGATATATACACAATACACTGTCATATACAGTAGCTAATATTATGACTGTGATATATACACAATACACTGTCATATACAGTAGCTAATATTATGACTATGATATATACACAATACACTGTCATATACAGTAGCTAATATTATGACTGTGATATATACACAATACACTGTCATATACAGTATCTAATATTATGACTGTGATATATCCACAAACTACTGTCATATACAGTAACTAATATTATGACTGTAATATATACACAAACTACTGTCATATACAGTAACTAATATTATGACTGTGATATATCCGCAAACTACTGTCATATACAGAAGCTAATATTATGACTGTGATATATACACAATACACTGTCATATACAGTAACTAATATTATGACTGTGACATATACACAATACACTGTCATATACAGTATCTAATATTATGACTGTGATATATACACAATACACTGTCATATACAGTAACTAATATTATGACTGTGATATGTACACAATACACTGCCATATACAGTAGCTAATATTATGACTGTGATAAATACACAATACACTGTCATATACAGTAACTAATATTATGACTGTGATATGTACACAATACACTGTCTTATACAGTAACTAATATTAAGACTGTGACATATACAAAATACATTGTCATATACAGTAACTAATATTATGACTGTGACATATACACAATACACTGTCATATACAGTAACGAATATTATGACTGTGACATATACACAGTACACTGTCATATACAGTAACTAATATTATGACTGTGACATATACACAATACACAGTCATATACAGTAGCTAATATTATGACTGACATATGCAGAATACACTGTCATATACAGTATCTAATATTATGACTGTGATATATCCACAAACTACTGTCATATACAGTAACTAATATTATGACTGTGATATGTACACAATACACTGTCATATACAGTAACTAATATTATGACTGTGATATATCCACAGACTACTGTCATATACAGTAACTAATATTATGACTGTGAAATATACACAATACACTGTCATATACAGTATCTAATATTATGACTGTGATATATACACAATACACTGTCATATACAGTTACTAATATTATGACTGTGATATATATGCACAAACTACTGTCATTTACAGTAGCTAATATTATGTCTGTGATATATCCATAAACTACTGTCATAGAAAAAAAACTTATATTATGACTGTGACATATACCCAATACACTGTCATATACAATATCTAACATTATGACTGTGATATATCCACAAACTGTTGTCATATACAGTAGCTAATATTATGACTGTGATATATACACAATACACTGTCTTATACAGGAGCTAATTTTATGACTGTGATAAATACACAATACACTGTCATATACAGTAACTAATATTATGACTGTGATATGTACACAATACACTGTCATATACAGTAACTAATATTATGACTGTGACATATACACAATACACTGTCATATACAGTAACTAATATTATGACTGTGACATATACACAATACACTGTCATATACAGTAACTAATATGATGACTGTGATATATCCACAAACTACTGTCATATACAGTAATTAATATCATGACTGTGATATATCCACAAACTACTGTCATATACGGTAGCTAATATTATGACTGTAATATATACACAAACTACTGTCATATACAGTAGCTAATATTATTACTGTGATATATACACAAACTACTGTCATATACAGTTACTAATATTATGACTGTGATATATACACAAACTATTGTCATATACAGTAGCTAATATTATGACTGTTATATATATACAATACACTGTCATATACAGTAACTAATATTATGACTGTGATATATCCACAAACTAATGTCATATACAGTAGCTAATATTATGACTGTGATATATACACAATACAGTGTCATATACAGTAACTAATATTACGACTGTGACATATACACAATATACTGTCATACACAGTAACTAATATTATGACTGCGATACGTACACAATACAGTGTCATATACAGTAACTAATATTATGACTATGATATGTACACAATACACTGTCATATACAGTAACTAATATTATGACCGTGATATGTACATAATACATGTCATATACAGTAGCTAATATTATGACTGTGATATATACACAATACACTATCATATACAGTAAGAAATATTATGACTGTGATATGTACACAATACACTGTCATATACAGTAACTAATATTTTGACTGTGACATATACACAATACACTGTCATATACAGTAGCTAATATTATGACTGTGATATATACCAATACAGTGTCATATTCAGTAACTGATATTATGACTGTGAGATATACACAATACAGTGTCATATACAGTAACTAATATTATGACTGTGATATATCCACAAACTACTGTCATATACAGTAGTTAATATTATGACTGTGATATATACACAATACAGTGTCATATACAGTAACTAATATTATGACTGTGATATATACACAATACACTGTCATATACAGTAGCTAATATTATGACTGACATATACACAATACACTGTCATATACAGTATCTAATCTTATGACTGTGATATATCCACAAACTACTGTCATATACACTAACTAATATTATGACTGTGATATGTACACAATACACTGTCTTATACAGTAACTAATATTATGACTGTGATATATCCACGAACTACTGTCATATACAGTAACTAATATTATGACTGGGCTATATCCACAAACCACTGTCATATACAGTAGTTAATATTATGACTGTGATATATACACAATACACTGTCATATACAGCAGCTAATATTATGACTGTGATATATCCACAAACTACTGTCATATACAGTAGCTAATATTATCACTGTGATATGTACACAATACACTGTCATATACAGTATCGATATTATGACTGTGATATATCCACAAACTACTGTCATATACAGTAACTAATATTATGACTGTGATATATCCACAAACTACTGTCATATACAGTAACTAATATTATGACTGTGACATATACACAATACACTATCATATACAGTAGCTAATATTATGACTGTGATATATACACTATACACTGTCATATACAGTAGCTAATATTATGACAGTGACATATACACAATACACTGTCATATACAGTAACTAATATTATGACTGTGATATGTACACAATACAGTGTCATATACAGTAATTAATATTATGACTGTGACACATACACAATACACTGTCATATACAGTAGCTAATATTATGACTGACATATACACAATACACTGTCATATACAGTAACTAATATTATGACTGTGACATGTACACAATACACTGTCATATACAGTAACTAATATTATGACTGTGATATGTACACAATACAGTGTCATATAGAGTAACTAATATTATGACTGTGATATGTACACAATACATTGTCACATACAGTAAATAATATTATGACTGTGATATATACACAATACAGTGTCATATACAGTAGCTAATATTATGACTGTGATATGTACACAATACATTGTCATATACAGTAGCTAATAGTATAACTGTGATATGTACACAATACAGTGTCATATACAGTAGCTAACATTATGACTGTAATATATACACAATACAGTGTCATATTCAGTAGCTAATATTATGACTGTGATATGTACATAATACAGTGTTATATACAGTAGCTAATATTATGATTGTGATATATACACAATACAGTGTCATATACAGTAGCTAATATTATGACTGTGATATATACACAATACAGAGTCATATACAGTAGCTAATATTATGACTGTGATATATACACAATACATAGTCATATACAGTAGCTAATATTATGACTGTGATATATACACAATACAGTGTCATATACAGTAACTAATATTATGACTGTGATATATACACTATACATTGTCATATACAGTAACTAATATTATGACTGTGATATGCACACAATACAGTGTCATATACAGTAACTAATATTATGACTGTGATATATACAGAATACAGTGTCGTATACAGTAACTAATATTATGACTGTGATATATACACTATACATTGTCATATACAGTAACTAATATTATGACTGTGATATGCACACAATACAGTGTCATATACAGTAACTAATATTATGACTGTGATATATACACAATACACTGTCGTATACAGTAACTAATATTATGGCTGTGATATATACAATATACATTGTCATATACAGTAACTAATATTATGACTGTGATATATACACAATACAGTGTCATATACAGTAACTAATATTATGACTGTGATATATACACTATACATTGTCATATACAGTAACTAATATTATGAATGTGATATGCACACAATACAGTGTCATATACAGTAACTAATATTATGACTGTGATATATACACAATACAGTGTCGTATACAGTAACTAATATTATGACTGTGATATATACACTATACATTGTCATATACAGTAACTAATATTACGACTGTGATATGCACACAATACAGTGTCTTATACAGTAACTAATATTATGACTGTGATATATACACAATACAGCGTCATATACAGTAACCAATATTATGACTGTGATATATACACAATACAGTGTCATATACAGTAACTAATATTATGACTGTGATATGCACACAATACAGTGTCATATACAGTAAATAATATTATGACTGTGATATATACACAATACAGTGTCATATACAGTAGCTAATATTATGACTGTGATATATACACAATACAGAGTCATATAAAGTAGCGAATATTATGACTGTGATAAATACACAATACAGTGTCATATACAGTAGCTAATATTATGATTGTGATATATACACTATACATTGTCATATACAGTAACTAATATTATGACTGTGATATGCACAATACAGTGTCATATACAATATCTAATATTATGACTGTGATATATACACAATACAGTGTCATATACAGTAGCTAATCTTATGACTGTGATATATACACAATACAGTGTCATATACAGTAGCTAATATTATGACTGTGATTTATACACAATACATTGTCATATACAGTATCTAATTTTATGACTGTGATATATACACAATACATTGTCATATACAGTAACTAATATTATGACTGTGACATATACACAATACACTGTCATATACAGTAACTAATATTATGACTGTGATATGTACACAGTACACTGTCATATACAGTATCTAATATTATGACTGTGATATATCCACAAACTACTGTCATATACAGTAGCTAATATTATGACTGTGATATATACACAATACTGTCATATACAGTAACTAATATTATGACTATGATATATACACAAACTACTGTCATATACAGTAGCTAATATTATGACTGTGATATATACACAATACAGTGTCATATACAGTAACTCATATTATGACTGTGACATATACACAATACACTGTCGTATACAGTAACTAATATTATGACTGCGATATGTACACAATACAGTGTCATATACAGTAACTAATATTATGACTGTGATATGTACACAATACACTGTCATATACAGTAACTAATATTATGACCGTGATATGTACATAATACATTGTCATATACAGTAGCTAATATTAGGACTGTGATATATACACAATACTCTGTCATATACAGTAACTAATATTACGACTGTGACATATACACATTACACTGTCATATACAGTAACTAATATTATGACTGTGACATATACACAATACACTGTCATATACAGTAGGTAATATTATGACTGACATATACAGAATATACTGTCATATACAGTATCTAATATTATGACTGTGATATATCCACAAACTACTGTCATATACAGTAACTAATATTATGACTGTGATATGTACACAATACACTGTCATATACAGTAACTAATATTATGACTGTGATATATACACAATACTGTCATATACAGTAACTAATATTATGACTGTGATATATCCACAAACTACTGTCATATACACTAACTAATATTATGACTGTGATATGTACACAATACACTGTCTTATACAGTAACTAATATTATGACTGTGATATATCCACGAACTACTGTCATATACAGTAACTAATATTATGACTGTGATATATACACTATACATTGTCATATACAGTAACTAATATAATGACTGTGATATGCTCACAATACGGTGTCATATACAGTAACTAATATTATGACTGTGATATACACAGAATACAGTGTCGTATACAGTAACTAATGTTATGACTGTGATATATACACAAACTATTGTCATATACAGTAGCTAATATTATGACTGTTATATATATACAATACACTGTCATATACAGTAACTAATATTATGACTGTGATATATCCACAAACTAATGTCATATACAGTAGCTAATATTATGACTGTGATATATACACAATACAGTGTCATATACAGTAACTAATATTACGACTGTGACATATACACAATATACTGTCATACACAGTAACTAATATTATGACTGCGATACGTACACAATACAGTGTCATATACAGTAACTAATATTATGACTGTGATATGTACACAATACACTGTCATATACAGTAACTAATATTATGACCGTGATATGTACATAATACATGTCATATACAGTAGCTAATATTATGACTGTGATATATACACAATACACTATCATATACAGTAAGAAATATTATGACTGTGATATGTACACAATACACTGTCATATACAGTAACTAATATTTTGACTGTGACATATACACAATACACTGTCATATACAGTAGCTAATATTATGACTGTGATATATACCAATACAGTGTCATATTCAGTAACTGATATTATGACTGTGAGATATACACAATACAGTGTCATATACAGTAACTAATATTATGACTGTGATATATCCTCAAACTACTGTCATAGACAGTAGTTAATATTATGACTGTGATATATACACAATACAGTGTCATATACAGTAACTAATATTATGACTGTGATATATACACAATACACTGTCATATACAGTAGCTAATATTATGACTGACATATACACAATACACTGTCATATACAGTATCTAATCTTATGACTGTGATATATTCACAAACTACTGTCATATACACTAACTAATATTATGACTGTGATATGTACACAATACACTGTCTTATACAGTAACTAATATTATGACTGTGATATATCCACGAACTACTGTCATATACAGTAACTAATATTATGACTGGGCTATATCCACAAACCACTGTCATATACAGCAGTTAATATTATGACTGTGATATATACACAATACACTGTCATATACAGCAGCTAATATTATGACTGTGATATATCCACAAACTACTGTCATATACAGTAGCTAATATTATCACTGTGATATGTACACAATACACTGTCATATACAGTATCGATATTATGACTGTGATATATCCACAAACTACTGTCATATACAGTAACTAATATTATGACTGTGATATATCCACAAACTACTGTCATATACAGTAACTAATATTATGACTGTGACATATACACAATACACTATCATATACAGTAGCTAATATTATGACTGTGATATATACACTATACACTGTCATATACAGTAGCTAATATTATGACAGTGACATATACACAATACACTGTCATATACAGTAACTAATATTATGACTGTGATATGTACACAATACAGTGTCATATACAGTAATTAATATTATGACTGTGACACATACACAATACACTGTCATATACAGTAGCTAATATTATGACTGACATATACACAATACACTGTCATATACAGTAACTAATATTATGACTGTGACATGTACACAATACACTGTCATATACAGTAACTAATATTATGACTGTGATATGTACACAATACAGTGTCATATAGAGTAACTAATATTATGACTGTGATATGTACACAATACATTGTCATATACAGTAAATAATATTATGACTGTGATATATACACAATACAGTGTCATATACAGTAGCTAATATTATGACTGTGATATGTACACAATACATTGTCATATACAGTAGCTAATAGTATAACTGTGATATGTACACAATACAGTGTCATATACAGTAGCTAACATTATGACTGTAATATATACACAATACAGTGTCATATTCAGTAGCTAATATTATGACTGTGATATGTACATAATACAGTGTTATATACAGTAGCTAATATTATGATTGTGATATATACACAATACAGTGTCATATACAGTAGCTAATATTATGACTGTGATATATACACAATACAGAGTCATATACAGTAGCTAATATTATGACTGTGATATATACACAATACATAGTCATATACAGTAGCTAATATTATGACTGTGATATATACACAATACAGTGTCATATACAGTAACTAATATTATGACTGTGATATATACACTATACATTGTCATATACAGTAACTAATATTATGACTGTGATATGCACACAACACAGTGTCATATACAGTAACTAATATTATGACTGTGATATATACAGAATACAGTGTCGTATACAGTAACTAATATTATGACTGTGATATATACACTATACATTGTCATATACAGTAACTAATATTATGACTGTGATATGCACACAATACAGTGTCATATACAGTAACTAATATTATGACTGTGATATATACACAATACACTGTCGTATACAGTAACTAATATTATGGCTGTGATATATACAATATACATTGTCATATACAGTAACTAATATTTTGACTGTGATATATACACAATACAGTGTCATATACAGTAACTAATATTATGACTGTGATATATACACTATACATTGTCATATACAGTAACTAATATTATGAATGTGATATGCACACAATACAGTGTCATATACAGTAACTAATATTATGACTGTGATATATACACAATACAGTGTCGTATACAGTAACTAATATTATGACTGTGATATATACACTATTCATTGTCATATACAGTAACTAATATTACGACTGTGATATGCACACAATACAGTGTCATATACAGTAACTAATATTATGACTGTGATATATACACAATACAGTGTCATATACAGTAACCAATATTATGACTGTGATATATACACAATACAGTGTCATATACAGTAACTAATATTATGACTGTGATATGCACACAAAACAGTGTCATATACAGTAAATAATATTATGACTGTGATATATACACAATACAGTGTCATATACAGTAGCTAATATTATGACTGTGATATATACACAATACAGAGTCATATAAAGTAGCTAATATTATGACTGTGATAAATACACAATACAGTGTCATATACAGTAGCTAATATTATGATTGTGATATATACACTATACATTGTCATATACAGTAACTAATATTATGACTGTGATATGCACAATACAGTGTCATATACAATATCTAATATTATGACTGTGATATATACACAATACAGTGTCATATACAGTAGCTAATCTTATGACTGTGATATATACACAATACAGTGTCATATACAGTAGCTAATATTATGACTGTGATTTATACACAATACATTGTCATATACAGTATCTAATTTTATGACTGTGATATATACACAATACATTGTCATATACAGTAACTAATATTATGACTGTGACATATACACAATACACTGTCATATACAGTAACTAATATTATGACTGTGATATGTACACAGTACACTGTCATATACAGTATCTAATATTATGACTGTGATATATCCACAAACTACTGTCATATACAGTAGCTAATATTATGACTGTGATATATACACAATACTGTCATATACAGTAACTAATATTATGACTATGATATATACACAAACTACTGTCATATACAGTAGCTAATATTATGACTGTGATATATACACAATACAGTGTCATATACAGTAACTCATATTATGACTGTGACATATACACAATACACTGTCGTATACAGTAACTAATATTATGACTGCGATATGTACACAATACAGTGTCATATACAGTAACTAATATTATGACTGTGATATGTACACAATACACTGTCATATACAGTAACTAATATTATGACCGTGATATGTACATAATACATTGTCATATACAGTAGCTAATATTAGGACTGTGATATATACACAATACACTGTCATATACAGTAACTAATATTATGACTGTGATATGTACACAATACACTGTCATATACAGTAACTAATATTATGACTGTGAGATATACACAATACAGTGTCATATACAGTATCTAATATTATGACTGTGATATATCCACAATCTAATGTCATATACAGTAGTTAATATTATGACTGTGATATATACACAAAACAGTGTCATATACAGTAACTAATATTATGACTGTGACATATACACAATACACTGTCATATACAGTAGCTAATATTATGACTGACATATACACAGTACACTGTCATATACAGTATCTAATATTATGACTGTGATATATCCACAAACTACTGTCATATACACTAACTAATATTATGACTCTGATATGTACACAAACCACTGTCATATACAGTAGCTAATATTATGACTGTGATATTATCACAATACACTGTCATATACAGTAGCTAATATTATAACTGTGATATATCCACAAAGTACTGTCATATACAGTAGCTAATATTATGACTGTGATATGTACACAATGCACTGTCATATACAGTATCTAATATTATGACTGTGATATATCTACAAACTACTGTCATATACAGTAACTAATATTATGACTGTGATATACCCACAAACTACTGTCATATACAATAACTAATATTATGACTGTGATATATCCGCAAACTACTGTCATATACAGTAGCTAATGTTATGAATGTGATATATACACTATACATTGTCATATACAGTAACTAATATTATGACTGTGATATGCACACAATACAGTGTCATATACAGTATCTAATATTATGAGTGTGATATATACACAATACAGTGTCATATGCAGTAGCTAATTTTATGACTGTGATATATACACAATACAGTGTCATATACAGTAGCTAATATTATGACTGTGATATATACACAATACATTGTCATATACAGTAGCTAATATTATGACTGTGATACATACACAATACAGAGTCATATACAGTAACTAATATTACGACTGTGACATGTACACAATACACTGTCATATACAGTAACTAATATTATGACTGTGATATGTACACAATATACTGTCATATACAGTATCTAATATTATGACTGTAATATATCCACAAACTACTGTCATATACAGTAGCTAATATTATGACTGTGATATATACACAATACACTGTCATATACAGTAACTAATATTGTGACTGTGATATGTACACAATACACTGTCATATACAGTAACTAATATTATGACTGTGACATATACACAATACACTGTCATATACAGTAGCTAATATTATGTCTGTGATATATACACAATACAGTGTCATATTCAGTAACTAATATTATGACTGTGAGATATACACAATAGAGTGTCATATACAGTAACTAGTATTATGACCGTGATATATCCACAAACTACTGTCATATACAGTAGTAAATATTATGACTGTGATATATACACAATACAGTGTCATATACAGTAACTAATATTATGACGGCAATATGTACACAATACAGTGTCATATACAGTAACGAATATTATGACTGTGACATATACACAATACACTGTCATATACAGTAGCTAATATTATGACTGGCATATACACAATACACTGTCATATACAGTAGCTAATATTATGACTGTGATATATACACAATACAGAGTCATATACAGTAGCTAATATTATGACTGTGATAAATACACAATACAGTGTCATATACAGTAGCTAATATTATGACTGTGATATATACACTATACAATGTCATATACAGTAACTAATATTATGACTGTGATATGCACACAATACAGTGTCATATACAGTATCTAATATTATGACTGTGATATATACACAATACAGTGTCATATACGGTAGCTAATCTTATGACTGTGATATATACACAATACAGTGTCATATACAGTAACTAATATTATGACTGTGATCTATACACAATACAGTGTCATATAGAGTAGCTAATTTTATGACTGTGATATATACACAATACATTGTCATATACAGTAGCTAATTTTATGACTGTGATATATACACAATACAGTGTCATATACAGTAACTAATATTATGACTGTGAAATGTACACAATACAGTGTCATATACAGTAGCTAATATTATGACTGACATATAAACAATACACTGCCATATACAGTATCTAATATTATGACTGTGATATATCCACAAACTACTGTCATATACACTAACTAATATTATGACTCTGATATGTACACAATACACTGTCATATACAGTAACTAATATTATGACTCTGATATGTACACAATACACTGTCATATACAGTAACTAATATTACGACCGTGATATATCCACAAACCACTGTCATATACAGTAGCTAATATTATGACTGTGATATATACACAATACACTGTCATATACAGTAGCTAATATTATGACTGTGATATATCCACAAAGTACTGTCATATACAGTATCTAATATTATGACTGTGATATATGTACACAATACACTGTCATATACAGTATCTAATATTATGACTGTGATATATCCACAAACTACTGTCATATACAGTAACTAATATTATGACTGTGATATATCCGCAAACTACTGTCATATACACTAGCTAATGTTATGAATGAGATATATACACTATACATTGTCATATACAGTAACTAATATTATGACTGTGATATGCACACAATACAGTGTCATATACAGTATCTAATATTATGAGTGTGATATATACACAATACAGTGTCATATGCAGTAGCTAATTTTATGACTGTGATATATACACAATACAGTGTCATATACAGTAGCTAATATTATGACTGTTATTTATACACAATACATTGTCATATACAGTAGCTAATTTTATGACTGTGATATATACACAATACATTGTCATATACAGTAGCTAATATTATGACTGTAATATATACACAATACATTGCCATATACAGTAGCTAATATTATGACTGTGATACATACACAATACAGTGTCATATACAGTAACAAATATTATGACTGTGACATGTACACAATACACTGTCATATACAGTAACTAATATTATGACTGTGATATGTACACAATACACTGTCATATATAGTATCTAATATTATGACTGTGATATATCCACAAACTACTGTCATATACAGTAGCTAATATTATGACTGTGATATATACACAATACACTGTCATATACAGTAACTAATATTATGACTGTGATATGTACACAATACACTGTCATATACAGTAACTAATATTATGACTGTGACATATACACAATACACTGTCATATACAGTAGCTAACATTATGACTGTGATATATACACAATACAGTGTCATATTCAGTAACTAATATTATGACTGTGAGATATACACAATACAGTGTCATATACAGTAACTAATATTATGACCGTGGTATATCCACAAACTACTGTCATATACAGTAGTTAATATTATGACTGTGATATATACACAATACAGTGTCATATACAGTAACTAATATTATGACTGTGATATATCCACAAACTACTGTCATATACAGTAACTAATATTATGACTGTGATATATCCACAAACCACTGTCATATAGTGTAGCTAATATTATGACTGTGATATATACACAATACACTGTCATATACAGTAGCTAATATTATGACTGTGATATATACACAATACACTGTCATATACAGTAGCTAATATTATGACTATGATATATACACAATACACTGTCATATACAGTAGCTAATATTATGACTGTGATATATACACAATACACTGTCATATACAGTATCTAATATTATGACTGTGATATATCCACAAACTACTGTCATATACAGTAACTAATATTATGACTGTAATATATACACAAACTACTGTCATATACAGTAACTAATATTATGACTGTGATATATCCGCAAACTACTGTCATATACAGTAGCTAATATTATGACTGTGATATATACACAATACACTGTCATATACAGTAACTAATATTATGACTGTGACATATACACAATACACTGTCATATACAGTATCTAATATTATGACTGTGATATACACACAATACACTGTCATATACAGTAGCTAATATTATGACTGTGACATATACACAATACACTGTCATATACAGTAGCTAATTTTATGACTGTGATAAATACACAATACACTGTCATATACAGTAACTAATATTATGACTTTGATATGTACACAATACACTGTCTTATACAGTAACTAATATTAAGACTGTGACATATACACAATACATTGTCATATACAGTAACTAATATTATGACTGTGACATATACACAATACACTGTCATATACAGTAACTAATATTATGACTGTGACATATACACAATACACTGTCATATACAGTAAGTAATATTATGACTGTGACATATACACAATACACTGTCATATACAGTAACGAATATTATGACTGTGACATATACACAGTACACTGTCATATACAGTAACTAATATTATGACTGTGACATATACACAATACACAGTCATATACAGTAGCTAATATTATGACTGACATATGCAGAATACACTGTCATATACAGTATCTAATATTATGACTGTGATATATCCACAAACTACTGTCATATACAGTAACTAATATTATGACTGTGATATGTACACAATACACTGTCATATACAGTAACTAATATTATGACTGTGATATATCCACAGACTACTGTCATATACAGTAACTAATATTATGACTGTGAAATATACACAATACACTGTCATATACAGTATCTAATATTATGACTGTGATATATACACAATACACTGTCATATACAGTTACTAATATTATGACTGTGATATATATGCACAAACTACTGTCATTTACAGTAGCTAATATTATGTCTGTGATATATCCATAAACTACTGTCATAGAAAAAAAACTTATATTATGACTGTGACATATACCCAATACACTGTCATATACAATATCTAACATTATGACTGTGATATATCCACAAACTGTTGTCATATACAGTAGCTAATATTATGACTGTGATATATACACAATACACTGTCTTATACAGGAGCTAATTTTATGACTGTGATAAATACACAATACACTGTCATATACAGTAACTAATATTATGACTGTGATATGTACACAATACACTGTCATATACAGTAACTAATATTATGACTGTGACATATACACAATACACTGTCATATACAGTAACTAATATTATGACTGTGACATATACACAATACACTGTCATATACAGTAACTAATATGATGACTGTGATATATCCACAAACTACTGTCATATACAGTAATTAATATCATGACTGTGATATATCCACAAACTACTGTCATATACGGTAGCTAATATTATGACTAATATATACACAAACTACTGTCATATACAGTAGCTAATATTATTACTGTGATATATACACAAACTACTGTCATATACAGTTACTAATATTATGACTGTGATATATACACAAACTACTGTCATATACAGTAGCTAATATTATGACTGTGATATGTACACAATACACTGTCATATACAGTTGCTAATATTATGACTGTGATATATCCACAAACTACTGTTATATACAGTAACTAATATTATGACTGTGATATATACACAATACACTGTCATATACAGTAACTAATATTATGACGGTGATATATCCACAGCCTACTGTCATTTACAGTAGCTAATATTATGACTGTGATATATGCACAAACTACTGTCATATAAAGTAACTAATATTTTGACTGTGAAATATACACAATACACTGTCATATACAGTATCTAATATTATGACTGTGATATATCCACAAACTGTTGTCATATACAGTAGCTCATATTATGACTGTGATAAATACACAATACACTGTCATATACAGTAACTAATATCATATATATATGTCGTCCTCCGTGGACTGGTGGTACCGTACTAGCCTCTAGTTCCCAAGGCCGCGGGTTCAAACCCGGCGGAGAGCGATGGATTTTTTTCGGGCGTAAAAATCGTTAGCACGGCTTCCTTCGGAAGGGAAGTAAAGCCGGTGGTCCCGTGTCGTAGATTTACGGCACGTAAAAGAACCTCAAGCCTGATAAAGAGGCCTCTGAGCAAAATTACAGGTGTTTCACGCCCAATATAGAATGGGACGCTAAGAACCATAGTAGTTAAAGAGCGTCCATAAATAAAACTCAATTTGTTTATTTACTAATATTATGACTGTGACATATACGCAATACACTGTCATATACAGTAACTAATATTATGACTGTGACATATACACAATACACTGTCATATACAGTAACTAATATTATGATTGTGACATATACACAATACACTGTCATATACAGTAAGTAATATTATGACTGTGACATATACACAATACTCTGTCATATACAGTAACTAATATTACGACTGTGACATATACACATTACACTGTCATATACAGTAACTAATATTATGACTGTGACATATACACAATACACTGTCATATACAGTAGGTAATATTATGACTGACATATACAGAATATACTGTCATATACAGTATCTAATATTATGACTGTGATATATCCACAAACTACTGTCATATACAGTAACTAATATTATGACTGTGATATGTACACAATACACTGTCATATACAGTAACTAATATTATGACTGTGATATATACACAATACTGTCATATACAGTAACTAATATTATGACTGTGATATATCCACAAACTACTGTCATATACACTAACTAATATTATGACTGTGATATGTACACAATACACTGTCTTATACAGTAACTAATATTATGACTGTGATATATCCACGAACTACTGTCATATACAGTAACTAATATTATGACTGTGATATATACACTATACATTGTCATATACAGTAACTAATATAATGACTGTGATATGCTCACAATACGGTGTCATATACAGTAACTAATATTATGACTGTGATATACACAGAATACAGTGTCGTATACAGTAACTAATGTTATGACTGTGATATATACACAAACTATTGTCATATACAGTAGCTAATATTATGACTGTTATATATATACAATACACTGTCATATACAGTAACTAATATTATGACTGTGATATATCCACAAACTAATGTCATATACAGTAGCTAATATTATGACTGTGATATATACACAATACAGTGTCATATACAGTAACTAATATTACGACTGTGACATATACACAATATACTGTCATACACAGTAACTAATATTATGACTGCGATACGTACACAATACAGTGTCATATACAGTAACTAATATTATGACTATGATATGTACACAATACACTGTCATATACAGTAACTAATATTATGACCGTGATATGTACATAATACATGTCATATACAGTAGCTAATATTATGACTGTGATATATACACAATACACTATCATATACAGTAAGAAATATTATGACTGTGATATGTACACAATACACTGTCATATACAGTAACTAATATTTTGACTGTGACATATACACAATACACTGTCATATACAGTAGCTAATATTATGACTGTGATATATACCAATACAGTGTCATATTCAGTAACTGATATTATGACTGTGAGATATACACAATACAGTGTCATATACAGTAACTAATATTATGACTGTGATATATCCACAAACTACTGTCATATACAGTAGTTAATATTATGACTGTGATATATACACAATACAGTGTCATATACAGTAACTAATATTATGACTGTGATATATACACAATACACTGTCATATACAGTAGCTAATATTATGACTGACATATACACAATACACTGTCATATACAGTATCTAATCTTATGACTGTGATATATCCACAAACTACTGTCATATACACTAACTAATATTATGACTGTGATATGTACACAATACACTGTCTTATACAGTAACTAATATTATGACTGTGATATATCCACGAACTACTGTCATATACAGTAACTAATATTATGACTGGGCTATATCCACAAACCACTGTCATATACAGTAGTTAATATTATGACTGTGATATATACACAATACACTGTCATATACAGCAGCTAATATTATGACTGTGATATATCCACAAACTACTGTCATATACAGTAGCTAATATTATCACTGTGATATGTACACAATACACTGTCATATACAGTATCGATATTATGACTGTGATATATCCACAAACTACTGTCATATACAGTAACTAATATTATGACTGTGATATATCCACAAACTACTGTCATATACAGTAACTAATATTATGACTGTGACATATACACAATACACTATCATATACAGTAGCTAATATTATGACTGTGATATATACACTATACACTGTCATATACAGTAGCTAATATTATGACAGTGACATATACACAATACACTGTCATATACAGTAACTAATATTATGACTGTGATATGTACACAATACAGTGTCATATACAGTAATTAATATTATGACTGTGACACATACACAATACACTGTCATATACAGTAGCTAATATTATGACTGACATATACACAATACACTGTCATATACAGTAACTAATATTATGACTGTGACATGTACACAATACACTGTCATATACAGTAACTAATATTATGACTGTGATATGTACACAATACAGTGTCATATAGAGTAACTAATATTATGACTGTGATATGTACACAATACATTGTCATATACAGTAAATAATATTATGACTGTGATATATACACAATACAGTGTCATATACAGTAGCTAATATTATGACTGTGATATGTACACAATACATTGTCATATACAGTAGCTAATAGTATAACTGTGATATGTACACAATACAGCGTCATATACAGTAGCTAACATTATGACTGTAATATATACACAATACAGTGTCATATTCAGTAGCTAATATTATGACTGTGATATGTACATAATACAGTGTTATATACAGTAGCTAATATTATGATTGTGATATATACACAATACAGTGTCATATACAGTAGCTAATATTATGACTGTGATATATACACAATACAGAGTCATATACAGTAGCTAATATTATGACTGTGATATATACACAATACATAGTCATATACAGTAGCTAATATTATGACTGTGATATATACACAATACAGTGTCATATACAGTAACTAATATTATGACTGTGATATATACACTATACATTGTCATATACAGTAACTAATATTATGACTGTGATATGCACACAATACAGTGTCATATACAGTAACTAATATTATGACTGTGATATATACAGAATACAGTGTCGTATAAAGTAACTAATATTATGACTGTGATATATACACTATACATTGTCATATACAGTAACTAATATTATGACTGTGATATGCACACAATACAGTGTCATATACAGTAACTAATATTATGACTGTGATATATACACAATACACTGTCGTATACAGTAACTAATATTATGGCTGTGATATATACAATATACATTGTCATATACAGTAACTAATATTATGACTGTGATATATACACAATACAGTGTCATATACAGTAACTAATATTATGACTGTGATATATACACTATACATTGTCATATACAGTAACTAATATTATGAATGTGATATGCACACAATACAGTGTCATATACAGTAACTAATATTATGACTGTGATATATACACAATACAGTGTCGTATACAGTAACTAATATTATGACTGTGATATATACACTATACATTGTCATATACAGTAACTAATATTACGACTGTGATATGCACACAATACAGTGTCATATACAGTAACTAATATTATGACTGTGATATATACACAATACAGTGTCATATACAGTAACCAATATTATGACTGTGATATATACACAATACAGTGTCATATACAGTAACTAATATTATGACTGTGATATGCACACAATACAGTGTCATATACAGTAAATAATATTATGACTGTGATATATACACAATACAGTGTCATATACAGTAGCTAATATTATGACTGTGATATATACACAATACAGAGTCATATAAAGTAGCTAATATTATGACTGTGATAAATACACAATACAGTGTCATATACAGTAGCTAATATTATGATTGTGATATATACACTATACATTGTCATATACAGTAACTAATATTATGACTGTGATATGCACAATACAGTGTCATATACAATATCTAATATTATGACTGTGATATATACACAATACAGTGTCATATACAGTAGCTAATCTTATGACTGTGATATATACACAATACAGTGTCATATACAGTAGCTAATATTATGACTGTGATTTATACACAATACATTGTCATATACAGTATCTAATTTTATGACTGTGATATATACACAATACATTGTCATATACAGTAACTAATATTATGACTGTGACATATACACAATACACTGTCATATACAGTAACTAATATTATGACTGTGATATGTACACAGTACACTGTCATATACAGTATCTAATATTATGACTGTGATATATCCACAAACTACTGTCATATACAGTAGCTAATATTATGACTGTGATATATACACAATACTGTCATATACAGTAACTAATATTATGACTATGATATATACACAAACTACTGTCATATACAGTAGCTAATATTATGACTGTGATATATACACAATACAGTGTCATATACAGTAACTCATATTATGACTGTGACATATACACAATACACTGTCGTATACAGTAACTAATATTATGACTGCGATATGTACACAATACAGTGTCATATACAGTAACTAATATTATGACTGTGATATGTACACAATACACTGTCATATACAGTAACTAATATTATGACCGTGATATGTACATAATACATTGTCATATACAGTAGCTAATATTAGGACTGTGATATATACACAATACTCTGTCATATACAGTAACTAATATTACGACTGTGACATATACACATTACACTGTCATATACAGTAACTAATATTATGACTGTGACATATACACAATACACTGTCATATACAGTAGGTAATATTATGACTGACATATACAGAATATACTGTCATATACAGTATCTAATATTATGACTGTGATATATCCACAAACTACTGTCATATACAGTAACTAATATTATGACTGTGATATGTACACAATACACTGTCATATACAGTAACTAATATTATGACTGTGATATATACACAATACTGTCATATACAGTAACTAATATTATGACTGTGATATATCCACAAACTACTGTCATATACACTAACTAATATTATGACTGTGATATGTACACAATACACTGTCTTATACAGTAACTAATATTATGACTGTGATATATCCACGAACTACTGTCATATACAGTAACTAATATTATGACTGTGATATATACACTATACATTGTCATATACAGTAACTAATATAATGACTGTGATATGCTCACAATACGGTGTCATATACAGTAACTAATATTATGACTGTGATATACACAGAATACAGTGTCGTATACAGTAACTAATGTTATGACTGTGATATATACACAAACTATTGTCATATACAGTAGCTAATATTATGACTGTTATATATATACAATACACTGTCATATACAGTAGTTAATATTATGACTGTGATATATACACAATACAGTGTCATATACAGTAACTAATATTATGACTGTGATATATACACAATACACTGTCATATACAGTAGCTAATATTATGACTGACATATACACAATACACTGTCATATACAGTATCTAATCTTATGACTGTGATATATCCACAAACTACTGTCATATACACTAACTAATATTATGACTGTGATATGTACACAATACACTGTCTTATACAGTAACTAATATTATGACTGTGATATATCCACGAACTACTGTCATATACAGTAACTAATATTATGACTGGGCTATATCCACAAACCACTGTCATATACAGCAGTTAATATTATGACTGTGATATATACACAATACACTGTCATATACAGCAGCTAATATTATGACTGTGATATATCCACAAACTACTGTCATATACAGTAGCTAATATTATCACTGTGATATGTACACAATACACTGTCATATACAGTATCGATATTATGACTGTGATATATCCACAAACTACTGTCATATACAGTAACTAATATCATGACTGTGATATATCCACAAACTACTGTCATATACAGTAACTAATATTATGACTGTGACATATACACAATACACTATCATATACAGTAGCTAATATTATGACTGTGATATATACACTATACACTGTCATATACAGTAGCTAATATTATGACAGTGACATATACACAATACACTGTCATATACAGTAACTAATATTATGACTGTGATATGTACACAATACAGTGTCATATACAGTAATTAATATTATGACTGTGACACATACACAATACACTGTCATATACAGTAGCTAATATTATGACTGACATATACACAATACACTGTCATATACAGTAACTAATATTATGACTGTGACATGTACACAATACACTGTCATATACAGTAACTAATATTATGACTGTGATATGTACACAATACAGTGTCATATAGAGTAACTAATATTATGACTGTGATATGTACACAATACATTGTCATATACAGTAAATAATATTATGACTGTGATATATACACAATACAGTGTCATATACAGTAGCTAATATTATGACTGTGATATGTACACAATACATTGTCATATACAGTAGCTAATAGTATAACTGTGATATGTACACAATACAGTGTCATATACAGTAGCTAACATTATGACTGCAATATATACACAATACAGTGTCATATTCAGTAGCTAATATTATGACTGTGATATGTACATAATACAGTGTTATATACAGTAGCTAATATTATGATTGTGATATATACACAATACAGTGTCATATACAGTAGCTAATATTATGACTGTGATATATACACAATACAGAGTCATATACAGTAGCTAATATTATGACTGTGATATATACACAATACATAGTCATATACAGTAGCTAATATTATGACTGTGATATATACACAATACAGTGTCATATACAGTAACTAATATTATGACTGTGATATATACACTATACATTGTCATATACAGTAACTAATATTATGACTGTGATATGCACACAATACAGTGTCATATACAGTAACTAATATTATGACTGTGATATATACAGAATACAGTGTCGTATACAGTAACTAGTATTATGACTGTGATATATACACTATACATTGTCATATACAGTAACTAATATTATGACTGTGATATGCACACAATACAGTGTCATATACAGTAACTAATATTATGACTGTGATATATACACAATACACTGTCGTATACAGTAACTAATATTATGGCTGTGATATATACAATATACATTGTCATATACAGTAACTAATATTATGACTGTGATATATACACAATACAGTGTCATATACAGTAACTAATATTATGACTGTGATATATACACTATACATTGTCATATACAGTAACTAATATTATGAATGTGATATGCACACAATACAGTGCCATATACAGTAACTAATATTATGACTGTGATATATACACTATACATTGTCATATACAGTAACTAATATTACGACTGTGATATGCACACAATACAGTGTCATATACAGTAACTAATATTATGACTGTGATATATACACAATACAGTGTCATATACAGTAACCAATATTATGACTGTGATATATACACAATACAGTGTCATATACAGTAACTAATATTATGACTGTGATATGCACACAATACAGTGTCATATACAGTAAATAATATTATGACTGTGATATATACACAATACAGTGTCATATACAGTAGCAAATATTATGACTGTGATATATACACAATACAGAGTCATATAAAGTAGCTAATATTATGACTGTGATAAATACACAATACAGTGTCATATACAGTAGCTAATATTATGATTGTGATATATACACTATACATTGTCATATACAGTAACTAATATTATGACTGTGATATGCACAATACAGTGTCATATACAATATCTAATATTATGACTGTGATATATACACAATACAGTGTCATATACAGTAGCTAATCTTATGACTGTGATATATATACAATACAGTGTCATATACAGTAGCTAATATTATGACTGTGATTTATACACAATACATTGTCATATACAGTATCTAATTTTATGACTGTGATATATACACAATACATTGTCATATACAGTAACTAATATTATGACTGTGACATATACACAATACACTGTCATATACAGTAACTAATATTATGACTGTGATATGTACACAGTACACTGTCATATACAGTATCTAATATTATGACTGTGATATATCCACAAACTACTGTCATATACAGTAGCTAATATTATGACTGTGATATATACACAATACTGTCATATACAGTAACTAATATTATGACTATGATATATACACAAACTACTGTCATATACAGTAGCTAATATTATGACTGTGATATATACACAATACAGTGTCATATACAGTAACTCATATTATGACTGTGACATATACACAATACACTGTCGTATACAGTAACTAATATTATGACTGCGATATGTACACAATACAGTGTCATATACAGTAACTAATATTATGACTGTGATATGTACACAATACACTGTCATATACAGTAACTAATATTATGACCGTGATATGTACATAATACATTGTCATATACAGTAGCTAATATTAGGACTGTGATATATACACAATACACTGTCATATACAGTAACTAATATTATGACTGTGATATGTACACAATACACTGTCATATACAGTAACTAATATTATGACTGTGAGATATACACAATACAGTGTCATATACAGTATCTAATATTATGACTGTGATATATCCACAATCTAATGTCATATACAGTAGTTAATATTATGACTGTGATATATATACAAAACAGTGTCATATACAGTAACTAATATTATGACTGTGACATATACACAATACACTGTCATATACAGTAGCTAATATTATGACTGACATATACACAGTACACTGTCATATACAGTATCTAATATTATGACTGTGATATATCCACAAACTACTGTCATATACACTAACTAATATTATGACTCTGATATGTACACAAACCACTGTCATATACAGTAGCTAATATTATGACTGTGATATTATCACAATACACTGTCATATACAGTAGCTAATATTATAACTGTGATATATCCACAAAGTACTGTCATATACAGTAGCTAATATTATGACTGTGATATGTACACAATACACTGTCATATACAGTATCTAATATTATGACTGTGATATATCTACAAACTACTGTCATATACAGTAACTAATATTATGACTGTGATATATCCGCAAACTACTGTCATATACAGTAGCTAATGTTATGAATGTGATATATACACTATACATTGTCATATACAGTAACTAATATTATGACTGTGATATGCACACAATACAGTGTCATATACAGTATCTAATATTATGAGTGTGATATATACACAATACAGTGTCATATGCAGTAGCTAATTTTATGACTGTGATATATACACAATACATTGTCATATACAGTAACTAATATTATGACTGTGACATATACACAATACACTGTCATATACAGTAACTAATATTATGACTGTGATATGTACACAGTACACTGTCATATACAGTATCTAATATTATGACTGTGATATATCCACAAACTACTGTCATATACAGTAGCTAATATTATGACTGTGATATATACACAATACTGTCATATACAGTAACTAATATTATGACTATGATATATACACAAACTACTGTCATATACAGTAGCTAATATTATGACTGTGATATATACACAATACAGTGTCATATACAGTAACTCATATTATGACTGTGACATATACACAATACACTGTCGTATACAGTAACTAATATTATGACTGCGATATGTACACAATAGTGTCATATACAGTAACTAATATTATGACTGTGATATGTACACAATACACTGTCATATACAGTAACTAATATTATGACCGTGATATGTACATAATACATTGTCATATACAGTAGCTAATATTAGGACTGTGATATATACACAATACACTGTCATATACAGTAACTAATATTATGACTGTGATATGTACACAATACACTGTCATATACAGTAACTAATATTATGACTGTGAGATATACACAATACAGTGTCATATACAGTATCTAATATTATGACTGTGATATATCCACAATCTAATGTCATATACAGTAGTTAATATTATGACTGTGATATATATACAAAACAGTGTCATATACAGTAACTAATATTATGACTGTGACATATACACAATACACTGTCATATACAGTAGCTAATATTATGACTGACATATACACAGTACACTGTCATATACAGTATCTAATATTATGACTGTGATATATCCACAAACTACTGTCATATACACTAACTAATATTATGACTCTGATATGTACACAAACCACTGTCATATACAGTAGCTAATATTATGACTGTGATATTATCACAATACACTGTCATATACAGTAGCTAATATTATAACTGTGATATATCCACAAAGTACTGTCATATACAGTAGCTAATATTATGACTGTGATATGTACACAATACACTGTCATATACAGTATCTAATATTATGACTGTGATATATCTACAAACTACTGTCATATACAGTAACTAATATTATGACTGTGATATACCCACAAACTACTGTCATATACAATAACTAATATTATGACTGTGATATATCCGCAAACTACTGTCATATACAGTAGCTAATGTTATGAATGTGATATATACACTATACATTGTCATATACAGTAACTAATATTATGACTGTGATATGCACACAATACAGTGTCATATACAGTATCTAATATTATGAGTGTGATATATACACAATACAGTGTCATATGCAGTAGCTAATTTTATGACTGTGATATATACACAATACAGTGTCATATACAGTAGCTAATATTATGACTGTGATATATACACAATACATTGTCATATACAGTAGCTAATATTATGACTGTGATACATACACAATACAGTGTCATATACAGTAACTAATATTACGACTGTGACATGTACACAATACACTGTCATATACAGTAACTAATATTATGACTGTGATATGTACACAATATACTGTCATATACAGTATCTAATATTATGACTGTAATATATCCACAAACTACTGTCATATACAGTAGCTAATATTATGACTGTGATATATACACAATACACTGTCATATACAGTAACTAATATTGTGACTGTGATATGTACACAATACACTGTCATATACAGTAACTAATATTATGACTGTGACATATACACAATACACTGTCATATACAGTAGCTAATATTATGACTGTGATATATACACAATACAGTGTCATATTCAGTAACTAATATTATGACTGTGAGATATACACAATAGAGTGTCATATACAGTAACTAGTATTATGACCGTGATATATCCACAAACTACTGTCATATACAGTAGTTAATATTATGACTGTGATATATACACAATACAGTGTCATATACAGTAACTAATATTATGACGGCAATATGTACACAATACAGTGTCGTATACAGTAACGAATATTATGACTGTGACATATACACAATACACTGTCATATACAGTAGCTAATATTATGACTGGCATATACACAATACACTGTCATATACAGTAGCTAATATTATGACTGTGATATATACACAATACAGAGTCATATACAGTAGCTAATATTATGACTGTGATAAATACACAATACAGTGTCATATACAGTAGCTAATATTATGACTGTTATATATAGACTATACAATGTCATATACAGTAACTAATATTATGACTGTGATATGCACACAATACAGTGTCATATACAGTATCTAATATTATGACTGTGATATATACACAATACAGTGTCATATACAGTAGCTAATCTTATGACTGTGATATATACACAATACAGTGTCATATACAGTAACTAATATTATGACTGTGATCTATACACAATACAGTGTCATATAGAGTAGCTAATTTTATGACTGTGATATATACACAATACATTGTCATATACAGTAGCTAATTTTATGACTGTGATATATACACAATACAGTGTCATATACAGTAACTAATATTATGACTGTGAAATGTACACAATACAGTGTCATATACAGTAGCTAATATTATGACTGACATATAAACAATACACTGCCATATACAGTATCTAATATTATGACTGTGATATATCCACAAACTACTGTCATATACACTAACTAATATTATGACTCTGATATGTACACAATACACTGTCATATACAGTAACTAATATTTTGACTCTGATATGTACACAATACACTGTCATATACAGTAACTAATATTATGACCGTGATATATCCACAAACCACTGTCATATACAGTAGCTAATATTATGACTGTGATATATACACAATACACTGTCATATACAGTAGCCCATATTATGACTGTGATATATCCACAAAGTACTGTCATATACAGTATCTAATATTATGACTGTGATATATGTACACAATACACTGTCATATACAGTATCTAATATTATGACTGTGATATATCCACAAGCTACTGTCATATACAGTAACTAATATTATGACTGTGATATATCCGCAAACTATTGTCATATACACTAGCTAATGTTATGAATGAGATATATACACTATACATTGTCATATACAGTAACTAATATTATGACTGTGATATGCACACAATACAGTGTCATATACAGTATCTAATATTATGAGTGTGATATATACACAATACAGTGTCATATGCAGTAGCTAATTTTATGACTGTGATATATACACAATACAGTGTCATATACAGTAGCTAATATTATGACTGTTATTTATACACAATACATTGTCATATACAGTAGCTAACTTTATGACTGTGATATATACACAATACATTGTCATATACAGTAGCTAATATTATGACTGTAATATATACACAATACATTGCCATATACAGTAGCTAATATTATGACTGTGATACATACACAATACAGTGTCATATACAGTAACAAATATTATGACTGTGACATGTACACAATACACTGTCATATACAGTAACTAATATTATGACTGTGATATGTACACAATACACTGTCATATACAGTATCTAATATTATGACTGTGATATATCCACAAACTACTGTCATATACAGTAGCTAATATTATGACTGTGATATATACACAATACACTGTCATATACAGTAACTAATATTATGACTGTGATATGTACACAATACACTGTCATATACAGTAACTAATATTATGACTGTGACATATACACAATACACTGTCATATACAGTAGCTAATATTATGACTGTGATATATACACAATACAGTGTCATATTCAGTAACTAATATTATGACTGTGAGATATACACAATACAGTGTCATATACAGTAACTAATATTATGACCGTGGTATATCCACAAACTACTGTCATATACAGTAGTTAATATTATGACTGTGATATATACACAATACAGTGTCATATACAGTAACTAATATTATGACTGATATATCCACAAACTACTGTCATATACAGTAACTAATATTATGACTGTGATATATCCACAAACCACTGTCATATAGTGTAGCTAATATTATGACTGTGATATATACACAATACACTGTCATATACAGTAGCTAATATTATGACTGTGATATATACACAATACACTGTCATATACAGTAGCTAATATTATGACTATGATATATACACAATACACTGTCATATACAGTAGCTAATATTATGACTGTGATATATACACAATACACTGTCATATACAGTATCTAATATTATGACTGTGATATATCCACAAACTACTGTCATATACAGTAACTAATATTATGACTGTAATATATACACAAACTACTGTCATATACAGTAACTAATATTATGACTGTGATATATCCGCAAACTACTGTCATATACAGTAGCTAATATTATGACTGTGATATATACACAATACACTGTCATATACAGTAACTAATATTATGACTGTGACATATACACAATACACTGTCATATACAGTAGCTAATTTTATGACTGTGATAAATACACAATACACTGTCATATACAGTAACTAATATTATGACTGTGATATGTACACAATACACTGTCTTATACAGTAACTAATATTAAGACTGTGACATATACACAATACATTGTCATATACAGTAACTAATATTATGACTGTGACATATACACAATACACTGTCATATACAGTAACTAATATTATGACTGTGACATATACACAATACACTGTCATATACAGTAAGTAATATTATGACTGTGACATATACACAATACACTGTCATATACAGTAACGAATATTATGACTGTGACATATACACAGTACACTGTCATATACAGTAACTAATATTATGACTGTGACATATACACAATACACAGTCATATACAGTAGCTAATATTATGACTGACATATGCAGAATACACTGTCATATACAGTATCTAATATTATGACTGTGATATATCCACAAACTACTGTCATATACAGTAACTAATATTATGACTGTGATATGTACACAATACACTGTCATATACAGTAACTAATATTATGACTGTGATATATCCACAGACTACTGTCATATACAGTAACTAATATTATGACTGTGAAATATACACAATACGCTGTCATATACAGTATCTAATATTATGACTGTGATATATACACAATACACTGTCATATACAGTTACTAATATTATGACTGTGATATATATGCACAAACTACTGTCATTTACAGTAGCTAATATTATGTCTGTGATATATCCATAAACTACTGTCATAGAAAAAAAACTTATATTATGACTGTGACATATACCCAATACACTGTCATATACAATATCTAACATTATGACTGTGATATATCCACAAACTGTTGTCATATACAGTAGCTAATATTATGACTGTGACATATACACAATACACTGTCTTATACAGAAGCTAATTTTATGACTGTGATAAATACACAATACACTGTCATATACAGTAACTAATATTATGACTGTGATATGTACACAATACACTGTCATATACAGTAACTTATATTATGACTGTGACATATACACAATACACTGTCATATACAGTAACTAATATTATGACTGTGACATATACACAATACACTGTCATATACAGTAACTAATATTATGACTGTGATATATCCGCAAACTACTGTCATATACAGTAGCTAATATTATGACTGTGATATGTGCACAATACACTGTCATATACAGTATCTAATATTATGACTGTGATATATCCACAAACTACTGTCATATACAGTAACTATAATTATGACTGTGAATTATCCACAAACTACTCTCATATACAGTAACTAATATTATGACTGTGATATATCCGCAAACTACTGTCATATACAGTAGCTAATATTATGACTGTGATATATACACAGTACACTGTCATATACCGTAACTAATATTATGACTGTGACATATACACAATACACTGTCATATACAGTAGTTAATATTATGCCTGTGATATATAGACAATACACTGTCATATACAGTAGCTAATATTATGACTGTGACATATACACAATACACTGTCATATACAGTAGCTAATATTATGACTGTGACATATTCACAATACACTGTCATATACAGTATCTAATATTATGACTGAGATATATTCACAAACTACTGTCATATACAGTAGCTAATATTATGACTGTGATATATACACAATACACTGTCATATACAGTAACTAATATTATGACTGTGATATATACACAAACTACTGTCATATACAGTAACTAATATTATGACTGTGATATATCCACAAACTACTGTCATATACAGTAACTAATATCATGACTGTGATATATCCACAAACTACTGTCATATACGGTAGCTAATATTATGACTGTAATATATACACAAACTACTGTCATATACAGTAGCTAATATTATTACTGTGATATATACACAAACTACTGTCATATACAGTTACTAATATTATGACTGTGATATATACACAAACTACTGTCATATACAGTAGCTAATATTATGACTGTGATATGTACACAATACACTGTCATATACAGTTGCTAATATTATGACTGTGATATATCCACAAACTACTGTTATATACAGTAACTAATATTATGACTGTGATATATACACAATACACTGTCATATACAGTAACTAATATTATGACGGTGATATATCCACAGCCTACTGTCATTTACAGTAGCCAATATTATGACTGTGATATATGCACAAACTACTGTCATATAAAGTAACTAATATTATGACTGTGAAATATACACAATACACTGTCATATACAGTATCTAATATTATGACTGTGATATATCCACAAACTGTTGTCATATACAGTAGCTCATATTATGACTGTGATAAATACACAATACACTGTCATATACAGTAACTAATATTATATATATATGTCGTCCTCCGTGGACTGGTGGTACCGTACTAGCCTCTAGTTCCCAAGGCCGCGGGTTCAAACCCGGCGGAGGGCGATGGATTTTTTCGGGCGTAAAAGTCGTTAGCACGGCTTCCTTCGGAAGGGAAGTAAAGCCGGTGGTCCCGTGTCGTAGATTTACGGCACGTAAAAGAACCTCAAGCCTGATAAAGAGGCCTCTGAGCAAAATTACACGTGTTTCACGCCCAATATAGAATGGGACGCTAAGAACCATAGTAGTTAAAGAGCGTCCATAAATAAAACTCAATTTATTTATTTACTAATATTATGACTGTGACATATACGCAATACACTGTCATATACAGTAACTAATATTATGACTGTGACATATACACAATACACTGTCATATACAGTAACTAATATTATGATTGTGACATATACACAATACACTGTCATATACAGTAAGTAATATTATGACTATGACATATACACAATACTCTGTCATATACAGTAACTAATATTACGACTGTGACATATACACATTACACTGTCATATACAGTAACTAATATTATGACTGTGACATATACACAACACACTGTCATATACAGTAGCTAATATTATGACTGACATATACAGAATATACTGTCATATACAGTATCTAATATTATGACTGTGATATATCCACAAACTACTGTCATATACAGTAACTAATATTATGACTGTGATATGTACACAATACACTGTCATATACAGTAACTAATATTATGACTGTGATATATACACAATACTGTCATATACAGTAACTAATATTATGACTGTGATATATACACAAACTACTGTCATATACAGTAGCTAATATTATGACTGTGATACATACACTATACATTGTCATATACAGTAACTAATATTATGACTGTGATATATCCACAAACTAATGTCATATACATTAGCTAATATTATGACTGTGATATATACACAATACAGTGTCATATACAGTAACTAATATTATGACTGTGACATATACACAATATACTGTCATATACAGTAACTAATATTATGACTGCGATACGTACACAATACAGTGTCATATACAGTAACTAATACTATGACTGTGATATGTACACAATACACTGACATATACAGTAACTAATATTATGACCGTGATATGTACATAATACATTGTCATATACAGTAGCTAATATTATGACTGTGATATATACACAATACACTGTCATATACAGTAAGTAATATTATGACTGTGATATGTACACAATACACTGTCATATACAGTAACTAATATTTTGACTGTGACATATACACAAACTACTCTCATATACAGTAACTAATATTATGACTGTGATATATACCAATACAGTGTCATATTCAGTAACTAATATTATGACTGTGAGATATACACAATACAGTGTCATATACAGTAACTAATATTATGACTGTGATATATCCACAAACTACTGTCATATACAGTAGTTAATATTATGACTGTGATATATACACAATACAGTGTCATATACAGTAACTAATATTATGACTGTGATATATACACAATACACTGTCATATACAGTAGCTAATATTATGACTGACATATACACAATACACTGTCATATACAGTATCTAATCTTATGACTGTGATATATCCACAAACTACTGTCATATACACTAACTAATATTATGACTGTGATATGTACACAATACACTGTCTTATACAGTAACTAATATTATGACTGTGATATATCCACGAACTACTGTCATATACAGTAACTAATATTATGACTGTGATATATACACTATACATTGTCATATACAGTAACTAATATAATGACTGTGATATGCTCACAATACGGTGTCATATACAGTAACTAATATTATGACTGTGATATACACAGAATACAGTGTCGTATACAGTAACTAATGTTATGACTGTGATATATACACAAACTATTGTCATATACAGTAGCTAATATTATGACTGTTATATATACACAATACACTGTCATATACAGTAACTAATATTATGACTGCGATATATCCACAAACTAATGTCATATACAGTAGCTAATATTATGACTGTGATATGTACACAATACACTGTCATATACAGTAACTAATATTATGACCGTGATATGTACATAATACATTGTCATATACAGTAGCTAATATTAGGACTGTGATATATACACAATACACTGTCATATACAGTAACTAATATTATGACTGTGATATGTACACAATACACTGTCATATACAGTAACTAATATTATGACTGTGAGATATACACAATACAGTGTCATATACAGTATCTAATATTATGACTGTGATATATCCACAATCTAATGTCATATACAGTAGTTAATATTATGACTGTGATATATACACAAAACAGTGTCATATACAGTAACTAATATTATGACTGTGACATATACACAATACACTGTCATATACAGTAGCTAATATTATGACTGACATATACACAGTACACTGTCATATACAGTATCTAATATTATGACTGTGATATATCCACAAACTACTGTCATATACACTAACTAATATTATGACTCTGATATGTACACAAACCACTGTCATATACAGTAGCTAATATTATGACTGTGATATTATCACAATACACTGTCATATACAGTAGCTAATATTATAACTGTGATATATCCACAAAGTACTGTCATATACAGTAGCTAATATTATGACTGTGATATGTACACAATACACTGTCATATACAGTATCTAATATTATGACTGTGATATATCTACAAACTACTGTCATATACAGTAACTAATATTATGACTGTGATATACCCACAAACTACTGTCATATACAATAACTAATATTATGACTGTGATATATCCGCAAACTACTGTCATATACAGTAGCTAATGTTATGAATGTGATATATACACTATACATTGTCATATACAGTAACTAATATTATGACTGTGATATGCACACAATACAGTGTCATATACAGTATCTAATATTATGAGTGTGATATATACACAATACAGTGTCATATGCAGTAGCTAATTTTATGACTGTGATATATACACAATACAGTGTCATATACAGTAGCTAATATTATGACTGTGATATATACACAATACATTGTCATATACAGTAGCTAATATTATGACTGTGATACATACACAATACAGTGTCATATACAGTAACTAATATTACGACTGTGACATGTACACAATACACTGTCATATACAGTAACTAATATTATGACTGTGATATGTACACAATATACTGTCATATACAGTATCTAATATTATGACTGTAATATATCCACAAACTACTGTCATATACAGTAGCTAATATTATGACTGTGATATATACACAATACACTGTCATATACAGTAACTAATATTGTGACTGTGATATGTACACAATACACTGTCATATACAGTAACTAATATTATGACTGTGACATATACACAATACACTGTCATATACAGTAGCTAATATTATGACTGTGATATATACACAATACAGTGTCATATTCAGTAACTAATATTATGACTGTGAGATATACACAATAGAGTGTCATATACAGTAACTAGTATTATGACCGTGATATATCCACAAACTACTGTCATATACAGTAGTAAATATTATGACTGTGATATATACACAATACAGTGTCATATACAGTAACTAATATTATGACGGCAATATGTACACAATACAGTGTCATATACAGTAATGAATATTATGACTGTGACATATACACAATACACTGTCATATACAGTAGCTAATATTATGACTGGCATATACACAATACACTGTCATATACAGTAGCTAATATTATGACTGTGATATATACACAATACAGAGTCATATACAGTAGCTAATATTATGACTGTGATAAATACACAATACAGTGTCATATACAGTAGCTAATATTATGACTGTGATATATACACTATACAATGTCATATACAGTAACTAATATTATGACTGTGATATGCACACAATACAGTGTCATATACAGTATCTAATATTATGACTGTGATATATACACAATACAGTGTCATATACAGTAGCTAATCTTATGACTGTGATATATACACAATACAGTGTCATATACAGTAACTAATATTATGACTGTGATCTATACACAATACAGTGTCATATAGAGTAGCTAATTTTATGACTGTGATATATACACAATACATTGTCATATACAGTAGCTAATTTTATGACTGTGATATATACACAATACAGTGTCATATACAGTAACTAATATTATGACTGTGAAATGTACACAATACAGTGTCATATACAGTAGCTAATATTATGACTGACATATAAACAATACACTGCCATATACAGTATCTAATATTATGACTGTGATATATCCACAAACTACTGTCATATACACTAACTAATATTATGACTCTGATATGTACACAATACACTGTCATATACAGTAACTAATATTATGACTCTGATATGTACACAATACACTGTCATATACAGTAACTAATATTATGACCGTGATATATCCACAAACCACTGTCATATACAGTAGCTAATATTATGACTGTGATATATACACAATACACTGTCATATACAGTAGCTAATATTATGACTGTGATATATCCACAAAGTACTGTCATATACAGTATCTAATATTATGACTGTGATATATGTACACAATACACTGTCATATACAGTATCTAATATTATGACTGTGATATATCCACAAACTACTGTCATATACAGTAACTAATATTATGACTGTGATATATCCGCAAACTACTGTCATATACACAAGCTAATGTTATGAATGAGATATATACACTATACATTGTCATATACAGTAACTAATATTATGACTGTGATATGCACACAATACAGTGTCATATACAGTATCTAATATTATGAGTGTGATATATACACAATACAGTGTCATATGCAGTAGCTAATTTTATGACTGTGATATATACACAATACAGTGTCATATACAGTAGCTAATATTATGACTGTTATTTATACACAATACATTGTCATATACAGTAGCTAATTTTATGACTGTGATATATACACAATACATTGTCATATACAGTAACTAATATTACGACTGTGACATATACACAATATACTGTCATATACAGTAACTAATATTATGACTGCGATACGTACACAATACAGTGTCATATACAGTAACTAATATTATGACTATGATATGTACACAATACACTGTCATATACAGTAACTAATATTATGACCGTGATTTGTACATAATACATGTCATATACAGTAGCTAATATTATGACTGTGATATATACACAATACACTATCATATACAGTAAGAAATATTATGACTGTGATATGTACACAATACACTGTCATATACAGTAACTAATATTTTGACTGTGACATATACACAATACACTGTCATATACAGTAGCTAATATTATGACTGTGATATATACCAATACAGTGTCATATTCAGTAACTGATATTATGACTGTGAGATATACACAATACAGTGTCATATACAGTAACTAATATTATGACTGTGATATATCCACAAACTACTGTCATATACAGTAGTTAATATTATGACTGTGATATATACACAATACAGTGTCATATACAGTAACTAATATTATGACTGTGATATATACACAATACACTGTCATATACAGTAGCTAATATTATGACTAACATATACACAATACACTGTCATATACAGTATCTAATCTTATGACTGTGATATATCCACAAACTACTGTCATATACACTAACTAATATTATGACTGTGATATGTACACAATACACTGTCTTATACAGTAACTAATATTATGACTGTGATATATCCACGAACTACTGTCATATACAGTAACTAATATTATGACTGTGATATATACACAATACACTGTCATATACAGCAGCTAATATTATGACTGTGATATATCCACAAACTACTGTCAAATACAGTAGCTAATATTATCACTGTGATATGTACACAATACACTGTCATATACAGTATCGATATTATGACTGTGATATATCCACAAACTACTGTCATATACAGTAACTAATATTATGACTGTGATATATCCACAAACTACTGTCATATACAGTAACTAATATTATGACTGTGACAAATACACAATACACTATCATATACAGTAGCTAATATTATGACTGTGATATATACACTATAAACTGTCATATACAGTAGCTAATATTATGACAGTGACATATACACAATACACTGTCATATACAGTAACTAATATTATGACTGTGATATGTACACAATACAGTGTCATATACAGTAATTAATATTATGACTGTGACACATACACAATACACTGTCATATACAGTAGCTAATATTATGACTAACATATACACAATACACTGTCATATACAGTAACTAATATTATGACTGTGACTTGTACACAATACACTGTCATATACAGTAACTAATATTATGACTGTGATATGTACACAATACGGTGTCATATAGAGTAACTAATATTATGACTGTGATATGTAATCAATACATTGTCATATACAGTAAATAGTATTATGACTGTGATATATACACAATACAGTGTCATATACAGTAGCTAATATTATGACTGTGATATGTACACAATACATTGTCATATACAGTAGCTAATAGTATAACTGTGATATGTACACAATACAGTGTCATATACAGTAGCTAACATTATGACTGTAATATATACACAATACAGTGTCATATGCAGTAGCTAATATTATGACTGTGATATGTACATAATACAGTGTTATATACAGTAGCTAATATTATGATTGTGATATATACACAATACAGTGTCATATACAGTAGCTAATATTATGACTGTGATATATACACAATACAGAGTCATATACAGTAGCTAATATTATGACTGTGATATATACACAATACATAGTCATATACAGTAGCTAATACTATGACTGTGATATATACACAATACAGTGTCATATACAGTAACTAATATTATGACTGTGATATATACACTATACATTGTCATATACAGTAACTAATATTATGACTGTGATATGCACACAATACAGTGTCATATACAGTAACTAATATTATGACTGTGATATATACAGAATACAGTGTCGTATACAGTAACTAATATTATGACTGTGATATATACACTATACATTGTCATATACAGTAACTAATATTATGACTGTGATATGCACACAATACAGTGTCATATACAGTAACTAATATTATGACTGTGATATATATACACAATACACTGTCGTATACAGTAACTAATATTATGGCTGTGATATATACAATATACATTGTCATATACAGTAACTAATATTATGACTGTGATATATACACAATACAGTGTCATATACAGTAACTAATATTATGACTGTGATATATACACTATACATTGTCATATACAGTAACTAATATTATGAATGTGATATGCACACAATACAGTGTCATATACAGTAACTAATATTATGACTGTGATATATACAGAATACAGTGTCGTATACAGTAACTAATATTATGACTGTGATATATACACTATACATTGTCATATACAGTAACTAATATTACGACTGTGATATGCACACAATACAGTGTCATATACAGTAACTAATATTATGACTGTGTTATATACACAATACAGTGTCATATACAGTAACCAATATTATGACTGTGATATATACACAATACAGTGTCATATACAGTAACTAATATTATGACTGTGATATGCACACAATACAGTGTCATATACAGTAAATAATATTATGACTGTGATATATACACAATACAGTGTCATATACAGTATCTAATATTATGACTGTGATATATACACAATACAGAGTCATATAAAGTAGCTAATATTATGACTGTGATAAATACACAATACAGTGTCATATACAGTAGCTAATATTATGATTGTGATATATACACTATACATTGTCATATACAGTAACTAATATTATGACTGTGATATGCACAATACAGTGTCATATACAATATCTAATATTATGACTGTGATATATACACAATACAGTGTCATATACAGTAGCTAATCTTATGACTGTGATATATACACAATACAGTGTCATATACAGTAGCTAATATTATGACTGTGATTTATACACAATACATTGTCATATACAGTATCTAATTTTATGACTGTGATATATACACAATACATTGTCATATACAGTAGCTAATATTATGACTGTGATATATACACAATACATTGTCATATACAGTAGCTAATATTATGACTGTGATACATACACAATACAGTGTCATATACAGTAACTAATATTATGACTGTGACATATACACAATACACTGTCATATACAGTAACTAATATTATGACTGTGATATGTACACAGTACACTGTCATATACAGTATCTAATATTATGACTGTGATATATCCACAAACTACTGTCATATACAGTAGCTAATATTATGACTGTGATATATACACAATACTGTCATATACAGTAACTAATATTATGACTGTGATATATACACAAACTACTGTCATATACAGTAGCTAATATTATGACTGTGATATATACACAATACAGTGTCATATACAGTAACTCATATTATGACTGTGACATATACACAATACACTGTCGTATACAGTAGCTAATATTATGATTGTGATATATACACTATACATTGTCATATACAGTAACTAATATTATGACTGTGATATGCACAATACAGTGTCATATACAATATCTAATATTATGACTGTGATATATACACAATACAGTGTCATATACAGTAGCTAATCTTATGACTGTGATATATACACAATACAGTGTCATATACAGTAGCTAATATTATGACTGTGATTTATACACAATACATTGTCATATACAGTATCTAATTTTATGACTGTGATATATACACAATACATTGTCATATACAGTAGCTAATATTATGACTGTGATATATACACAATACATTGTCATATACAGTAGCTAATATTATGACTGTGATACATACACAATACAGTGTCATATACAGTAACTAATATTATGACTGTGACATATACACAATACACTGTCATATACAGTAACTAATATTATGACTGTGATATGTACACAGTACACTGTCATATACAGTATCTAATATTATGACTGTGATATATCCACAAACTACTGTCATATACAGTAGCTAATATTATGACTGTGATATATACACAATACTGTCATATACAGTAACTAATATTATGACTGTGATATATACACAAACTACTGTCATATACAGTAGCTAATATTATGACTGTGATATATACACAATACAGTGTCATATACAGTAACTCATATTATGACTGTGACATATACACAATACACTGTCGTATACAGTAACTAATATTATGACTGCGATATGTACACAATACAGTGTCATATACAGTAACTAATATTATGACTGTGATATGTACGCAATACACTGTATTATACAGTAACTAATATTATGACCGTGATATGTACATAATACATTGTCATATACAGTAGCTAATATTAGGACTGTGATATATACACAATACACTGTCATATAGAGTAACTAATATTATGACTGTGATATGTACACAATACACTGTCATTTACAGTAACTAATATTATGACTGTGAGATATACACAATACAGTGTCATATACAGTATCTAATATTATGACTGTGATATATCCACAATCTAATGTCATATACAGTAGTTAATATTATGACTGTGATATATACACAATACAGTGTCATATACAGTAACTAATATTATGACTGTGACATATACACAATACACTGTCATATACAGTAGCTAATATTATGACTGACATATACACAGTACACTGTCATATACAGTATCTAATATTATGACTGTGATATATCCACAAACTACTGTCATATACACTAACTAATATTATGACTCTGATATGTACACAATACACTGTCATATACAGTAACTAATATTATGACTGTGATATATCCAAAAACCACTGTCATATACAGTAGCTAATATTATGACTGTGATATATACACAATACACTGTCATATACTGTAGCTAATATTATGACTGTGATATATCCACAAAGTACTGTCATATACAGTAGCTAATATTATGACTGTGATATGTACACAATACACTGTCATATACAGTATCTAATATTATGACTGTGATATATCTACAAACTACTGTCATATACAGTAACTAATATTATGACTGTGATATACCCACAAACTACTGTCATATACAATAACTAATATTATGACTGTGATAAATACACAATACAGTGTCATATACAGTAGCTAATGTTATGATTGTGATATATACACTATACATTGTCATATACAGTAACTAATATTATGACTGTGATATGCACACAATACAGTGTCATATACAGTATCTAATATTATGAGTGTGATATATACACAATACAGTGTCATATGCAGTAGCTAATTTTATGACTGTGATATATACACAATACAGTGTCATATACAGTAGCTAATATTATGACTGTGATTTATACACAATACATTGTCATATACAGTAGCTAATTTTATGACTGTGATATATACACAATACATTGTCATATACAGTAGCTAATATTATGACTGTGATATATACACAATACATTGTCATATACAGTAGCTAATATTATGACTGTGATACATACACAATACAGTGTCATATACAGTAACTAATATTACGACTGTGACATGTACACAATACACTGTCATATACAGTAACTAATATTATGACTGTGATATGGACACAATATACTGTCATATACAGTATCTAATATTATGACTGTAATATATCCACAAACTACTGTCATATACAGTAGCTAATATTATGACTGTGATATATACACAATACACTGTCATATACAGTAACTAATATTATGAATGTGATATGTACACAATACACTGTCATATACAGTAACTAATATTATGACTGTGACATATATACAATACACTGTCATATACAGTAGCTAATATTATGACTGTGATATATACACAATACAGTGTCATATTCAGTAACTAATATTATGACTGTGAGATATACACAATACAGTGTCATATACAGTAACTAGTATTATGACCGTGATATATCCACAAACTACTGTCATATACAGTAGTTAATATTATGACTGTGATATATACACAATACAGTGTCATATACAGTAACTAATATTATGACGGTAATATGTACACAATACAGTGTCATATACAGTAACTAATATTATGACTGTGACATATACACAATACACTGTCATATACAGTAGCTAATATTATGACTGGCATATACACAATACACTGTCATATACAGTATCTAATATTATGACTGTGATATATCCACAAACTACTGTCATATACATTAACTAATATTATGACTGTGATATATCCACAAACCACTGTCATATAGTGTAGCTAATATTATGACTGTGATATATACACAATACACTGTCATATACAGTAGCTAATATTATGACTGTGATATATACACAATACACTCTCATATACAGTAGCTAATATTATGACTGTGATATATACACAATACACTGTCATATACAGTAGCTAATATTATGACTGTGATATATACACAATACACTGTCATATACAGTATCTAATATTATGACTGTGATATATCCACAAACTACTGTCATATACAGTAACTAATATTATGACTGTGATATATCCACAAACTACTGTCATATACAGTAACTAATATTATGACTGTGATATATCCGCAAACTACTGTCATATACAGTAGCTAATATTATGACTGTGATATATACACAATACACTGTCATATACAGTAACTAATATTATGACTGTGACATATACACAATACACTGTCATATACAGTAGCTAATATTATGACTGTGATATATATACAATACGTTTTCATATACAGTAGCTAATATTTTGACTGTGACATATACATAATACGCTGTCATATACAGTAGTTAATATTGTGACTGTGACATATACACAGTACACTGTCATATACAGTATCTAATATTATGACTGAGATATATCCACAAACTACTGTCATATACAGTAACTAATATTATGACTGTGATATATCCACAAACTACTGTCATATACGGTAACTAATATTATGACTGTGATATATCCACAAACTACTGTCATATACGGTAGCTAATATTATGTCTGTGATATATACACAAAATACTGTCATATAAAGTATCTAATATTATGACTGTGACATATACACAATACACTGTCATATACAGTATCTAATTTTATGACTGTGATAAATACACAATACACTGTCATATACAGTAACTAATATTATGACTGTGATATGTACACAATACACTGTCTTATACAGTAACTAATATTATGACATTGACATATACACAATACACTGTCATATACAGTAACTAATATTATGACTGTGACATATACACAATACACTGTCATATACAGTAACTAATATTATGACTGTGACATATACACAATACACTGTCATATACAGTAACTAATATTATGACTGTGACATATACACAATACACTGTCATATACAGTAACTAATATTATGACTGTGACATATACACAGTTCACTGTCATATACAGTAACTAATATTATGACTCTGACATATACACAATACACTGTCATATACAGTAGCTAGTATTATGACTGACATATACAGAATACACTGTCATATACAGTATCTAATATTATGACTGTGATATATCCACAAACTACTGTCATATACAGTAACTAATATTATGACTGTGATATGTACACAATACACTGTCATATACAGTAACTAATATTATGACTGTGATATATCCACAGACTACTGTCATATACAGTAACTAATATTATGACTGTGAAATATACACAATACACTGTCATATACAGTATCTAATATTATGACTGTGATATATCCACAAACTACTGTCATATACAGTAGCTAATATTATGACTGTGATATGTACACAATACACTGTCATTTACAGCAGCTAATATTATGACTGTGATATATCCACAAACTACTGTCATATACAGTAACTAATATTATGACTGTGATATATACACAATGCACTGTCATATACAGTTACTAATATTATGACTGTGATATATATGCACAAACTACTGTCATTTACAGTAGCTAATATTATGTCTGTGATATATCAATAAACTACTGTCATAGAAAAAAAAATAATATTATGACTGTGACATATACACAATACACTGTCATATACAGTATCTAATATTATGACTGTGATATATCCACAAACTGTTGTCATATACAGTAGCTAATATTATGACTGTGATATATACACAATACACTGTCTTATACAGTAGCTAATTTTATGACTGTGACATATACACAATACACTGTCATATACAGTAACTAATATTATGACTGTGACATATACACAATACACTGTCATATACAGTAACTAATATTATGACTGTGATATATCCGCAAACTACTGTCATATACAGTAGCTAATATTATGACTGTGATATGTACACAATACACTGTCATATACAGTTTCTAATATTATGACTGTGATATATCCACAAACTACTGTCATATACAGTAACTATAATTATGACTGTGAAATATCCACAAACTACTCTCATATACAGTAACTAATATTATGACTGTGATATATCCGCAAACTACTGTCATATACAGTAGCTAATATTATGACTGTGATATATACACAGTACACTGTCATATACCGTAACTAATATTATGACTGTGACATATACACAATACACTGTCATATACAGTAGTTAATATTATGCCTGTGATATATAGACAATACACTGTCATATACAGTAGCTGATATTATGACTGTGACATATACACAATACACTGTCATATACAGTAGCTAATATTGTGACTGTGACATATTCACAATACACTGTCATATACAGTATCTAATATTATGACTGAGATATATTCACAAACTACTGTCATATACAGTAGCTAATATTATGACTGTGATATATACACAAACTCCTGTCATATACAGTAGCTAATATTGTGACTGTGATATGTACACAATACACTGTCATATACAGTTGCTAATATTATGACTGTGATATATCCACAAACTACTGTTATATACAGTGACTAATATTATGACTGTGATATATACACAATACACTGTCATATACAGTAACTAATATTATGAAGGTGATATATCCACAGACTACTGTCATTTACAGTAGCTAATATTATGACTGTGATATATCCACAAACTACTGTCATATAAAGTAACTAATATTATGACTGTGACATATACACAATACACTGTCATATACAGTATCTAATATTGTGACTGTGATATATCCACAAACTGTTGTCATATACAGTAGCTCATATTATGACTGTGATAAATACACAATACACTGTCATATACAGTAACTAATATTATATATATATGTCGTCCTCCGTGGACTGGTGGTACCGTGCTAGCCTCTAGTTCCCAAGGTCGCGGGTTCAAACCCGGCGGAGGGCGATGTATTTTTTCGGGCGTAAAAATCGTTAGCACGGCTTCCTTCGGAAGGGAAGTAAAGCTTGTGGTCCCGTGTCGTAGATTTACGGCACGTGAAAGAACCTCAAGCCTGATAAAGAGGCCTCTGAGCAAAATTACAGGTGTTTCACGCCCAATATAGAATGGGACGCTAAGAACCATAGTAGTTAAAGAGCGTCCATAAATAAAACTCAATTTATTTATTTACTAATATTATGACTGTGACATATACGCAATACACTGTCATATACAGTAACTAATATTATGACTGTGACATATACACAATACACCGTCATATACAGTAACTAATATTATGACTGTGACATATACACAATACACCGTCATATACAGTAAGTAATATTATGACTGTGACATATACACAATACTCTGTCATATACAGTAACTAATATTACGACTGTGACATATACACAATACACTGTCATATACAGTAACTAATATTATGACTGTGATATATACACAATACACTGTCATATACAGTAGCTAATATTATGACTGACATATACAGAATATACTGTCATATACAGTATCTAATATTATGACTGTGATATATCCACAAACTACTGTCATATACAGTAACTAATATTATGACTGTGATATGTACACAATACACTGTCATATACAGTAACTAATATTATGACTGTGATATATACACAATACTGTCATATACAGTAACTAATACTATGACTGTGATATATACACAAACTACTGTCATATACAGTAGCTAATATTATGACTGTGATATATACACAATACACTGTCATATACAGTAACTAATATTATGACTGTGATATATCCACAAACTAATGTCATATACAGTAGCTAATATTATGACTGTGATATATACACAATACAGTGTCATATAGAGTAACTAATATTATGACTGTGAAATATACACAATATACTGTCATATACAGTAACTAATATTATGACTGCGATACGTACACAATACAGTGTCATATACAGTAACTAATATTATGACTGTGATATGTGCACAATACACTGTCATATACAGTAACTAACATTATGACCGTGATATGTACATAATACATTGTCATATACAGTAGCTAATATTATGACTGTGATATATACACAATACACTGTCATATACAGTAAGTAATATTATAACTGTGATATGTACACAATACACTGTCATATACAGTAACTAATATTTTGACTGTGACATATACACAAACTACTCTCATATACAGTAACTAATATTATGACTGTGATATATACCAATACAGTGTCATATTCAGTAACTAATATTATGACTGTGAGATATACACAATACAGTGTCATATACAGTAACTAATATTATGACTGTGATATATCCACAAACTACTGTCATATACAGTAGTTAATATTATGACTGTGATATACACAATACAGTGTCATATACAGTAACTAATATTATGACTGTGATATATACACAATACACTGTCATATACAGTAGCTAATATTATGACTGACATATACACAATACACTGTCATATACAGTATCTAATCTTATGACTGATATATCCACAAACTACTGTCATATACACTAACTAATATTATGACTGAGATATGTACACAATACACTGTCTTATACAGTAACTAATATTATGACTGTGATATATCCACGAACTACTGTCATATACAGTAGCTAATATTATGACTGTGATATATACACAATACACTGTCATATACAGTAGCTAATATTATGACTGTGATATATCCACAAAGTACTGTCATATACAGTAGCTAATATTATGACTGTGATATGTACACAATACACTGTCATATACAGTATCTAATATTATGACTGTGATATATCTACGAACTACTGTCATATACAGTAACTAATATTATGACTGTGATATATCCACAAACTACTGTCATATACAATAACTAATATTATGACTGTGATATATCCGCAAACTACTGTCATATACAGTAGCTAATGTTATGACTGTGATATATACACTATACATTGTCATATACAGTAATTAATATAATAACTGTGATATGCACACAATACAGTGTCATATACAGTAACTAATATTATGACTGTGATATATACAGAATACAGTGTCGTATACAGTAACTAATGTTATGACTGTGATATATACACTATACATTGTCATTTACAGTAACTAATATTATGACTGTGATATGCACACAATACAGTGTCATATACAGTAACTAATATTATGACTGTTATATATACAGAATACAGTGTCATATACAGTAACTAATATTATGAATGTGATATGCACACAATACAGTGTCATATACAGTAACTAATATTATGACTGTGATATATACACAAACTACTGTGATATACAGTAGCTAATATTATGACTGTGATATATACACAATACACTGTCATATACAGTAACTAATATTATGACTGTGATATATCCACAAACTAATGTCATATACAGTAGCTAATATTATGACTGTGATATATACACAATACAGTGTCATATACAGTAACTAATATTATGACTGTGACATATACACAATACACTGTCATATACAGTAGCTAATATTATGACTGACATATACACAATACACTGTCATATACAGTATCTAATATTATGACTGTGATATATCCACAAACAACTGTCATATACACTAACTAATATTATGACTCTGATATAAACACAATCCACTGTCATATACAGTAAATAATATTATGACTGTGATATATCCACAAACCACTGTCATATACAGTAGCTAATATTATGACTGTGATATATACACAATACACTGTCATATACAGTAGCTAATATGATGACAGTGATATATCCACAAAGTACTGTCATATACATTAGCTAATATTATGACTGTGATATGTACACAATACACTGTCATATACAGTATCTAATATTACGACTGTGATATATCTACGAACTACTGTCATATACAGTAACTAATATTATGACTGTGATATATCCACAAACTACTGTCATATACAATAACTAATATTATGACTGTGATATATCCGCAAACTACTGTCATATACAGTAGCTAATGTTATGAATGTGATATATACACTATACATTGTCATATACAGTAACTAATATTATGACTGTGATATGCACACAATGCAGTGTCATATACAGTATCTAATATTATGAGTGTGATATATACACAATACAGTGTCATATGCAGTAGCTAATTTTATGACTGTGATATATACACAATACACTGTCATATACAGTAACTAATATTATGACTGTGATATATCCACAAACTAATGTCATATACAGTAGCTAATATTATGACTGTGATATATACACAATACAGTGTCATATACAGTAACTAATATTATGACTGTGACATATACACAATATACTGTCATATACAGTAACTAATATTATGACTGCGATACGTACACAATACAGTGTCATATACAGTAACTAATATTATGACTGTGATATGTACACAATACACTGTCATATACAGTAACTAACATTATGACCGTGATATGTACATAATACATTGTCATATACAGTAGCTAATATTATGACTGTGATATATACACAATACACTGTCATATACAGTAAGTATTATTATAACTGTGATATGTACACAATACACTGTCATATACAGTAACTAATATTTTGACTGTGACATATACACAAACTACTCTCATATACAGTAACTAATATTATGACTGTGATATATACCAATACAGTGTCATATTCAGTAACTAATATTATGACTGTGAGATATACACAATACAGTGTCATATACAGTAACTAATATTATGACTGTGATATATCCACAAACTACTGTCATATACAGTAGTTAATATTATGACTGTGATATACACAATACAGTGTCATATACAGTAGCTAATATTATGACTGACATATACACAATACACTGTCATATACAGTATCTAATCTTATGACTGATATATCCACAAACTACTGTCATATACACTAACTAATATTATGACTGTGATATGTACACAATACACTGTCTTATACAGTAACTAATATTATGACTGTGATATATCCACGAACTACTGTCATATACAGTAACTAATATTATGACTGTGATATATACACTATACATTGTCATATACAGTATCTAATATAATGACTGTGATATGCACACAATACAGTGTCATATACAGTAACTAATATTATGACTGTGATATATACAGAATACAGTGTCGTATACAGTAACTAATGTTATGACTGTGATATATACACTATACATTGTCATTTACAGTAACTAATATTATGACTGTGATATGCACACAATACAGTGTCATATACAGTAACTAATATTATGACTGTGATATATACACAATACAGTGTCATATACAGTAACTAATATTATGACTGTGATATGCACACAATACAGTGTCATATACAGTAACTAGTATTATGACTGTGATATATACACAAACTATTGTCATATACAGTAGCTAATATTATGACTGTGATATATACACAATACACTGTCATATACAGTAACTAATATTATGACTGTGATATATCCACAAACTAATGTCATATACAGTAGCTAATATTATGACTGTGATATATACACAATACAGTGTCATATACAGTAACTAATATTATGACTGTGATATGTACACACTACAGTGTCATATACAGTAACTAATATTATGACTGTGACATATACACAATACACTGTCATATACAGTAGCTAATATTATGACTGACATATACACAATACACTGTCATATACAGTATCTAATATTATGACTGTGATATATCCACAAACAACTGTCATATACACTAACTGATATTATGACTCTGATATGTACACAATACACTGTCATATACAGTAACTAATATTATGACTGTGATATATCCACAAACCACTGTCATATACAGTAGCTAATATTATGACTGTGATATATACACAATACACTGTCATATACAGTAGCTAATATTATGAATGTGATATATCCACAAAGTACTGTCATATACAGTAGCTACTATTATGACTGTGATATGTACACAATACACTGTCATATACAGTATCTAATATTATGACTGTGATATATCTACAAACTACTGTCATATACAGTATCTAATATTATGACTGTGATATATCCACAAACTACTGTCATATACAATAACTAATATTATGACTGTGATATATCCGCAAACTACTGTCATATACAGTAGCTAATGTTATGAATGTGATATATACACTATACATTGTCATATACAGTAACTAATATTATGACTGTGATATGCACACAATACAGTGTCATATACAGTATCTAATATTATGAGTGTGATATATACACAATACAGTGTCATATGCAGTAGCTAATTTTATGACTGTGATATATACACAATACAGTGTCATATACAGTAGCTAATATTATGACTGTGACATATACACAATACACTGTCATATACAGTAGCTAATATTGTGACTGTGACATATTCACAATACACTGTCATATACAGTATCTAATATTATGACTGAGATATATTCACAAACTACTGTCATATACAGTAGCTAATATTATGACTGTGATATATACACAATACACTGTCATATACAGTAACTAATATTATGACTGTGATATATACACAAACTACTGTCATATACAGTAACTAATATTACGACTGTGATATATCCACAAACTACTGTCATATACAGTAACTAATATCATGACTGTGATATATCCACAAACTACTGTCATATACAGTAGCTAATATTGTGACTGTGATATGTACACAATACACTGTCATATACAGTTGCTAATATTATGACAGTGATATATCCACAAACTACTGTTATATACAGTAACTAATATTATGACTGTGATATATACACAATACACTGTCATATACAGTAACTAATATTATGAAGGTGATATATACACAGACTACTGTCATTTACAGTAGCTAATATTATGACTGTGATATATCCACAAACTACTGTCATATAAAGTAACTAATATTATGACTGTGACAAATACACAATACACTGTCATATACAGTATCTAATATTGTGACTGTGATATATCCACAAACTGTTGTCATATACAGTAGCTCATATTATGACTGTGATAAATACACAATACACTGTCATATACAGTAACTAATATTATATATATATATGTCGTCCTCCGTGGACTGGTGGTACCGTGCTAGCCTCTAGTTCCCAAGGTCGCGGGTTCAAACCCGGCGGAGGGCGATGTATTTTTTCGGGCGTAAAAATCGTTAGCACGGCTTCCTTCGGAAGGGAAGTAAAGCTGGTGGTCCCGTGTCGTAGATTTACGGCACGTGAAAGAACCTCAAGCCTGATAAAGAGGCCTCTGAGCAAAATTACAGGTGTTTCACGCCCAATATAGAATGGGACGCTAAGAACCATAGTAGTTAAAGAGCGTCCATAAATAAAACTCAATTTATTTATTTACTAATATTATGACTGTGACATATACGCAATACACTGTCATATACAGTAACTAAAATTATGACTGTGACATATACACAATACACCGTCATATACAGTAACTAATATTATGACTGTGACATATACACAATACACCGTCATATACAGTAAGTAATATTATGACTGTGACATATACACAATACTCTGTCATATACAGTAACTAATATTACGACTGTGACATATACACAATACACTGTCATATACAGTAACTAATATTATGACTGTGATATATACACAATACACTGTCATATACAGTAGCTAATATTATGACTGACATATACAGAATATACTGTCATATACAGTATCTAATATTATGACTGTGATATATCCACAAACTACTGTCATATACAGTAACTAATATTATGACTGTGATATGTACACAATACACTGTCATATACAGTAACTAATATTATGACTGTGATATATACACAATACTGTCATATACAGTAACTAATATTATGACTGTGATATATACACAAACTACTGTCATATACAGTAGCTAATATTATGACTGTGATATATACACAATACACTGTCATATACAGTAACTAATATTATGACTGTGATATATCCACAAACTAATGTCATATACAGTAGCTAATATTATGACTGTGATATATACACAATACAGTGTCATATACAGTAACTAATATTATGACTGTGACATATACACAATATACTGTCATATACAGTAACTAATATTATGACTGCGATACGTACACAATACAGTGTCATATACAGTAACTAATATTATGACTGTGATATGTACACAATACACTGTCATATACAGTAACTAACATTATGACCGTGATATGTACATAATACATTGTCATATACAGTAGCTAATATTATGACTGTGATATATACACAATACACTGTCATATACAGTAAGTAATATTATAACTGTGATATGTACACAATACACTGTCTTATACAGTAACTAATATTATGACTGTGATATATCCACGAACTACTGTCATATACAGTAACTAATATTATGACTGGGCTATATCCACAAACCACTGTCATATACAGTAGTTAATATTATGACTGTGATATATACACAATACACTGTCATATACAGCAGCTAATATTATGACTGTGATATATCCACAAACTACTGTCATATACAGTAGCTAATATTATCACTGTGATATGTACACAATACACTGTCATATACAGTATCGATATTATGACTGTGATATATTCACAAACTACTGTCATATACAGTAACTAATATTATGACTGTGATATATCCACAAACTACTGTCATATACAGTAACTAATATTATGACTGTGACATATACACAATACACTATCATATACAGTAGCTAATATTATGACTGTGATATATACACTATACACTGTCATATACAGTAGCTAATATTATGACAGTGACATATACACAATACACTGTCATATACAGTAACTAATATTATGACTGTGATATGTACACAATACAGTGTCATATACAGTAATTAATATTATGACTGTGACACATACACAATACACTGTCATATACAGTAGCTAATATTATGACTGACATATACACAATACACTGTCATATACAGTAACTAATATTATGACTGTGACATGTACACAATACACTGTCATATACAGTAACTAATATTATGACTGTGATATGTACACAATACAGTGTCATATAGAGTAACTAATATTATGACTGTGATATGTACACAATACATTGTCATATACAGTAAATAATATTATGACTGTGATATATACACAATACAGTGTCATATACAGTAGCTAATATTATGACTGTGATATGTACACAATACATTGTCATATACAGTAGCTAATAGTATAACTGTGATATGTACACAATACAGTGTCATATACAGTAGCTAACATTATGACTGTAATATATACACAATACAGTGTCATATTCAGTAGCTAATATTATGACTGTGATATGTACATAATACAGTGTTATATACAGTAGCTAATATTATGATTGTGATATATACACAATACAGTGTCATATACAGTAGCTAATATTATGACTGTGATATATACACAATACAGAGTCATATACAGTAGCTAATATTATGACTGTGATATATACACAATACATAGTCATATACAGTAGCTAATATTATGACTGTGATATATACACAATACAGTGTCATATACAGTAACTAATATTATGACTGTGATATATACACTATACATTGTCATATACAGTAACTAATATTATGACTGTGATATGCACACAATACAGTGTCATATACAGTAACTAATATTATGACTGTGATATATACAGAATACAGTGTCGTATACAGTAACTAATATTATGACTGTGATATATACACTATACATTGTCATATACAGTAACTAATATTATGACTGTGATATGCAAACAATACAGTGTCATATACAGTAACTAATATTATGACTGTGATATATACACAATACACTGTCGTATACAGTAACTAATATTATGGCTGTGATATATACAATATACATTGTCATATACAGTAACTAATATTATGACTGTGATATATACACAATACAGTGTCATATACAGTAACTAATATTATGACTGTGATATATACACTATACATTGTCATATACAGTAACTAATATTATGAATGTGATATGCACACAATACAGTGTCATATACAGTAACTAATATTATGACTGTGATATATACACAATACAGTGTCGTATACAGTAACTAATATTATGACTGTGATATATACACTATACATTGTCATATACAGTAACTAATATTACGACTGTGATATGCACACAATACAGTGTCTTATACAGTAACTAATATTATGACTGTGATATATACACAATACAGCGTCATATACAGTAACCAATATTATGACTGTGATATATACACAATACAGTGTCATATACAGTAACTAATATTATGACTGTGATATGCACACAATACAGTGTCATATACAGTAAATAATATTATGACTGTGATATATACACAATACAGTGTCATATACAGTAGCTAATATTATGACTGTGATATATACACAATACAGAGTCATATAAAGTAGCGAATATTATGACTGTGATAAATACACAATACAGTGTCATATACAGTAGCTAATATTATGATTGTGATATATACACTATACATTGTCATATACAGTAACTAATATTATGACTGTGATATGCACAATACAGTGTCATATACAATATCTAATATTATGACTGTGATATATACACAATACAGTGTCATATACAGTAGCTAATCTTATGACTGTGATATATACACAATACAGTGTCATATACAGTAGCTAATATTATGACTGTGATTTATACACAATACATTGTCATATACAGTATCTAATTTTATGACTGTGATATATACACAATACATTGTCATATACAGTAACTAATATTATGACTGTGACATATACACAATACACTGTCATATACAGTAACTAATATTATGACTGTGATATGTACACAGTACACTGTCATATACAGTATCTAATATTATGACTGTGATATATCCACAAACTACTGTCATATACAGTAGCTAATATTATGACTGTGATATATACACAATACTGTCATATACAGTAACTAATATTATGACTATGATATATACACAAACTACTGTCATATACAGTAGCTAATATTATGACTGTGATATATACACAATACAGTGTCATATACAGTAACTCATATTATGACTGTGACATATACACAATACACTGTCGTATACAGTAACTAATATTATGACTGCGATATGTACACAATACAGTGTCATATACAGTAACTAATATTATGACTGTGATATGTACACAATACACTGTCATATACAGTAACTAATATTATGACCGTGATATGTACATAATACATTGTCATATACAGTAGCTAATATTAGGACTGTGATATATACACAATACTCTGTCATATACAGTAACTAATATTACGACTGTGACATATACACATTACACTGTCATATACAGTAACTAATATTATGACTGTGACATATACACAATACACTGTCATATACAGTAGGTAATATTATGACTGACATATACAGAATATACTGTCATATACAGTATCTAATATTATGACTGTGATATATCCACAAACTACTGTCATATACAGTAACTAATATTATGACTGTGATATGTACACAATACACTGTCATATACAGTAACTAATATTATGACTGTGATATATACACAATACTGTCATATACAGTAACTAATATTATGACTGTGATATATCCACAAACTACTGTCATATACACTAACTAATATTATGACTGTGATATGTACACAATACACTGTCTTATACAGTAACTAATATTATGACTGTGATATATCCACGAGCTACTGTCATATACAGTAACTAATATTATGACTGTGATATATACACTATACATTGTCATATACAGTAACTAATATAATGACTGTGATATGCTCACAATACGGTGTCATATACAGTAACTAATATTATGACTGTGATATACACAGAATACAGTGTCGTATACAGTAACTAATGTTATGACTGTGATATATACACAAACTATTGTCATATACAGTAGCTAATATTATGACTGTTATATATATACAATACACTGTCATATACAGTAACTAATATTATGACTGTGATATATCCACAAACTAATGTCATATACAGTAGCTAATATTATGACTGTGATATATACACAATACAGTGTCATATACAGTAACTAATATTACGACTGTGACATATACACAATATACTGTCATACACAGTAACTAATATTATGACTGCGATACGTACACAATACAGTGTCATATACAGTAACTAATATTATGACTGTGATATGTACACAATACACTGTCATATACAGTAACTAATATTATGACCGTGATATGTACATAATACATGTCATATACAGTAGCTAATATTATGACTGTGATATATACACAATACACTATCATATACAGTAAGAAATATTATGACTGTGATATGTACACAATACACTGTCATATACAGTAACTAATATTTTGACTGTGACATATACACAATACACTGTCATATACAGTAGCTAATATTATGACTGTGATATATACCAATACAGTGTCATATTCAGTAACTGATATTATGACTGTGAGATATACACAATACAGTGTCATATACAGTAACTAATATTATGACTGTGATATATCCTCAAACTACTGTCATAGACAGTAGTTAATATTATGACTGTGATATATACACAATACAGTGTCATATACAGTAACTAATATTATGACTGTGATATATACACAATACACTGTCATATACAGTAGCTAATATTATGACTGACATATACACAATACACTGTCATATACAGTATCTAATCTTATGACTGTGATATATCCACAAACTACTGTCATATACACTAACTAATATTATGACTGTGATATGTACACAATACACTGTCTTATACAGTAACTAATATTATGACTGTGATATATCCACGAACTACTGTCATATACAGTAACTAATATTATGACTGGGCTATATCCACAAACCACTGTCATATACAGCAGTTAATATTATGACTGTGATATATACACAATACACTGTCATATACAGCAGCTAATATTATGACTGTGATATATCCACAAACTACTGTCATATACAGTAGCTAATATTATCACTGTGATATGTACACAATACACTGTCATATACAGTATCGATATTATGACTGTGATATATCCACAAACTACTGTCATATACAGTAACTAATATTATGACTGTGATATATCCACAAACTACTGTCATATACAGTAACTAATATTATGACTGTGACATATACACAATACACTATCATATACAGTAGCTAATATTATGACTGTGATATATACACTATACACTGTCATATACAGTAGCTAATATTATGACAGTGACATATACACAATACACTGTCATATACAGTAACTAATATTATGACTGTGATATGTACACAATACAGTGTCATATACAGTAATTAATATTATGACTGTGACACATACACAATACACTGTCATATACAGTAACTAATATTATGACTGTGACATGTACACAATACACTGTCATATACAGTAACTAATATTATGACTGTGATATGTACACAATACAGTGTCATATAGAGTAACTAATATTATGACTGTGATATGTACACAATACATTGTCATATACAGTAAATAATATTATGACTGTGATATATACACAATACAGTGTCATATACAGTAGCTAATATTATGACTGTGATATGTACACAATACATTGTCATATACAGTAGCTAATAGTATAACTGTGATATGTACACAATACAGTGTCATATACAGTAGCTAACATTATGACTGTAATATATACACAATACAGTGTCATATTCAGTAGCTAATATTATGACTGTGATATGTACATAATACAGTGTTATATACAGTAGCTAATATTATGATTGTGATATATACACAATACAGTGTCATATACAGTAGCTAATATTATGACTGTGATATATACACAATACAGAGTCATATACAGTAGCTAATATTATGACTGTGATATATACACAATACATAGTCATATACAGTAGCTAATATTATGACTGTGATATATACACAATACAGTGTCATATACAGTAACTAATATTATGACTGTGATATATACACTATACATTGTCATATACAGTAACTAATATTATGACTGTGATATGCACACAATACAGTGTCATATACAGTAACTAATATTATGACTGTGATATATACAGAATACAGTGTCGTATACAGTAACTAATATTATGACTGTGATATATACACTATACATTGTCATATACAGTAACTAATATTATGACTGTGATATGCACACAATACAGTGTCATATACAGTAACTAATATTATGACTGTGATATATACACAATACACTGTCGTATACAGTAACTAATATTATGGCTGTGATATATACAATATACATTGTCATATACAGTAACTAATATTTTGACTGTGATATATACACAATACAGTGTCATATACAGTAACTAATATTATGACTGTGATATATACACTATACATTGTCATATACAGTAACTAATATTATGAATGTGATATGCACACAATACAGTGTCATATACAGTAACTAATATTATGACTGTGATATATACACAATACAGTGTCGTATACAGTAACTAATATTATGACTGTGATATATACACTATTCATTGTCATATACAGTAACTAATATTACGACTGTGATATGCACACAATACAGTGTCATATACAGTAACTAATATTATGACTGTGATATATACACAATACAGTGTCATATACAGTAACCAATATTATGACTGTGATATATACACAATACAGTGTCATATACAGTAACTAATATTATGACTGTGATATGCACACAAAACAGTGTCATATACAGTAAATAATATTATGACTGTGATATATACACAATACAGTGTCATATACAGTAGCTAATATTATGACTGTGATATATACACAATACAGAGTCATATAAAGTAGCTAATATTATGACTGTGATAAATACACAATACAGTGTCATATACAGTAGCTAATATTATGATTGTGATATATACACTATACATTGTCATATACAGTAACTAATATTATGACTGTGATATGCACAATACAGTGTCATATACAATATCTAATATTATGACTGTGATATATACACAATACAGTGTCATATACAATAGCTAATCTTATGACTGTGATATATACACAATACAGTGTCATATACAGTAGCTAATATTATGACTGTGATTTATACACAATACATTGTCATATACAGTATCTAATTTTATGACTGTGATATATACACAATACATTGTCATATACAGTAACTAATATTATGACTGTGACATATACACAATACACTGTCATATACAGTAACTAATATTATGACTGTGATATGTACACAGTACACTGTCATATACAGTATCTAATATTATGACTGTGATATATCCACAAACTACTGTCATATACAGTAGCTAATATTATGACTGTGATATATACACAATACTGTCATATACAGTAACTAATATTATGACTATGATATATACACAAACTACTGTCATATACAGTAGCTAATATTATGACTGTGATATATACACAATACAGTGTCATATACAGTAACTCATATTATGACTGTGACATATACACAATACACTGTCGTATACAGTAACTAATATTATGACTGCGATATGTACACAATACAGTGTCATATACAGTAACTAATATTATGACTGTGATATGTACACAATACACTGTCATATACAGTAACTAATATTATGACCGTGATATGTACATAATACATTGTCATATACAGTAGCTAATATTAGGACTGTGATATATACACAATACACTGTCATATACAGTAACTAATATTATGACTGTGATATGTACACAATACACTGTCATATACAGTAACTAATATTATGACTGTGAGATATACACAATACAGTGTCATATACAGTATCTAATATTATGACTGTGATATATCCACAATCTAATGTCATATACAGTAGTTAATATTATGACTGTGATATATACACAAAACAGTGTCATATACAGTAACTAATATTATGACTGTGACATATACACAATACACTGTCATATACAGTAGCTAATATTATGACTGACATATACACAGTACACTGTCATATACAGTATCTAATATTATGACTGTGATATATCCACAAACTACTGTCATATACACTAACTAATATTATGACTCTGATATGTACACAAACCACTGTCATATACAGTAGCTAATATTATGACTGTGATATTATCACAATACACTGTCATATACAGTAGCTAATATTATAACTGTGATATATCCACAAAGTACTGTCATATACAGTAGCTAATATTATGACTGTGATATGTACACAATGCACTGTCATATACAGTATCTAATATTATGACTGTGATATATCTACAAACTACTGTCATATACAGTAACTAATATTATGACTGTGATATACCCACAAACTACTGTCATATACAATAACTAATATTATGACTGTGATATATCCGCAAACTACTGTCATATACAGTAGCTAATGTTATGAATGTGATATATACACTATACATTGTCATATACAGTAACTAATATTATGACTGTGATATGCACACAATACAGTGTCATATACAGTATCTAATATTATGAGTGTGATATATACACAATACAGTGTCATATGCAGTAGCTAATTTTATGACTGTGATATATACACAATACAGTGTCATATACAGTAGCTAATATTATGACTGTGATATATACACAATACATTGTCATATACAGTAGCTAATATTATGACTGTGATACATACACAATACAGAGTCATATACAGTAACTAATATTACGACTGTGACATGTACACAATACACTGTCATATACAGTAACTAATATTATGACTGTGATATGTACACAATATACTGTCATATACAGTATCTAATATTATGACTGTAATATATCCACAAACTACTGTCATATACAGTAGCTAATATTATGACTGTGATATATACACAATACACTGTCATATACAGTAACTAATATTGTGACTGTGATATGTACACAATACACTGTCATATACAGTAACTAATATTATGACTGTGACATATACACAATACACTGTCATATACAGTAGCTAATATTATGACTGTGATATATACACAATACAGTGTCATATTCAGTAACTAATATTATGACTGTGAGATATACACAATAGAGTGTCATATACAGTAACTAGTATTATGACCGTGATATATCCACAAACTACTGTCATATACAGTAGTAAATATTATGACTGTGATATATACACAATACAGTGTCATATACAGTAACTAATATTATGACGGCAATATGTACACAATACAGTGTCATATACAGTAACGAATATTATGACTGTGACATATACACAATACACTGTCATATACAGTAGCTAATATTATGACTGGCATATACACAATACACTGTCATATACAGTAGCTAATATTATGACTGTGATATATACACAATACAGAGTCATACACAGTAGCTAATATTATGACTGTGATAAATACACAATACAGTGTCATATACAGTAGCTAATATTATGACTGTGATATATACACTATACAATGTCATATACAGTAACTAATATTATGACTGTGATATGCACACAATACAGTGTCATATACAGTATCTAATATTATGACTGTGATATATACACAATACAGTGTCATATACAGTAGCTAATCTTATGACTGTGATATATACACAATACAGTGTCATATACAGTAACTAATATTATGACTGTGATCTATACACAATACAGTGTCATATAGAGTAGCTAATTTTATGACTGTGATATATACACAATACATTGTCATATACAGTAGCTAATTTTATGACTGTGATATATACACAATACAGTGTCATATACAGTAACTAATATTATGACTGTGAAATGTACACAATACAGTGTCATATACAGTAGCTAATATTATGACTGACATATAAACAATACACTGCCATATACAGTATCTAATATTATGACTGTGATATATCCACAAACTACTGTCATATACACTAACTAATATTATGACTCTGATATGTACACAATACACTGTCATATACAGTAACTAATATTATGACTCTGATATGTACACAATACACTGTCATATACAGTAACTAATATTATGACCGTGATATATCCACAAACCACTGTCATATACAGTAGCTAATATTATGACTGTGATATATACACAATACACTGTCATATACAGTAGCTAATATTATGACTGTGATATATCCACAAAGTACTGTCATATACAGTATCTAATATTATGACTGTGATATATGTACACAATACACTGTCATATACAGTATCTAATATTATGACTGTGATATATCCACAAACTACTGTCATATACAGTAACTAATATTATGACTGTGATATATCCGCAAACTACTGTCATATACACTAGCTAATGTTATGAATGAGATATATACACTATACATTGTCATATACAGTAACTAATATTATGACTGTGATATGCACACAATACAGTGTCATATACAGTATCTAATATTATGAGTGTGATATATACACAATACAGTGTCATATGCAGTAGCTAATTTTATGACTGTGATATATACACAATACAGTGTCATATACAGTAGCTAATATTATGACTGTTATTTATACACAATACATTGTCATATACAGTAGCTAATTTTATGACTGTGATATATACACAATACATTGTCATATACAGTAGCTAATATTATGACTGTAATATATACACAATACATTGCCATATACAGTAGCTAATATTATGACTGTGATACATACACAATACAGTGTCATATACAGTAACAAATATTATGACTGTGACATGTACACAATACACTGTCATATACAGTAACTAATATTATGACTGTGATATGTACACAATACACTGTCATATATAGTATCTAATATTATGACTGTGATATATCCACAAACTACTGTCATATACAGTAGCTAATATTATGACTGTGATATATACACAATACACTGTCATATACAGTAACTAATATTATGACTGTGATATGTACACAATACACTGTCATATACAGTAACTAATATTATGACTGTGACATATACACAATACACTGTCATATACAGTAGCTAACATTATGACTGTGATATATACACAATACAGTGTCATATTCAGTAACTAATATTATGACTGTGAGATATACACAATACAGTGTCATATACAGTAACTAATATTATGACCGTGGTATATCCACAAACTACTGTCATATACAGTAGTTAATATTATGACTGTGATATATACACAATACAGTGTCATATACAGTAACTAATATTATGACTGTGATATATCCACAAACTACTGTCATATACAGTAACTAATATTATGACTGTGATATATCCACAAACCACTGTCATATAGTGTAGCTAATATTATGACTGTGATATATACACAATACACTGTCATATACAGTAGCTAATATTATGACTGTGATATATACACAATACACTGTCATATACAGTAGCTAATATTATGACTATGATATATACACAATACACTGTCATATACAGTAGCTAATATTATGACTGTGATATATACACAATACACTGTCATATACAGTATCTAATATTATGACTGTGATATATCCACAAACTACTGTCATATACAGTAACTAATATTATGACTGTAATATATACACAAACTACTGTCATATACAGTAACTAATATTATGACTGTGATATATCCGCAAACTAGTGTCATATACAGTAGCTAATATTATGACTGTGATATATACACAATACACTGTCATATACAGTAACTAATATTATGACTGTGACATATACACAATACACTGTCATATACAGTATCTAATATTATGACTGTGATATACACACAATACACTGTCATATACAGTAGCTAATATTATGACTGTGACATATACACAATACACTGTCATATACAGTAGCTAATTTTATGACTGTGATAAATACACAATACACTGTCATATACAGTAACTAATATTATGACTGTGATATGTACACAATACACTGTCTTATACAGTAACTAATATTAAGACTGTGACATATACACAATACATTGTCATATACAGTAACTAATATTATGACTGTGACATATACACAATACACTGTCATATACAGTAACTAATATTATGACTGTGACATATACACAATACACTGTCATATACAGTAAGTAATATTATGACTGTGACATATACACAATACACTGTCATATACAGTAACGAATATTATGACTGTGACATATACACAGTACACTGTCATATACAGTAACTAATATTATGACTGTGACATATACACAATACACAGTCATATACAGTAGCTAATATTATGACTGACATATGCAGAATACACTGTCATATACAGTATCTAATATTATGACTGTGATATATCCACAAACTACTGTCATATACAGTAACTAATATTATGACTGTGATATGTACACAATACACTGTCATATACAGTAACTAATATTATGACTGTGATATATCCACAGACTACTGTCATATACAGTAACTAATATTATGACTGTGAAATATACACAATACACTGTCATATACAGTATCTAATATTATGACTGTGATATATACACAATACACTGTCATATACAGTTACTAATATTATGACTGTGATATATATGCACAAACTACTGTCATTTACAGTAGCTAATATTATGTCTGTGATATATCCATAAACTACTGTCATAGAAAAAAAACTTATATTATGACTGTGACATATACCCAATACACTGTCATATACAATATCTAACATTATGACTGTGATATATCCACAAACTGTTGTCATATACAGTAGCTAATATTATGACTGTGATATATACACAATACACTGTCTTATACAGGAGCTAATTTTATGACTGTGATAAATACACAATACACTGTCATATACAGTAACTAATATTATGACTGTGATATGTACACAATACACTGTCATATACAGTAACTAATATTATGACTGTGACATATACACAATACACTGTCATATACAGTAACTAATATTATGACTGTGACATATACACAATACACTGTCATATACAGTAACTAATATGATGACTGTGATATATCCACAAACTACTGTCATATACAGTAATTAATATCATGACTGTGATATATCCACAAACTACTATCATATACGGTAGCTAATATTATGACTGTAATATATACACAAACTACTGTCATATACAGTAGCTAATATTATTACTGTGATATATACACAAACTACTGTCATATACAGTTACTAATATTATGACTGTGATATATACACAAACTACTGTCATATACAGTAGCTAATATTATGACTGTGATATGTACACAATACACTGTCATATACAGTTGCTAATATTATGACTGTGATATATCCACAAACTACTGTTATATACAGTAACTAATATTATGACTGTGATATATACACAATACACTGTCATATACAGTAACTAATATTATGACGGTGATATATCCACAGCCTACTGTCATTTACAGTAGCTAATATTATGACTGTGATATATGCACAAACTACTGTCATATAAAGTAACTAATATTATGACTGTGAAATATACACAATACACTGTCATATACAGTATCTAATATTATGACTGTGATATATCCACAAACTGTTGTCATATACAGTAGCTCATATTATGACTGTGATAAATACACAATACACTGTCATATACAGTAACTAATATCGTATATATATGTCGTCCTCCGTGGACTGGTGGTACCGTACTAGCCTCTAGTTCCCAAGGCCGCGGGTTCAAACCCGGCGGAGAGCGATGGATTTTTTTCGGGCGTAAAAATCGTTAGCACGGCTTCCTTCGGAAGGGAAGTAAAGCCGGTGGTCCCGTGTCGTAGATTTACGGCACGTAAAAGAACCTCAAGCCTGATAAAGAGGCTTCTGAGCAAAATTACAGGTGTTTCACGCCCAATATAGAATGGGACGCTAAGAACCATAGTAGTTAAAGAGCGTCCATAAATAAAACTCAATTTATTTATTTACTAATATTATGACTGTGACATATACGCAATACACTGTCATATACAGTAACTAATATTATGACTGTGACATATACACAATACACTGTCATATACAGTAACTAATATTATGATTGTGACATATACACAATACACTGTCATATACAGTAAGTAATATTATGACTGTGACATATACACAATACTCTGTCATATACAGTAACTAATATTACGACTGTGACATATACACATTACACTGTCATATACAGTAACTAATATTATGACTGTGACATATACACAATACACTGTCATATACAGTAGGTAATATTATGACTGACATATACAGAATATACTGTCATATACAGTATCTAATATTATGACTGTGATATATCCACAAACTACTGTCATATACAGTAACTAATATTATGACTGTGATATGTACACAATACACTGTCATATACAGTAACTAATATTATGACTGTGATATATACACAATACTGTCATATACAGTAACTAATATTATGACTGTGATATATCCACAAACTACTGTCATATACACTAACTAATATTATGACTGTGATATGTACACAATACACTGTCTTATACAGTAACTAATATTATGACTGTGATATATCCACGAACTACTGTCATATACAGTAACTAATATTATGACTGTGATATATACACTATACATTGTCATATACAGTAACTAATATAATGACTGTGATATGCTCACAATACGGTGTCATATACAGTAACTAATATTATGACTGTGATATACACAGAATACAGTGTCGTATACAGTAACTAATGTTATGACTGTGATATATACACAAACTATTGTCATATACAGTAGCTAATATTATGACTGTTATATATATACAATACACTGTCATATACAGTAACTAATATTATGACTGTGATATATCCACAAACTAATGTCATATACAGTAGCTAATATTATGACTGTGATATATACACAATACAGTGTCATATACAGTAACTAATATTACGACTGTGACATATACACAATATACTGTCATACACAGTAACTAATATTATGACTGCGATACGTACACAATACAGTGTCATATACAGTAACTAATATTATGACTATGATATGTACACAATACACTGTCATATACAGTAACTAATATTATGACCGTGATATGTACATAATACATGTCATATACAGTAGCTAATATTATGACTGTGATATATACACAATACACTATCATATACAGTAAGAAATATTATGACTGTGATATGTACACAATACACTGTCATATACAGTAACTAATATTTTGACTGTGACATATACACAATACACTGTCATATACAGTAGCTAATATTATGACTGTGATATATACCAATACAGTGTCATATTCAGTAACTGATATTATGACTGTGAGATATACACAATACAGTGTCATATACAGTAACTAATATTATGACTGTGATATATCCACAAACTACTGTCATATACAGTAGTTAATATTATGACTGTGATATATACACAATACAGTGTCAATTACAGTAACTAATATTATGACTGTGATATATACACAATACACTGTCATATACAGTAGCTAATATTATGACTGACATATACACAATACACTGTCATATACAGTATCTAATCTTATGACTGTGATATATCCACAAACTACTGTCATATACACTAACTAATATTATGACTGTGATATGTACACAATACACTGTCTTATACAGTAACTAATATTATGACTGTGATATATCCACGAACTACTGTCATATACAGTAACTAATATTATGACTGGGCTATATCCACAAACCACTGTCATATACAGTAGTTAATATTATGACTGTGATATATACACAATACACTGTCATATACAGCAGCTAATATTATGACTGTGATATATCCACAAACTACTGTCATATACAGTAGCTAATATTATCACTGTGATATGTACACAATACACTGTCATATACAGTATCGATATTATGACTGTGATATATCCACAAACTACTGTCATATACAGTAACTAATATTATGACTGTGATATATCCACAAACTACTGTCATATACAGTAACTAATATTATGACTGTGACATATACACAATACACTATCATATACAGTAGCTAATATTATGACTGTGATATATACACTATACACTGTCATATACAGTAGCTAATATTATGACAGTGACATATACACAATACACTGTCATATACAGTAACTAATATTATGACTGTGATATGTACACAATACAGTGTCATATACAGTAATTAATATTATGACTGTGACACATACACAATACACTGTCATATACAGTAGCTAATATTATGACTGACATATACACAATACACTGTCATATACAGTAACTAATATTATGACTGTGACATGTACACAATACACTGTCATATACAGTAACTAATATTATGACTGTGATATGTACACAATACAGTGTCATATAGAGTAACTAATATTATGACTGTGATATGTACACAATACATTGTCATATACAGTAAATAATATTATGACTGTGATATATACACAATACAGTGTCATATACAGTAGCTAATATTATGACTGTGATATGTACACAATACATTGTCATATACAGTAGCTAATAGTATAACTGTGATATGTACACAATACAGCGTCATATACAGTAGCTAACATTATGACTGTAATATATACACAATACAGTGTCATATTCAGTAGCTAATATTATGACTGTGATATGTACATAATACAGTGTTATATACAGTAGCTAATATTATGACTGTGATATATACACAATACAGTGTCATATACAGTAGCTAATATTATGACTGTGATATATACACAATACAGAGTCATATACAGTAGCTAATATTATGACTGTGATATATACACAATACATAGTCATATACAGTAGCTAATATTATGACTGTGATATATACACAATACAGTGTCATATACAGTAACTAATATTATGACTGTGATATATACACTATACATTGTCATATACAGTAACTAATATTATGACTGTGATATGCACACAATACAGTGTCATATACAGTAACTAATATTATGACTGTGATATATACAGAATACAGTGTCGTATAAAGTAACTAATATTATGACTGTGATATATACACTATACATTGTCATATACAGTAACTAATATTATGACTGTGATATGCACACAATACAGTGTCATATACAGTAACTAATATTATGACTGTGATATATACACAATACACTGTCGTATACAGTAACTAATATTATGGCTGTGATATATACAATATACATTGTCATATACAGTAACTAATATTATGACTGTGATATATACACAATACAGTGTCATATACAGTAACTAATATTATGACTGTGATATATACACTATACATTGTCATATACAGTAACTAATATTATGAATGTGATATGCACACAATACAGTGTCATATACAGTAACTAATATTATGACTGTGATATATACACAATACAGTGTCGTATACAGTAACTAATATTATGACTGTGATATATACACTATACATTGTCATATACAGTAACTAATATTACGACTGTGATATGCACACAATACAGTGTCATATACAGTAACTAATATTATGACTGTGATATATACACAATACAGTGTCATATACAGTAACCAATATTATGACTGTGATATATACACAATACAGTGTCATATACAGTAACTAATATTATGACTGTGATATGCACACAATACAGTGTCATATACAGTAAATAATATTATGACTGTGATATATACACAATACAGTGTCATATACAGTAGCTAATATTATGACTGTGATATATACACAATACAGAGTCATATAAAGTAGCTAATATTATGACTGTGATAAATACACAATACAGTGTCATATACAGTAGCTAATATTATGATTGTGATATATACACTATACATTGTCATATACAGTAACTAATATTATGACTGTGATATGCACAATACAGTGTCATATACAATATCTAATATTATGACTGTGATATATACACAATACAGTGTCATATACAGTAGCTAATCTTATGACTGTGATATATACACAATACAGTGTCATATACAGTAGCTAATATTATGACTGTGATTTATACACAATACATTGTCATATACAGTATCTAATTTTATGACTGTGATATATACACAATACATTGTCATATACAGTAACTAATATTATGACTGTGACATATACACAATACACTGTCATATACAGTAACTAATATTATGACTGTGATATGTACACAGTACACTGTCATATACAGTATCTAATATTATGACTGTGATATATCCACAAACTACTGTCATATACAGTAGCTAATATTATGACTGTGATATATACACAATACTGTCATATACAGTAACTAATATTATGACTATGATATATACACAAACTACTGTCATATACAGTAGCTAATATTATGACTGTGATATATACACAATACAGTGTCATATACAGTAACTCATATTATGACTGTGACATATACACAATACACTGTCGTATACAGTAACTAATATTATGACTGCGATATGTACACAATACAGTGTCATATACAGTAACTAATATTATGACTGTGATATGTACACAATACACTGTCATATACAGTAACTAATATTATGACCGTGATATGTACATAATACATTGTCATATACAGTAGCTAATATTAGGACTGTGATATATACACAATACTCTGTCATATACAGTAACTAATATTACGACTGTGACATATACACATTACACTGTCATATACAGTAACTAATATTATGACTGTGACATATACACAATACACTGTCATATACAGTAGGTAATATTATGACTGACATATACAGAATATACTGTCATATACAGTATCTAATATTATGACTGTGATATATCCACAAACTACTGTCATATACAGTAACTAATATTATGACTGTGATATGTACACAATACACTGTCATATACAGTAACTAATATTATGACTGTGATATATACACAATACTGTCATATACAGTAACTAATATTATGACTGTGATATATCCACAAACTACTGTCATATACACTAACTAATATTATGACTGTGATATGTACACAATACACTGTCTTATACAGTAACTAATATTATGACTGTGATATATCCACGAACTACTGTCATATACAGTAACTAATATTATGACTGTGATATATACACTATACATTGTCATATACAGTAACTAATATAATATCTGTGATATGCTCACAATACGGTGTCATATACAGTAACTAATATTATGACTGTGATATAAACAGAATACAGTGTCGTATACAGTAACTAATGTTATGACTGTGATATATACACAAACTATTGTCATATACAGTAGCTAATATTATGACTGTTATATATATACAATACACTGTCATATACAGTAACTAATATTATGACTGTGATATATCCACAAACTAATGTCATATACAGTAGCTAATATTATGACTGTGATATATACACAATACAGTGTCATATACAGTAACTAATATTACGACTGTGACATATACACAATATACTGTCATACACAGTAACTAATATTATGACTGCGATACGTACACAATACAGTGTCATATACAGTAACTAATATTATGACTGTGATATGTACACAATAGACTGTCATATACAGTAACTAATATTATGACCGTGATATGTACATAATACATGTCATATACAGTAGCTAATATTATGACTGTGATATATACACAATACACTATCATATACAGTAAGAAATATTATGACTGTGATATGTACACAATACACTGTCATATACAGTAACTAATATTTTGACTGTGACATATACACAATACACTGTCATATACAGTAGCTAATATTATGACTGTGATATATACCAATACAGTGTCATATTCAGTAACTGATATTATGACTGTGAGATATACACAATACAGTGTCATATACAGTAACTAATATTATGACTGTGATATATCCACAAACTACTGTCATATACAGTAGTTAATATTATGACTGTGATATATACACAATACAGTGTCATATACAGTAACTAATATTATGACTGTGATATATACACAATACACTGTCATATACAGTAGCTAATATTATGACTGACATATACACAATACACTGTCATATACAGTATCTAATCTTATGACTGTGATATATCCACAAACTACTGTCATATACACTAACTAATATTATGACTGTGATATGTACACAATACACTGTCTTATACAGTAACTAATATTATGACTGTGATATATCCACGAACTACTGTCATATACAGTAACTAATATTATGACTGGGCTATATCCACAAACCACTGTCATATACAGCAGTTAATATTATGACTGTGATATATACACAATACACTGTCATATACAGCAGCTAATATTATGACTGTGATATATCCACAAACTACTGTCATATACAGTAGCTAATATTATCACTGTGATATGTACACAATACACTGTCATATACAGTATCGATATTATGACTGTGATATATCCACAAACTACTGTCATATACAGTAACTAATATCATGACTGTGATATATCCACAAACTACTGTCATATACAGTAACTAATATTATGACTGTGACATATACACAATACACTATCATATACAGTAGCTAATATTATGACTGTGATATATACACTATACACTGTCATATACAGTAGCTAATATTATGACAGTGACATATACACAATACACTGTCATATACAGTAACTAATATTATGACTGTGATATGTACACAATACAGTGTCATATACAGTAATTAATATTATGACTGTGACACATACACAATACACTGTCATATACAGTAGCTAATATTATGACTGACATATACACAATACACTGTCATATACAGTAACTAATATTATGACTGTGACATGTACACAATACACTGTCATATACAGTAACTAATATTATGACTGTGATATGTACACAATACAGTGTCATATAGAGTAACTAATATTATGACTGTGATATGTACACAATACATTGTCATATACAGTAAATAATATTATGACTATGATATATACACAATACAGTGTCATATACAGTAGCTAATATTATGACTGTGATATGTACACAATACATTGTCATATACAGTAGCTAATAGTATAACTGTGATATGTACACAATACAGTGTCATATACAGTAGCTAACATTATGACTGTAATATATACACAATACAGTGTCATATTCAGTAGCTAATATTATGACTGTGATATGTACATAATACAGTGTTATATACAGTAGCTAATATTATGATTGTGATATATACACAATACAGTGTCATATACAGTAGCTAATATTATGACTGTGATATATACACAATACAGAGTCATATACAGTAGCTAATATTATGACTGTGATATATACACAATACATAGTCATATACAGTAGCTAATATTATGACTGTGATATATACACAATACAGTGTCATATACAGTAACTAATATTATGACTGTGATATATACACTATACATTGTCATATACAGTAACTAATATTATGACTGTGATATGCACACAATACAGTGTCATATACAGTAACTAATATTATGACTGTGATATATACAGAATACAGTGTCGTATACAGTAACTAGTATTATGACTGTGATATATACACTATACATTGTCATATACAGTAACTAATATTATGACTGTGATATGCACACAATACAGTGTCATATACAGTAACTAATATTATGACTGTGATATATACACAATACACTGTCGTATACAGTAACTAATATTATGGCTGTGATATATACAATATACATTGTCATATACAGTAACTAATATTATGACTGTGATATATACACAATACAGTGTCATATACAGTAACTAATATTATGACTGTGATATATACACTATACATTGTCATATACAGTAACTAATATTATGAATGTGATATGCACACAATACAGTGTCATATACAGTAACTAATATTATGACTGTGATATATACACTATACATTGTCATATACAGTAACTAATATTACGACTGTGATATGCACACAATACAGTGTCATATACAGTAACTAATATTATGACTGTGATATATACACAATACAGTGTCATATACAGTAACCAATATTATGACTGTGATATATACACAATACAGTGTCATATACAGTAACTAATATTATGACTGTGATATGCACACAATACAGTGTCATATACAGTAAATAATATTATGACTGTGATATATACACAATACAGTGTCATATACAGTAGCAAATATTATGACTGTGATATATACACAATACAGAGTCATATAAAGTAGCTAATATTATGACTGTGATAAATACACAATACAGTGTCATATACAGTAGCTAATATTATGATTGTGATATATACACTATACATTGTCATATACAGTAACTAATATTATGACTGTGATATGCACAATACAGTGTCATATACAATATCTAATATTATGACTGTGATATATACACAATACAGTGTCATATACAGTAGCTAATCTTATGACTGTGATATATATACAATACAGTGTCATATACAGTAGCTAATATTATGACTGTGATTTATACACAATACATTGTCATATACAGTATCTAATTTTATGACTGTGATATATACACAATACATTGTCATATACAGTAACTAATATTATGACTGTGACATATACACAATACACTGTCATATACAGTAACTAATATTATGACTGTGATATGTACACAGTACACTGTCATATACAGTATCTAATATTATGACTGTGATATATCCACAAACTACTGTCATATACAGTAGCTAATATTATGACTGTGATATATACACAATACTGTCATATACAGTAACTAATATTATGACTATGATATATACACAAACTACTGTCATATACAGTAGCTAATATTATGACTGTGATATATACACAATACAGTGTCATATACAGTAACTCATATTATGACTGTGACATATACACAATACACTGTCGTATACAGTAACTAATATTATGACTGCGATATGTACACAATACAGTGTCATATACAGTAACTAATATTATGACTGTGATATGTACACAATACACTGTCATATACAGTAACTAATATTATGACCGTGATATGTACATAATACATTGTCATATACAGTAGCTAATATTAGGACTGTGATATATACACAATACACTGTCATATACAGTAACTAATATTATGACTGTGATATGTACACAATACACTGTCATATACAGTAACTAATATTATGACTGTGAGATATACACAATACAGTGTCATATACAGTATCTAATATTATGACTGTGATATATCCACAATCTAATGTCATATACAGTAGTTAATATTATGACTGTGATATATATACAAAACAGTGTCATATACAGTAACTAATATTATGACTGTGACATATACACAATACACTGTCATATACAGTAGCTAATATTATGACTGACATATACACAGTACACTGTCATATACAGTATCTAATATTATGACTGTGATATATCCACAAACTACTGTCATATACACTAACTAATATTATGACTCTGATATGTACACAAACCACTGTCATATACAGTAGCTAATATTATGACTGTGATATTATCACAATACACTGTCATATACAGTAGCTAATATTATAACTGTGATATATCCACAAAGTACTGTCATATACAGTAGCTAATATTATGACTGTGATATGTACACAATACACTGTCATATACAGTATCTAATATTATGACTGTGATATATCTACAAACTACTGTCATATACAGTAACTAATATTATGACTGTGATATACCCACAAACTACTGTCATATACAATAACTAATATTATGACTGTGATATATCCGCAAACTACTGTCATATACAGTAGCTAATGTTATGAATGTGATATATACACTATACATTGTCATATACAGTAACTAATATTATGACTGTGATATGCACACAATACAGTGTCATATACAGTATCTAATATTATGAGTGTGATATATACACAATACAGTGTCATATGCAGTAGCTAATTTTATGACTGTGATATATACACAATACATTGTCATATACAGTAACTAATATTATGACTGTGACATATACACAATACACTGTCATATACAGTAACTAATATTATGACTGTGATATGTACACAGTACACTGTCATATACAGTATCTAATATTATGACTGTGATATATCCACAAACTACTGTCATATACAGTAGCTAATATTATGACTGTGATATATACACAATACTGTCATATACAGTAACTAATATTATGACTATGATATATACACAAACTACTGTCATATACAGTAGCTAATATTATGACTGTGATATATACACAATACAGTGTCATATACAGTAACTCATATTATGACTGTGACATATACACAATACACTGTCGTATACAGTAACTAATATTATGACTGCGATATGTACACAATAGTGTCATATACAGTAACTAATATTATGACTGTGATATGTACACAATACACTGTCATATACAGTAACTAATATTATGACCGTGATATGTACATAATACATTGTCATATACAGTAGCTAATATTAGGACTGTGATATATACACAATACACTGTCATATACAGTAACTAATATTATGACTGTGATATGTACACAATACACTGTCATATACAGTAACTAATATTATGACTGTGAGATATACACAATACAGTGTCATATACAGTATCTAATATTATGACTGTGATATATCCACAATCTAATGTCATATACAGTAGTTAATATTATGACTGTGATATATATACAAAACAGTGTCATATACAGTAACTAATATTATGACTGTGACATATACACAATACACTGTCATATACAGTAGCTAATATTATGACTGACATATACACAGTACACTGTCATATACAGTATCTAATATTATGACTGTGATATATCCACAAACTACTGTCATATACACTAACTAATATTATGACTCTGATATGTACACAAACCACTGTCATATACAGTAGCTAATATTATGACTGTGATATTATCACAATACACTGTCATATACAGTAGCTAATATTATAACTGTGATATATCCACAAAGTACTGTCATATACAGTAGCTAATATTATGACTGTGATATGTACACAATACACTGTCATATACAGTATCTAATATTATGACTGTGATATATCTACAAACTACTGTCATATACAGTAACTAATATTATGACTGTGATATACCCACAAACTACTGTCATATACAATAACTAATATTATGACTGTGATATATCCGCAAACTACTGTCATATACAGTAGCTAATGTTATGAATGTGATATATACACTATACATTGTCATATACAGTAACTAATATTATGACTGTGATATGCACACAATACAGTGTCATATACAGTATCTAATATTATGAGTGTGATATATACACAATACAGTGTCATATGCAGTAGCTAATTTTATGACTGTGATATATACACAATACAGTGTCATATACAGTAGCTAATATTATGACTGTGATATATACACAATACATTGTCATATACAGTAGCTAATATTATGACTGTGATACATACACAATACAGTGTCATATACAGTAACTAATATTACGACTGTGACATGTACACAATACACTGTCATATACAGTAACTAATATTATGACTGTGATATGTACACAATATACTGTCATATACAGTATCTAATATTATGACTGTAATATATCCACAAACTACTGTCATATACAGTAGCTAATATTATGACTGATATATACACAATACACTGTCATATACAGTAACTAATATTGTGACTGTGATATGTACACAATACACTGTCATATACAGTAACTAATATTATGACTGTGACATATACACAATACACTGTCATATACAGTAGCTAATATTATGACTGTGATATATACACAATACAGTGTCATATTCAGTAACTAATATTATGACTGTGAGATATACACAATAGAGTGTCATATACAGTAACTAGTATTATGACCGTGATATATCCACAAACTACTGTCATATACAGTAGTTAATATTATGACTGTGATATATACACAATACAGTGTCATATACAGTAACTAATATTATGACGGCAATATGTACACAATACAGTGTCGTATACAGTAACGAATATTATGACTGTGACATATACACAATACACTGTCATATACAGTAGCTAATATTATGACTGGCATATACACAATACACTGTCATATACAGTAGCTAATATTATGACTGTGATATATACACAATACAGAGTCATATACAGTAGCTAATATTATGACTGTGATAAATACACAATACAGTGTCATATACAGTAGCTAATATTATGACTGTTATATATAGACTATACAATGTCATATACAGTAACTAATATTATGACTGTGATATGCACACAATACAGTGTCATATACAGTATCTAATATTATGACTGTGATATATACACAATACAGTGTCATATACAGTAGCTAATCTTATGACTGTGATATATACACAATACAGTGTCATATACAGTAACTAATATTATGACTGTGATCTATACACAATACAGTGTCATATAGAGTAGCTAATTTTATGACTGTGATATATACACAATACATTGTCATATACAGTAGCTAATTTTATGACTGTGATATATACACAATACAGTGTCATATACAGTAACTAATATTATGACTGTGAAATGTACACAATACAGTGTCATATACAGTAGCTAATATTATGACTGACATATAAACAATACACTGCCATATACAGTATCTAATATTATGACTGTGATATATCCACAAACTACTGTCATATACACTAACTAATATTATGACTCTGATATGTACACAATACACTGTCATATACAGTAACTAATATTTTGACTCTGATATGTACACAATACACTGTCATATACAGTAACTAATATTATGACCGTGATATATCCACAAACCACTGTCATATACAGTAGCTAATATTATGACTGTGATATATACACAATACACTGTCATATACAGTAGCCCATATTATGACTGTGATATATCCACAAAGTACTGTCATATACAGTATCTAATATTATGACTGTGATATATGTACACAATACACTGTCATATACAGTATCTAATATTATGACTGTGATATATCCACAAGCTACTGTCATATACAGTAACTAATATTATGACTGTGATATATCCGCAAACTACTGTCATATACACTAGCTAATGTTATGAATGAGATATATACACTATACATTGTCATATACAGTAACTAATATTATGACTGTGATATGCACACAATACAGTGTCATATACAGTATCTAATATTATGAGTGTGATATATACACAATACAGTGTCATATGCAGTAGCTAATTTTATGACTGTGATATATACACAATACAGTGTCATATACAGTAGCTAATATTATGACTGTTATTTATACACAATACATTGTCATATACAGTAGCTAACTTTATGACTGTGATATATACACAATACATTGTCATATACAGTAGCTAATATTATGACTGTAATATATACACAATACATTGCCATATACAGTAGCTAATATTATGACTGTGATACATACACAATACAGTGTCATATACAGTAACAAATATTATGACTGTGACATGTACACAATACACTGTCATATACAGTAACTAATATTATGACTGTGATATGTACACAATACACTGTCATATACAGTATCTAATATTATGACTGTGATATATCCACAAACTACTGTCATATACAGTAGCTAATATTATGACTGTGATATATACACAATACACTGTCATATACAGTAACTAATATTATGACTGTGATATGTACACAATACACTGTCATATACAGTAACTAATATTATGACTGTGACATATACACAATACACTGTCATATACAGTAGCTAATATTATGACTGTGATATATACACAATACAGTGTCATATTCAGTAACTAATATTATGACTGTGAGATATACACAATACAGTGTCATATACAGTAACTAATATTATGACCGTGGTATATCCACAAACTACTGTCATATACAGTAGTTAATATTATGACTGTGATATATACACAATACAGTGTCATATACAGTAACTAATATTATGACTGATATATCCACAAACTACTGTCATATACAGTAACTAATATTATGACTGTGATATATCCACAAACCACTGTCATATAGTGTAGCTAATATTATGACTGTGATATATACACAATACACTGTCATATACAGTAGCTAATATTATGACTGTGATATATACACAATACACTGTCATATACAGTAGCTAATATTATGACTATGATATTACACAATACACTGTCATATACAGTAGCTAATATTATGACTGTGATATATACACAATACACTGTCATATACAGTATCTAATATTATGACTGTGATATATCCACAAACTACTGTCATATACAGTAACTAATATTATGACTGTAATATATACACAAACTACTGTCATATACAGTAACTAATATTATGACTGTGATATATCCGCAAACTACTGTCATATACAGTAGCTAATATTATGACTGTGATATATACACAATACACTGTCATATACAGTAACTAATATTATGACTGTGACATATACACAATACACTGTCATATACAGTAGCTAATTTTATGACTGTGATAAATACACAATACACTGTCATATACAGTAACTAATATTATGACTGTGATATGTACACAATACACTGTCTTATACAGTAACTAATATTAAGACTGTGACATATACACAATACATTGTCATATACAGTAACTAATATTATGACTGTGACATATACACAATACACTGTCATATACAGTAACTAATATTATGACTGTGACATATACACAATACACTGTCATATACAGTAAGTAATATTATGACTGTGACATATACACAATACACTGTCATATACAGTAACGAATATTATGACTGTGACATATACACAGTACACTGTCATATACAGTAACTAATATTATGACTGTGACATATACACAATACACAGTCATATACAGTAGCTAATATTATGACTGACATATGCAGAATACACTGTCATATACAGTATCTAATATTATGACTGTGATATATCCACAAACTACTGTCATATACAGTAACTAATATTATGACTGTGATATGTACACAATACACTGTCATATACAGTAACTAATATTATGACTGTGATATATCCACAGACTACTGTCATATACAGTAACTAATATTATGACTGTGAAATATACACAATACGCTGTCATATACAGTATCTAATATTATGACTGTGATATATACACAATACACTGTCATATACAGTTACTAATATTATGACTGTGATATATATGCACAAACTACTGTCATTTACAGTAGCTAATATTATGTCTGTGATATATCCATAAACTACTGTCATAGAAAAAAAACTTATATTATGACTGTGACATATACCCAATACACTGTCATATACAATATCTAACATTATGACTGTGATATATCCACAAACTGTTGTCATATACAGTAGCTAATATTATGACTGTGACATATACACAATACACTGTCTTATACAGAAGCTAATTTTATGACTGTGATAAATACACAATACACTGTCATATACAGTAACTAATATTATGACTGTGATATGTACACAATACACTGTCATATACAGTAACTTATATTATGACTGTGACATATACACAATACACTGTCATATACAGTAACTAATATTATGACTGTGACATATACACAATACACTGTCATATACAGTAACTAATATTATGACTGTGATATATCCGCAAACTACTGTCATATACAGTAGCTAATATTATGACTGTGATATGTGCACAATACACTGTCATATACAGTATCTAATATTATGACTGTGATATATCCACAAACTACTGTCATATACAGTAACTATAATTATGACTGTGAATTATCCACAAACTACTCTCATATACAGTAACTAATATTATGACTGTGATATATCCGCAAACTACTGTCATATACAGTAGCTAATATTATGACTGTGATATATACACAGTACACTGTCATATACCGTAACTAATATTATGACTGTGACATATACACAATACACTGTCATATACAGTAGTTAATATTATGCCTGTGATATATAGACAATACACTGTCATATACAGTAGCTAATATTATGACTGTGACATATACACAATACACTGTCATATACAGTAGCTAATATTATGACTGTGACATATTCACAATACACTGTCATATACAGTATCTAATATTATGACTGAGATATATTCACAAACTACTGTCATATACAGTAGCTAATATTATGACTGTGATATATACACAATACACTGTCATATACAGTAACTAATATTATGACTGTGATATATACACAAACTACTGTCATATACAGTAACTAATATTATGACTGTGATATATCCACAAACTACTGTCATATACAGTAACTAATATCATGACTGTGATATATCCACAAACTACTGTCATATACGGTAGCTAATATTATGACTGTAATATATACACAAACTACTGTCATATACAGTAGCTAATATTATTACTGTGATATATACACAAACTACTGTCATATACAGTTACTAATATTATGACTGTGATATATACACAAACTACTGTCATATACAGTAGCTAATATTATGACTGTGATATGTACACAATACACTGTCATATACAGTTGCTAATATTATGACTGTGATATATCCACAAACTACTGTTATATACAGTAACTAATATTATGACTGTGATATATACACAATACACTGTCATATACAGTAACTAATATTATGACGGTGATATATCCACAGCCTACTGTCATTTACAGTAGCCAATATTATGACTGTGATATATGCACAAACTACTGTCATATAAAGTAACTAATATTATGACTGTGAAATATACACAATACACTGTCATATACAGTATCTAATATTATGACTGTGATATATCCACAAACTGTTGTCATATACAGTAGCTCATATTATGACTGTGATAAATACACAATACACTGTCATATACAGTAACTAATATTATATATATATGTCGTCCTCCGTGGACTGGTGGTACCGTACTAGCCTCTAGTTCCCAAGGCCGCGGGTTCAAACCCGGCGGAGGGCGATGGATTTTTTCGGGCGTAAAAGTCGTTAGCACGGCTTCCTTCGGAAGGGAAGTAAAGCCGGTGGTCCCGTGTCGTAGATTTACGGCACGTAAAAGAACCTCAAGCCTGATAAAGAGGCCTCTGAGCAAAATTACACGTGTTTCACGCCCAATATAGAATGGGACGCTAAGAACCATAGTAGTTAAAGAGCGTCCATAAATAAAACTCAATTTATTTATTTACTAATATTATGACTGTGACATATACGCAATACACTGTCATATACAGTAACTAATATTATGACTGTGACATATACACAATACACTGTCATATACAGTAACTAATATTATGATTGTGACATATACACAATACACTGTCATATACAGTAAGTAATATTATGACTATGACATATACACAATACTCTGTCATATACAGTAACTAATATTACGACTGTGACATATACACATTACACTGTCATATACAGTAACTAATATTATGACTGACATATACAGAATATACTGTCATATACAGTATCTAATATTATGACTGTGATATATCCACAAACTACTGTCATATACAGTAACTAATATTATGACTGTGATATGTACACAATACACTGTCATATACAGTAACTAATATTATGACTGTGATATATACACAATACTGTCATATACAGTAACTAATATTATGACTGTGATATATACACAAACTACTGTCATATACAGTAGCTAATATTATGACTGTGATACATACACTATACATTGTCATATACAGTAACTAATATTATGACTGTGATATATCCACAAACTAATGTCATATACATTAGCTAATATTATGACTGTGATATATACACAATACAGTGTCATATACAGTAACTAATATTATGACTGTGACATATACACAATATACTGTCATATACAGTAACTAATATTATGACTGCGATACGTACACAATACAGTGTCATATACAGTAACTAATACTATGACTGTGATATGTACACAATACACTGACATATACAGTAACTAATATTATGACCGTGATATGTACATAATACATTGTCATATACAGTAGCTAATATTATGACTGTGATATATACACAATACACTGTCATATACAGTAAGTAATATTATGACTGTGATATGTACACAATACACTGTCATATACAGTAACTAATATTTTGACTGTGACATATACACAAACTACTCTCATATACAGTAACTAATATTATGACTGTGATATATACCAATACAGTGTCATATTCAGTAACTAATATTATGACTGTGAGATATACACAATACAGTGTCATATACAGTAACTAATATTATGACTGTGATATATCCACAAACTACTGTCATATACAGTAGTTAATATTATGACTGTGATATATACACAATACAGTGTCATATACAGTAACTAATATTATGACTGTGATATATACACAATACACTGTCATATACAGTAGCTAATATTATGACTGACATATACACAATACACTGTCATATACAGTATCTAATCTTATGACTGTGATATATCCACAAACTACTGTCATATACACTAACTAATATTATGACTGTGATATGTACACAATACACTGTCTTATACAGTAACTAATATTATGACTGTGATATATCCACGAACTACTGTCATATACAGTAACTAATATTATGACTGTGATATATACACTATACATTGTCATATACAGTAACTAATATAATGACTGTGATATGCTCACAATACGGTGTCATATACAGTAACTAATATTATGACTGTGATATACACAGAATACAGTGTCGTATACAGTAACTAATGTTATGACTGTGATATATACACAAACTATTGTCATATACAGTAGCTAATATTATGACTGTTATATATACACAATACACTGTCATATACAGTAACTAATATTATGACTGCGATATATCCACAAACTAATGTCATATACAGTAGCTAATATTATGACTGTGATATGTACACAATACACTGTCATATACAGTAACTAATATTATGACCGTGATATGTACATAATACATTGTCATATACAGTAGCTAATATTAGGACTGTGATATATACACAATACACTGTCATATACAGTAACTAATATTATGACTGTGATATGTACACAATACACTGTCATATACAGTAACTAATATTATGACTGTGAGATATACACAATACAGTGTCATATACAGTATCTAATATTATGACTGTGATATATCCACAATCTAATGTCATATACAGTAGTTAATATTATGACTGTGATATATACACAAAACAGTGTCATATACAGTAACTAATATTATGACTGTGACATATACACAATACACTGTCATATACAGTAGCTAATATTATGACTGACATATACACAGTACACTGTCATATACAGTATCTAATATTATGACTGTGATATATCCACAAACTACTGTCATATACACTAACTAATATTATGACTCTGATATGTACACAAACCACTGTCATATACAGTAGCTAATATTATGACTGTGATATTATCACAATACACTGTCATATACAGTAGCTAATATTATAACTGTGATATATCCACAAAGTACTGTCATATACAGTAGCTAATATTATGACTGTGATATGTACACAATACACTGTCATATACAGTATCTAATATTATGACTGTGATATATCTACAAACTACTGTCATATACAGTAACTAATATTATGACTGTGATATACCCACAAACTACTGTCATATACAATAACTAATATTATGACTGTGATATATCCGCAAACTACTGTCATATACAGTAGCTAATGTTATGAATGTGATATATACACTATACATTGTCATATACAGTAACTAATATTATGACTGTGATATGCACACAATACAGTGTCATATACAGTATCTAATATTATGAGTGTGATATATACACAATACAGTGTCATATGCAGTAGCTAATTTTATGACTGTGATATATACACAATACAGTGTCATATACAGTAGCTAATATTATGACTGTGATATATACACAATACATTGTCATATACAGTAGCTAATATTATGACTGTGATACATACACAATAGTGTCATATACAGTAACTAATATTACGACTGTGACATGTACACAATACACTGTCATATACAGTAACTAATATTATGACTGTGATATGTACACAATATACTGTCATATACAGTATCTAATATTATGACTGTAATATATCCACAAACTACTGTCATATACAGTATCTAATATTATGACTGTGATATATACACAATACACTGTCATATACAGTAACTAATATTGTGACTGTGATATGTACACAATACACTGTCATATACAGTAACTAATATTATGACTGTGACATATACACAATACACTGTCATATACAGTAGCTAATATTATGACTGTGATATATACACAATACAGTGTCATATTCAGTAACTAATATTATGACTGTGAGATATACACAATAGAGTGTCATATACAGTAACTAGTATTATGACCGTGATATATCCACAAACTACTGTCATATACAGTAGTAAATATTATGACTGTGATATATACACAATACAGTGTCATATACAGTAACTAATATTATGACGGCAATATGTACACAATACAGTGTCATATACAGTAACGAATATTATGACTGTGACATATACACAATACACTGTCATATACAGTAGCTAATATTATGACTGGCATATACACAATACACTGTCATATACAGTAGCTAATATTATGACTGTGATATATACACAATACAGAGTCATATACAGTAGCTAATATTATGACTGTGATAAATACACAATACAGTGTCATATACAGTAGCTAATATTATGACTGTGATATATACACTATACAATGTCATATACAGTAACTAATATTATGACTGTGATATGCACACAATACAGTGTCATATACAGTATCTAATATTATGACTGTGATATATACACAATACAGTGTCATATACAGTAGCTAATCTTATGACTGTGATATATACACAATACAGTGTCATATACAGTAACTAATATTATGACTGTGATCTATACACAATACAGTGTCATATAGAGTAGCTAATTTTATGACTGTGATATATACACAATACATTGTCATATACAGTAGCTAATTTTATGACTGTGATATATACACAATACAGTGTCATATACAGTAACTAATATTATGACTGTGAAATGTACACAATACAGTGTCATATACAGTAGCTAATATTATGACTGACATATAAACAATACACTGCCATATACAGTATCTAATATTATGACTGTGATATATCCACAAACTACTGTCATATACACTAACTAATATTATGACTCTGATATGTACACAATACACTGTCATATACAGTAACTAATATTATGACTCTGATATGTACACAATACACTGTCATATACAGTAACTAATATTATGACCGTGATATATCCACAAACCACTGTCATATACAGTAGCTAATATTATGACTGTGATATATACACAATACACTGTCATATACAGTAGCTAATATTATGACTGTGATATATCCACAAAGTACTGTCATATACAGTATCTAATATTATGACTGTGATATATGTACACAATACACTGTCATATACAGTATCTAATATTATGACTGTGATATATCCACAAACTACTGTCATATACAGTAACTAATATTATGACTGTGATATATCCGCAAACTACTGTCATATACACTAGCTAATGTTATGAATGAGATATATACACTATACATTGTCATATACAGTAACTAATATTATGACTGTGATATGCACACAATACAGTGTCATATACAGTATCTAATATTATGAGTGTGATATATACACAATACAGTGTCATATGCAGTAGCTAATTTTATGACTGTGATATATACACAATACAGTGTCATATACAGTAGCTAATATTATGACTGTTATTTATACACAATACATTGTCATATACAGTAGCTAATTTTATGACTGTGATATATACACAATACATTGTCATATACAGTAACTAATATTACGACTGTGACATATACACAATATACTGTCATATACAGTAACTAATATTATGACTGCGATACGTACACAATACAGTGTCATATACAGTAACTAATATTATGACTATGATATGTACACAATACACTGTCATATACAGTAACTAATATTATGACCGTGATTTGTACATAATACATGTCATATACAGTAGCTAATATTATGACTGTGATATATACACAATACACTATCATATACAGTAAGAAATATTATGACTGTGATATGTACACAATACACTGTCATATACAGTAACTAATATTTTGACTGTGACATATACACAATACACTGTCATATACAGTAGCTAATATTATGACTGTGATATATACCAATACAGTGTCATATTCAGTAACTGATATTATGACTGTGAGATATACACAATACAGTGTCATATACAGTAACTAATATTATGACTGTGATATATCCACAAACTACTGTCATATACAGTAGTTAATATTATGACTGTGATATATACACAATACAGTGTCATATACAGTAACTAATATTATGACTGTGATATATACACAATACACTGTCATATACAGTAGCTAATATTATGACTAACATATACACAATACACTGTCATATACAGTATCTAATCTTATGACTGTGATATATCCACAAACTACTGTCATATACACTAACTAATATTATGACTGTGATATGTACACAATACACTGTCTTATACAGTAACTAATATTATGACTGTGATATATCCACGAACTACTGTCATATACAGTAACTAATATTATGACTGTGATATATACACAATACACTGTCATATACAGCAGCTAATATTATGACTGTGATATATCCACAAACTACTGTCAAATACAGTAGCTAATATTATCACTGTGATATGTACACAATACACTGTCATATACAGTATCGATATTATGACTGTGATATATCCACAAACTACTGTCATATACAGTAACTAATATTATGACTGTGATATATCCACAAACTACTGTCATATACAGTAACTAAAATTATGACTGTGACAAATACACAATACACTATCATATACAGTAGCTAATATTATGACTGTGATATATACACTATAAACTGTCATATACAGTAGCTAATATTATGACAGTGACATATACACAATACACTGTCATATACAGTAACTAATATTATGACTGTGATATGTACACAATACAGTGTCATATACAGTAATTAATATTATGACTGTGACACATACACAATACACTGTCATATACAGTAGCTAATATTATGACTAACATATACACAATACACTGTCATATACAGTAACTAATATTATGACTGTGATATGTACACAATACGGTGTCATATAGAGTAACTAATATTATGACTGTGATATGTAATCAATACATTGTCATATACAGTAAATAGTATTATGACTGTGATATATACACAATACAGTGTCATATACAGTAGCTAATATTATGACTGTGATATGTACACAATACATTGTCATATACAGTAGCTAATAGTATAACTGTGATATGTACACAATACAGTGTCATATACAGTAGCTAACATTATGACTGTAATATATACACAATACAGTGTCATATGCAGTAGCTAATATTATGACTGTGATATGTACATAATACAGTGTTATATACAGTAGCTAATATTATGATTGTGATATATACACAATACAGTGTCATATACAGTAGCTAATATTATGACTGTGATATATACACAATACAGAGTCATATACAGTAGCTAATATTATGACTGTGATATATACACAATACATAGTCATATACAGTAGCTAATACTATGACTGTGATATATACACAATACAGTGTCATATACAGTAACTAATATTATGACTGTGATATATACACTATACATTGTCATATACAGTAACTAATATTATGACTGTGATATGCACACAATACAGTGTCATATACAGTAACTAATATTATGACTGTGATATATACAGAATACAGTGTCGTATACAGTAACTAATATTATGACTGTGATATATACACTATACATTGTCATATACAGTAACTAATATTATGACTGTGATATGCACACAATACAGTGTCATATACAGTAACTAATATTATGACTGTGATATATATACACAATACACTGTCGTATACAGTAACTAATATTATGGCTGTGATATATACAATATACATTGTCATATACAGTAACTAATATTATGACTGTGATATATACACAATACAGTGTCATATACAGTAACTAATATTATGACTGTGATATATACACTATACATTGTCATATACAGTAACTAATATTATGAATGTGATATGCACACAATACAGTGTCATATACAGTAACTAATATTATGACTGTGATATATACAGAATACAGTGTCGTATACAGTAACTAATATTATGACTGTGATATATACACTATACATTGTCATATACAGTAACTAATATTACGACTGTGATATGCACACAATACAGTGTCATATACAGTAACTAATATTATGACTGTGTTATATACACAATACAGTGTCATATACAGTAACCAATATTATGACTGTGATATATACACAATACAGTGTCATATACAGTAACTAATATTATGACTGTGATATGCACACAATACAGTGTCATATACAGTAAATAATATTATGACTGTGATATATACACAATACAGTGTCATATACAGTAGCTAATATTATGACTGTGATATATACACAATACAGAGTCATATAAAGTAGCTAATATTATGACTGTGATAAATACACAATACAGTGTCATATACAGTAGCTAATATTATGATTGTGATATATACACTATACATTGTCATATACAGTAACTAATATTATGACTGTGATATGCACAATACAGTGTCATATACAATATCTAATATTATGACTGTGATATATACACAATACAGTGTCATATACAGTAGCTAATCTTATGACTGTGATATATACACAATACAGTGTCATATACAGTAGCTAATATTATGACTGTGATTTATACACAATACATTGTCATATACAGTATCTAATTTTATGACTGTGATATATACACAATACATTGTCATATACAGTAGCTAATATTATGACTGTGATATATACACAATACATTGTCATATACAGTAGCTAATATTATGACTGTGATACATACACAATACAGTGTCATATACAGTAACTAATATTATGACTGTGACATATACACAATACACTGTCATATACAGTAACTAATATTATGACTGTGATATGTACACAGTACACTGTCATATACAGTATCTAATATTATGACTGTGATATATCCACAAACTACTGTCATATACAGTAGCTAATATTATGACTGTGATATATACACAATACTGTCATATACAGTAACTAATATTATGACTGTGATATATACACAAACTACTGTCATATACAGTAGCTAATATTATGACTGTGATATATACACAATACAGTGTCATATACAGTAACTCATATTATGACTGTGACATATACACAATACACTGTCGTATACAGTAGCTAATATTATGATTGTGATATATACACTATACATTGTCATATACAGTAACTAATATTATGACTGTGATATGCACAATACAGTGTCATATACAATATCTAATATTATGACTGTGATATATACACAATACAGTGTCATATACAGTAGCTAATCTTATGACTGTGATATATACACAATACAGTGTCATATACAGTAGCTAATATTATGACTGTGATTTATACACAATACATTGTCATATACAGTATCTAATTTTATGACTGTGATATATACACAATACATTGTCATATACAGTAGCTAATATTATGACTGTGATATATACACAATACATTGTCATATACAGTAGCTAATATTATGACTGTGATACATACACAATACAGTGTCATATACAGTAACTAATATTATGACTGTGACATATACACAATACACTGTCATATACAGTAACTAATATTATGACTGTGATATGTACACAGTACACTGTCATATACAGTATCTAATATTATGACTGTGATATATCCACAAACTACTGTCATATACAGTAGCTAATATTATGACTGTGATATATACACAATACTGTCATATACAGTAACTAATATTATGACTGTGATATATACACAAACTACTGTCATATACAGTAGCTAATATTATGACTGTGATATATACACAATACAGTGTCATATACAGTAACTCATATTATGACTGTGACATATACACAATACACTGTCGTATACAGTAACTAATATTATGACTGCGATATGTACACAATACAGTGTCATATACAGTAACTAATATTATGACTGTGATATGTACGCAATACACTGTATTATACAGTAACTAATATTATGACCGTGATATGTACATAATACATTGTCATATACAGTAGCTAATATTAGGACTGTGATATATACACAATACACTGTCATATAGAGTAACTAATATTATGACTGTGATATGTACACAATACACTGTCATTTACAGTAACTAATATTATGACTGTGAGATATACACAATACAGTGTCATATACAGTATCTAATATTATGACTGTGATATATCCACAATCTAATGTCATATACAGTAGTTAATATTATGACTGTGATATATACACAATACAGTGTCATATACAGTAACTAATATTATGACTGTGACATATACACAATACACTGTCATATACAGTAGCTAATATTATGACTGACATATACACAGTACACTGTCATATACAGTATCTAATATTATGACTGTGATATATCCACAAACTACTGTCATATACACTAACTAATATTATGACTCTGATATGTACACAATACACTGTCATATACAGTAACTAATATTATGACTGTGATATATCCAAAAACCACTGTCATATACAGTAGCTAATATTATGACTGTGATATATACACAATACACTGTCATATACTGTAGCTAATATTATGACTGTGATATATCCACAAAGTACTGTCATATACAGTAGCTAATATTATGACTGTGATATGTACACAATACACTGTCATATACAGTATCTAATATTATGACTGTGATATATCTACAAACTACTGTCATATACAGTAACTAATATTATGACTGTGATATACCCACAAACTACTGTCATATACAATAACTAATATTATGACTGTGATAAATACACAATACAGTGTCATATACAGTAGCTAATGTTATGATTGTGATATATACACTATACATTGTCATATACAGTAACTAATATTATGACTGTGATATGCACACAATACAGTGTCATATACAGTATCTAATATTATGAGTGTGATATATACACAATACAGTGTCATATGCAGTAGCTAATTTTATGACTGTGATATATACACAATACAGTGTCATATACAGTAGCTAATATTATGACTGTGATTTATACACAATACATTGTCATATACAGTAGCTAATTTTATGACTGTGATATATACACAATACATTGTCATATACAGTAGCTAATATTATGACTGTGATATATACACAATACATTGTCATATACAGTAGCTAATATTATGACTGTGATACATACACAATACAGTGTCATATACAGTAACTAATATTACGACTGTGACATGTACACAATACACTGTCATATACAGTAACTAATATTATGACTGTGATATGGACACAATATACTGTCATATACAGTATCTAATATTATGACTGTAATATATCCACAAACTACTGTCATATACAGTAGCTAATATTATGACTGTGATATATACACAATACACTGTCATATACAGTAACTAATATTATGACTGTGATATGTACACAATACACTGTCATATACAGTAACTAATATTATGACTGTGACATATATACAATACACTGTCATATACAGTAGCTAATATTATGACTGTGATATATACACAATACAGTGTCATATTCAGTAACTAATATTATGACTGTGAGATATACACAATACAGTGTCATATACAGTAACTAGTATTATGACCGTGATATATCCACAAACTACTGTCATATACAGTAGTTAATATTATGACTGTGATATATACACAATACAGTGTCATATACAGTAACTAATATTATGACGGTAATATGTACACAATACAGTGTCATATACAGTAACTAATATTATGACTGTGACATATACACAATACACTGTCATATACAGTAGCTAATATTATGACTGGCATATACACAATACACTGTCATATACAGTATCTAATATTATGACTGTGATATATCCACAAACTACTGTCATATACATTAACTAATATTATGACTGTGATATATCCACAAACCACTGTCATATAGTGTAGCTAATATTATGACTGTGATATATACACAATACACTGTCATATACAGTAGCTAATATTATGACTGTGATATATACACAATACACTCTCATATACAGTAGCTAATATTATGACTGTGATATATACACAATACACTGTCATATACAGTAGCTAATATTATGACTGTGATATATACACAATACACTGTCATATACAGTATCTAATATTATGACTGTGATATATCCACAAACTACTGTCATATACAGTAACTAATATTATGACTGTGATATATCCACAAACTACTGTCATATACAGTAACTAATATTATGACTGTGATATATCCGCAAACTACTGTCATATACAGTAGCTAATATTATGACTGTGATATATACACAATACACTGTCATATACAGTAACTAATATTATGACTGTGACATATACACAATACACTGTCATATACAGTAGCTAATATTATGACTGTGATATATATACAATACGTTTTCATATACAGTAGCTAATATTTTGACTGTGACATATACATAATACGCTGTCATATACAGTAGTTAATATTGTGACTGTGACATATACACAGTACACTGTCATATACAGTATCTAATATTATGACTGAGATATATCCACAAACTACTGTCATATACAGTAACTAATATTATGACTGTGATATATCCACAAACTACTGTCATATACGGTAACTAATATTATGACTGTGATATATCCACAAACTACTGTCATATACGGTAGCTAATATTATGTCTGTGATATATACACAAAATACTGTCATATAAAGTATCTAATATTATGACTGTGACATATACACAATACACTGTCATATACAGTATCTAATTTTATGACTGTGATAAATACACAATACACTGTCATATACAGTAACTAATATTATGACTGTGATATGTACACAATACACTGTCTTATACAGTAACTAATATTATGACATTGACATATACACAATACACTGTCATATACAGTAACTAATATTATGACTGTGACATATACACAATACACTGTCATATACAGTAACTAATATTATGACTGTGACATACACACAATACACTGTCATATACAGTAAGTAATATTATGACTGTGACATATACACAATACACTGTCATATACAGTAACTAATATTATGACTGTGACATATACACAGTTCACTGTCATATACAGTAACTAATATTATGACTCTGACATATACACAATACACTGTCATATACAGTAGCTAGTATTATGACTGACATATACAGAATACACTGTCATATACAGTATCTAATATTATGACTGTGATATATCCACAAACTACTGTCATATACAGTAACTAATATTATGACTGTGATATGTACACAATACACTGTCATATACAGTAACTAATATTATGACTGTGATATATCCACAGACTACTGTCATATACAGTAACTAATATTATGACTGTGAAATATACACAATACACTGTCATATACAGTATCTAATATTATGACTGTGATATATCCACAAACTACTGTCATATACAGTAGCTAATATTATGACTGTGATATGTACACAATACACTGTCATTTACAGCAGCTAATATTATGACTGTGATATATCCACAAACTACTGTCATATACAGTAACTAATATTATGACTGTGATATATACACAATGCACTGTCATATACAGTTACTAATATTATGACTGTGATATATATGCACAAACTACTGTCATTTACAGTAGCTAATATTATGTCTGTGATATATCAATAAACTACTGTCATAGAAAAAAAAATAATATTATGACTGTGACATATACACAATACACTGTCATATACAGTATCTAATATTATGACTGTGATATATCCACAAACTGTTGTCATATACAGTAGCTAATATTATGACTGTGATATATACACAATACACTGTCTTATACAGTAGCTAATTTTATGACTGTGACATATACACAATACACTGTCATATACAGTAACTAATATTATGACTGTGACATATACACAATACACTGTCATATACAGTAACTAATATTATGACTGTGATATATCCGCAAACTACTGTCATATACAGTAGCTAATATTATGACTGTGATATGTACACAATACACTGTCATATACAGTTTCTAATATTATGACTGTGATATATCCACAAACTACTGTCATATACAGTAACTATAATTATGACTGTGAAATATCCACAAACTACTCTCATATACAGTAACTAATATTATGACTGTGATATATCCGCAAACTACTGTCATATACAGTAGCTAATATTATGACTGTGATATATACACAGTACACTGTCATATACCGTAACTAATATTATGACTGTGACATATACACAATACACTGTCATATACAGTAGTTAATATTATGCCTGTGATATATAGACAATACACTGTCATATACAGTAGCTGATATTATGACTGTGACATATACACAATACACTGTCATATACAGTAGCTAATATTGTGACTGTGACATATTCACAATACACTGTCATATACAGTATCTAATATTATGACTGAGATATATTCACAAACTACTGTCATATACAGTAGCTAATATTATGACTGTGATATATACACAAACTCCTGTCATATACAGTAGCTAATATTGTGACTGTGATATGTACACAATACACTGTCATATACAGTTGCTAATATTATGACTGTGATATATCCACAAACTACTGTTATATACAGTGACTAATATTATGACTGTGATATATACACAATACACTGTCATATACAGTAACTAATATTATGAAGGTGATATATCCACAGACTACTGTCATTTACAGTAGCTAATATTATGACTGTGATATATCCACAAACTACTGTCATATAAAGTAACTAATATTATGACTGTGACATATACACAATACACTGTCATATACAGTATCTAATATTGTGACTGTGATATATCCACAAACTGTTGTCATATACAGTAGCTCATATTATGACTGTGATAAATACACAATACACTGTCATATACAGTAACTAATATTATATATATATGTCGTCCTCCGTGGACTGGTGGTACCGTGCTAGCCTCTAGTTCCCAAGGTCGCGGGTTCAAACCCGGCGGAGGGCGATGTATTTTTTCGGGCGTAAAAATCGTTAGCACGGCTTCCTTCGGAAGGGAAGTAAAGCTTGTGGTCCCGTGTCGTAGATTTACGGCACGTGAAAGAACCTCAAGCCTGATAAAGAGGCCTCTGAGCAAAATTACAGGTGTTTCACGCCCAATATAGAATGGGACGCTAAGAACCATAGTAGTTAAAGAGCGTCCATAAATAAAACTCAATTTATTTATTTACTAATATTATGACTGTGACATATACGCAATACACTGTCATATACAGTAACTAATATTATGACTGTGACATATACACAATACACCGTCATATACAGTAACTAATATTATGACTGTGACATATACACAATACACCGTCATATACAGTAAGTAATATTATGACTGTGACATATACACAATACTCTGTCATATACAGTAACTAATATTACGACTGTGACATATACACAATACACTGTCATATACAGTAACTAATATTATGACTGTGATATATACACAATACACTGTCATATACAGTAGCTAATATTATGACTGACATATACAGAATATACTGTCATATACAGTATCTAATATTATGACTGTGATATATCCACAAACTACTGTCATATACAGTAACTAATATTATGACTGTGATATGTACACAATACACTGTCATATACAGTAACTAATATTATGACTGGGATATATACACAATACTGTCATATACAGTAACTAATACTATGACTGTGATATATACACAAACTACTGTCATATACAGTAGCTAATATTATGACTGTGATATATACACAATACACTGTCATATACAGTAACTAATATTATGACTGTGATATATCCACAAACTAATGTCATATACAGTAGCTAATATTATGACTGTGATATATACACAATACAGTGTCATATAGAGTAACTAATATTATGACTGTGAAATATACACAATATACTGTCATATACAGTAACTAATATTATGACTGTGATATGTACACAATACACTGTCATATACAGTAACTAACATTATGACCGTGATATGTACATAATACATTGTCATATACAGTAGCTAATATTATGACTGTGATATATACACAATACACTGTCATATACAGTAAGTAATATTATAACTGTGATATGTACACAATACACTGTCATATACAGTAACTAATATTTTGACTGTGACATATACACAAACTACTCTCATATACAGTAACTAATATTATGACTGTGATATATACCAATACAGTGTCATATTCAGTAACTAATATTATGACTGTGAGATATACACAATACAGTGTCATATACAGTAACTAATATTATGACTGTGATATATCCACAAACTACTGTCATATACAGTAGTTAATATTATGACTGTGATATACACAATACAGTGTCATATACAGTAACTAATATTATGACTGTGATATATACACAATACACTGTCATATACAGTAGCTAATATTATGACTGACATATACACAATACACTGTCATATACAGTATCTAATCTTATGACTGATATATCCACAAACTACTGTCATATACACTAACTAATATTATGACTGAGATATGTACACAATACACTGTCTTATACAGTAACTAATATTATGACTGTGATATATCCACGAACTACTGTCATATACAGTAGCTAATATTATGACTGTGATATATACACAATACACTGTCATATACAGTAGCTAATATTATGACTGTGATATATCCACAAAGTACTGTCATATACAGTAGCTAATATTATGACTGTGATATGTACACAATACACTGTCATATACAGTATCTAATATTATGACTGTGATATATCTACGAACTACTGTCATATACAGTAACTAATATTATGACTGTGATATATCCACAAACTACTGTCATATACAATAACTAATATTATGACTGTGATATATCCGCAAACTACTGTCATATACAGTAGCTAATGTTATGACTGTGATATATACACTATACATTGTCATATACAGTAATTAATATAATAACTGTGATATGCACACAATACAGTGTCATATACAGTAACTAATATTATGACTGTGATATATACAGAATACAGTGTCGTATACAGTAACTAATGTTATGACTGTGATATATACACTATACATTGTCATTTACAGTAACTAATATTATGACTGTGATATGCACACAATACAGTGTCATATACAGTAACTAATATTATGACTGTTATATATACAGAATACAGTGTCATATACAGTAACTAATATTATGAATGTGATATGCACACAATACAGTGTCATATACAGTAACTAATATTATGACTGTGATATATACACAAACTACTGTGATATACAGTAGCTAATATTATGACTGTGATATATACACTATACACTGTCATATACAGTAACTAATATTATGACTGTGATATATCCACAAACTAATGTCATATACAGTAGCTAATATTATGACTGTGATATATACACAATACAGTGTCATATACAGTAACTAATATTATGACTGTGACATATACACAATACACTGTCATATACAGTAGCTAATATTATGACTGACATATACACAATACACTGTCATATACAGTATCTAATATTATGACTGTGATATATCCACAAACAACTGTCATATACACTAACTAATATTATGACTCTGATATAAACACAATCCACTGTCATATACAGTAAATAATATTATGACTGTGATATATCCACAAACCACTGTCATATACAGTAGCTAATATTATGACTGTGATATATACACAATACACTGTCATATACAGTAGCTAATATTATGACAGTGATATATCCACAAAGTACTGTCATATACATTAGCTAATATTATGACTGTGATATGTACACAATACACTGTCATATACAGTATCTAATATTACGACTGTGATATATCTACGAACTACTGTCATATACAGTAACTAATATTATGACTGTGATATATCCACAAACTACTGTCATATACAATAACTAATATTATGACTGTGATATATCCGCAAACTACTGTCATATACAGTAGCTAATGTTATGAATGTGATATATACACTATACATTGTCATATACAGTAACTAATATTATGACTGTGATATGCACACAATGCAGTGTCATATACAGTATCTAATATTATGAGTGTGATATATACACAATACAGTGTCATATGCAGTAGCTAATTTTATGACTGTGATATATACACAATACACTGTCATATACAGTAACTAATATTATGACTGTGATATATCCACAAACTAATGTCATATACAGTAGCTAATATTATGACTGTGATATATACACAATACAGTGTCATATACAGTAACTAATATTATGACTGTGACATATACACAATATACTGTCATATACAGTAACTAATATTATGACTGCGATACGTACACAATACAGTGTCATATACAGTAACTAATATTATGACTGTGATATGTACACAATACACTGTCATATACAGTAACTAACATTATGACCGTGATATGTACATAATACATTGTCATATACAGTAGCTAATATTATGACTGTGATATATACACAATACACTGTCATATACAGTAAGTATTATTATAACTGTGATATGTACACAATACACTGTCATATACAGTAACTAATATTTTGACTGTGACATATACACAAACTACTCTCATATACAGTAACTAATATTATGACTGTGATATATACCAATACAGTGTCATATTCAGTAACTAATATTATGACTGTGAGATATACACAATACAGTGTCATATACAGTAACTAATATTATGACTGTGATATATCCACAAACTACTGTCATATACAGTAGTTAATATTATGACTGTGATATACACAATACAGTGTCATATACAGTAGCTAATATTATGACTGACATATACACAATACACTGTCATATACAGTATCTAATCTTATGACTGATATATCCACAAACTACTGTCATATACACTAACTAATATTATGACTGTGATATGTACACAATACACTGTCTTATACAGTAACTAATATTATGACTGTGATATATCCACGAACTACTGTCATATACAGTAACTAATATTATGACTGTGATATATACACTATACATTGTCATATACAGTATCTAATATAATGACTGTGATATGCACACAATACAGTGTCATATACAGTAACTAATATTATGACTGTGATATATACAGAATACAGTGTCGTATACAGTAACTAATGTTATGACTGTGATATATACACTATACATTGTCATTTACAGTAACTAATATTATGACTGTGATATGCACACAATACAGTGTCATATACAGTAACTAATATTATGACTGTGATATATACACAATACAGTGTCATATACAGTAACTAATATTATGACTGTGATATGCACACAATACAGTGTCATATACAGTAACTAGTATTATGACTGTGATATATACACAAACTATTGTCATATACAGTAGCTAATATTATGACTGTGATATATACACAATACACTGTCATATACAGTAACTAATATTATGACTGTGATATATCCACAAACTAATGTCATATACAGTAGCTAATATTATGACTGTGATATATACACAATACAGTGTCATATACAGTAACTAATATTATGACTGTGATATGTACACACTACAGTGTCATATACAGTAACTAATATTATGACTGTGACATATACACAATACACTGTCATATACAGTAGCTAATATTATGACTGACATATACACAATACACTGTCATATACAGTATCTAATATTATGACTGTGATATATCCACAAACAACTGTCATATACACTAACTGATATTATGACTCTGATATGTACACAATACACTGTCATATACAGTAACTAATATTATGACTGTGATATATCCACAAACCACTGTCATATACAGTAGCTAATATTATGACTGTGATATATACACAATACACTGTCATATACAGTAGCTAATATTATGAATGTGATATATCCACAAAGTACTGTCATATACAGTAGCTACTATTATGACTGTGATATGTACACAATACACTGTCATATACAGTATCTAATATTATGACTGTGATATATCTACAAACTACTGTCATATACAGTATCTAATATTATGACTGTGATATATCCACAAACTACTGTCATATACAATAACTAATATTATGACTGTGATATATCCGCAAACTACTGTCATATACAGTAGCTAATGTTATGAATGTGATATATACACTATACATTGTCATATACAGTAACTAATATTATGACTGTGATATGCACACAATACAGTGTCATATACAGTATCTAATATTATGAGTGTGATATATACACAATACAGTGTCATATGCAGTAGCTAATTTTATGACTGTGATATATACACAATACAGTGTCATATACAGTAGCTAATATTATGACTGTGACATATACACAATACACTGTCATATACAGTAGCTAATATTGTGACTGTGACATATTCACAATACACTGTCATATACAGTATCTAATATTATGACTGAGATATATTCACAAACTACTGTCATATACAGTAGCTAATATTATGACTGTGATATATACACAATACACTGTCATATACAGTAACTAATATTATGACTGTGATATATACACAAACTACTGTCATATACAGTAACTAATATTACGACTGTGATATATCCACAAACTACTGTCATATACAGTAACTAATATCATGACTGTGATATATCCACAAACTACTGTCATATACAGTAGCTAATATTGTGACTGTGATATGTACACAATACACTGTCATATACAGTTGCTAATATTATGACAGTGATATATCCACAAACTACTGTTATATACAGTAACTAATATTATGACTGTGATATATACACAATACACTGTCATATACAGTAACTAATATTATGAAGGTGATATATACACAGACTACTGTCATTTACAGTAGCTAATATTATGACTGTGATATATCCACAAACTACTGTCATATAAAGTAACTAATATTATGACTGTGACAAATACACAATACACTGTCATATACAGTATCTAATATTGTGACTGTGATATATCCACAAACTGTTGTCATATACAGTAGCTCATATTATGACTGTGATAAATACACAATACACTGTCATATACAGTAACTAATATTATATATATATATGTCGTCCTCCGTGGACTGGTGGTACCGTGCTAGCCTCTAGTTCCCAAGGTCGCGGGTTCAAACCCGGCGGAGGGCGATGTATTTTTTCGGGCGTAAAAATCGTTAGCACGGCTTCCTTCGGAAGGGAAGTAAAGCTGGTGGTCCCGTGTCGTAGATTTACGGCACGTGAAAGAACCTCAAGCCTGATAAAGAGGCCTCTGAGCAAAATTACAGGTGTTTCACGCCCAATATAGAATGGGACGCTAAGAACCATAGTAGTTAAAGAGCGTCCATAAATAAAACTCAATTTATTTATTTACTAATATTATGACTGTGACATATACGCAATACACTGTCATATACAGTAACTAAAATTATGACTGTGACATATACACAATACACCGTCATATACAGTAACTAATATTATGACTGTGACATATACACAATACACCGTCATATACAGTAAGTAATATTATGACTGTGACATATACACAATACTCTGTCATATACAGTAACTAATATTACGACTGTGACATATACACAATACACTGTCATATACAGTAACTAATATTATGACTGTGATATATACACAATACACTGTCATATACAGTAGCTAATATTATGACTGACATATACAGAATATACTGTCATATACAGTATCTAATATTATGACTGTGATATATCCACAAACTACTGTCATATACAGTAACTAATATTATGACTGTGATATGTACACAATACACTGTCATATACAGTAACTAATATTATGACTGTGATATATACACAATACTGTCATATACAGTAACTAATATTATGACTGTGATATATACACAAACTACTGTCATATACAGTAGCTAATATTATGACTGTGATATATACACAATACACTGTCATATACAGTAACTAATATTATGACTGTGATATATCCACAAACTAATGTCATATACAGTAGCTAATATTATGACTGTGATATATACACAATACAGTGTCATATACAGTAACTAATATTATGACTGTGACATATACACAATATACTGTCATATACAGTAACTAATATTATGACTGCGATACGTACACAATACAGTGTCATATACAGTAACTAATATTATGACTGTGATATGTACACAATACACTGTCATATACAGTAACTAACATTATGACCGTGATATGTACATAATACATTGTCATATACAGTAGCTAATATTATGACTGTGATATATACACAATACACTGTCATATACAGTAAGTAATATTATAACTGTGATATGTACACAATACACTGTCATATACAGTAACTAATATTTTGACTGTGACATATACACAAACTACTCTCATATACAGTAACTAATATTATGACTGTGATATATACCAATACAGTGTCATATTCAGTAACTAATATTATGACTGTGAGATATACACAATACAGTGTCATATACAGTAACTAATATTATGACTGTGATATATCCACAAACTACTGTCATATACAGTAGTTAATATTATGACTGTGATATACACAATACAGTGTCATATACAGTAACTAATATTATGACTGTGATATATACACAATACACTGTCATATACAGTAGCTAATATTATGACTGACATATACACAATACACTGTCATATACAGTATCTAATCTTATGACTGATATATCCACAAACTACTGTCATATACACTAACTAATATTATGACTGAGATATGTACACAATACACTGTCTTATACAGTAACTAATATTATGACTGTGATATATCCACGAACTACTGACATATACAGTAGCTAATATTATGACTGTGATATATACACAATACACTGTCATATACAGTAGCTAATATTATGACTGTGATATATCCACAAAGTACTGTCATATACAGTAGCTAATATTATGACTGTGATATGTACACAATACACTGTCATATACAGTATCTAATATTATGACTGTGATATATCTACGAACTACTGTCATATACAGTAACTAATATTATGACTGTGATATATCCACAAACTACTGTCATATACAATAACTAATATTATGACTGTGATATATCCGCAAACTACTGTCATATACAGTAGCTAATGTTATGAATGTGATATATACACTATACATTGTCATATACAGTAATTAATATAATAACTGTGATATGCACACAATACAGTGTCATATACAGTAACTAATATTATGACTGTGATATATACAGAATACAGTGTCGTATACAGTAACTAATGTTATGACTGTGATATATACACTATACATTGTCATTTACAGTAACTAATATTATGATTGTGATATGCACACAATACAGTGTCATATACAGTAACTAATATTATGACTGTGATATATACACAATACAGTGTCATATACAGTAACTAATATTATGAATGTGATATGCACACAATACAGTGTCATATACAGTAACTAATATTATGACTGTGATATATACACAAACTACTGTGATATACAGTAGCTAATATTATGACTGTGATATATACACAATACACTGTCATATACAGTAACTAATATTATGACTGTGATATATCCACAAACTTATGTCATATACAGTAGCTAATATTATGACTGTGATATATACACAATACAGCGTCATATACAGTAACTAATATTATGACTGTGACATATACACAATACACTGTCATATACAGTAGCTAATATTATGACTGACATATACACAATACACTGTCATATACAGTATCTAATATTATGACTGTGATATATCCACAAACAACTGTCATATACACTAACTAATATTATGACTCTGATATAAACACAATACACTGTCATATACAGTAACTAATATTATGACTGTGATATATCCACAAACCACTGTCATATACAGTAGCTAATATTATGACTGTGATATATACACAATACACTGTCATATACAGTAGCTAATATTATGACTGTGATATATCCACAAAGTACTGTCATATACATTAGCTAATATTATGACTGTGATATGTACACAATACACTGTCATATACAGTATCTAATATTACGACTGTGATATATCTACGAACTACTGTCATATACAGTAACTAATATTATGACTGTGATATATCCACAAACTACTGTCATATACAATAACTAATATTATGACTGTGATATATCCGCAAACTACTGTCATATACAGTAGCTAATGTTATGAATGTGATATATACACTATACATTGTCATATACAGTAACTAATATTATGACTGTGATATGCACACAATGCAGTGTCATATACAGTATCTAATATTATGAGTGTGATATATACACAATACAGTGTCATATGCAGTAGCTAATTTTATGACTGTGATATATACACAATACAGTGTCATATACAGTAGTTAATATTATGACTGTGATTTATACACAATACATTGTCATATACAGTAGCTAATTTTATGACTGTGATAATACACAATATATTGTCATATACAGTAGCTAATATTATGACTGTGATATATACACAATACATTGTCATATACAGTAGCTAATACTATGACTGTGATACATACACAATAGAGTGTCATATACAGTAACTAATATTACGACTGTGACATGTACACAATAAACTGTCATATACAGTAACTAATATTATGACTGTGATATGTACACAATACACTGTCATATACAGTATCTAATATTATGACTGTGATATATCCACAAACTACTGTCATATACAGTAGCCAATATTATGACTGTGATATATACACAATACACAGTCATATACAGTAAGTAATATTATGACTGTGATATGTACACAATACACTGTCATATACAGTAACTAATATTATGACTGTGACATATACACAATACACTGTCATATACAGTAGCTAATATTATGACTGTGATATATACACTATACAGTGTCATATTCAGTAACTAATATTATGACTGTGAGATATACACAATACAGAGTCATATACAGTAACTAATATTATGACCGTGATATATCCACAAACTACCGTCATATACAGTAGTTAATATTATGACTGTGATATATACACAATACAGTGTCATATACAGTAACTAATATTATGACGGTAATATGTACACAATACAGTGTCATATACAGTAACTAATATTATGACTGTGACATATACACAATACACTGTCATATACAGTAGCTAATATTATGACTGGCATATACACAATACACTGTCATATACAGTATCTAATATTATGACTATGATATATCCACAAACTACTGTCATATACAGTAACTAATATTATGACTGTGATATATCCACAAACCACTGTCATATAGTGTAGCTAATATTATGACTGTGATATATACACAATACACTGTCATATACAGTAGCTAATATTATGACTGTGATATATACACAATACACTGTCATATACAGTAGCTAATATTATGACTGTGATATATACACAATACACTGTCATATACAGTAGCTAATATTATGACTGTGATATATACACAATACACTGTCATATACAGTATCCAATATTATGACTGTGATATATCCACAAACTACTGTCATATATAGTAACTAATATTATGACTGTGATATATCCACAAACTACTGTCATATACAGTAACTAATATTATGACTGTGATATATCCGCAAACTACTGTCATATACAGTAGCTAATATTATGACTGTGATGAATACACAATACACTGTCATATACAGTAGCTAATATTATGACTGTGATATATACACAATACACTGTCATATACAGTAGCTAATATTATGACTGTGACATATACATAATACGCTGTCATATACAGTAGCTAATATTGTGACTGTGGCATATACACAGTACACTGTCATATACAGTATCTAATATTATGACTGAGATATATCCACAAACTACTGTCATATACAGTAACTAATATTATGACTGTGATATATACACAATACACTGTCATATACAGTAACTTATATTATGACTGTGATATATACACAAACTACTGTCATATACAGTAGCTAATATTATGACTGTGATATATCCACAAACTACTGTCATATACGGTAACTAATATTGTGACTGTGATATATCCACAAACTACTGTCATATACGGTAGCTAATATTATGACTGTGATATGTACACAATACACTGTCATATACAGTAACTAATATTATGACTGTGATATATCCACAGACTACTGTCATATACAGTAACTAATATTATGACTGTGAAATATACACAATACACTGTCATATACAGTATCTAATATTATGACTGTGATATATCCACAAACTACTGTCATATACAGTAGCTAATATTATGACTAAGATATGTACACAGTACACTGTCATTTACAGCAGCTAATATTATGACTGTGATATATCCACAAACTACTGTCATATACAGTAACTAATATTATGACTGTGATATATACACAATACACTGTCATATACAGTTACTAATATTATGACTGTGATATATATGCACAAACTACTGTCATTTACAGTAGCTAATATTATGTCTGTGATATATCAATAAACTACTGTCATAGAAAAAAAAATAATATTATGACTGTGACATATACACAATACACTGTCATATACAGTATCTAATATTATGACTGTGATTTATCCACAAACTGTTGTCATATACAGTAGCTAATATTATGACTGTGATATATACACAATACACTGTCTTATACAGTAGCTAATTTTATGACTGTGATAAATACACAATACACTGTCATTTGCCGTAACTAATATTATGACTGTGATATGTACACAATACACTGTCATATACAGTAACTAATATTATGACTGTGACATATACACAATACACTGTCATATACAGTAACTAATATTATGACTGTGACATATACACAATACACTGTCATATACAGTAACTAATATTATGACTGTGATATATCCGCAAACTACTGTCATATACAGTAGCTAATATTATGACTGTGATATGTACACAATACACTGTCATATACAGTTTCTAATATTATGACTGTGATATATCCACAAACTACTGTCATATACAGTAACTATAATTATGACTGTGAAATATCCACAAACTACTCTCATATACAGTAACTAATATTATGACTGTGATATATCCGCAAACTACTGTCATATACAGTAGCTAATATTATGACTGTGATATATACACAGTACACTGTCATATACCGTAACTAATATTATGACTGTGACATATACACAATACACTGTCATATACAGTAGTTAATATTATGCCTGTGATATATAGACAATACACTGTCATATACAGTAGCTAATATTATGACTGTGACATATACACAATACACTGTCATATACAGTAGCTAATATTGTGACTGTGACATATTCACAATACACTGTCATATACAGTATCTAATATTATGACTGAGATATATTCACAAACTACTGTCGTATACAGTAGCTAATATTATGACTGTGATATATACACAATACACTGTCATATACAGTAACTACTATTATGACTGTGATATATACACAAACTACTGTCATATACAGTAACTAATATTACGACTGTGATATATCCACAAACTACTGTCATATACAGTAACTAATATCATGACTGTGATATATCCACAAACTACTGTCATATACGGTAGCTAATATTATGACTGTGATATATACACAAACTACTGTCATATACAGTAGCTAATATTATTACTGTGATATATACACAAACTACTGTCATATACAGTTACTAATATTATGACTGTGATATATACACAAACTACGGTCATATACAGTAGCTAATTTTGTGACTGTGATATGTACACAATACACTGTCATATACAGTTGCTAATATTATGACTGTGATATATCCACAAAATACTGTTATATACAGTAACTAATATTATGACTGTGATATATACACAATACACTGTCATATACAGTAACTAATATTATGAAGGTGATATATCCACAGACTACTGTCATTTACAGTGGCTAATATTATGACTGTGATATATCCACAAACTACTGTCATATAAAGTAACTAATATTATGACTGTGACATATACACAATACACTGTCATATACATTAACTAATATTATATATATATGTCGTCCTCCGTGAACTGGTGGTACCGTGCTAGCCTCTAGTTCCCAAGGTCGCGGGTTCAAACCCGCCGGAGGGCGATGTGTTTTTTCGGGCGTAAAAATCGTTAGCACGGCTTCCTTCGGAAGGGAAGTAAAGCTTGTGGTCCCGTGTCGTAGATTTACGGCACGTGAAAGAACCTCAAGCGTGATAAAGAGGCCTCTGAGCAAAATTACAGGTGTTTCACGCCCAATATAGAATGGGACGCTAAGAACCATAGTAGTTAAAGAGCGTCCATAAATAAAACTCAATTTATTTATTTACTAATATTATGACTGTGACATATACGCAATACACTGTCATATACAGTAACTAATATTATGACTGTGACATATACACAATACACCGTCATATACAGTAACTAATATTATGACTGTGACATATACACAATACACTGTCATATACAGTAAGTAATATTATGACTGTGACATATACACAGTACTCTGTCATATACAGTAACTAATATTACGACTGTGACATATACACAATACACTGTCATATACAGTAACTAATATTATGACTGTGATATATACACAATACACTGTCATATACAGTAGCTAATATTATGACTGACATATACAGAATATACTGTCATATACAGTATCTAATATTATGACTGTGATATATCCACAAACTACTGTCATATACAGTAACTAATATTATGACTGTGATATGTACACAATACACTGTCATATACAGTAACTAATATTATGACTGTGATATATACACAATACTGTCATATACAGTAACTAATATTATGACTGTGATATATACACAAACTACTGTCATATACAGTAGCTAATATTATGACTGTGATATATACACAATACACTGTCATATACAGTAACTAATATTATGACTGTGATGTATCCACAAACTAATGTCATATACAGTAGCTAATATTATGACTGTGATATATACACAATACAGTGTCATATACAGTAGCTAATATTATGACTGTGATATATACACAATACACTGTCATATACAGTAAGTAATATTATAACTGTGATATGTACACAATACACTGTCATATACAGTAACTAATATTTTGACTGTGACATATACACAAACTACTCTCATATACAGTAACTAATATTATGACTGTGATATATACCAATACAGTGTCATATTCAGTAACTAATATTATGACTGTGATATATCCACAAACTACTGTCATATACAGTAGTTAATATTATGACTGTGATATACACAATACAGTGTCATATACACTAACTAATATTATGACTGTGATATGTACACAATACACTGTCTTATACAGTAACTAATATTATGACTGTGATATATCCACGAACTACTGTCATATACAGTAACTAATATTATGACTGTGATATATACACTATACATTGTCATATACAGTAACTAATATAATGACTGTGATATGCACACAATACAGTGTCATATACAGTAACTAATATTATGACTGTGATATATACAGAATACAGTGTCGTATACAGTAACTAATGTTATGACTGTGATATATACACTATACATTGTCATTTCCAGTAACTAATATTATGACTGTGATATGCACACAATACAGTGTCATATACAGTAACTAATATTATGACTGTGATATATACACAATACAGTGTCATATACAGTAACTAATATTATGACTGTGATATGCAAACAATACAGTGTCATATACAGTAACTAATATTATGACTGTGATATATACACAAACTACTGTCATATACAGTAGCTAATATTATGACTGTGATATATCCACAAACTACTGTCATATACAGTAACTAATATTATGACTGTGATATATCCGCAAACTACTGTCATATACAGTAGCTAATATTATGACTGTGATGAATACACAATACACTGTCATATACAGTAGCTAATATTATGACTGTGATATATACACAATACACTGTCATATACAGTAGCTAATATTATGACTGTGACATATACATAATACGCTGTCATATACAGTAGCTAATATTGTGACTGTGGCATATACACAGTACACTGTCATATACAGTATCTAATATTATGACTGAGATATATCCACAAACTACTGTCATATACAGTAACTAATATTATGACTGTGATATATACACAATACACTGTCATATACAGTAACTTATATTATGACCGTGATATATACACAAACTACTGTCATATACAGTAGCTAATATTATGACTGTGATATATCCACAAACTACTGTCATATACGGTAACTAATATTGTGACTGTGATATATCCACAAACTACTGTCATATACGGTAGCTAATATTATGACTGTGATATGTACACAATACACTGTCATATACAGTAACTAATATTATGACTGTGATATATCCACAGACTACTGTCATATACAGTAACTAATATTATGACTGTGAAATATACACAATACACTGTCATATACAGTATCTAATATTATGACTGTGATATATCCACAAACTACTGTCATATACAGTAGCTAATATTATGACTGTGATATGTACACAATACACTGTCATTTACAGCAGCTAATATTATGACTGTGATATATCCACAAACTACTGTCATATACAGTAACTAATATTATGACTGTGATATATACACAATACACTGTCATATACAGTTACTAATATTATGACTGTGATATATATGCACAAACTACTGTCATTTACAGTAGCTAATATTATGTCTGTGATATATCAATAAACTACTGTCATAGAAAAAAAATAATATTATGACTGTGACATATACACAATACACTGTCATATACAGTAACTAATATTATGACTGTGATTTATCCACAAACTGTTGTCATATACAGTAGCTAATATTATGACTGTGATATATACACAATACACTGTCTTATACAGTAGCTAATTTTATGACTGTGATAAATACACAATACACTGTCATTTGCCGTAACTAATATTATGACTGTGATATGTACACAATACACTGTCATATACAGTAACTAATATTATGACTGTGACATATACACAATACACTGTCATATACAGTAACTAATATTATGACTGTGACATATACACAATACACTGTCATATACAGTAACTAATATTATGACTGTGATATATCCGCAAACTACTGTCATATACAGTAGCTAATATTATGACTGTGATATGTACACAATACACTGTCATATACAGTTTCTAATATTATGACTGTGATATATCCACAAACTACTGTCATATACAGTAACTATAATTATGACTGTGAAATATCCACAAACTACTCTCATATACAGTAACTAATATTATGACTGTGATATATCCGCAAACTACTGTCATATACAGTAGCTAATATTATGACTGTGATATATACACAGTACACTGTCATATACCGTAACTAATATTATGACTGTGACATATACACAATACACTGTCATATACAGTAGTTAATATTATGCCTGTGATATATAGACAATACACTGTCATATACAGTAGCTAATATTATGACTGTGACATATACACAATACACTGTCATATACAGTAGCTAATATTGTGACTGTGACATATTCACAATACACTGTCATATACAGTATCTAATATTATGACTGAGATATATTCACAAACTACTGTCGTATACAGTAGCTAATATTATGACTGTGATATATACACAATACACTGTCATATACAGTAACTAATATTATGACTGTGATATATACACAAACTACTGTCATATACAGTAACTAATATTACGACTGTGATATATCCACAAACTACTGTCATATACAGTAACTAATATCATGACTGTGATATATCCACAAACTACTGTCATATACGGTAGCTAATATTATGACTGTGATATATACACAAACTACTGTCATATACAGTAGCTAATATTATTACTGTGATATATACACAAACTACTGTCATATACAGTTACTAATATTATGACTGTGATATATACACAAACTACGGTCATATACAGTAGCTAATATTGTGACTGTGATATGTACACAATACACTGTCATATACAGTTGCTAATATTATGACTGTGATATATCCACAAACTACTGTTATATACAGTAACTAATATTATGACTGTGATATATACACAATACACTGTCATATACAGTAACTAATATTATGAAGGTGATATATCCACAGACTACTGTCATTTACAGTGGCTAATATTATGACTGTGATATATCCACAAACTACTGTCATATAAAGTAACTAATATTATGACTGTGACATATACACAATACACTGTCATATACATTAACTAATATTATATATATGTCGTCCTCCGTGAACTGGTGGTACCGTGCTAGCCTCTAGTTCCCAAGGTCGCGGGTTCAAACCCGGCGGAGGGCGATGTATTTTTTCGGGCGTAAAAATCGTTAGCACGGCTTCCTTCGGAAGGGAAGTAAAGCTTGTGGTCCCGTGTCGTAGATTTACGGCACGTGAAAGAACCTCAAGCGTGATAAAGAGGCCTCTGAGCAAAATTACAGGTGTTTCACGCCCAATATAGAATGGGACGCTAAGAACCATAGTAGTTATAGAGCGTCCATAAATAAAACTCAATTTATTTATTTACTAATATTATGACTGTGACATATACGCAATACACTGTCATATACAGTAACTAATATTACGACTGTGACATATACACAATACACTGTCATATAGAGTAACTAATATTATGACTGTGATATATACACAATACACTGTCATATACAGTAGCTAATATTATGACTGACATATACAGAATATACTGTCATATACAGTATCTAATATTATGACTGTGATATATCCACAAACTACTGTCATATACAGTAACTAATATTATGACTGTGATATGTACACAATACACTGTCATATACAGTAACTAATATTATGACTGTGATATATACACAATACTGTCATATACAGTAACTAATATTATGACTGTGATATATACACAAACTACTGTCATATACAGTAGCTAATATTATGACTGTGATATATACACAATACACTGTCATATACAGTAACTAATATTATGACTGTGATGTATCCACAAAATAATGTCATATACAGTAGCTAATATTATGACTGTGATATATACACAATACAGTGTCATATACAGTAGCTAATATTATGACTGTGATATATACACAATACACTGTCATATACAGTAAGTAATATTATAACTGTGATATGTACACAATACACTGTCATATACAGTAACTAATATTTTGACTGTGACATATACACAAACTACTCTCATATACAGTAACTAATATTATGACTGTGATATATACCAATACAGTGTCATATTCAGTAACTAATATTATGACTGTGATATATCCACAAACTACTGTCATATACAGTAGTTAATATTATGACTGTGATATACACAATACAGTGTCATATACACTAACTAATATTATGACTGTGATATGTACACAATACACTGTCTTATACAGTAACTAATATTATGACTGTGATATATCCACGAACTACTGTCATATACAGTAACTAATATTATGACTGTGATATATACACTATACATTGTCATATACAGTAACTAATATAATGACTGTGATATGCACACAATACAGTGTCATATACAGTAACTAATATTATGACTGTGATATATACAGAATACAGTGTCGTATACAGTAACTAATGTTATGACTGTGATATATACACTATACATTGTCATTTACAGTAACTAATATTATGACTGTGATATGCACACAATACAGTGTCATATACAGTAACTAATATTATGACTGTGATATATACACAATACAGTGTCATATACAGTAACTAATATTATGACTGTGATATGCACACAATACAGTGTCATATACAGTAACTAATATTATGACTGTGATATATACACAAACTACTGTCATATACAGTAGCTAATATTATGACTGTGATATATACACAATACACTGTCATATACAGTAACTAATATTATGACTGTGATATATCCACAAACTAATGTCATATACAGTAGCTAATATTATGACTGACATATACACAATACACTGTCATATACAGTATCTAATATTATGACTGTGATATATCAACAAACAACTGTCATATACACTAACTAATATTATGACTCTGATATGTACACAATACACTGTCATATACAGTAACTAATATTATGACTGTGATATATCCACAAACCACTGTCATATACAGTAGCTAATATTATGACTGTGATATATACACAATACACTGTCATATACAGTAGCTAATATTATGACTGTGATATATCCACAAAGTACTGTCATATACAGTAGCTAATATTATGACTGTGATATGTACACAATACACTGTCATATACAGTATCTAATATTATGACTGTGATATATCTACAAACTACTGTCATATACAGTAACTAATATTATGACTGTGATATATCCACAAACTACTGTCATATACAATAACTAATATTATGACTGTGATATATCCGCAAACTACTGTCATATACAGTAGCTAATGTTATGAATGTGATATATACACTATACATTGTCATATACAGTAACTAATATTATGACTGTGATAGGCACACAATACAGTGTCATATACAGTATCTAATATTATGAGTGTGATATATACACAATACAGTGTCATATGCAGTAGCTAATTTTATGACTGTGATATATACACAATACAGTGTCATATACAGTAGCTAATATTATGACTGTGATTTATACACAATACATTGTCATATACAGTAGCTAATTTTATGACTGTGATATATACACAATATATTGTCATATTCAGTAGCTAATATTATGACTGTGATATATACACAATACATTGTCATATACAGTAGCTAATACTATGACTGTGATACATACACAATAGAGTGTCATATACAGTAACTAATATTACGACTGTGACATGTACACAATAAACTGTCATATACAGTAACTAATATTATGACTGTGATATGTACACAATACGCTGTCATATACAGTATCTAATATTATGACTGTGATATATACACAAACTACTGTCATATAGAGTAGCTAATATTATGACTGTGATATATACACAATACACTGTCATATACAGTAAGTAATATTATGACTGTGATATGTACACAATACACTGTCATATACAGTAACTAACATTATGACTGTGACATATACACAATACACTGTCATATACAGTAGCTAATATTATGACTGTGATATATACACTATACAGTGTCATATTCAGTAACTAATATTATGACTGTGAGATATACACAATACAGTGTCATATACAGTAACTAATATTATGACCGTGATATATCCACAAACTACTGTCATATACAGTAGTTAATATTATGACTGTGATATATACACAATACAGTGTCATATACAGTAACTAATATTATGACGGTAATATGTACACAATACAGTGTCATATACAGTAACTAATATTATGACTGTGACATATACACAATACACTGTCATATACAGTAGCTAATATTATGACTGGCATATACACAATACACTGTCATATACAGTATCTAATATTATGACTATGATATATCCACAAACTACTGTCATATACAGTAACTAATATTATGACTGTGATATATCCACAAACCACTGTCATATAGTGTAGCTAATATTATGACTGTGATATATACACAATACACTGTCATATACAGTAGCTAATATTATGACTGTGATATATACACAATACACTGTCATATACAGTAGCTAATATTATGACTGTGATATATACACAATACACTGTCATATACAGTAGCTAATATTATGACTGTGATATAAACACAATACGCTGTCATATACAGTATCTAATATTATGACTGTGATATATCCACAAACTACTGTCATATATAGTAACTAATATTATGACTGTGATATATCCGCAAACTACTGTCATATACAGTAGCTAATATTATGACTGTGATGAATACACAATACACTGTCTTATACAGTAGCTAATATTATGACTTTGATATATACACAATACACTGTCATATACAGTAGGTAATATTATGACTGTGACATATACATAATACGTTGTCATATACAGTAGCTAATATTGTGACTGTGACATATACACAGTACACTGTCATATACAGTATCTAATATTATGACTGAGATATATCCACAAACTACTGTCATATACAGTAACTAATATTATGACTGTGATATATACACAATACACTGTCATATACAGTAACTTATATTATGACTGTGATATATACACAAACTACTGTCATATACAGTAGCTAATATTATGACTGTGATATATCCACAAACTACTGTCATATACGGTAACTAATATTGTGACTGTGATATATCCACAAACTACTGTCATATACGGTAGCTAATATTATGACTGTGATATATACACAAAATACTGTCATATAAAGTATCTAATATTATGACTGTGACATATACACAATACACTGTCATATACAGTAGCTAATTTTATGACTGTGACAAATACACAATACACTGTCATATACAGTAACTAATATTATGACTGTGATATGTACACAATACACTGTCTTATACAGTAACTAATATTATGACTGTGACATATACACAATACACTGTCATATACAGTTACTAATATTATGACTGTGATATATACACAATACAGAGTCATATAAAGTAGCTAATATTATGACTGTGATAAATACACAATACAGTGTCATATACAGTAGCTAATATTATGATTGTGATATATACACTATACATTGTCATATACAGTAACTAATATTATGACAGTGATATGCACACAATACAGTGTCATATACAATATGTAATATTATGACTGTGATATATACACAATACAGTGTCATATACAGTAGCTAATCTTATGACTGTGATATATACACAATACAGTGTCATATACAGTAGCTAATATTATGACTGTGACATATACACAATATACTGTCATATACAGTAACTAATATTATGACTGCGATACGTACACAATACAGTGTCATATACAGTAACTAATATTATGACTGTGACATATACACAATATACTGTCATATACAGTAACTAATATTATGACTGCGATACGTACACAATACAGTGTCATATACAGTAACTAATATTATGACTGTGATATGTACACAATACACTGTCATATACAGTAACTAATATTATGACTGTGATATATCCACAAACTACTGTCATATACGGTAACTAATATTATGACTGTGATATATCCACAAACTACTGTCATATACGGTAGCTAATATTATGACTGTGATATATACACAAAATACTGTCATATAAAGTATCTAATATTATGACTGTGACATATACACAATACACTGTCATATACAGTAGCTAATTTTTTGACTGTGATAAATACACACTACACTGTCATATACAGTAACTAATATTATGACTGTGATACGTACACAATACACTGTCTTATACAGTAACTAATATTATGACTGTGACATATACACAATACACTGTCATATACAGTAACTAATATCATGACTGTGACATATACACAATACACTGTCATATACAGTAACTAATATTATGACTGTGACATATACACAATACACTGTCATATACAGTAAGTAATATTATGACTGTGACATATACACAATACACTGTCATATACAGTAACTAATATTATGACTGTGACATATACACTGTACACTGTCATATACAGTAACTAATATTATTACTGTGACATATGCACAATACACTGTCATATACAGTAGCTAATATTATGACTGACATATACAGAATACACTGTCATATACAGTATCTAATATTATGACTGTGATATATCCACAAAATACTGTCATATACAGTAACTAATATTATGACTGTGATATATACACAATACAGTGTCATATACAGTAACTAATATTATGACTGTGATATGCACACAATACAGTGTCATATACAGTAACTAATATTATGACTGTGATATATACACAAACTACTGTCATATACAGTAGCTAATATTATGACTGTGATATATACACAATACACTGTCATATACAGTAACTAATATTATGACTGTGATATATCCACAAACTAATGTCATATACAGTAGCTAATATTATGACTGACATATACACAATACACTGTCATATACAGTATCTAATATTATGACTGTGATATATCAACAAACAACTGTCATATACACTAACTAATATTATGACTCTGATATGTACACAATACACTGTCATATACAGTAACTAATATTATGACTGTGATATATCCACAAACCACTGTCATATACAGTAGCTAATATTATGACTGTGATATATACACAATACACTGTCATATACAGTAGCTAATATTATGACTGTGATATATCCACAAAGTACTGTCATATACAGTAGCTAATATTATGACTGTGATATGTACACAATACACTGTCATATACAGTATCTAATATTATGACTGTGATATATCTACAAACTACTGTCATATACAGTAACTAATATTATGACTGTGATATATCCACAAACTACTGTCATATACAATAACTAATATTATGACTGTGATATATCCGCAAACTACTGTCATATACAGTAGCTAATGTTATGAATGTGATATATACACTATACATTGTCATATACAGTAACTAATATTATGACTGTGATAGGCACACAATACAGTGTCATATACAGTATCTAATATTATGAGTGTGATATATACACAATACAGTGTCATATGCAGTAGCTAATTTTATGACTGTGATATATACACAATACAGTGTCATATACAGTAGCTAATATTATGACTGTGATTTATACACAATACATTGTCATATACAGTAGCTAATTTTATGACTGTGATATATACACAATATATTGTCATATTCAGTAGCTAATATTATGACTGTGATATATACACAATACATTGTCATATACAGTAGCTAATACTATGACTGTGATACATACACAATAGAGTGTCATATACAGTAACTAATATTACGACTGTGACATGTACACAATAAACTGTCATATACAGTAACTAATATTATGACTGTGATATGTACACAATACACTGTCATATACAGTATCTAATATTATGACTGTGATATATACACAAACTACTGTCATATAGAGTAGCTAATATTATGACTGTGATATATACACAATACACTGTCATATACAGTAAGTAATATTATGACTGTGATATGTACACAATACACTGTCATATACAGTAACTAACATTATGACTGTGACATATACACAATACACTGTCATATACAGTAGCTAATATTATGACTGTGATATATACACTATACAGTGTCATATTCAGTAACTAATATTATGACTGTGAGATATACACAATACAGTGTCATATACAGTAACTAATATTATGACCGTGATATATCCACAAACTACTGTCATATACAGTAGTTAATATTATGACTCTGATATATACACAATACAGTGTCATATACAGTAACTAATATTATGACGGTAATATGTACACAATACAGTGTCATATACAGTAACTAATATTATGACTGTGACATATACACAATACACTGTCATATACAGTAGCTAATATTATGACTGGCATATACACAATACACTGTCATATACAGTATCTAATATTATGACTATGATATATCCACAAACTACTGTCATATACAGTAACTAATATTATGACTGTGATATATCCACAAACCACTGTCATATAGTGTAGCTAATATTATGACTGTGATATATACACAATACACTGTCATATACAGTAGCTAATATCATGACTGTGATATATACACAATACACTGTCATATACAGTAGCTAATATTATGACTGTGATATATACACAATACACTGTCATATACAGTAGCTAATATTATGACTGTGATATAAACACAATACACTGTCATATACAGTATCTAATATTATGACTGTGATATATCCACAAACTACTGTCATATATAGTAACTAATATTATGACTGTGATATATCCGCAAACTACTGTCATATACAGTAGCTAATATTATGACTGTGATGAATACACAATACACTGTCTTATACAGTAGCTAATATTATGACTGTGATATATACACAATACACTGTCATATACAGTAGGTAATATTATGACTGTGACATATACATAATACGTTGTCATATACAGTAGCTAATATTGTGACTGTGACATATACACAGTACACTGTCATATACAGTATCTAATATTATGACTGAGATATATCCACAAACTACTGTCATATACAGTAACTAATATTATGACTGTGATATATACACAATACACTGTCATATACAGTAACTTATATTATGACTGTGATATATACACAAACTACTGTCATATACAGTAGCTAATATTATGACTGTGATATATCCACAAACTACTGTCATATACGGTAACTAATATTGTGACTGTGATATATCCACAAACTACTGTCATATACGGTAGCTAATATTATGACTGTGATATATACACAAAATACTGTCATATAAAGTATCTAATATTATGACTGTGACATATACACAATACACTGTCATATACAGTAGCTAATTTTATGACTGTGACAAATACACAATACACTGTCATATACAGTAACTAATATTATGACTGTGATATGTACACAATACACTGTCTTATACAGTAACTAATATTATGACTGTGACATATACACAATACACTGTCATATACAGTTACTAATATTATGACTGTGATATATACACAATACAGAGTCATATAAAGTAGCTAATATTATGACTGTGATAAATACACAATACAGTGTCATATACAGTAGCTAATATTATGATTGTGATATATACACTATACATTGTCATATACAGTAACTAATATTATGACAGTGATATGCACACAATACAGTGTCATATACAATATGTAATATTATGACTGTGATATATACACAATACAGTGTCATATACAGTAGCTAATCTTATGACTGTGATATATACACAATACAGTGTCATATACAGTAGCTAATATTATGACTGTGACATATACACAATATACTGTCATATACAGTAACTAATATTATGACTGCGATACGTACACAATACAGTGTCATATACAGTAACTAATATTATGACTGTGACATATACACAATATACTGTCATATACAGTAACTAATATTATGACTGCGATACGCACACAATACAGTGTCATATACAGTAACTAATATTATGACTGTGATATGTACACAATACACTGTCATATACAGTAACTAATATTATGACTGTGATATATCCACAAACTACTGTCATATACGGTAACTAATATTATGACTGTGATATATCCACAAACTACTGTCATATACGGTAGCTAATATTATGACTGTGATATATACACAAAATACTGTCATATAAAGTATCTAATATTATGACTGTGACATATACACAATACACTGTCATATACAGTAGCTAATTTTTTGACTGTGATAAATACACACTACACTGTCATATACAGTAACTAATATTATGACTGTGATACGTACACGATACACTGTCTTATACAGTAACTAATATTATGACTGTGACATATACACAATACACTGTCATATACAGTAACTAATATCATGACTGTGACATATACACAATACACTGTCATATACAGTAACTAATATTATGACTGTGACATATACACAATACACTGTCATATACAGTAAGTAATATTATGACTGTGACATATACACAATACACTGTCATATACAGTAACTAATATTATGACTGTGACATATACACTGTACACTGTCATATACAGTAACTAATATTATGACTGTGACATATGCACAATACACTGTCATATACAGTAGCTAATATTATGACTGACATATACAGAATACACTGTCATATACAGTATCTAATATTATGACTGTGATATATCCACAAAATACTGTCATATACAGTAACTAATATTATGACTGTGATATATACACAATACACTGTCATATACAGTAACTAATATTATGACTGTGATATATCCACAGACTACTGTCATATACAGTAACTAATATTATGACTGTGAAATATACACAATACACTGTCATATACAGTATCTAATATTATGACTGTGATATATCCACAAACTACTGTCATATACAGTAGCTAATATTATGACTGTGATATGTACACAATACACTGTCATTTACAGCAGCTAATATTATGACTGTGATATATCCACAAACTACTGTCATATACAGTAACTAATATTATGACTGTGATATATACACAATACACTGTCATATACAGTTACTAATATTATGACTGTGATATATATGCACAAACTACTGTCATTTACAGTAGCTAATATTATGTCTGTGATATATCCATAAACTACTGTCATAGAAAAAAAATAATATTATGACTGTGACATATACACAATACACTGTCATATACAGTATCTAATATTATGACTGTGATATATCCACAAACTGTTGTCATATACAGTAGCTAATATTATGACTGTGATATATACACAATACACTGTCTTATACACTAGCTAATTTTATGACTGTGATAAATACACAATACACTGTCATTTGCAGTAACTAATATTATGACTGTGATATGTACACAATACACTGTCATATAAAGTAACTAATATTATGACTGTGACATATACACAATACACTGTCATATACAGTAACTAATATTATGACTGTGACATATACACAATACACTGTCATATACAGTAACTAATATTATGACTGTGATATATCCGCAAACTACTGTCATATACAGTAGCTAATATTATGACTGTAATATGTACACAATACACTGTCATATACAGTTTCTAATATTATGACTGTGATATATGCACAAACTACTGTCATATACAGTAACTATAATTATGACTGTGAAATATCCACAAACTACTCTCATATACAGTAACTAATATTATGACTGTGACATATACACAATACACTGTCATATACAGTAGTTAATATTATGCCTGTGATATATAGACAATACACTGTCATATACAGTAGCTAATATTATGACTGTGACATATACACAATACACTGTCATATACAGTAGCTAATATTGTGACTGTGACATATTCACAATACACTGTCATATACAGTATCTAATATTATGACTGAGATATATTCACAAACTACTGTCATATACAGTAGCTAATATTATGACTGTGATATATACACAATACACTGTCATATACAGTAACTAATATTATGACTGTGATGTATACACAAACTACTGTCATATACAGTTACTAATATTACGACTGTGATATATCCACAAACTACTGTCATATACAGTAACTAATATCATGACTGTGATATATCCACAAACTACTGTCATATACGGTAGCTAATATTATGACTGTGATATATACACAAACTACTGTCATATACAGTAGCTAATATTATTACTGTGATATATACACAAACTACTGTCATATACAGTTACTAATATTATGACTGTGATATATACACAAACTACTGTCATATACAGTAGCTAATATTGTGACTGTGATATGTACACAATACACTGTCATATACAGTTGCTAATATTATGACTGTGATATATCCACAAACTACTGTTATATACAGTAACTAATATTATGACTGTGATATATACACAATACACTGTCATATACAGTAACTAATATTATGAAGGTGATATATCCACAGACTACTGTCATTTACAGTAGCTAATATTATGACTGTGATATATCCACAAACTACTGTCATATAAAGTAACTAATATTATGACTGTGACATATACACAATACACTGTCATATACAGTATCTAATATTATGACTGTGATATATCCACAAACTGTTGTCATATACAGTAGCTCATATTATGACTGTGATAAATACACAATACACTGTCATATACAGTAACTAATATTATACATATATGTCGTCCTCCGTGGACTGGTGGTAACGTGCTAGCCTCTAGTTCCCAAGGTCGCGGGTTCAAACCCGGCGGAGGGCGTTGTATTTTTTCGGGCGTAAAAATCGTTAGCACGGCTTCCTTCGGAAGGGAAGTAAAGCTTGTGGTCCCGTGTCGTAGATTTACGGCACGTAAAAGAACCTCAAGCCTGATAAAGAGGCCTCTGAGCAAAATTACAGGTGTTTCACGCCCAAAATAGAATGGGACGCTAAGAACCATAGTAGTTAAGGAGCGTCCATAAATAAAACTCAATTTATTTATTTACTAATATTATGACTGTGACATATACGCAATACACTGTCATATACAGTAACTAATATTATGACTGTGACATATACACAATACACCGTCATATACAGTAACTAATATTATGACTGTGAAATATACACAATACACTGTCATATACAGTAAGTAATATTATGACTGTGACATATACACAATACTCTGTCATATACAGTAACTAATATTACGACTGTGACATATAAACAATACACTGTCATATACAGTAACTATTATTATGACTGTGACATATACACAATACACTGTCATATACCGTGGCTAATATTATGACTGACATATACAGAATATACTGTCATATACAGTATCTAATATTATGACTGTGATATATCCACAAACTACTGTCATATACAGTAACTAATATTATGACTGTGATATGTACACAATACACTGTCATATACAGTAACTAATATTATGACTGTGATATATACACAATACTGTCATATACAGTAACTAATATTATGACTGTGATAATTACACAATACACTGTCATATACAGTAACTAATATTATGACTGTGATATATCCACAAACTAATGTCATATACAGTAGCTAATATTATGACTGTGATACATACACAATACAGTGTCATATACAGTAACTAATATTATGACTGTGACATATACACAATATACTGTCATATACAGTAACTAATATTATGACTGCGATACGTACACAATACAGTGTCATATACAGTAACTAATATTATGACTGTGATATGTACACAATACACTGTAATATACAGTAACTAATATTATGACCGTGATATGTACATAATACATTGTTATATACAGTAGCTAATATTATGACTGTGATATATACATAATACACTGTCATATACAGTAAGTAATATTATGACTGTGATATGTACACAATACACTGTCATATACAGTAACTAATATTTTGACTGTGACATATACACAAACAACTCTCATATACAGTAACTAATATTATGACTGTGATATATACCAATACAGTGTCATATTCAGTAACTAATATTATGACTGTGAGATATACACAATACAGTGTCATATACAGTATCTAATATTATGACTGTGATATATCCACAAACTACTGTCATATACAGTAGTTAATATTATGACTGTGATATATACACAATACAGTGTCATATACAGTAACTAATATTATGACTGACATATACACAATACACTGTCATATACAGTATCTAGTCTTATGACTGATATATCCACAAACTACTGTCATATACACTAACTAATATTATGACTGTGATATGTACACAATACACTGTCTTATACAGTAACTAATATTATGACTGTGATATATCCACGAACTACTGTCATATACAGTAACTAATATTATGACTGTGATATATACACTATACATTGTCATATACAGTAACTAATATAATGACTGTGATATGCACACAATACAGTGTCATATACAGTAACTAATATTATGACTGTGATATATACAGAATACAGTGTCGTATACAGTAACTAATGTTATGACTGTGATATATACACTATACATTGTCATTTACAGTAACTAATATTATGACTGTGATATGCACACAATACAGTGTCATATACAGTAACTAACATTATGACTGTGATATATACACAATACAGTGTCATATACAGTAACTAATATTATGACTGTGATATGCACACAATACAGTGTCATATACAGTAACTAATATTATGACTGTGATATATACACAAACTACTGTCATATACAGTAGCTAGTATTATGACTGTGATATATACACAATACACTGTCATATACAGTAACTAATATTATGACTGTGATATATCCACAAACTAATGTCATATACAGTAGCTAATATTATGACTGTGATATATACACAATACAGTGTCATATACAGTAACTAATATTATGACTGTGATATGTACACAATACAGTGTCATATACAGTAACTAATATAATGACTGTGACATATACACAATACACTGTCATATACAGTAGCTAATATTATGACTGACATATACACAATACACTGTCATATACAGTATCTAATATTATGACTGTGATATATCCACAAACTACTGTCATATACACTAACTAATATTATGACTCTGATATGTACACAATACACTGTCATATACAGTAACTAATATTATGACTGTGATATTTCCACAAACCACTGTCATATACAGTAGCTAATATTATGACTGTGATATATACACAATACACTGTCATATACAGTAGCTAATATTATGACTGTGATATATACACAAAATACTGTCATATAAAGTATCTAATATTATGACTGTGACATATACACAATACACTGTCATATACAGTAGCTAATTTTATGACTGTGACAAATACACAATACACTGTCATATACAGTAACTAATATTATGACTGTGATATGCACACAATACACTGTCTTATACAGTAACTAATATTATGACTGTGACATATACACAATACACTGTCATATACAGTAACCAATATTATGACTGTGATATATACACAATACAGAGTCATATAAAGTAGCTAATATTATGACTGTGATAAATACACAATACAGTGTCATATACAGTAGCTAATATTATGATTGTGATATATACACTATACATTGTCATATACAGTAACTAATATTATGACAGTGATATGCACACAATACAGTGTCATATACAATATGTAATATTATGACTGTGATATATACACAATACAGTGTCATATACAGTAGCTAATCTTATGACTGTGATATATACACAATACAGTGTCATATACAGTAGCTAATATTATGACTGTGACATATACACAATATACTGTCATATACAGTAACTAATATTATGACTGCGATACGTACACAATACAGTGTCATATACAGTAACTAATATTATGACTGTGACATATACACAATATACTGTCATATACAGTAACTAATATTATGACTGCGATACGTACACAATACAGTGTCATATACAGTAACTAATATTATGACTGTGATATGTACACAATACACTGTCATATACAGTAACTAATATTATGACTGTGATATATCCACAAACTACTGTCATATACGGTAACTAATATTATGACTGTGATATATCCACAAACTACTGTCATATACGGTAGCTAATATTATGACTGTGATATATACACAAAATACTGTCATATAAAGTATCTAATATTATGACTGTGACATATACACAATACACTGTCATATACAGTAGCTAATTTTTTGACTGTGATAAATACACACTACACTGTCATATACAGTAACTAATATTATGACTGTGATACGTACACAATACACTGTCTTATACAGTAACTAATATTATGACTGTGACATATACACAATACACTGTCATATACAGTAACTAATATCATGACTGTGACATATACACAATACACTGTCATATACAGTAACTAATATTATGACTGTGACATATACACAATACACTGTCATATACAGTAAGTAATATTATGACTGTGACATATACACAATACACTGTCATATACAGTAACTAATATTATGACTGTGACATATACACTGTACACTGTCATATACAGTAACTAATATTATGACTGTGACATATGCACAATACACTGTCATATACAGTAGCTAATATTATGACTGACATATACAGAATACACTGTCATATACAGTATCTAATATTATGACTGTGATATATCCACAAAATACTGTCATATACAGTAACTAATATTATGACTGTGATATATACACAATACACTGTCATATACAGTAACTAATATTATGACTGTGATATATCCACAGACTACTGTCATATACAGTAACTAATATTATGACTGTGAAATATACACAATACACTGTCATATACAGTATCTAATATTATGACTGTGATATATCCACAAACTACTGTCATATACAGTAGCTAATATTATGACTGTGATATGTACACAATACACTGTCATTTACAGCAGCTAATATTATGACTGTGATATATCCACAAACTACTGTCATATACAGTAACTAATATTATGACTGTGATATATACACAATACACTGTCATATACAGTTACTAATATTATGACTGTGATATATATGCACAAACTACTGTCATTTACAGTAGCTAATATTATGTCTGTGATATATCCATAAACTACTGTCATAGAAAAAAAATAATATTATGACTGTGACATATACACAATACACTGTCATATACAGTATCTAATATTATGACTGTGATATATCCACAAACTGTTGTCATATACAGTAGCTAATATTATGACTGTGATATATACACAATACACTGTCTTATACACTAGCTAATTTTATGACTGTGATAAATACACAATACACTGTCATTTGCAGTAACTAATATTATGACTGTGATATGTACACAATACACTGTCATATACAGTAACTAATATTATGACTGTGACATATACACAATACACTGTCATATACAGTAACTAATATTATGACTGTGACATATACACAATACACTGTCATATACAGTAACTAATATTATGACTGTGATATATCCGCAAACTACTGTCATATACAGTAGCTAATATTATGACTGTGATATGTACACAATACACTGTCATATACAGTTTCTAATATTATGACTGTGATATATGCACAAACTACTGTCATATACAGTAACTATAATTATGACTGTGAAATATCCACAAACTACTCTCATATACAGTAACTAATATTATGACTGTGACATATACACAATACACTGTCATATACAGTAGTTAATATTATGCCTGTGATATATAGACAATACACTGTCATATACAGTAGCTAATATTATGACTGTGACATATACACAATACACTGTCATATACAGTAGCTAATATTGTGACTGTGACATATTCACAATACACTGTCATATACAGTATCTAATATTATGACTGAGATATATTCACAAACTACTGTCATATACAGTAGCTAATATTATGACTGTGATATATACACAATACACTGTCATATACAGTAACTAATATTATGACTGTGATATATACACAAACTACTGTCATATACAGTAACTAATATTACGACTGTGATATATCCACAAACTACTGTCATATACAGTAACTAATATCATGACTGTGATATATCCACAAACTACTGTCATATACGGTAGCTAATATTATGACTGTGATATATACACAAACTACTGTCATATACAGTAGCTAATATTATTACTGTGATATATACACAAACTACTGTCATATACAGTTACTAATATTATGACTGTGATATATACACAAACTACTGTCATATACAGTAGCTAATATTGTGACTGTGATATGTACACAATACACTGTCATATACAGTTGCTAATATTATGACTGTGATATATCCACAAACTACTGTTATATACAGTAACTAATATTATGACTGTGATATATACACAATACACTGTCATATACAGTAACTAATATTATGAAGGTGATATATCCACAGACTACTGTCATTTACAGTAGCTAATATTATGACTGTGATATATCCACAAACTACTGTCATATAAAGTAACTAATATTATGACTGTGACATATACACAATACACTGTCATATACAGTATCTAATATTATGACTGTGATATATCCACAAACTGTTGTCATATACAGTAGCTCATATTATGACTGTGATAAATACACAATACACTGTCATATACAGTAACTAATATTATATATATATGTCGTCCTCCGTGGACTGGTGGTAACGTGCTAGCCTCTAGTTCCCAAGGTCGCGGGTTCAAACCCGGCGGAGGGCGTTGTATTTTTTCGGGCGTAAAAATCGTTAGCACGGCTTCCTTCGGAAGGGAAGTAAAGCTTGTGGTCCCGTGTCGTAGATTTACGGCACGTAAAAGAACCTCAAGCCTGATAAAGAGGCCTCTGAGCAAAATTACAGGTGTTTCACGCCCAATATAGAATGGGACGCTAAGAACCATAGTAGTTAAGGAGCGTCCATAAATAAAACTCAATTTATTTATTTACTAATATTATGACTGTGACATATACGCAATACACTGTCATATACAGTAACTAATATTATGACTGTGACATATACACAATACACCGTCATATACAGTAACTAATATTATGACTGTGACATATACACAATACACTGTCATATACAGTAAGTAATATTATGACTGTGACATATACACAATACTCTGTCATATACAGTAACTAATATTACGACTGTGACATATAAACAATACACTGTCATATACAGTAACTATTATTATGACTGTGACATATACACAATACACTGTCATATACCGTGGCTAATATTATGACTGACATATACAGAATATACTGTCATATACAGTATCTAATATTATGACTGTGATATATTCACAAACTACTGTCATATACAGTAACTAATATTATGACTGTGATATGTACACAATACACTGTCATATACAGTAACTAATATTATGACTGTGATATATACACAATACTGTCATATACAGTAACTAATATTATGACTGTGATAATTACACAATACACTGTCATATACAGTAACTAATATTATGACTGTGATATATCCACAAACTAATGTCATATACAGTAGCTAATATTATGACTGTGATACATACACAATACAGTGTCATATACAGTAACTAATATTATGACTGTGACATATACACAATATACTGTCATATACAGTAACTAATATTATGACTGCGATACGTACACAATACAGTGTCATATACAGTAACTAATATTATGACTGTGATATGTACACAATACACTGTAATATACAGTAACTAATATTATGACCGTGATATGTACATAATACATTGTTATATACAGTAGCTAATATTATGACTGTGATATATACATAATACACTGTCATATACAGTAAGTAATATTATGACTGTGATATGTACACAATACACTGTCATATACAGTAACTAATATTTTGACTGTGACATATACACAAACAACTCTCATATACAGTAACTAATATTATGACTGTGATATATACCAATACAGTGTCATATTCAGTAACTAATATTATGACTGTGAGATATACACAATACAGTGTCATATACAGTATCTAATATTATGACTGTGATATATCCACAAACTACTGTCATATACAGTAGTTAATATTATGACTGTGATATATACACAGTACAGTGTCATATACAGTAACTAATATTATGACTGACATATACACAATACACTGTCATATACAGTATCTAGTCTTATGACTGATATATCCACAAACTACTGTCATATACACTAACTAATATTATGACTGTGATATGTACACAATACACTGTCTTATACAGTAACTAATATTATGACTGTGATATATCCACGAACTACTGTCATATACAGTAACTAATATTATGACTGTGATATATACACTATACATTGTCATATACAGTAACTAATATAATGACTGTGATATGCACACAATACAGTGTCATATACAGTAACTAATATTATGACTGTGATATATACAGAATACAGTGTCGTATACAGTAACTAATGTTATGACTGTGATATATACACTATACATTGTCATTTACAGTAACTAATATTATGACTGTGATATGCACACAATACAGTGTCATATACAGTAACTAACATTATGACTGTGATATATACACAATACAGTGTCATATACAGTAACTAATATTATGACTGTGATATGCACACAATACAGTGTCATATACAGTAACTAATATTATGACTGTGATATATAAACAAACTACTGTCATAAACAGTAGCTAGTATTATGACTGTGATATATACACAATACACTGTCATATACAGTAACTAATATTATGACTGTGATATATCCACAAACTAATGTCATATACAGTAGCTAATATTATGACTGTGATATATACACAATACAGTGTCATATACAGTAACTAATATTATGACTGTGATATGTACACAATACAGTGTCATATACAGTAACTAATATAATGACTGTGACATTTACACAATACACTGTCATATACAGTAGCTAATATTATGACTGACATATACACAATACACTGTCATATACAGTATCTAATATTATGACTGTGATATATCCACAAACTACTGTCATATACACTAACTAATATTATGACTCTGATATGTACACAATACACTGTCATATACAGTAACTAATATTATGACTGTGATATTTCCACAAACCACTGTCATATACAGTAGCTAATATTATGACTGTGATATATACACAATACACTGTCATATACAGTAGCTAATATTATGACTGTGATATATCCACAAAGTACTGTCATATACAGTAGCTAATATTATGACTTTGATATGTACACAATACACTGTCATATACAGTATCTAATATTATGACTGTGATATATCTACAAACTACTGTCATATACAGTAACTAATATTATGACTGTGATATATCCACAAACTACTGTCATATACAATAACTAATATTATGACTGTGATATATCCGCAAACTACTGTCATATACAGTAGCTAATGTTCTGAATGTGATATATACACTATACATTGTCATATACAGTAACTAATATTATGACTGTGATATGCACACAATACAGTGTCATATACAGTATCTAATATTATGAGTGTGATATATACACAATACAGTGTCATATGCAGTAGCTAATTTTATGACTGTGATATATAAACAATACAGTGTCATATACAGTAGCTAATATTATGACTGTGATTTATACACAATACATTGTCATATACAGTAGCTAATTTTATGACTGTGATATATACACAATACATTGTCATATGGAGTAGCTAATATTATGACTGTGATATATACACAATACATTGTCATATACAGTAGCTAATATTATGACTGTGATACATACACAATACAGTGTCATATACAGTAACTAATATTACGACTGTGACATGTACACAATACACTGTCATATACAGTAACTAATATTATGACTGTGATATGTACACAATACACTGTCATATACAGTATCTAATATTATGACTGTGATATATCCACAAACTACTGTCATATACAGTAGCTAATATTATGACTGTGATATATACACAATACACTGTCATATACAGTAAGTAATATTATGACTGTGATATATACACAATACACTGTCATATACAGTTACTAATATTATGACTGTGATATATATGCACAAACTACTGTCATTTACAGTAGCTAATATTATGTCTGTGATATATCCATAAACTACTGTCATAGAAAAAAAAATAATATTATGACTGTGACATATACACAATACACTGTCATATACAGTATCTAATATTATGACTTTGATATATCCACAAACTGTTGTCATATACAGTAGCTAATATTATGACTGTGATATGTACACAATACACTGTCATATACAGTAACTAATATTATTACTGTGACATATACACAATACACTGTCATATACAGTAACTAATATTATGACTGTGACATATACACAATACACCGTCATATACAGTAACTAATATTATGACTGTGACATATACACAATACACTGTCATATACAGTAAGTAATATTATGACTGTGACATATACACAATACTCTGTCATATACAGTAACTAATATTACGACTGTGACATATACACAATACACTGTCATATACAGTAACTATTATTATGACTGTGACATATACACAATACACTGTCATATACCGTGGCTAATATTATGACTGACATATACAGAATATACTGTCATATACAGTATCTAATATTATGACTGTGATATATCCACAAACTACTGTCATATACAGTAACTAATATTATGACTGTGATATGTACACAATACACTGTCATATACAGTAACTAATATTATGACTGTGATATATACACAATACTGTCATATACAGTAACTAATATTATGACTGTGATAATTACACAATACACTGTCATATACAGTAACTAATATTATGACTGTGATATATCCACAAACTAATGTCATATACAGTAGCTAATATTATGACTGTGATACATACACAATACAGTGTCATATACAGTAACTAATATTATGACTGTGACATATACACAATATACTGTCATATACAGTAACTAATATTATGACTGCGATACGTACACAATACAGTGTCATATACAGTAACTAATATTATGACTGTGATATGTACACAATACACTGTAATATACAGTAACTAATATTATGACCGTGATATGTACATAATACATTGTTATATACAGTAGCTAATATTATGACTGTGATATATACATAATACACTGTCATATACAGTAAGTAATATTATGACTGTGATATGTACACAATACACTGTCATATACAGTAACTAATATTTTGACTGTGACATATACACAAACAACTCTCATATACAGTAACTAATATTATGACTGTGATATATACCAATACAGTGTCATATTCAGTAACTAATATTATGACTGTGAGATATACACAATACAGTGTCATATACAGTATCTAATATTATGACTGTGATATATCCACAAACTACTGTCATATACAGTAGTTAATATTATGACTGTGATATATACACAATACAGTGTCATATACAGTAACTAATATTATGACTGACATATACACAATACACTGTCATATACAGTATCTAGTCTTATGACTGATATATCCACAAACTACTGTCATATACACTAACTAATATTATGACTGTGATATGTACACAATACACTGTCTTATACAGTAACTAATATTATGACTGTGATATATCCACGAACTACTGTCATATACAGTAACTAATATTATGACTGTGATATATACACTATACATTGTCATATACAGTAACTAATATAATGACTGTGATATGCACACAATACAGTGTCATATACAGTAACTAATATTATGACTGTGATATATACAGAATACAGTGTCGTATACAGTAACTAATGTTATGACTGTGATATATACACTATACATTGTCATTTACAGTAACTAATATTATGACTGTGATATGCACACAATACAGTGTCATATACAGTAACTAACATTATGACTGTGATATATACACAATACAGTGTCATATACAGTAACTAATATTATGACTGTGATATGCACACAATACAGTGTCATATACAGTAACTAATATTATGACTGTGATATATACACAAACTACTGTCATATACAGTAGCTAGTATTATGACTGTGATATATACACAATACACTGTCATATACAGTAACTAATATTATGACTGTGATATATCCACAAACTAATGTCATATACAGTAGCTAATATTATGACTGTGATATATACACAATACAGTGTCATATACAGTAACTAATATTATGACTGTGATATGTACACAATACAGTGTCATATACAGTAACTAATATAATGACTGTGACATATACACAATACACTGTCATATACAGTAGCTAATATTATGACTGACATATACACAATACACTGTCATATACAGTATCTAATATTATGACTGTGATATATCCACAAACTACTGTCATATACACTAACTAATATTATGACTCTGATATGTACACAATACACTGTCATATACAGTAACTAATATTATGACTGTGATATTTCCACAAACCACTGTCATATACAGTAGCTAATATTATGACTGTGATATATACACAATACACTGTCATATACAGTAGCTAATATTATGACTGTGATATATCCACAAAGTACTGTCATATACAGTAGCTAATATTATGACTTTGATATGTACACAATACACTGTCATATACAGTATCTAATATTATGACTGTGATATATCTACAAACTACTGTCATATACAGTAACTAATATTATGACTGTGATATATCCACAAACTACTGTCATATACAATAACTAATATTATGACTGTGATATATCCGCAAACTACTGTCATATACAGTAGCTAATGTTATGAATGTGATATATACACTATACATTGTCATATACAGTAACTAATATTATGACTGTGATATGCACACAATACAGTGTCATATACAGTATCTAATATTATGAGTGTGATATATACACAATACAGTGTCATATGCAGTAGCTAATTTTATGACTGTGATATATAAACAATACAGTGTCATATACAGTAGCTAATATTATGACTGTGATTTATACACAATACATTGTCATATACAGTAGCTAATTTTATGACTGTGATATATACACAATACATTGTCATATGGAGTAGCTAATATTATGACTGTGATATATACACAATACATTGTCATATACAGTAGCTAATATTATGACTGTGATACATACACAATACAGTGTCATATACAGTAACTAATATTACGACTGTGACATGTACACAATACACTGTCATATACAGTAACTAATATTATGACTGTGATATGTACACAATACACTGTCATATACAGTATCTAATATTATGACTGTGATATATCCACAAACTACTGTCATATACAGTAGCTAATATTATGACTGTGATATATACACAATACACTGTCATATACAGTAAGTAATATTATGACTGTGATATATACACAATACACTGTCATATACAGTTACTAATATTATGACTGTGATATATATGCACAAACTACTGTCATTTACAGTAGCTAATATTATGTCTGTGATATATTCATAAACTACTGTCATAGAAAAAAAAATAATATTATGACTGTGACATATACACAATACACTGTCATATACAGTATCTAATATTATGACTTTGATATATCCACAAACTGTTGTCATATACAGTAGCTAATATTATGACTGTGATATGTACACAATACACTGTCATATACAGTAACTAATATTATTACTGTGACATATACACAATACACTGTCATATACAGTAACTAATATTATGACTGTGACATATACACAATACACCGTCATATACAGTAACTAATATTATGACTGTGATATATCCGCAAACTACTGTCATATACAGTAGCTAATATTATGACTGTGATATGTACACAATACACTGTCATATACAGTTTCTAATATTATGACTGTGATATATCCACAAACTACTGTCATATACAGTAACTATAATTATGACTGTGAAATATCCACAAACTACTCTCATATACAGTAACTAATATTATGATTGTGATATATCCGCAAACAACTGTCATATACAGTAGCTAATATTATGACTGTGATATATACACAGTACACTGTCATATACCGTAACTAATATTATGACTGTGACATATACACAATACACCGTCATATACAGTAGTTAATATTATGCCTGTGATATATAGACAATACACTGTCATTTACAGTAGCTAATATTATGACTGTGACATATACACAATACACTGTCATATACAGTAGCTAATATTGTGACTGTGACATATTCACAATACACTGTCATATACAGTATCTAATATTATGACTGAGATATATTCACAAACTACTGTCATATACAGTAGCTAATATTATGACTGTGATATATACACAATACACTGTCATATACAGTAACTAATATTATGACTGTGATATATACACAAACTACTGTCATATACAGTAACTAATATTACGACTGTGATATATCCACAAACTACTGTCATATACAGTAACTAATATCATGACTGTGATATATCCACAAACTACTGTCATATACGGTAGCTAATATTATGACTGTGATATATACACAAACTACTGTCATATACAGTAGCTAATATTATTACTGTGATATATACACAAACTACTGTCATATACAGTTACTAATATTATGACTGTGATATATACACAAACTACTGTCATATACAGTAGCTAATATTGTGACTGTGATATGTACACAATACACTGTCATATACAGTTGCTAATATTATGACTGTGATATATCCACAAACTACTGTTATATACAGTAACTAATATTATGACTGTGATATATACACAATACACTGTCATATACAGTAACTAATATTATGAAGGCGATATATCCACAGACTACTGTCATTTACAGTAGCTAATATTATGACTGTGATATATCCACAAACTACTGTCATATAAAGTAACTAATATTATGACTGTGACATATACACAATACACTGTCATATACAGTATCTAATATTATGACTGTGATATATCCACAAACTGTTGTCATATACAGTAGCTCATATTATGACTGTGATAAATACACAATACACTGTCATATACAGTAACTAATATTATATATATATATGTCGTCCTCCGTGGACTGGTGGTACCGTGCTAGCCTCTAGTTCCCAAGGTCGCGGGTTCAAACCCGGCGGAGGGCGATGTATTTTTTCGGGCGTAAAAATCGTTAGCACGACTTCCTTCGGAAGGTAAGTAAAGCTTGTGGTCCCGTGTCGTAGATTTACGGCACGTAAAAGAACCTCAAGCCTGATAAAGAGGCCTCTGAGCAAAATTACAGGTGTTTCACGCCCAATGTAGAATGGGACGCTAAGAACCATAGTAGTTAAAGAGCGTCCATAAATAAAACTCAATTTATTTATTTACTAATATTATACTGTGACATATACGCAATACACTGTCATATACAGTAACTAATATTATGACTGTGGCATATACACAATACACCGTCATATACAGTAACTAATATTATGACTGTGACATATACACAATACACTGTCATATACAGTAAGTAATATTATGACTGTGACATATACACAATACTCTGTCATATACAGTAACTAATATTACGACTGTGACATATACACAATACACTATCATATACAGTAACTATTATTATGACTGTCACATATACACAATACACTGTCATATACAGTAGCTAATATTATGACTGACATATACAGAATATACTGTCATATACAGTATCTAATATTATGACTGTGATATATCCACAAACTACTGTCATATACAGTAACTAATATTATGACTGTGATATGTACACAATACAGTGTCATATACAGTAACTAATATTATGACTGTGATATATACACAATACTGTCATATACAGTAACTAATATTATGACTGTGATATATACACAAACTACTGTCATATACAGTAGCTAATATTATGACTGTGATATATACACAATACACTGTCATATACAGTAACTAATATTATGACTGTGATATATACACAATACTGTCATATACAGTAACTAATATTATGACTGTGATATATACACAAACTACTGTCATATACAGTAGCTAATATTATGACTGTGATATATCCACAAACTAATGTCATATACAGTAGCTAATATTATGACTGTGCTATATACACAATACAGTGTCATATACAGTAACTAATATTATGACTGTGACATATACACAATATACTGTCATATACAGTAACTAATATTATGACTGCGATACGTACACAATACAGTGTCATATACAGTAACTAATATTATGACTGTGATATGTACACAATACACTGTCATATACAGTAACTAATATTATGACCGTGATATGTACATAATACATTGTTATATACAGTAGCTAATATTATGACTGTGATATATACACAATACACTGTCATATACAGTAAGTAATATTATGAATGTGATATGTACACAATACACTGTCATATACAGTAACTAATATTTTGACAGTGACATATACACAAACTACTCTCATATACAGTAACTAATATTATGACTGATATATACCAATACAGTGTCATATTCAGTAACTAATATTATGACTGTGAGATATACACAATACAGTGTCATATACAGTAACTAATATTATGACTGTGATATATCCACAAACTACTGTCATATACAGTAGTTAATATTATGACTGTGATATATACACAATACAGTGTCATATACAGTAACTAATATTATGACTGACACATACACAATACACTGTCATATACAGTATCTAATCTTATGACTGATATATCCACAAACTACTGTCATATACACTAACTAATATTATGACTGTGATATGTACACAATACACTGTCTTATACAGTAACTAATATTATGACTGTGATATATCCACGAACTACTGTCATATACAGTAACTAATATTATGACTGTGATATATACACTATACATTGTCATATACAGTAACTAATATAATGACTGTGATATGCACACAATACAGTGTCATATACAGTAACTAATATTATGACTGTGATATATACAGAATACAGTGTCGTATACAGTAACTAATGTTATGACTGTGATATATACACTATACATTGTCATTTACAGTAACTAATATTATGACTGTGATATGCACACAATACAGTGTGATATACAGTAACTAATATTATGACTGTGATATATACACAATACAGTGTCATATACAGTAACTAATATTATGACTGTGATATGCACACAATACAGTGTCATATACAGTAACTAATATTATGACTGTGATATATACACAAACTACTGTCATATAGAGTAGCTAATATTATGACTGTGATATATACACAATACACTGTCATATACAGTAACTAATATTATGACTGTGATATATCCACAAACTAATGTCATATACAGTAGCTAATATTATGACTGTGATATATACACAATACAGTGTCATATACAGTAACTAATATTATGACTGTGATATGTACACAATACAGTGTCATATACGGTAACTAATATTATGACTGTGACATATACAAATGCACTGTCATATACAGTAGCTAATATTATGACTGACATATACACAATACACTGTCATATACAGTATCTAATATTATGACTGTGATATATCCACAAACTACTGTCATATACACTAACTAATATTATGACTCTGATATGTACACAATACACTGTCATATACAGTAACTAATATTATGACTGTGATATATCCACAAACCACTGTCATATACAGTAGCTAATATTATGACTGTGATATATACACAATACACTGTCATATACAGTAGCTAATATTATGACTGTGATATATCCACAAAGTACTGTCATATACAGTAGCTAATATTATGACTGTGATATGTACACAATACACTGTCATATACAGTATCTAATATTATGACTGTGATATATCTACAAACTACTGTCATATACAGTAACTAATATTATGACTGTGATATATCCACAAACTACTGTCAAATACAATAACTAATATTATGACTGTGATATATCCGCAAACTACTGTCATATACAGTAGCTAATGTTATGAATGTGATATATACACTATACATTGTCATATACAGTAACTAATATTATGACTGTGATATGCACACAATACAGTGTCATATACAGTATGTAATATTATGAGTGTGATATATACACAATACAGTGTCATATGCAGTAGCTAATTTTATGACTGTGATATATACACAATACAGTGTCATATACAGTAGCTAATATTATGACTGTGATTTATACACAATACATTGTCATATACAGTAGCTAATTTTATGACTGTGATATATACACAATAAATTGTCATATACAGTAGCTAATATTATGACTGTGATATATACACAATACATTGTCATATACAGTAGCTAATATTATGACTGTGATACATACACAATACAGTGTCATATACAGTAACTAATATTACGACTGTGACATGTACACAATACACTGTCATATACAGTAACTAATATTATGACTGTGATATGTACACAATACACTGTCATATACAGTATCTAATATTATGACTGTGATATATCCACAAACTACTGTCATATACAGTAGCTAATATTATGACTGTGATATATACACAATACACTGTCATATACAGTAAGTAATATTATGACTGTGATATGTACACAATACACTGTCATATACAGTAACTAATATTATGACTGTGACATATACACAATACACTGTCATATACAGTAGCTAATATTATGACTGTGATATATACACAATACAGTGTCATATTCAGTAACTAATATTATGACTGTGAGATATACACAATACAGTGTCATATACAGTAACTAATATTATGACCGTGATATATCCACAAACTACTGTCATATACAGTAGTTAATATTATGACTGTGATATATTCACAATACAGTGTCATATACAGTAACTAATATTATGACGGTAATATGTACACAATACAGTGTCATATACAGTAACTAATATTATGACTGTGACATATACACAATACACTGTCATATACAGTAGCTAATATTATGACTGGCATATACACAATATACTGTCATATACAGTATCTAATATTATGACTATGATATATCCACAAACTACTGTCATATACAGTAACTAATGTTATGACTGTGATATATCCACAAACCACTGTCATATAGTGTAGCTAATATTATGACTGTGATATATACACAATACATTGTCATATACAGTAGCTAATATTATGACTGTGATATATACACAATACACTGTCATATACAGTAGCTAATTTTGTGACTGTGATATATACACAATACACTGTCATATACAGTAGCTAATATTATGACTGTGATATATACACAATACACTGTCATATACAGTATCTAATATTATGACTGTGATATATCCACAAACTACTGTCATATATAGTAACTAATATTATGACTGTGATATATCCACAAACTACTGTCATATACAGTAACTAATATTATGACTGTGATATATCCGCAAACTACTGTCATATACAGTAGCTAATATTATGACTGTGATATATACACAATACACTGTCATATACAGTAACTAATATTATGACTGTGACATATACTCAATACACTGTCATATACAGTAGCTAATATTATGACTGTGATATATACACAATACACTGTCATATACAGTAGCTAATATTATGACTGTGACATATACATAATACGCTGTAATATACAGTAGCTAATATTGTGACTGTGACATATACACAGTACACTGTCATATACAGTATCTAATATTATGACTGAGATATATCCACAAACTACTATCATATACAGTAACTAATATTATGACTAATATATACACAATACACTGTCATATACAGTAACTTATATTATGACTGTGATATATACACAAACTACTGTCATATACAGTAGCTAATATTATGACTGTGATATATCCACAAACTACTGTCATATACGGTAACTAATATTGTGACTGTGATATATCCACAAACTACTGTCATATACGGTAGCTAATATTATGACTGTGATATATACACAAAATACTGTCATATAAAGTATCTAATATTATGACTGTGACATATACACAATACACTGTCATATACAGTACCTAATTTTATGACTGTGACAAATACACAATACACTGTCATATACAGTAACTAATATTATGACTGTGATATGTACACAATACACTGTCTTATACAGTAACTAATATTATGACTGTGACATATACACAATACACTGTCATATACAGTAACTAATATTATGACTGTGATATATACACAATACAGAGTCATATAAAGTAGCTAATATTATGACTGTGATAAATACACAATACAGTGTCATATACAGTAGCTAATATTATGATTGTGATATATACACTATACATTGTCATATACAGTAACTAATACTATGACAGTGATATGCACACAATACAGTGTCATATACAATATCTAATATTATGACTGTGATATATACACAATACAGTGTCATATACAGTAGCTAATCTTATGACTGTGATATATACACAATACAGTGTCATATACAGTAGCTAATATTATGACTGTGACATATACACAATATACTGTCATATACAGTAACTAATATTATGACTGCGATACGTACACAATACAGTGTCATATACAGTAACTAATATTATGACTGTGACATATACACAATATACTGTCATATACAGTAACTAATATTATGACTGCGATACGTACACAATACAGTGTCATATACAGTAACTAATATTATGACTGTGATATGTACACAATACACTGTCATATACAGTAACTAATATTATGACCGTGATATGTACATAATACATTGTCATATACAGTAGCTAATATTATGATTGTGATATATACCAATACAGTGTCATATTCAGTAACTGATATTATGACTGTGAGATATACACAATACAGTGTCATATACAGTAACTAATATTATGACTGTGATATATCCACAAACTACTGTCATATACAGTAGTTAATATTATGACTGTGATATATACACAATACAGTGTCATATACAGTAGCTAATCTTATGACTGTGATATATACACAATACACTGTCATATACAGTAGCTAATATTATGACTGACATATACACAATACACTGTCATATACAGTATCTAATCTTATGACTGTGATATATCCACAAACTACTGTCATATACACTATCTAATATTATGACTGTGATATGTACACAATACACTGTCTTATACATTAACTAATATTATGACTGTGATATATCCACGAACTACTGTCATATACAGTAACTAATATTATGACTGTGCTATATCCACAAACCACTGTCATATACAGTAGATAATATTATGACTGTGATATATACACAATACACTGTCATATACAGTAGCTAATATTATGACTGTGATATATCCACAAACTACTGTCATATACAGTAGCTAATATTATCACTGTGATATGTACACAATACACTGTCATATACAGTAACTAATATTATGACTGTGATATATCCACAAACTACTGTCATATACAGTAACTAATATTATGACTGTGACATATACACAATACACTATCATATACAGTAGCTAATATTATGACTGTGATATATACACTATACACTGTCATATACAGTAGCTAATATTATGACAGTGACATATACACAATACACTGTCATATACAGTAACTAACATTATGACTGTGATATGTACACAATACAGTGTCATATACAGTAATTAATATTATGACTGTGACACATACACAATACACTGTCATATACAGTAGCTAATATTATGACTCACATATACACAATACACTGTCATATACAGTAACTAATATTATGACTGTGACATGTACACAATACACTGTCATATACAGTAACTAATATTATGACTGTGATATGTACACAATACAGTGCCATATACAGTAACTAATATTATGACTGTGATATGTACACAATACACTGTCATATACAGTAACTAATATTATGACTGTGATATATACACAATACAGTGTCATATACAGTAGCTAATATTATGACTGTGATATGTACACAATACATTGTCATATACAGTAGCTAATAGTATAACTGTGATATGTACACAATACAGTGTCATATACAGTAGCTAATCTTATGACAGTGATATATACACAATAAAGTGTCATATACAGTAACTAATATTATGACTGTGATATATACACAATACAGTGTAATATACAGTAGCTAGTATTATGACTGTAATATGTACACAATACAGTGTCATATACAGTAGCTAACATTATGACTGTAATATATACACAATACAGTGTCATATTCAGTAGCTAATATTATGACTGTGATATGTACATAATACAGTGTTATATACAGTAGCTAATATTATGATTGTGATATATACACAATACAGTGTCATATACAGTAGCTAATATTATGACTGTGATATATACACAATACAGGGTCATATACAGTAGCTAATGTTATGACTGTGATATATACACAATACAGAGTCATATACAGTAGCTAATATTATGACTGTGATATATACACAATACAGTGTCATATACAGTAACTAATATTATGACTGTGATATATACACTATACATTGTCATATACAGTAACTAATATTATGACTGTGATATGCACACAATACAGTGTCATATACAGTAACTAATATTATGACTGTGATATATACAGAATACAGTGTCGTATACAGTAACTAATATTATGACTGTGATATATACACAATACAGAGTCATATACAGTAGCCAATATTATGACTGTGATATATACACAATACAGTGTCATATACAGTAACTCATATTATGTCTGTGATACATACACTATACATTGTCATATACAGTAACTAATATTATGACTGTGATATGCACACAATACAGTGTCATATACAGTAACTAATATTATGACTGTGATATATACAGAATACAGTGTCGTATACAGTAACTAATATTATGACTGTGATATATACACTATACTTTGTCATATACAGTAACTAATATTATGACTAAGATATGCACACAATGCAGTGTCATATACAGTAACTAATATTATGACTGTGATATATACACAATACAGTGTCGTATACAGTAACTAATATTATGACTGTGATATATACACTATACATTGTCATATACAGTAACTAATATTATGACTGTGATATGCACACAATACAGTGTTATATACAGTAACTAATATTATGACTGTGATATATACACAATACAGTGTCATATACAGTAACCAATATTATGACTGTGATATATACACAATACAGTGTCATATACAGTAACTAATATTATGACTGTGATATGCACACAATACAGTGTCATATACAGTAAATAATATTATGACTGTGATATATACACAATACAGTGTCATATACAGTAGCTAATATTATGACTGTGATATATACACTATACATTGTCATATACAGTAACTAATATTATGACTGTGATATGCACACAATACAGTGTCATATACAATATCTAATATTATGACTGTGATATATACACAATACAGTGTCATATACAGTAGCTAATCTTATGACTGTGATATATACACAATACAGTGTCATATACAGTAGCTAATATTATGACTGTGATTTATACACAATACATTGTCATATACAGTATCTAATTTTATGACTGTGATATATACACAATACATTGTCATATACAGTAGCTAATATTATGACTGTGATATACACACAATACATTGTCATATACAGTAGCTAATATTATGACTGTGATACATACACAATACAGTGTCATATACAGTAACTAATATTATGACTGTGACATATACACAATACACTGCCATATACAGTAACTAATATTATGACTGTGATATGTACACAATACACTGTCATATACAGTATCTAATATTATGACTGTGATATATCCACAAACTACTGTCATATACAGTAGCTGATATTATGACTGTGATATATACACAATACTGTCATATACAGTAACTAATATTATGAGTGTGATATATACACAAACTACTGTCATATACAGTAGCTAATATTATGACTGTGATATATACACAATACAGTGTCATATACAGTAACTCATATTATGACTGTGACATATACACAATACACTGTCGTATACAGTAACTAATATTATGACTGCGATATTTACACAATACAGTGTCATATACAGTAACTAATATCATGACTGTGATATGTACACAATACACTGTCATATACAGTAACTAATATTATGACCGTGATATGTACATAATACATTGTCATATACAGTAGCTAATATTAGGACTGTGATATATACACAATACACTGTCATATACAGTAACTAATATTATGACTGTGATATGTACACAATACAATGTCATATACAGTAACTAATATTATGACTGTGAGATATACACAATACAGTGTCATATACAGTATCTAATATTATGACTGTGATATATCCACAATCTAATGTCATATACAGTAGTTAATATTATGACTGTGATATATATACAATACAGTGTCATATACAGTAACTAATATTATGACTGTGATATGTACACAATACAGTGTCATATACAGTAACTAATATTATGACTGTGACATACACACAATACACTGTCATATACAGTAGCTAATATTATGACTGACATATACACAATACACTGTCATATACAGTATCTAATATTATGACTGTGATATATCCACAAACTACTGTCATATACACTAACTAATATTGTGACTCTGATATGTACACAATACACTGTCATATACAGTAACTAATATTATGACTGTGATATATCCACAAACCACTGTCATATACAGTAGCTAATATTATGACTGTGATATATACACAATACACTGTCATATACAGTAGCTAATATTATGACTGTGATATATCCACAAAGTACTGTCATATACAGTAGCTAATATTATGACTGTGATATGTACACAATACACTGTCATATACAGTATCTAATATTATGACTGTGATATATCTACAAACTACTGTCATATACAGTATCTAATATTATGACCGTGATATACCCACAAACTACTGTCATATACAATAACTAATATTATGACTGTGATATATCCGCAAACTACTGTCATATACTGTAGCTAATGTTATGAATGTGATATATACACTATACATTGTCATATACAGTAACTAATATTATGACTGTGATATGCACACAATACAGTGTCATATACAGTATCTAATATTATGAGTGTGATATATACAGAATACAGTGTCATATGCAGTAGCTAATTTTATGACTGTGATATATACACAATACAGTGTCATATACAGTAGCTAATATTATGACTGTGATTTATACACAATACATTGTCATATACAGTAGCTAATTTTATGACTGTGATATATACACAATACATTGTCATATACAGTAGCTAATATTATGACTGTGATATATACACAATACATTGCCATATACAGTAGCTAATATTATGACTGTGATACATACACAATACAGTGTCATATACAGTAACTAATATTACGACTGTGACATGTACACAATACACTGTCATATACAGTAACTAATATTATGACTGTGATATGTACACAATACACTGTCATATACAGTATCTAATATTATGACTGTGATATATCCACAAACTACTGTCATATACAGTAGCTAATATTATGACTGTGATATATACACAATACACTGTCATATACAGTAACTAATATTTTGACTGTGATATGTACACAATACACTGTCATATACAGTAACTAATATTATGACTGTGACATATACACAATACACTGTCATATACAGTAGCTAATATTAAGACTGTGATATATACACAATACAGTGTCATATTCAGTAACTAATATTATGACTGTGAGATATACACAATACAGTGTCATATACAGTAACTAGTATTATGACCGTGATATATCCACAAACTACTGTCATATACAGTAGTTAATATTATGACTGTGACATATACACAATACAGTGTCATATACAGTAACTAATATTATGACGGTAATATGTACACAATACAGTGTCATATACAGTAACTAATATTATGACTGTGACATATACACAATACACTGTCATATACAGTAGCTAATATTATGACTGGCATATACACAATACACTGTCATATACAGTATCTAATATTATGACTGTGATATATCCACAAACTACTGTCATATACAGTAACTAATATTATGACTGTGATATATCCACAAACCACTGTCATATAGTGTAGCTAATATTATGACTGTGATATATACACAATACACTGTCATATACAGTAGCTAATATTATGACTGTGATATATACACAATACACTGTCATATACAGTAGCTAATGTTATGACTGTGATATATACACAATACACTGTCATATACAGTATCTAATATTATGACTGTGATATATCCACAAACTACTGTCATATACAGTAACTAATATTATGACTGTGATATATCCACAAACTACTGTCATATACAGTAACTAATATTATGACTGTCATATATCCGCAAACTACTGTCATATACAGTAGCTAATATTATGACTGTGATATATACACAATACACTGTCATATACAGTAACTAATATTATGACTGTGACATATACACAATAACCTGTCATATACAGTAGCTAATATTATGACTGTGATATATACACAATACACTGTCATATACAGTAGCTAATATTATGACTGTGATATGTACACAATACACTGTCTTATACAGTAACTAATATTATGACTGTGACATATACACAATACACTGTCATATACAGTAACTAATATTATGACTGTGACATATACACAATACACTGTCATATACAGTAACTAATATTATGACTGTGACATATACACAATACACTGTGATATACAGTAAGTAATATTATGACTGTGACATATACACAATACACTGTCATATACAGTAACTAATATTATGACTGTGACATATACACAGTACACTTTCATATACAGTAACTAATATTATGACTGTGACATATACACAATATACTGTCATATACAGTAGCTAATATTATGACTGACATATACAGAATACACTGTCATATACAGTATCTAATATTATGACTGTGATATATCCACAAACTACTGTCAAATACAGTATCTAATATTATGACTGTGATATGTACACAATACACTGTCATATACAGTAACTAATATTATGACTGTGAAATATCCACAGACTACTGTCATATACAGTAACTAATATTATGACTGTGAAATATACACAATACACTGTCATATACAGTATCTAATATTATGACTGTGATATACCCACAAACTACTGTCATATACAGTAGCTAATATTATGACTGTGATATGTACACAATACACTGTCATTTACAGCAGCTAATATTATGACTGTGATATATCCACAAACTACTGTCATATACAGTAACTAATATTATGACTGTGATATATACACAATACACTGTCATATACAGTTACTAATATTATGACTCTGATATATATGCACAAACTACTGTCATTTACAGCAGCTAATATTATGTCTGTGATATATCCATAAACTACTGTCATAGAAAAAAAACTAATATTATGACTGTGACATATACACAATACACTGTCATATACAGTATCTAATATTATGACTGTGATATATCCACAAACTGTTGTCATATACAGACGCTAATATTATGACTGTGATATATACACAATACACTGTCTTATACAGTAGCTAATTTTATGACTGTGATAAATACACAATACACTGTCATATGCAGTAACTAATATTATGACTGTGATATGTAGACAATACACTGTCATATACAGTAACTAATATTATGACTGTGACATATACACAATACACTGTCATATACAGTAACTTATATTATGACTGTGACATATACACAATACACTGTCATATACAGTAACTAATATTATGACTGTGATATATTCACAAACTACTGTCATATACAGTAGCTAATATTATGACTGTGATATATACACAATACACTGTCATATACAGTAACTAATATTTTGACTGTGATATATACACAAACTACTGTCATATACAGTAACTAATATTACGACTGTGATATATCCACAAACTACTGTCATATACAGTAGCTAATATTATGACTCTGATATGTACACAATACACTTTCATATACAGTATCTAATATTATGACTGTGATATATCCACAAAATACTGTCATATACAGTAACTATAATTATGACTGTGAAAAATCCACAAACTACTGTCATATACAGTAGCTAATATTATGACTGTGATATATACACAGTACACTGTCATATACCGTAACTAATATTATGACTGTGACATATACACAATACACTGTCATATACAGTAGCTAATATTATGCCTGTGATATATAGACAATACACTTTCATATACAGTAGCTAATATTATGACTGTGACATATACGCAATACACTGTCATATACAGTAGCTAATATTGTGACTGTGACATATTCACAATACACTGTCATATACAGTATCTAATATTATGACTGAGATATATTCACAAACTACAGTCATATACAGTAGCTAATATTATGACTGTGATATGTACACAATACACTGTCATATACAGTAACTAATATTATGACTGTGATATATACACAAACTACTGTCATATACAGTAACTAATATTACGACTGTGATATATCCACAAACTACTGTCATATACAGTAACTAATATCATGACTGTGGTATATCCACAAACTACTGTCATATACGGTAGCTAATATTATGACTGTGTTATATACACAAACTACTGTCATATACAGTAGCTAATATTATTACTGTGATATATACACAAACTACTGTCATATACAGTTACTAATATTATGACTGTGATATGCACACAATACAGTGTCATATACAGTATCTAATATTATGAGTGTGATATATACACAATACAGTGTCATATGCAGTAGCTAATTTTATGACTGTGATATATACACAATACAGTGTCATATACAGTAGCTAATATTATGACTGTGATTTATACACAATACATTGTCATATACAGTAGCTAATTTTATGACTATGATATATACACAATACATTGTCATATACAGTAGCTAACATTATGACTGTGATATATACACAATACATTGTCATATACAGTAGCTAATATTATGACTGTGATACATACACAATACAGTGTCATGTACAGTAACTAATATTACGACTGTGACATGTACACAATACACTGTCATATACAGTAACTAATATTATGACTGTGATATGTACACAATACACTGTCATATACAGTATCTAATATTATGACTGTGATATATCCACAAACTACTGTCATATACAGTAGCTAATATTATGACTGTGATATATACACAATACACTGTCATATACAGTAAGTAATATTATGAATGTGATATGTACACAATACACTGTCATATACAGTAACTAATATTATGACTGTGACATATACACAATACACTGTCATATACAGTAGCTAATATTATGACTGTGATATATACACAATACAGTGTCATATTCAGTAACTAATATTATGACTGTGAGATATACACAATACAGTGTCATATACAGTAACTAATATTATGACCGTGATATATCCACAAACTACTGTCATATACAGTAGTAAATATTATGACTGTGATATATACACAATACAGTGTCATATACAGTAACTAATATTATGACGGTAATATGTACACAATACAGTGTCATATACAGTAACTAATATTATGACTGTGACATATACACAATACACTGTCATATACAGTAGCTAATATTATGACTGGCATATACACAATATACTGTCATATACAGTATCTAATATTATGACTATGATATATCCACAAACTACTGTCATATACAGTAACTAATATTATGACTGTGATATATCCACAAACCACTGTCATATAGTGTAGCTAATATTATGACTGTGATATATACACAATACACTGTCATATACAGTAGCTAATATTATGACTGTGATATATACACAATACACTGTCATATACAGTAGCTAATATTGTGACTGTGATATATACAAAATACACTGTCATATACAGTAGCTAATATTATGACTGTGATATATACACAATACACTGTCATATACAGTATTTAATATTATGACTGTGATATATCCACAAACTACTGTCATATATAGTAACTAATATTATGACTGTGATAATCCACAAACTACTGTCATATACGGTAACTAATATTGTGACTGTGATATATACACAATACAGTGTCATATACAGTAGCTAATATTATGACTGTGACATATACACAATATACTGTCATATACAGTAACTAATATTATGACTGCGATACGTACACAATACAGTGTCATATACAGTAACTTATATTATGACTGTGACATATACACAATATACTGTCATATACAGTAACTAATATTATGACTGCGATACGTACACAATACAGTGTCATATACAGTAACTAATATTATGACTGTGATATGTACACAATACACTGTCATATACAGTAACTAATATTATGACCGTGATATGTACATAATACATTGTCATATACAGTAGCTAATATTATGACTGTGATATATACACAATACACTATCATATACAGTAAGTAATATTATGACTGTGATATGTACACAATACACTGTCATATACAGTAACTAACATTTTGACTGTGACATATACACAATACACTGTCATATACAGTAGCTAATATTATGACTGTGATATATACCAATACAGTGTCATATTCAGTAACTGATATTATGACTGTGAGATATACACAATACAGTGTCATATACAGTAACTAATATTATGACTGTGATATATCCACAAACTACTGTCATATACAGTAGTTAATATTATGACTGTGATATATACACAATACAGTGTCATATACAGTAACTAATATTATGACTGTGATATATACACAATACACTGTCATATACAGTAGCTAATATTATGACTGACATATACACAATACACTGTCATATACAGTATCTAATCTTATGACTGTGATATATCCACAAACTACTGTCATATACACTAACTAATATTATGACTGTGATATGTACACAATACACTGTCTTATACAGTAACTAATATTATGACTGTGATATATCCACGAACTACTGTCATATACAGTAACTAATATTATGACTGTGCTATATCCACAAACCACTGTCATATACAGTAGTTAATATTATGACTGTGATATATACACAATACACTGTCATATACAGTAGCTAATATTATGACTGTGATATATCCACAAACTACTGTCATATACAGTAGCTAATATTATCACTGTGATATGTACACAATACGCTGTCATATACAGTATCGATATTATGACTGTGATATATCCACAAACTACTGTCATATACAGTAACTAATATTATGACTGTGATATATCCACAAACTACTGTCATATACAGTAACTAATATTATGACTGTGACATATACACAATACACTATCATATACAGTAGCTAATATTATGACTGTGATATATACACTATACACTGTCATATACAGTAGCTAATATTATGACAGTGACATATACACAATACGCTGTCATATACAGTAACTAACATTATGACTGTGATATGTACACAATACAGTGTCATATACAGTAATTAATATTATGACTGTGACACATACACAATACACTGTCATATACAGTAGCTATTATTATGACTGACATATACACAATACACTGTCATATACAGTAACTAATATTATGACTGTGACATGTACACAATACACTGTCATATACAGTAACTAATATTATGACTGTGATATGTACACAATACAGTGTCATATACAGTAACTAATATTATGACTGTGATATGTACACAATACACTGTCATATACAGTAACTAATATTATGACTGTGATATATACACAATACAGTGTCATATACAGTAGCTAATATTATGACTGTGATATGTACACAATACATTGTCATATACAGTAGTTAATAGTATAACTGTGATATGTACACAATACAGTGTCATATACAGTAGCTAATATTATGACTGTGATATGTACATAATACAGTGTTATATACAGTAGCTAATATTATGATTGTGATATATACACAATACAGTGTCATATACAGTAGCTAATATTATGACTGTGATATATACACAATACAGAGTCATATACAGTAGCTAATATTATGACTGTGATATATACACAATACACAGTCATATACAGTAGCTAATATTATGACTGTGATATATACACAATACAGTGTCATATACAGTAACTAATATTATGACTGTGATATATACACTATACATTGTCATATACAGTAACTAATATTATGACTGTGATATGCACACAATACAGTGTCATATACAGTAACTAATATTATGACTGTGATATATACAGAAATCAGTGTCGTATACAGTAACTAATATTATGACTGTGATATATACACAATACAGTCATATACAGTTGCCAATATTATGACTGTGATATATACACAATACAGTGTCATATACAGTAACTAATATTATGACTGTGATATATACACTATACATTGTCATATACAGTAACTAATATTATGACTGTGATATGCACACAATACAGTGTCATATACAGTAACTAATATTATGACTGAGATATATACAGAATACAGTGTCGTATACAGTAACTAATATTATGACTGTGATATATACACTATACATTGTTATATACAGTAACTAATATTATGACTAAGATATGCACACAATGGAGTGTCATATACAGTAACTAATATTATGACTGTGATATATACACAATACAGTGTCGTATACAGTAACTAATATTATGACTGTGATATATACACTATACATTGTCATATACAGTAACTAATATTATGACTGTGATATGCACACAATACAGTGTCATATACAGTAACTAATATTATGACTGTGATATATACACAATACAGTGTCATATACAGTAACCAATATTATGACTGTGATATATACACAATACAGTGTCATATACAGTAACTAATATTATGACTGTGATATGCACACAATACAGTGTCATATACAGTAAATAATATTATGACTGTGATATATACACAATACAGTGTCATATACAGTAGCTAATATTATGACTGTGATATATACACAATACAGAGTCATATAAAGTAGCTAATATTATGACTGTGATAAATACACAATACAGTGTCATATACAGTAGCTAATATTATGATTGTGATATATACACTATACATTGTCATATACAGTAACTAATATTATGACTGTGATATGCACACAATACAGTGTCATATACAATATCTAACATTATGACTGTGATATATACACAATACAGTGTCATATACAGTAGCTAATCTTATGACTGTGATATATACACAATACAGTGTCATATACAGTAGCTAATATTATGACTGTGATTTATACACAATACATTGTCATATACAGTATCTAATTTTATGACTGTGATATATACACAATACATTGTCATATACAGTAGCTAATATTATGACTGTGATATATACACAATACATTGTCATATACAGTAGCTAATATTATGACTGTGATACATACACAATACAGTGTCATATACAGTAACTAATATTATGACTGTGACATATACACAATACACTGCCATATACAGTAACTAATATTATGACTGTGATATGTACACAATACACTGTCATATACAGTATCTAATATTATGACTGTGATATATCCACAAACTACTGTCATATACAGTAGCAAATATTATGACTGTGATATATACACAATACTGTCATATACAGTAACTAATATTATGAGTGTGATATATACACAAACTACTGTCATATACAGTAGCTAATATTATGACTGTGATATATACACAATACAGTGTCATATACAGTAACTCATATTATGACTGTGACATATACACAATACACTGTCGTCAACAGTAACTAATATTATGACTGCGATATGTACACAATACAGTGTCATATACAGTAACTAATATTATGACTGTGATATGTACACAATACACTGTCATATACAGTAACTAATATTATGACCGTGATATGTACATAATACATTGTCATATACCGTAGCTAATATTAGGACTGTGATATATACACAATACACTGTCATATACAGTAACTAATATTATGACTGTGATATGTACACAATACACTGTCATATACAGTAACTAATATTATGACTGTGAGATATACACAATACAGTGTCATATACAGTATCTAATATTATGACTGTGATATATCCACAATCTAATGTCATATACAGTAGTTAATATTATGACTGTGATATATGCACAATACAGTGTCATATACAGTAACTAATATTATGACTGTGATATGTACACAAAGTACTGTCATATACAGTAGCTAATATTATGACTGTGATATGTACACAATACACTGTCATATACAGTATCTAAGATTATGACTGTGATATATCTACAAACTACTGTCATATACAGTAACTAATATTATGACCGTGATATACCCACAAACTACTGTCATATACAATAACTAATATTATGACTGTGATATATCCGCAAACTACTGTCATATACAGTAGCTAATGTTATGAATGTGATATATACACTATACATTGTCATATACAGTAACTAATATTATGACTGTGATATGCACACAATACAGTGTCATATACAGTATCTAATATTATGAGTGTGATATATACACAATACAGTGTCATATGCAGTAGCTAATTTTATGAATGTGATATATACACAATACAGTGTCATATACAGTAGCTAATATTATGACTGTGATTTATACACAATACATTGTCATATACAGTAGCTAATTTTATGACTGTGATATATACACAATACATTGTCATATACAGTAGCTAATATTATAAATGTGATATATACACAATACATTGTCATATACAGTAGCTAATATTATGACTGTGATACATACACAATACAGTGTCATATACAGTAACTAATATTACGACTGTGACATGTACACAATACACTGTCATATACAGTAACTAATATTATGACTGTGATATGTACACAATACACTGTCATATACAGTATCTAATATTATGACTGTGATATATCCACAAAATACTGTCATATACAGTAGCTAATATTATGACTGTGATATATACACAATACACTGTCATATACAGTAACTAATATTATGACTGTGATATGTACACAATACACTGTCATATACAGTAACTAATATTATGACTGTGACATATACACAATGCACTGTCATATACAGTAGCTAATATTATGACTGTGATATATACACAATACAGTGTCATATTCAGTAACTAATATTATGACTGTGAGATATACACAATACAGTGTCATATACAGTAACTAGTATTAAGACCGTGATATATCCACAAACTACTGTCATATACAGTAGTTAATATTATGACTGTGATATATACACAATACAGTGTCATATACAGTAACTAATATTATGACGGTAATATGTACACAATACAGTGTCATATACAGTAACTAATATTATGACTGTGACATATACACAATACACTGTCATATACAGTAGCTAATATTATGACTGGCATATACACAATACACTGTCATATACAGTATCTAATATTATGACTGTGATATATCAACAAACTACTGTCATATACAGTAACTAATATTATGACTGTGATATATCCACAAACTACTGTCATATAGTGTAGCTAATATTATGACTGTGATATATACACAATACACTGTCATATACAGTAGCTACTATTATGACTGTGATATATACACAATACACTGTCATATACAGTAGCTAATATTATGACTGTGATATATACACAATACACTGTCATATACAGTAGCTAATATTATGACTGTGATATATACACAATACACTGTCATATACAGTATCTAATATTATGACTGTGATATATCCACAAACTACTGTCATATACAGTAACTAATATTATGACTGTGATATATCCACAAACTACTGTCATATACAGTAACTAATATTATGACTGTGATATATCCGCAAACTACTGTCATATACAGTAGCTAATATTATGACTGTGACATATACATAATACGCTGTCATATACAGTAGCTAATATTGTGACTGTGACATATACACAGTACACTGTCATATACAGTATCTAATATTATGACTGAGATATATCCACAAACTACTGTCATATACAGTAACTAATATTATGACTGTGATATATCCACAAACTACTAACATATACGGTAACTAATATTATGACTGTGATATATCCACAAACTACTGTCATATACGGTAGCTAATATTATGACTGTGATATATACACAAAATACTGTCATATAAAGTATATAATATTATGACTGTGACATATACACAATACACTGTCATATACAGTAGCTAATTTTATGACTGTGACAAATACACAATACACTGTCATATAAAGTATCTAATATTATGACTGTGACATATACACAATACACTGTCATATACAGTAGCTAATTTTATGACTGTGATAAATACACAATACACTGTCATATACAGTAACTAATATTATGACTGTGATATGTACACAATACACTGTCTTATACAGTAACTAATATTATGACTGTGACATATACACAATACACTGTCATATACAGTAACTAATATTTTGACTGTGACATATACACAATACACTGTCATATACAGTAACTAATATTATGACTGTGACATATACACAATACACTGTGATATACAGTAAGTAATATTATGACTGTGACATATACACAATACACTGTCATATACAGTAACTAATATTATGACTGTGACATATACACAGTACACTGTCATATACAGTAACTAATATTATGACTGTGACATATACACAATATACTGTCATATACAGTAGCTAATATTATGACTGACATATACAGAATACACTGTCATATACAGTATCTAATATTATGACTGTGATATATCCACAAACTACTGTCATATACAGTAACTAATATTATGACTGTGATATGTACACAATACACTGTCATATACAGTATCTAATATTATGACTGTGATATATCCACAAACTACTGTCCTATACAGTAGTTAATATTATGACTGTGAAATGTACACAATACACTGTCATTTACAGCAGCTAATATTATGACTGTGATATATCCACAGACTACTGTCATATACAGTAACTAATATTATGACTGTAAAATATACACAATACACTGTCATATACAGTATCTAATATTATGACTGTGATATATCCACAAACTACTGTCATATACAGTAGTTAATATTATGACTGTGAAATGTACACAATACACTGTCATTTACAGCAGCTAATATTATGACTGTGATATATCCACAAACTACTGTCATATACAGTAACTAATATTATGACTGTGATATATACACAATACACTGTCATATACAGTTACTAATATTATGACTGTGATATATATGCACAAACTACTGTCATTTACAGCAGCTAATATTATGTCTGTGATATATCCATAAACTACTGTCATAGAAAAAAAACTAATATTATGACTGTGACATATACACAATACACTGTCATATACAGTATCTAATATTATGACTGTGATATATCCACAAACTGTCGTCATATACAGACGCTAATATTATGACTGTGATATATACACAATACACTGTCTTATACAGTAGCTAATTTTATGACTGTGATAAATACACAATACACTGTCATATGCAGTAACTAATATTATGACTGTGATATGTACACTATACACTGTCATATACAGTAACTAATATTATGACTGTGACATATACACAATACACTGTCATATACAGTAACTAATATTATGACTGTGACATATACGCAATACACTGTCATATACAGTAACTAATATTATGACTGTGATATATCCGCAAACTACTGTCATATACTGTAGCTAATATTATGACTGTGATATGTACACAATACACTGTCATATACAGTATCTAATATTATGACTGTGATATATCCACAAAATACTGTCATATACAGTAACTATAATTATGACTGTGAAATATCCACAAACTACTCTCATATACAGTAAATAATATTATGACTGTGATATATCCGCAAACTACTGTCATATACAGTAGCTAATATTATGACTGTGATATATACACAGTACACTGTCATATACCGTAACTAATATTATGACTGTGACATATACACAATACACTGTCATATACAGTAGTAAATATTATGCCTGTGATATATAGACAATACACTGTCATATACAGTAGCTAATATTATGACTGTGACATATACACAATACACTGTCATATACAGTAGCTAATATTGTGACTGTGACATATTCACAATACACTGTCATATACAGTATCTTATATTATGACTGAGATATATTCACAAACTACTGACATATACAGTAGCTAATATTATGACTGTGATATATACACAATACACTGTCATATACAGTAACTAATATTATGACTGTGATATATACACAAACTACTGTCATATACAGTAACTAATATTACGACTGTGATATATCCACAAACTACTGTCATATACAGTAACTAATATCATGACTGTGGTATATCCACAAACTACTGTCACATACGGTAGCTAATATTATGACTGTGTTATATACACAAACTACTGTCATATACAGTAGCTAATATTATTACTGTGATATATACACAAACTTCTGTCATATACAGTTACTAATATTATGACTGTGGTATATACACAAACTACTGTCATAAACAGTAGCTAATATTGTGTCTGTGATATGTACACAATACACTGTCATATACAGTTGCTAATATTATGACTGTGATATATCCACAAACTACTGTTATATACAGTAACTAATATTATGACTGTGATATATACACAATACACTGTCATATACAGTAACTAATATTATGACGGTGATATATCCACAGACTACTGTCATTTACAGTAGCTAATATTATGACTGTGATATATCCACAAACTACTGTCATATAAAGTAACTAATATTATGACTGTGACATATACACAATACACTGTCATATACAGTATCTAATATTATGACTGTGATATATCCACAAACTGTTGTCATATACAGTAGCTCATATTATGACTGTGATAAATACACAATACACTGTCATATACAGTAACTAATATTATATATATATATATATGTCGTCCTCCGTGGACTGGTGGTACCGTGCTAGCCTCTAGTTCCCAAGGTCGCGGGTTCAAACCCGGCGGAGGGCGATGGATTTTTCGGGCGTAAAAATCGTTAGCACGGCTTCCTTCGGAAGGGAAGTAAAGCCGGTGGTCCCGTGTCGTAGATTTACGGCACGTAAAAGAACCTCAAGCCTGATAAAGAGGCCTCTGAGCAAAATTACAGGTGTTTCACGCCCAATATAGAATGGGACGCTAAGAACCATAGTAGTTAAAGAGCGTCCATAAATAAAACTCAATTTATTTATTTACTAATATTATGTCTGTGACATATACGCAATACACTGTCATATAGAGTAACTAATATTATGACTGTGACATATACACAATTCACTGTCATATACAGTAAGTAATATTATGACTGTGACATATACACAATACTCTGTCATATACAGTAACTAATATTACGACTGTGACATATACACAATACACTGTCATATACAGTAACTAATATTATGACTGTGACATATACACAATACACTGCCATATACAGTAGCTAATATTATGACTGACATATACAGAATATACTGTCATATACAGTATCTAATATTATGACTGTGATATATCCACAAACTACTGTCATATACAGTAACTAATATTATGACTGTGATATGTACACAATACACTGTCATATACAGTAACTAATATTATGACTGTGATATATCCACAGACTACTGTCATATACAGTAGCTAATATTATGACTGTGATATATCCACGAACTACTGTCATATACAGTAACTAATATTATGACTGTGATATATCCACAAACCACTGTCATATACAGTAGCTAATATTATGACTGTGATATATACACAATACACTGTCATATACAGTAGCTAATATTATGACTGTGATATATCCACAAACTACTGTCATATACAGTAGCTAATATTATCACTGTGATATGTACACAATACCTTGTCATATACAGTATCGATATTATGACTGTGATATATCCACAAACTAGTGTCATATACAGTAACTAATATTATGACTGTGATATATTCACAAACTACTGTCATATACAGTAACTAATATTATGACTGTGACATATACACTATACACTATCATATACAGTAGCTAATATTATGACTGTGATATATACACTATACACTGTCATATACAGTAGCTAATATAATGACAGTGACATATACACAATACACTGTCATATACAGTAACTAATATTATGACTGTGATATGTACACAAAACAGTGTCATATACAGTAATTAATATTATGACTGTGACACATACACAATACACTGTCATATACAGTAGCTAATATTATGACTGACATATACACAATACACTGTCATATACAGTAACTAATATTATGACTGTGACATGTACACAATACACTGTCATATACAGTAACTAATATTATGACTGTAATATGTACACAATACGTTTCATATACAGTAACTAATATTATGACTGTGATATGTACACAATACACTGTCATATACAGTAACTAATATTATGACTGTGATATATACACAATACAGTGTCATATACAGTAGCTAATATTATGACTGTGATATGTACACAATACATTGTCATGTACAGTAGCTAATAGTATCACTGTGATATGTACACTATACAGTGTCATATAGAGTAGCTAATCTTATGACTGTGATATATACACAATACAGTGTCATATACAGTAACTAATATTATGACTGTGATATATACACAATACAGTGTCATATACAGTAGCTAATATTATGACTGTGATATGTAACAATACAGTGTCATATACAGTAGCTAACATTATGACTGTAATATATACACAATACAGTGTCATATTCAGTAGCTAATATTATGACTGTGATATCTACATAATACAGTGGTATATACAGTAGCTAATATTATGATTGTGATATATACACAATACAGTGTCATATACAGTAGCTAATATTATGACTGTGATATATACACAATACAGAGTCATATACAGTAGCTAATATTATGACTGTGATATATACACAATACAGAGTCATATACAGTAGCTAATATTATGACTGTGATATATACACAATACAGTGTCATCTACAGTATCTAATATTATGACTGTGATATATACACTATACATTGTCATATACAGTAACTAATATTATGACTGTGATATGCACACAATACAGTGCCATATACAGTAACTAATATTATGACTGTGATATATACAGAATACAGTGTCGTATACAGTAACTTATATTATGACTGTGATATATACACTATACATTGTCATATACAGTAACTAATATTATGACTGTGATATGCACACAATACAGTGTCATATACAGTAACTAATATTATGACTGTGACATGTACACAATACACTGTCATATACAGTAACTAATATTATGACTGTAATATGTACACAATACGTTTCATATACAGTAACTAATATTATGACTGTGATATGTACACAATACACTGTCATATACAGTAACTAATATTATGACTGTGATATATACACAATACAGTGTCATATACAGTAGCTAATATTATGACTGTGATATGTACACAATACATTGTCATGTACAGTAGCTAATAGTATCACTGTGATATGTACACAATACAGTGTCATATAGAGTAGCTAATCTTATGACTGTGATATATACACAATACAGTGTCATATACAGTAACTAATATTATGACTGTGATATATACACAATACAGTGTCATATACAGTAGCTAATATTATGACTGTGATATGTACACAATACAGTGTCATATACAGTAGCTAACATTATGACTGTAATATATACACAATACAGTGTCATATTCAGTAGCTAATATTATGACTGTGATGTGTACATAATACAGTGTTATATACAGTAGCTAATATTATGATTGTGATATATACACAATACAGTGTCATATACAGTAGCTAATATTATGACTGTGATATATACACAATACAGAGTCATATACAGTAGCTAATATTATGACTGTGATATATACACAATACAGAGTCATATACAGTAGCTAATATTATGACTGTGATATATACACAATACAGTGTCATCTACAGAAACTAATATTATGACTGTGATATATACACTATACATTGTCATATACAGTAACTAATATTATGACTGTGATATGCACACAATACAGTGTCATATACAGTAACTAATATTATGACTGTGACATATACAGAATACAGTGTCGTATACAGTAACTTATATTATGACTGTGATATATACACTATACATTGTCATATACAGTAACTAATATTATGACTGTGATATGCACACAATACAGTGTCATATACAGTAACTAATATTATGACTGTGATATATACACACTACAGTGTAGTATACAGTAACTAATATTATGACTGTGATATATACAATATACATTGTCATATACAGTAACTAATATTATGACTGTGATATATACACAATACAGTGTCATATACAGTAACTAATATTATGACTGTGATATATACACTATACATTGTCATATACAGTAACTAATATTATGAATGTGATATGCACACAATACAGTGTCATATACAGTAACTAATATTATGACTGTGATATATACAGAATACAGTGTCGTATACAGTAACTAATATTATGACTGTGATATATACACTATACATTGTCATATACAGTAACTAATATTATGACTGTGATATGCACACAATACAGTGTCATATACAGTAACTAATATTATGACTGTGATATATACACAATACAGTGTCATATACAGTAACCAATATTATGACTGTGATATATACACAATACTGTGTCATATACAGTAACTAATATTATGACTGTGATATATACACAATACAGAGTCATATAAAGTAGCTAATATTTTGACTGTGATAAATACACAATACAGTGTCATATACAGTAGCTATATTATGATTGTGATATATACACTATACATTGTCATATACAGTAACTAATATTATGACTGTGATATGCACACAATACAGTGTCATATACAATATCTAATATTATGACTGTGATATATACACAATACAGTGTCATATACAGTAGCTAATCTTATGACTGTGATATATACACAATACAGTGTCATATACAGTAGCTAATATTATGACTGTGATTTATACACAATACATTGACATATACAGTATCTAATTTTATGACTGTGATATATACACAATACATTGTCATATACAGTAGCTAATATTATGACTGTGATATATACACAATACATTGTCATATACAGTAGCTAATATTATGACTGTGATACATACACAATACAGTGTCATATACAGTAACTAATATTATGACTGTGACATATACACAAAACACTGTCATATACAGTAACTAATATTATGACTGTGATATGTACACAATATACTGTCATATACAGTATCTAATATTATGACTGTGATATATCCACAAACTACTGTCATATACAGTAGATAATATAATGACTGTGATATATACACAATACTGTCATATACAGTAACTAATATTATGACTGTGATATATACACAAACTACTGTCATGTACAGTAGCTAATATTATGACTGTGATATATACACAATACAGTGTCATATACAGTAACTCATATTATGACTGTGACATATACACAATACACTGTCGTATACAGTAACTAATATTATGACTGCGATATGTACACAATACAGTGTCATATACAGTAACTAATATTATGACTGTGATATGTACACAATACACTGTCATATACAGTAACTAATATTATGACCGTGATATGTACATAATACATTGTCATATACAGTAGCTAATATTAGGACTGTGATATATACACAATACACTGTCATATACAGTAACTAATATTATGACCGTGATATACCCACAAACTACTGTCATATACAATAACTAATATTATGACTGTGATATATCCGCAAACTACTGTCATATACAGTAGCTAATGTTATGAATGTGATATATACACTATACATTGTCATATACAGTAACTAATATTATGACTGTGATATGTACACAATACAGTGTCATATACAGTAACTAATATTATGACTGTGACATATACACAATACACTGTCATATACAGTAGCTAATATTATGACTGACATATACACAATACACTGTCATATACAGTATCTAATATTATGACTGTGATATATCCACAAACTACTGTCATATACACTAACTAATATTATGACTCTGATATGTACACAATACACTGTCATATACAGTAACTAATATTTTGACTGTGATATATCCACAAACCACTGTCATATACAGTAGCTAATATTATGACTGTGATATATACACATACACTGTCATATACAGTAGCTAATATTATGACTGTGATATGTCCACAAAGTACTGTCATATACAGTAGCTAATATTATGACTGTGATATGTACACAATACACTGTCATAAACAGTATCTAATATTATGACTTTGATATATCTACAAACTACTGTCATATACAGTAACTAATATTATGACTGTGATATATCCACAAACTACTGTCATATACAATAACTAATATTATGACTGTGATATATCCGCAAACTACTGTCATATACAGTAGCTAATGTTATGAATGTGATATATACACTATACATTGTCATATACAGTAACTAATATTATGACTGTGATATGCACACAATACAGTGTCATATACAGTATCTAATATTATGAGTGTGATATATATACAATACAGTGTCATATGCACTAGCTAATTTTATGACTGTGATATATACACAATACAGTGTCATATACAGTAGCTAATATTATGACTGTGATTTATACACAATACATTGTCATATACAGTAGCTAATTTTATGACTGTGATATATACACAATACATTGTCATATACAGTAGCTAATATTATGACTGTGATATATACACAATACATTGTCATATACAGTAGCTAATGTTATGACTGTGATACATACACAATACAGTGTCATATACAGTAACTAATATTATGACTGTGATATATACACAAACTACTGTCATATACAGTAACTAATATTATGACTGTGATATATCCAAAACTACTGTCATATACAGTAACTAATATTATGACTGTGACATATACGCAATACACTGTCATATACAGTATCTAATATTATGACTGTGATATATCCACAAACTGTTGTCATATACAGTAGCTAATATTATGACTGTGATATATACACAATACACTGTCTTATACAGTAGCTAATTTTATGACTGTGATAAATACACAATACACTGTCATATGCAGTAACTAATATTATGACTGTGATATGTACACAATACACTGTCATATACAGTAACTAATATTATGACTGTGACATATACACAATACACTGTCATACACAGTAACTAATATTATGACTGTGACATATACACAATACACTGTCATATACAGTAACTAATATTATGACTGTGATATATCCGCAAACTACTGTCATATACAGTAGCTAATATTATGACTGTGATATGTACACAATACACTGTGATATACAGTATCTAATATTATGACTGTGATATATCCACAAACTACTGTCATATACAGTAACTATAATTATGACTGTGAAATATCCACAAACTACTCTCATATACAGTAACTAATATTATGACTGTGATATATCCGCAAACTACTGTCATATACAGTAGCTAATATTATGACTGTGATATATACACAGTACACTGTCATATACCGTAACTAATATTATGACTGTGATATATACACAATACACTGTCATATGCAGTAGTTAATATTATGCCTGTGATATATAGACAATACACTGTCATATACAGTAGCTAATATTATGACTGTGACATATACGTAATACACTGTCATATACAGTAGCTAATATTGTGACTGTGACATATTCACAATACACTGTCATATACAGTATCTAATATTATGACTGAGATATATTCACAAGCTACTGTCATATACAGTAGCTAATATTATGACTGTGATATATACACAATACACTGTCATATACAGTAACTAATATTATGACTGTGATATATACACAAACTACTGTCATATACAGTAACTAATATTACGACTGTGATATATCCACAAACTACTGTCATATACAGTAACTAATATCATGACTGTGATATATCCACAAACTACTGTCATATACGGTAGCTAATATTATGTCTGTGATATATACACAAACTACTGTCATATACAGTAGCTAATATTATTACTGTGATATATACACAAACTACTGTCATATACAGTTACTAATATTATGACTGTGATATATACACAAACTACTGTCATATACAGTACCTAATATTGTGACTGTGATATGTACACAATACACTGTCATATACAGTTGCTAATATTATGACTGTGATATATCCACAAACTACTGTTATATACAGTAACCAATATTATGACTGTGATATATACACAATACACTGTCATATACAGTAACTAATATTATGACGGTGATATATCCACAGACTACTGTCATTTACAGTAGCTAATATTATGACTGTGATATATCCACAAACTACTGTCATATAAAGTAACTAATATTATGACTGTGACATATACACAATACACTGTCATATACAGTATCTAATATTATGACTGTGATATATCCACAAATTGTTCTCATATACAGTAGCTCATATTATGACTGTGATAAATACACAATACACTGTCATATACAGTAACTAATATTATGACTGTGATATGTACACAATACACTGTCTTATACAGTAACTAATATTATGACTGTGACATATACACAATACACTGACATATACAGTAACTAATATTATGACTGTGACATATACACAATACACTGTCATATACAGTAACTAATATTATGACTGTGACATATACACAATACACTGTCATATACAGTAAGTAATATTATGACTGTGACATATACACAATACACTGTCATATACAGTAACTAATATTATGACTGTGACATATACACAATACACTGTCATATACAGTAACTAATATTATGACTGTGACATATACACAATACACTGTCATATACAGTAACTAATATTATATATATGTCGTCCTCCGTGGACTGGTGGTACCGTGCTAGCCTCTAGTTCCCAAGGTCGCGGGTTCAAACCCGGCGGAGGGCGATGGATTTTTTTCGGGCGTAAAAATCGTTAGCACGGCTTCCTTCGGAAGGGAAGTAAAGCCGGTGGTCCCGTGTCGTAGATTTACGGCACGTAAAAGAACCTCAAGCCTGATAAAGAGGCCTCTGAGCAAAATTACAGGTGTTTCACGCCCAATATAGAATGGGACGCTAAGAACCATAGTAGTTAAAGAGCGTCCATAAATAAAACTCAATTTATTTATTTACTAATATTATGACTGTGACATATACGCAATACATTGTCATATACAGTAACTAATATTATGACTGTGACATATACACAATACACTGTCATATACAGTAAGTAATATTATGACTGTGACATATACACAATACTCTGTCATATACAGTAACTAATATTACGACTGTGACATATACACAATACACTGTCATATACAGTAACTAATATTATGACTGTGACATATACACAATACACTGTCATATACAGTAGCTAATATTATGACTGACATATACAGAATATACTGTCATATACAGTATCTAATATTTAGACTGTGATATATCCACAAACTACTGTCATATACAGTAACTAATATTATGACTGTGATATGTACACAATACACTGTCATATACAGTAACTAATATTATGACTGTGATATATCCACAGACTACTGTCATATACAGTAGCTAATATTATGACTGTGATATACCCACAATACACTGTCATATACAGTAGCTAATATTATGAATGTGATATATCCACAAACCACAGTCATATACTGTAGCTAATATTATGACTGTAATATGTACACAATACACTGTCATATACAGTATCTAATATTATGATTGTGATATATCTACAAACTACTGTCATATACAGTAACTAATATTATGACTGTGATATATCCACAAACTACTGTCATATACAGTAACTAATATTATGACTGTGATATATCCGCAAACTACTGTCATATACAGTAGCTAATGTTTTGAATGTGATATATACACTATACATTGTCATATACAGTAACTAATATTATGACTGTGATATGCACACAATACAGTGTCATATACAGTATCTAATATTATGACTGTGATATATACACAATACAGTGTCATATGCAATAGCTAATTTTATGACTGTGATATATACACAATACAGTGTCATATACAGTAGCTAATATTATGACTGTGATTTATACACAATACATTGTCATATACAGTAGCTAATTTTATGACTGTGATATATACACAATACATTGTCATATACAGTAGCTAATATTATGGCTGTGATATATACACAATACATTGTCATATACAGTAGCTAATATTATGACTGTGATACATACACAATACAGTGTCATATACAGTAACTAATATTACGACTGTGACATGTACACAATACACTGTCATATACAGTAACTAATATTATGACTGTGATATGTACACAATACACTGTCATATACAGTATCTAATATTATGACTGTGATATATCCACAAACTACTGTCATATACAGTAGCTAATATTATGACTGTGATATATCCATAAACTACTGTTATAGAAAAAAAAACTAATATTATGGCTGTGATATATACACAATACACTGTCATATACAGTAGCTAATTTTATGACTGTGATAAATACACAATACACTGTTATATACAGTAACTAATATTATGACTGTGATATGTACACAATACACTGTCATATACACTAACTAATATTATGACTGTGACATATACACAATACACTGTCATATACAGTAACTAACATTATGACTGTGACATATACAGAATACACTGTCATATACAGTATCTAATATTATGACTGTGATATATCCACAAACTACTGTCATATACAGTAACTAATATTATGACTGTGATATGTACACAATACATTGTCATATACAGTAACTCTAATATTATGACTGTAATATATCCACAGACTACTGTCATATACAGTAACTAATATTATGACTGTGAAATATACACAATACACTGTCATATACAGTATCTAAGATTATGACTGTGATATATCCACAAACTACTGTCGTATACAGTAGCTAATATTATGACTGTGATATGTACACAATACACTGTCATATACAGCAGCTAATATTATGACTGTGATATATCCACAAACTACTGTCATATACAGTAACTAATATTATGACTGTGATATATACACAATACACTGTCATATACAGTTACTAATATTATGACTGTGATATATATGCACAAACTACTGTCATTTACAGTAGCTAATATTATGACTGTGATATATCCATAAACTACTGTTATAGAAAAAAAAACTATTATTATGGCTGTGATATGTACACAATACACTGTCTTATACAGTAACTAATATTATGACTGTGACATATACACAATACACTGACATATACAGTAACTAATATTATGACTGTGACATATACACAATACACTGTCATATACAGTAACTAATATTATGACTGTGACATATACACAATACACTGTCATATACAGTAAGTAATATTATGACTGTGACATATACACAATACACTGTCATATACAGTAACTAATATTATGACTGTGACATATACACAATACACTGTCATATACAGTAACTAATATTATGACTGTGACATATACACAATACACTGTCATATACAGTAACTAATATTATATATATATGTCGTCCTCCGTGGACTGGTGGTACCGTGCTAGCCTCTAGTTCCCAAGGTCGCGGGTTCAAACCCGGCGGAGGGCGATGAATTTTTTTCGGGCATAAAAATCGTTAGCACGGCTTCCTTCGGAAGGGAAGTAAAGCCGGTGGTCCCGTGTCGTAGATTTACGGCACGTAAAAGAACCTCAAGCCTGATAAAGAGGCCTCTGAGCAAAATTACAGGTGTTTCACGCCCAATATAGAATGGGACGCTAAGAACCATAGTAGTTAAAGAGCGTCCATAAATAAAACTCAATTTATTTATTTACTAATATTATGACTGTGACATATACGCAATACATTGTCATATACAGTAACTAATATTATGACTGTGACATATACACAATACACTGTCATATACAGTAAGTAATATTATGACTGTGACATATACACAATACTCTGTCATATACAGTAACTAATATTACGACTGTGACATATACACAATACACTGTCATATACAGTAACTAATATTATGACTGTGACATATACACAATACACTGTCATATACAGTAGCTAATATTATGACTGACATATACAGAATATACTGTCATATACAGTATCTAATATTTAGACTGTGATATATCCACAAACTACTGTCATATACAGTAACTAATATTATGACTGTGATATGTACACAATACACTGTCATATACAGTAACTAATATTATGACTGTGATATATCCACAGACTACTGTCATATACAGTAGCTAATATTATGACTGTGATATACCCACAATACACTGTCATATACAGTAGCTAATATTATGAATGTGATATATCCACAAACCACAGTCATATACTGTAGCTAATATTATGACTGTAATATGTACACAATACACTGTCATATACAGTATCTAATATTATGATTGTGATATATCTACAAACTACTGTCATATACAGTAACTAATATTATGACTGTGATATATCCACAAACTACTGTCATATACAGTAACTAATATTATGACTGTGATATATCCGCAAACTACTGTCATATACAGTAGCTAATGTTTTGAATGTGATATATACACTATACATTGTCATATACAGTAACTAATATTATGACTGTGATATGCACACAATACAGTGTCATATACAGTATCTAATATTATGACTGTGATATATACACAATACAGTGTCATATGCAATAGCTAATTTTATGACTGTGATATATACACAATACAGTGTCATATACAGTAGCTAATATTATGACTGTGATTTATACACAATACATTGTCATATACAGTAGCTAATTTTATGACTGTGATATATACACAATAAATTGTCATATACAGTAGCTAATATTATGGCTGTGATATATACACAATACATTGTCATATACAGTAGCTAATATTATGACTGTGATACATACACAATACAGTGTCATATACAGTAACTAATATTACGACTGTGACATGTACACAATACACTGTCATATACAGTAACTAATATTATGACTGTGATATGTACACAATACACTGTCATATACAGTATCTAATATTATGACTGTGATATATCCACAAACTACTGTCATATACAGTAGCTAATATTATGACTGTGATATATCCATAAACTACTGTTATAGAAAAAAAACTAATATTATGGCTGTGATATATACACAATACACTGTCATATACAGTAGCTAATTTTATGACTGTGATAAATACACAATACACTGTTATATACAGTAACTAATATTATGACTGTGATATGTACACAATACACTGTCATATACACTAACTAATATTATGACTGTGACATATACACAATACACTGTCATATACAGTAACTAACATTATGACTGTGACATATACAGAATACACTGTCATATACAGTATCTAATATTATGACTGTGATATATCCACAAACTACTGTCATATACAGTAACTAATATTATGACTGTGATATGTACACAATACATTGTCATATACAGTAACTAATATTATGACTGTAATATATCCACAGACTACTGTCATATACAGTAACTAATATTATGACTGTGAAATATACACAATACACTGTCATATACAGTATCTAAGATTATGACTGTGATATATCCACAAACTACTGTCGTATACAGTAGCTAATATTATGACTGTGATATGTACACAATACACTGTCATATACAGCAGCTAATATTATGACTGTGATATATCCACAAACTACTGTCATATACAGTAACTAATATTATGACTGTGATATATACACAATACACTGTCATATACAGTTACTAATATTATGACTGTGATATATATGCACAAACTACTGTCATTTACAGTAGCTAATATTATGACTGTGATATATCCATAAACTACTGTTATAGAAAAAAAAACTATTATTATGGCTGTGATATATACACAATACACTGTCATATACAGTAGCTAATTTTATGACTGTGATAAATACACAATACACTGTCATATACAGTAACTAATATTATGACTGTGATATGTACACCATACACTGTCATATACACTAACTAATATTATGACTGTGACATATACACAATACACTGTCATATACAGTAACTAATATTATGACTGTGACATATACACAATACACTGTCATATACAGTAACTAATATTATGACTGTGACATATACACAATACACTGTCATATACAGTAGCTAATATTATGACTGACATATACAGAATATACTGTCATATACAGTATCTAATATTTAGACTGTGATATATCCACAAACTACTGTCATATACAGTAACTATAATTATGACTGTGAAATATCCACTAACTACTCTCATATACAGTAACTAATATTATGACTGTGATATATCCGCAAGCTACTGTCATATACAGTAGCTAATATTATGACTGTAATATATACAGAATACAATGTCATATACGGTAACTAATATTATGACTGTGACATATACAAAAATACACTGTCATATACAGTAGTAAATATTATGCCTGAGATATATAGACAATACACTGTCATATACAGTAGCTAATATTATGACTGTGACATATACACAATACACTGTCATATACAGTAGCTAATATTGTGACTGTGACATATTCACAATACACTGTCATATACAGTATCTAATATTATGACTGAGATATATTCACAAGCTACTGTCATATACAGTAGCTAATATTATGACTGTGATATATACACAATACACTGTCATATACAGTAACTAATATTATGACTGTGATATATACACAAACTACTGTCATATACAGTAACTAATATTATGACTGTGATATATCCACAAACTACTGTCATATACAGTAACTAATATCATGACTGTGATATATCCACAAACTACTGTCATATACGGTAGCTAATATTATGACTGTGATATATACACAAACTACTGTCATATACAGTTACTAATATTATGACTGTTATATATACACAAACTACTGTCATATACAGTAACTTATATTATGACTGTGATATATACACAATACACTGTCATATACAGTAACTAATATTATGACTGTGATATATCCACAAACTACTGTCATTTACAGTAGCTAATATTATGACTGTGATATATCCACAAACTACTGTCATATACAGTAACTAATATTATGACTGTGATATATCCACAAACTACTGTCATATACAGTAACTAATATTATGACTGTGATATATCCGCAAACTACTGTCATATACAGTAGCTAATATTATGACTGTGATATATACACAATACACTGTCATATACAGTAACTAATATTATAACTGTGACATATACACAATACACTGTCATGTACAGTAGCTAATATTATGACTGTGATATATACACAATACACTGTCATATACAGTAGCTAATATTATGACTGTGACATATACACAATACGCTGTCATATACAGTAGCTAATATTGTGACTGTGACATATACACAATACACTGTCATATACAGTATCTAATATTATGACTGAGATATATCCACAAACTATTGTCATATACAGTAACTAATATTATGACTGTGATATATACACAATACACTGTCATATACAGTAACTTATATTATGACTGTGATATATACAGAAACTACTGTCATATACAGTAGCTAATATTATGACTGTGATATATCCACAAACTACTGTCATATACGGTAACTAATATTATGACTGTGATATATCCACAAACTACTGTCATATACGGTAGCTAATATTATGACTGTGATATATACACAAACTACTGTCATATAAAGTATCTAATATTATGACTGTGACATATACACAATACACTGTCATATACAGTAGCTAATTTTATGACTGTGATAAATACACAATACACTGTCATATACAGTAACTAATATTATGACTGTGATATGTACACAATACACTGTCTTATACAGTAACTAATATTATGACTGTGACATATACACAATACACTGACATATACAGTAACTAATATTATGACTGTGACATATACACAATACACTGTCATATACAGTAACTAATATTATGACTGTGACATATACACAATACACTGTCATATACAGTAAGTAATATTATGACTGTGACATATACACAATACACTGTCATATACAGTAACTAATATTATGACTGTGACATATACACAATACACTGTCATATACAGTAACTAATATTATGACTGTGACATATACACAATACACTGTCATATAGAGTAGCTAATATTATGACTGACATATACAGAATACACTGTCATATACAGTATCTAATATTATGACTGTGATATATCCACAAACTACTGTCATATACAGTAACTAATATTATGACTGTGATATGTACACAATACATTGTCATATACAGTAACCAATATTATGACTGTGATATATCCACAGACTACTGTCATATACAGTAACTAATATTATGACTGTGAAATATACACAATACACTGTCATATACAGTATCTAATATTATGACTGTGATATATCCACAAACTACTGTCGTATACAGTAGCTAATATTATGACTGTGATATGTACACAATACACTGTCATATACAGCAGCTAATATTATGACTGTGATATATCCACAAACTACTGTCATATACAGTAACTAATATTATGACTGAGATATATACACAATACACTGTCATATACAGTTACTAATATTATGACTGTGATATATATGCACAAACTACTGTCATTTACGGTAGCTAATATTATGACTGTGATATATCCATAAACTACTGTTATAGAAAAAAAACTAATATTATGGCTGTGATATATACACAATACACTGTCATATACAGTAGCTAATTTTATGACTGTGATAAATACACAATACACTGTCATATACAGTAACTAATATTATGACTGTGATATGTACACAATACACTGTCATATACACTAACTAATATTATGACTGTGACATATACACAATACACCGTCATATACAGTAACTAATATTATGACTGTGATATATCCGCAAACTACTGTCATATACAGTAGCTAATATTATGACTGTGATATGTACACAATACACAGTCATATACAGTATCTAATATTATGACTGTGATATATCCACAAACTACTGTCATATACAGTAACTATAATTATGACTGTGAAATATCCACAAACTACTGTCATATACAGTAACTAATATTATGACTGTGATATATCCGCAAGCTACTGTCTATACAGTAGCTAATATTATGACTGTGATATATACACAATACACTGTCATATACGGTAACTAATATTATGACTGTGACATATACACAATACACTGTCATATACAGTAGTTAATATTATGCCTGTGATATATAGACAATACACTGTCATATACAGTAGCTAATATTATGACTGTGACATATACACAATACACTCTCATATACAGTAGCTAATATTGTAACTGTGACATATTCACAATACACTGTCACATACAGTATCTAATATTATGACTGAGATATATTCACAAACTACTGTCATATACAGTAGCTAATATTATGACTGTGATATATACACAATACACTGTCATATACAGTAACTAATATTATGACTGTGATATATACACAAACTACTGTCATATACAGTAACTAATATTATGACTGTGATATATCCACAAACTACTGTCATATACAGTAACTAATATCATGACTGTGATATATCCACAAACTACAGTCATATACGGTAGCTAATATTATGACTGTGATATATACACAAACTACTGTCATATACAGTAGCTAATATTATTACTGTGATATATACACAAACTACTGTCATATACAGTTACTAATATTATGAGTGTGATATATACACAAACTACTGTCATATACAGTATCTAATATTATGACTGTGATATGTACACAATACACTGTCATATACAGTTGCTAATATTATGACTGTGATATATCCACAAACTACTGTCATATACAGTAACTAATATTATGACTGTGATATATACACAATACACTGTCATATATAGTAACTAATATTATGACTGTGATATATCCACATACTACTGTCATTTACAGTAGTTAATATTATGACTGTGATATATCCACAAACTACTGTCATATAAAGTAACTAATATTATGACTGTGACATATACACAGTACACTGTCATATACAGTATCTAATATTGTGACTGTGATATATCCACAAACTGTTGTCATATACATTAGCTCATATTATGACTGTGATATATACACAATACACTGTCATATACAGTAGCTAATTTTATGACTGTGATAATTACACAATACACTGTCATATACAGTAACTAATATTATGACTGTGACATATACGCAATACACTGTCATATACAGTAACTAATATTATGACTGTGACATATACACAATACACTGTCATATACAGTAACTAATATTATGACTGTGAAATATACACTATACACTGTCATATACAGTAAGTAATATTATGACTGTGACATATACACAATACACTGTCATATACAGTAACTAATATTACGACTGTGACATATACACAATACACTGTCATATACAGTAACTAATATTATGACTGTGACATATACACAATACACTGTCATATACAGTAGCTAATATTATGACTGACATATACAGAATATACTGTCATATATAGTATCTAATATTATGACTGTGATATATCCACAAACTACTGTCATATACAGTAACTAATATTATGACTGTGATATGTACACAATACACTGTCATATACAGTAACTAATATTATGACTGTGATATATCCATAGACTACTGTCATATACAGTAGCTAATATTATGACTGTGATATATACACAATACACTGTCATATACAGTATCTAATATTATGACTGTGATATATCCACAAACTTTTGTCATGTACAGTAGCTAGTATTATGACTGTGATATGTACACAATACACTGTCATATACAGTAGCTAATATTATGACTGTGATATATCCACAAACTACTGTCATATACAGTAACTAATATTATGACTGTGATATATACACTATACACTGTATATACAGTAACTAATATTATGACTGTGATATATTGCACAAACTACTGTCATTTACAGTAGCTAATATTATGACTGTGATATATCCATTAACTACTGTCATATAAAGTAACTAATATAATGACTGTGACATATACACAATACACTGTCATATACAGTATCTAATATTATGACTGTGATATATCGACAAACTGTTGTCATGTACAGTAGCTAATATTATGACTGTGATATATACACAATACACTGTCATATACGGTAGCTAATTTTATGACTGTGATAAATACACAATACACTGTCATATACAGTAACTAATATTATGACTGTGATATGTACACAATACAATGTCATATACAGTAACTAATATTATGAGTGTGACATATAAACAATACACTGTCATATACAGTAACTAATATTATGACTGTGACATTTACACAATACACTGTCATATACAGTAACTAATATTATGACTGTGATATATCCGCAAACTACTGTCATATACAGTAGCTAATATTATGACTGTGATATGTACACAATACACTGTCATATACAGTATCTAATATTATGACTGTGATATATCCAACAAACTACTGTCATATACAGTAACTATAATTATGACTGTGATATATCCATAAACTACTGTCATATAAAGTAACTAATATTATGACTGTGACATATACACAATACACTGTCATATACAGTAACTAATATTATGACTGTGATATATCGACAAATTGTTGTCTTATACAGTAGCTAATATTATGACTGTGATATATACACAATACACTGTCATACACAGTAGCTAATTTTATGACTGTGAAAAATACACATTACACTGTCATATACAGTAACTAATATTATGACTGTGATATGTACACAATACACTGTCATATACAGTAACTAATATTATGACTGTGACATATACACAATACACTGTCATATACAGTAACTAATATTATGACTGTGACATATACACAATACACTGTCATATACAGTAACTAATATTATGACTGTGATATATCCGCAAACTACTGTCATATACAGTAGCTAATATTATGACTGTGATATGTACACAATACACTGTCATATACAGTATCTAATATTATGACTGTGATATATCCACAAACTACTGTCATATACAGTAACTATAATTATGACTGTGATATATCCACAAACGACTCTCATATACAGTAACTAATATAATGACTGTGATATATCCGCAAACTACTGTCATATACAGTAGCTAATATTATGACTGTGATATATACACAATACACTCTGTCATATACCGTAACTAATATTATGACTGTGACATATACACAATACACTGTCATATACAGTAGCTAATATTATGACTGTGACATATACACAATACACTGTCATATACAGTAGCTAATATTGTGACTGTGACATATTCACAATACACTGTCATATACAGTATCTAATATTATGACAGGTATATTCACAAACAACTGTCATATACAGTAGCTAATATTATGACTGTGATTAATACACAATACACTGTCCTATACAGTAACTAATATTATGACTGTGATATATACACAAACTACTGTCATATACAGTAACTAATATTATGACTGTGAAATATCCACAAACAACTCTCATATACAGTAACTAATATTATGACTGTGATATATCCGCAAACTACTGTCATATACAGTAGCTAATATTATGACTGTGATATATACACAGTACACTGTCATATACCGTAACTAATATTATGACTGTGACATATCCACAATACACTGTCATATACAGTAGTTAATATTATGCCTGTGATATATAAACAATACACTGTCATATACAGTAGCTAATATTATGACTGTGACATATACACAATACACTGTCATATACAGTAGCTAATATTGTGACTGTGACATATTCACAATACACTGTCATATACAGTATCTAATATTATGACTGAGATATATTCACAAACTACTGTCATATACAGTAGCTAATATTATGACTGTGATATATACACAATACACTGTCATATACAGTAACTAATATTAAGACTGTGATATATACACAAATTGCTGTCATATACAGTAACTAATATTACGACTGTGATATATCCACAAACTACTGTCATATACAGTAACTAATATCATGACTGTGATATATCCACACAACTACTGTCATATACGGTAGCTAATATTATGACTGTGATATATACACAAACTACTGTCATATACAGTAGCTAATATTATTACTGTGATATATACACAAACTACTGTCATATACAGTTACTAATATTATGACTGTGATATATACACAAACTACTGTCATATACAGTAGCTAATATTGTGACTGTGATATGTACACAATACACTGTCATATACAGTTGCTAATATTATGACTGTGATATATCCACAAACTACTGCTATATACAGTAACTAATATTATAAATGTGATATATACACAATACACTGTCATATACAGTAACTAATATTATGACGGTGATATATCCACAGACTACTGTCATTTACAGTAGCTAATATTATGACTGTGATATATCCACAAACTACTGTCATATAAAGTAACTAATATTATGACTGTGACATATACACAATACACTGTCATATACAGTATCTAATATTATGACAGTGATATATCCACAAACTGTTTTCATATACAGTAGCTCATATTATGACTGTGATAAATACACAATACACTGTCATATACAGTAACTAATATTATATATATATGTCGTCCTCCGTGGACTGGTGGTACCGTGCTAGCCTCTAGTTCCCAAGGTCGCGGGTTCAAACCCGGCGGAGGGCGATGGATTTTTTCGGGCGTAAAAAACGTTAGCACGGCTTCCTTCGGAAGGGAAGTAAAGCCGGTGGTCCCGTGTCGTAGATTTACGGCACTTAAAAGAACCTCAAGCCTGATAAAGAGGCCTCTGAGCAAAATTACAGGTGTTTCACGCCCAATATAGAATGGGACGCTAAGAACCATAGTAGTTAAAGAGCGTCCATAAATAAAACTCTATTTATTTATTTACTAATATTATGACTGTGACATATACGCAATACAATGTCATATACAGTAACTAATATTATGACTGTGACATATACACAATACACTGTCATATACAGTAAGTAATATTATGACTGTGACATATACACAATACTCTGTCATATACAGTAACTAATATTACGACTGTGACATATACACAATACACTGTCATATACAGTAACTAATATTATGACTGTGACATATACACAATACACTGTCATATACAGTATCTAATATTATGATTGTGATATATCTACAAACTACTGTCATATACAGTAGCTAATATTATGACTGTGATATGTACACAATACACTGTCATATACAGTATCTAATATTATGACTGTGATATATCCACAAACTACTGTCATATACAGTAACTATAATTATGACTGTGAAATATCCACAAACTACTCTCATATACAGTAACTAATATTATGACTGTGATATATCCGCATGCTACTGTCATATACAGTAGCTAATATTATGACTGTGATATATACACAATACACTGTCATATACGGTAACTAATATTATGACTGTGACATATACACAATACACTGTCATATACAGTAGTTAATATTATGCTTGTGATATATAGACAATACACTGTCATATTCAGTAGCTAATATTATGACTGTGACATATACACATTACACTGTCATATACAGTAGCTAATATTGTGACTGTGACATATTCACAATACACTGTCATATACAGTATCTAATATTATGACTGAGATATATTCACAAACTACTGTCATATACAGTAGCTAATATTATGACTGTGATATATACACAATACACTGTCATATACAGTAACTAATATTATGACTGTGATATATACACAAACTACTGTCATATACAGTAACTAATATTATGACTGTGATATATCCACAAACTACTGTCATATACAGTATCTACTATCATGACTGTGATATATCCACAAACTACTGTCATATACGGTAGCTAATATTATGACTGTGATATATACACAAACTACTGTCATATACAGTAGCTAATATTATTACTGTGATATATACACAAACTACTGTCATATACAGTTACTAATATTATGACTGTGATATATACACAAACTACTGTCATACACAGTAGCTAATATTATGACTGTGATATGTACACAATACACTGTCATATACAGTTGCTAATATTATGACTGTGATATATCCACAAACTACTGTCATATACAGTAACTAATATTGTGACTGTGATATATACACAATACACTGTCATATACAGTAACTAATATTATGACTGTGAAAATCCACAAACTACTGTCATTTACAGTAGCTAATATTATGACTGTGATATATCCACAAACTACTGTCATATAAAGTAACTAATATTATGACTGTGACATATACACAATACACTGTCATATACAGTATCTAATATTATGACTGTGATATATCCACAAACTGTTGTCATATACAGTAGCTCATATTATGACTGTGATATATACACAATACACTGTCATATACAGTAGCTAATTTTATGACTGTGATAAATACACAATACACTGTCATATACAGTAACTAATATTATGACTGTGACATATACGCAATACACTGTCATATACAGTAACTAATATTATGACTGTGACATATACACAATACACTGTCATATACAGTAACTAATATTATGAGTGTGACATATACACTATACACTCTCATATACAGTAAGTTATATTATGACTGTGACATATACACAATACACTGTCATATACAGTAACTAATATTACGACTGTGACATATACACAATACACTGTCATATACAGTAACTAATATTATGACTGTGACATATACACAATACACTGTCATATACAGTAGCTAATATTATGACTGACATATACAGAATATACTGTCATATATAGTATCTAATATTATGACTGTGATAAATCCACAAACTACTGTCATATACAGTAACTAATATTATGACTGTGATATGTACACAATACACTGTCATATACAGTAACTAATATTATGACTGTGATATATCCATAGACTACTGTCATATACAGTAGCTAATATTATGACTGTGATATATACACAATACACTGTCATATACAGTATCTAATATTATGACTGTGATATATCCACAAACTTTTGTCATGTACAGTAGCTAATATTATGACTGTGATATGTACACAATACACTGTCATATACAGTAGCTAATATTATGACTGTGATATATCCACAAACTACTGTCATATACAGTAACTAATATTATGACTGTGATATATACACTATACACTGTATATACAGTAACTAATATTATGACTGTGATATATTGCACAAACTACTGTCATTTACAGTAGCTAATATTATGACTGTGATATATCCATAAACTACTGTCATATAAAGTAACTAATATTATGACTGTGACATATACACAATACAATGTCATATACAGTATCTAATATTATGACTGTGATATATCGACAAACTGTTGTCATATACAGTAGCTAATATTATGACTGTGATATATACACAATACACTGTCATATACAGTAGCTAATTTTATGACTGTGATAAATACACTATACACTGTCATATACAGTAACTAATATTATGACTGTGATATGTACACAATACAATGTCATATACAGTAACTAATATTATGAGTGTGACATATACACAATACACTGTCATATACAGTAACTAATATTATGACTGTGACATATACACAATACACTGTCATATACAGTAACTAATATTATGACTGTGATATATCCGCAAACTACTGTCATATACAGTAGCTAATATTATGACTGTGATATGTACACAATACACTGTCATATGCAGTATCTAATATTATGACTGTGATATATCCACAAACTACTGTCATATACAGTAACTATAATTATGACTGTGATATATCCATAAACTACTGTCATATAAAGTAACTAATATTATGACTGTGACATATACACAATACACTGTCATATACAGTAACTAATATTATGACTGTGATATATCGACAAATTGTTGTCTTATACAGTAGCAAATATTATGACTGTGATATATACACAATATACTGTCATATACAGTAGCTAATTTTATGACTGTGATAAATACACAATACACTGTCATATACAGTAACTAATATTATGACTGTGATATGTACACAATACACTGTCATATACAGTAACTAATATTATGACTTTGACATATACACAATACACTGTCATATACAGTAACTAATATTATGACTGTGATATATCCGCAAACTGCTGTCATATACAGTAGCTAATATTATGACTGTGATATGTACACAATACACTGTCATATACAGTATGTAATATTATGACTGTGATATATCCACAAACTACTGTCATATACAGTAACTATAATTATGACTGTGATATATCCACAAACGACTCTCATATACAATAACTAATATAATGACTGTGATATATCCGCAAACTACTGTCATATAAAGTAGCTTATATTATGACTGTGATATATACACAATACACTCTGTCATATACCGTAACTAATATTATGAATGTGACATATACACAATACACTGTCATATACAGTAGCTAATATTATGACTGTGACATATACACAGTACACTGTCATATACTGTAGCTAATATTATGACTGTGATATGTACACAATACACTGTCATATACAGTATCTAATATTATGATTGTGATCTATCTACAAACTACTGTCATATACAGTAACTAATATTATGACTGTGATATATCCACAAACTACTGTCATATACAGTAACTAATATTATGACTGTGATATATCCGCAAACTACTGTCATATACAGTAGCTAATGTTATGAATGTGATATATACACTATACATTGACATATACAGTAACTAATATTATGACTGTGATATGCACACAATACAGTGTCATATACAGTATCTAATATTATGACTGTGATATATACACAATACAGTGTCATATGCAATAGCTAATTTTATGACTGTTATATATACACAATACAGTGTCATATACAGTAGCTAATATTATGACTGTGATTTATACACAATACATTGTCATATACAGTAGCTAATTTTATGACTGTGATATATACACAATACATTGGCATATACAGTAGCTAATATTATGACTGTGATATATACACAATACATTGTCATATACAGTAGCTAAAATTATGACTGTGATACATACACAATACAGTGTCATATACAGTAACTAATATTACGACTGTGACATGTACACAATACACTGTCATATACAGTAACTAATATTATGACTGTGATATGTACACAATACACTGTCATATACAGTATCTAATATTATGACTGTGATATATCCACAAACTACTGTCATATACAGTAGCTAATATTATGACTGTGATATATACACAATACACTGTCATATACAGTAACTAATATTATGACTGTGATATGTACACAATACACTGTCATATACAGTAACTAATATTATGACTGTGACATATACACAATACACTGTCATATACAGTAGCTAATATTATGACTGTGATATATACACAATACAGTGTCATATTCAGTAACTAATATTATGGTTGTGATATATACACAATACAGTGTCATATACAGTAGCTAATATTATGACTGTGACATATACACAATACACTGTCATATACACTAGCTAATATTATGACTGACATATACAGAATACACTGTCATATACAGTATCTAATATTATGACTGTGATATATCCACAAACTACTGTCATATACAGTAACTAATATTATGACTGTGATATGTACACAATACATTGACATATACAGTAACTAATATTATGACTGTGATATATCCACAGACTACTGTCATATACAGTAACTAATATTATGACTGTGAAATATACACAATACACTGTCGTATACAGTATCTAAGATTATGACTGTGATATATCCACAAACTACTGTCGTATACAGTAGCTAATATTATGACTGTGATATGTACACAATACACTGTCATATACAGCAGCTAATATTATGACTGTGATATATCCACAAACTACTGTCATATACAGTAACTAATATTATGACTGTGATATATACACAATACACTGTCATATACAGTTACTAATATTATGACTGTGATATATATGCACAAACTACTGTCATTTACAGTAGCTAATATTATGACTGTGATATATCCATAAACTACTGTTATAGAAAAAAAAACTAATTTTATGACTGTGATAAATACACAATACACTGTCATATACAGTAACTAATATTATGACTGTGATATGTACACCATACACTGTCATATACACTAACTAATATTATGACTGTGACATATACACAATACACTGTCATATACAGTAACTAATATTATGACTGTGACATATACACAATACACTGTCATATACAGTAACTAATATTATGACTGTGATATATCCGCAAACTACCGTCATATACAGTAGCTAATATTATGACTGTGATATGTACACAATACACTGTCATATACCGTATCTAATATTATGACTGTTATATATCCACAAACTACTGTCATATACAGTAACTATAATTATGACTGTGAAATATCCACAAACTACTCTCATATACAGTAACTAATATTATGACTGTGATATATCCGCAAGCTACTGTCATATACAGTAGCTAATATTATGACTGTAATATATACACAATACAATGTCATATACGGTAACTAATATTATGACTGTGACATATACACAATACACTGTCATATACAGTAGTTAATATTATGCCTGTGATATATAGACAATACACTGTCATATACAGTAGCTGATATTATGACTGTGACATATACACAATACACTGTCATATACAGTAGCTAATATTGTGACTGTGACATATTCACAATACACTGTCATATACAGTATCTAATATTATGACTGAGATATATTCACAAACTACTGTCATATACAGTAGCTAATATTATGACTGTGATATATACACAATACACTGTCATATACAGTAACTAATATTATGACTGTGATATATACACAAACTACTGTCATATACAGTAACTAATATTATGACTGTGATATATCCACAAACTACTGTCATATACAGTAACTAATATCATGACTGTGATATATCCACAAACTACTGTCATATACGGTAGCTAATATTATGACTGTGATATATACACAAACTACTGTCATATACAGTTACTAATATTATGACTGTGATATATACACAAACTATTTCATATACAGTAGCTAATATTATGACTGTGATATGTACACAAGACACTGTCATATACAGTTGCTAATATTATGACTGTGATATATCCACAAACTACTGTCATATACAGTAATTTATATTATGACTGTGATATATACACAATACACTGTCATATACAGTAACTAATATTATGACTGTGATATATCCACAAACTACTGTCATTTACAGTAGCTAATATTATGACTGTGATATATCCACAAACTACTGTCATATAAAGTAACTAATATTATGACTGTGACATATACACAATACACTGTCATATACAGTATCTAATATTATGACTGTGATATATCCACAAACTGTTGTCATATACAGTAGCTCATATTATGGCTGTGATATATACACAATACACTGTCATATACAGTAGCTAATTTTATGACTGTGACATATACACAATACACTGTCATATACAGTAACTAATATTATGACTGTGACATATACGCAATACACTGTCATATACAGTAACTAATATTATGACTCTGACATATACACAATACACTGTCATATACAGTAACTAATATAATGACTGTGACATATACACTATACACTGTCATATACAGTAAGTAATATTATGACTGTGACATATACACAATACACTGTCATATACAGTAACTAATATTACGACTGTGACATATACACAATACACTGTCATATACAGTAACTAATATTATGACTGTGACATATACACAATACACTGTCATATACAGTAGCTAATATTATGACTGACATATACAGAATATACTGTCATATATAGTATCTAATATTATGACTGTGATATATCCACAAACTACTGTCATATACAGTAACTAATATTATGACTGTGATATGTACACAATACACTGTCATATACAGTAACTAATATTATGACTGTGATATATCCATAGACTACTGTCATATACAGTAGTTAATATTATGACTGTGATATATACACAATACACTGTCATATACAGTATCTAATATTATGACTGTGATATATCCACAAACTTTTGTCATGTACAGTAGCTAATATTATGACTGTGATATGTACACAATACATTGTCATATACAGTAGCTAATATTATGACTGTGATATATCCACAAACTACTGTCATATACAGTAACTAATATTATGACTGTGATATATACACTATACACTGTATATACAGTAACTAATATTATGACTGTGATATATTGCACAAACTACTGTCATTTACAGTAGCTAATATTATGACTGTGATATATCCATAAACTACTGTCATATAAAGTAACTAATATTATGACTGTGACATATACACAATACACTGTCATATACAGTGTCTAATATTATGACTGTCATATATCGACAAACTGTTGTCATATACAGTAGCTAATATTATGACTGTGATATATACACAATACACTGTCATATACAGTAGCTAATTTTATGACTGTGATAAATACACAATACACTGTCATATACAGTAACTAATGTTATGACTGTGATATGTACACAATACAATGTCATATACAGTAACTAATATTATGAGTGTGACATATACACAATACACTGTCATATACAGTAACTAATATTATGACTGTGACATATACACAATACACTGTCATATACAGTAACTAATATTATGACTGTGATATATCCGCAAACTACTGTCATATACAGTAGCTAATATTATGACTGTGATATGTACACAATACACTGTCATATACAGTATCTAATATTATGACTGTGATATATCCACAAACTACTGTCATATACAGTAACTATAATTATGACTGTGATATATCTATAAACTACTTTCATATAAAGTAACTAATATTATGACTGTGACATATACACAATACACTGTCATATACAGTAACTAATATTATGACTGTGATATATCGACAAATTGTTGTCTTATACAGTAGCTAATATTATGACTGTGATATATACACAATACACTGTCATATACAGTAGCTAATTTTATGACTGTGATAAATACACAATACACTGTCATATACAGTAACTAATATTATGACTGTGATATGTACACAATACACTGTCATATACAGTAACTAATATTATGACTGTGACATATACACAATACACTGTCATATACAGTAACTAATATTATGACTGTGACATATACACAATACACTGTCATATACAGTAACTAATATTATGACTGTGATATATCCGCAAACTACTGACATATACAGTAGCCAATATTATGACTGTGATATGTACACAATACACTGTCATATACAGTATCTAATATTATGACTGTGATATATCCACAAACTACTGTCATATACAGTAACTATAATTATGACTGTGATATATCCACAAACGACTCTCATATACAGTAACTAATATAATGACTGTGATATATCCGCAAACTACTGTCATATACAGTAGCTAATATTATGACTGTGATATATACACAATACACTTTGTCATATACCGTAACTAATATTATGACTGTAACATATACACAATACACTGTCATATACAGTAGCTAATATTATGACTGTGACATATACACAATACACTGTCATATACAGTAGCTAATATTGTGACTGTGAGATATTCACAATACACTGTCATATTCAGTATCTAATATTATGACAGGTATATTCACAAACTACTGTCATATACAGTAGCTAATATTATGACTGTGATATATACACAATACACTGTCCTATACAGTAACTAATATTATGACTGTGATATATACACAAACTACTGTCATTACAGTAACTAATATTATGACTGTGATATATCCACAAATTACTGTCATATACAGTAACTAATATCATGAATGTGATATATCCACAAACTTCTGTCATATTCGGTAGCTAATATTATGACTGTGATATATACACAAACTACTGTCATATAGAGTAGCTAATATTATGACTGTGATATATACACAAACTACTGTCATATACAGTAGCTAATATTATGACTGTGATATGTACACAATACACTGTCATATACAGTAACTAATATCATGACTGTGATATATCCACAAACTACTGTCATATACGGTAGCTAATATTATGACTGTGATATATACACAAACTACTGTCATATACAGTAGCTAATATTATTACTGTGATATATACACAAACTACTGTCATATACAGTTACTAATATTATGACTGTGATATATACACAAACTACTGTCATATACAGTAGCTAATATTGTGACTGTGATATGTACACAATACACTGTCATATACAGTTGCTAATATTATGACTGTGATATATCCACAAACTACTGTTATATACAGTAACTAATATTATAAATGTGATATATACACAATACACTGTCATATACAGTAACTAATATTATGACGGTGATATATCCACAGACTACTGTCATTTACAGTAGCTAATATTATGACTGTGATATATCCACAAACTACTGTCATATAAAGTAACTAATATTATGACTGTGACATATACACAATACACTGTCATATACAGTATCTAATATTATGACTGTGATATATCCACAAACTGTTGTCATATACAGTAGCTCATATTATGACTGTGATAAATACACAATACACTGTCATATACAGTAACTAATATTATATATATATGTCGTCCTCCGTGGACTGGTGGTACCGTGCTAGCCTCTAGTTCCCAAGGTCGCGGGTTCAAACCCGGCGGAGGGCGATGGATTTTTTTCGGGCGTAAAAATCGTTAGCACGGCTTCCTTCGGAAGGGAAGTAAAGCCGGTGGTCCCGTGTCGTAGATTTACGGCACGTAAAAGAACCTCAAGCCTGATAAAGAGGCCTCTGAGCAAAATTACAGGTGTTTCACGCCCAATATAGAATGGGACGCTAAGAACCATAGTAGTTAAAGAGCGTCCATAAATAAAACTCTATTTATTTATTTACTAATATTATGACTGTGACATATACGCAATACAGTGTCATATACAGTAACTAATATTATGACTGTGACATATACACAATACACTGTCATATACAGTAAGTAATATTATGACTGTGACATATACACAATACTCTGTCATATACAGTAACTAATATTACGACTGTGACATATACACAATACACTGTCATATACAGTAACTAATATTATGACTGTGACATATACACAATACACTGTCATATACAGTATCTAATATTATGATTGTGATATATCTACAAACTACTGTCATATACAGTAGCTAATATTATGACTGCGATATGTACACAATACACTGTCATATACAGTATCTAATATTATGACTGTGATATATCCACAAACTACTGTCATATACAGTAACTATAATTATGACTGTGAAATATCCACAAACTACTCTCATATACAGTAACTAATATTATGACTGTGATATATCCGCAAGCTACTGTCATATACAGTAGCTAATATTATGACTGTGATATATACACAATACACTGTCATATACGGTAACTAATATTATGACTGTGACATATACACAATACACTGTCATATACAGTAGTTAATATTATGCTTGTGATATATAGACAATACACTGTCATATTCAGTAGCTAATATTATGACTGTGACATATACACATTACACTGTCATATACAGTAGCTAATATTGTGACTGTGACATATTCACAATACACTGTCATATACAGTATCTAATATTATGACTGAGATATATTCACAAACTACTGTCATATACAGTAGCTAATATTATGACTGTGATATATACACAATACACTGTCATATACAGTAACTAATATTATGACTGTGATATATACACAAACTACTGTCATATACAGTAACTAATATTATGACTGTGATATATCCACAAACTACTGTCATATACAGTATCTACTATCATGACTGTGATATATCCACAAACTACTGTCATATACGCTAGCTAATATTATGACTGTGATATATACACAAACTACTGTCATATACAGTAGCTAATATTATTACTGTGATATATACACAAACTACTGTCATATACAGTTACTAATATTATGACTGTGATATATACACAAACTACTGTCATACACAGTAGCTAATATTATGACTGTGATATGTACACAATACACTGTCATATACAGTTGCTAATATTATGACTGTGATATATCCACAAACTACTGTCATATACAGTAACTAATATTGTGACTGTGATATATACACAATACACTGTCATATACAGTAACTAATATTATGACTGTGAAAATCCACAAACTACTGTCATTTACAGTAGCTAATATTATGACTGTGATATATCCACAAACTACTGTCATATAAAGTAACTAATATTATGACTGTGACATATACACAATACACTGTCATATACAGTATGTAATATTATGACTGTGATATATCCACAAACTGTTGTCATATACAGTAGCTCATATTATGACTGTGATATATACACAATACACTGTCATATACAGTAGCTAATTTTATGACTGTGATAAATACACAATACACTGTCATATACAGTAACTAATATTATGACTGTGACATATACGCAATACACTGTCATATACAGTAACTAATATTATGACTGTGACATATACACAATACACTGTCATATACAGTAACTAATATTATGAGTGTGACATATACACTATACACTGTCATATACAGTAAGTTATATTATGACTGTGACATATACACAATACACTGTCATATACAGTAACTAATATTACGACTGTGACATATACACAATACACTGTCATATACAGTAACTAATATTATGACTGTGACATATACACAATACACGGTCATATACACTAGCTAATATTATGACTGACATATACAGAATATACTGTCATATATAGTATCTAATATTATGACTGTGATATATCCACAAACTACTGTCATATACAGTAACTAATATTATGACTGTGATATGTACACAATACACTGTCATATACAGTAACTAATATTATGACTGTGATATATCCATAGACTACTGTCATATACAGTAGCTAATATTATGACTGTGATATATACACAATACACTGTCATATACAGTATCTAATATTATGACTGTGATATATCCACAAACTTTTGTCATGTACAGTAGCTAATATTATGACTGTGATATGTACACAATACACTGTCATATACAGTAGCTAATATTATGACTGTGATATATCCACAAACTACTGTCATATACAGTAACTAATATTATGACTGTGATATATACACTATACACTGTATATACAGTAACTAATATTATGACTGTGATATATTGCACAAACTACTGTCATTTACAGTAGCTAATATTATGACTGTGATATATCCATAAACTACTGTCATATAAAGTAACTAATATTATGACTGTGACATATACACAATACAATGTCATATACAGTATCTAATATTATGACTGTGATATATCGACAAACTGTTGTCATATACAGTAGCTAATATTATGACTGTGATATATACACAATACACTGTCATATACAGTAGCTAATTTTATGACTGTGATAAATACACTATACACTGTCATATACAGTAACTAATATTATGACTGTGATATATCCGCAAACTACTGTCATATACAGTAGCTAATATTATGACTGTGATATGTACACAATACACTGTCATATGCAGTATCTAATATTATGACTGTGATATATCCACAAACTACTGTCATATACAGTAACTATAATTATGACTGTGATATATCCATAAACTACTGTCATATAAAGTAACTAATATTATGACTGTGACATATACACAATACACTGTCATATACAGTAACTAATATTATGACTGTGATATATCGACAAATTGTTGTCTTATACAGTAGCTAATATTATGACTGTGATATATACACAATACACTGTCATATACAGTAGCTAATTTTATGACTGTGATAAATACACAATACACTGTCATATACAGTAACTAATATTATGACTGTGATATGTACACAATACACTGTCATATACAGTAACTAATATTATGACTTTGACATATACACAATACACTGTCATATACAGTAACTAATATTATGACTGTGATATATCCGCAAACTACTGTCATATACAGTAGCTAATATTATGACTGTGATATGTACACAATACACTGTCATATACAGTATGTAATATTATGACTGTGATATATCCACAAACTACTGTCATATACAGTAACTATAATTATGACTGTGATATATCCACAAACGACTCTCATATACAATAACTAATATAATGACTGTGATATATCCGCAAACTACTGTCATATACAGTAGCTTATATTATGACTGTGATATATACACAATACACTCTGTCATATACCGTAACTAATATTATGAATGTGACATATACACAATACACTGTCATATACAGTAGCTAAAATTATGACTGTGACATATACACAATACACTGTCATATTCTGTAGCTAATATTATGACTGTGATATGTACACAATACACTGTCATATACAGTATCTAATATTATGATTGTGATCTATCTACAAACTACTGTCATATACAGTAACTAATATTATGACTGTGATATATCCACAAACTACTGTCATATACAGTAACTAATATTATGACTGTGATATATCCGCAAACTACTGTCATATACAGTAGCTAATGTTATGAATGTGATATATACACTATACATTGTCATATACAGTAACTAATATTATGACTGTGATATGCACACAATACAGTGTCATATACAGTATCTAATATTATGACTGTGATATATACACAATACAGTGTCATATGCAATAGCTAATTTTATGACTGTTATATATACACAATACAGTGTCATATACAGTAGCTAATATTATGACTGTGATTTATACACAATACATTGTCATATACAGTAGCTAATTTTATGACTGTGATATATACACAATACATTGGCATATACAGTAGCTAATATTATGACTGTGATATATACACAATACATTGTCATATACAGTAGCTAAAATTATGACTGTGATACATACACAATACAGTGTCATATACAGTAACTAATATTACGACTGTGACATGTACACAATACACTGTCATATACAGTAACTAATATTATGACTGTGATATGTACACAATACACTGTCATATACAGTATCTAATATTATGACTGTGATATATCCACAAACTACTGTCATATACAGTAGCTAATATTATGACTGTGATATATACACAATACACTGTCATATACAGTAACTAATATTATGACTGTGATATGTACACAATACACTGTTATATACAGTAACTAATATTATGACTGTGACATATACACAATACACTGTCATATACAGTAGCTAATATTATGACTGTGATATATACACAATACAGTGTCAAATTCAGTAACTAATATTATGGTTGTGATATATACACAATACAGTGTCATATACAGTAGCTAATATTATGACTGTGACATATACACAATACACTGTCATATACACTAGCTAATATTATGACTGACATATACAGAATACACTGTCATATACAGTATCTAATATTATGACTGTGATATATCCACAAACTACTGTCATATACAGTAACTAATATTATGACTGTGATATGTACACAATACATTGTCATATACAGTAACTAATATTATGACTGTGATATATCCACAGACTACTGTCATATACAGTAACTAATATTTGGACTGTGAAATATACACAATACACTGTCGTATACAGTATCTAAGATTATGACTGTGATATATCCACAAACTACTGTCGTATACAGTAGCTAATATTATGACTGTGATATGTACACAATACACTGTCATATACAGCAGCTAATATTATGACTGTGATATATCCACAAACTACTGTCATATACAGTAACTAATATTATGACTGTGATATATACACAATACACTGTCATATACAGTTACTAATATTATGACTGTGATATATATGCACAAACTACTGTCATTTACAGTAGCTAATATTATGACTGTGATATATCCATAAACTACTGTTATAGAAAAAAAAACTAATTTTATGACTGTGATAAATACACAATACACTGTCATATACAGTAACTATTATTATGACTGTGATATGTACACCATACACTGTCATATACACTAACTAATATTATGACTGTGACATATACACAATACACTGTCATATACAGTAACTAATATTATGACTGTGACATATACACAATACACTGTCATATACAGTAACTAATATTATGACTGTGATATATCCGCAAACTACCGTCATATACAGTAGCTAATATTATGACTGTGATATGTACACAATACACTGTCATATACCGTATCTAATATTATGACTGTGATATATCCACAAACTACTGTCATATACAGTAACTATAATTATGACTGTGAAATATCCACAAACTACTCTCATATACAGTAACTAATATTATGACTGTGATATATCCGCAAGCTACTGTCATATACAGTAGCTAATATTATGACTGTAATATATACACAATACAATGTCATATACGGTAACTAATATTATGACTGTGACATATACACAATACACTGTCATATACAGTAGTTAATATTATGCCTGTGATATATAGACAATACACTGTCATATACAGTAGCTGATATTATGACTGTGACATATACACAATACACTGTCATATACAGTAGCTAATATTGTGACTGTGACATATTCACAATACACTGTCATATACAGTATCTAATATTATGACTGAGATATATTCACAAACTACTGTCATATACAGTAGCTAATATTATGACTGTGATATATACACAATACACTGTCATATACAGTAACTAATATTATGACTGTGATATATCCACAAACTACTGTCATATACAGTAACTAATATTATGACTGTGATATATCCACAAACTACTGTCATATACAGTAACTAATATCATGACTGTGATATATCCACAAACTACTGTCATATACGGTAGCTAATATTATGACTGTGATATATACACAAACTACTGTCATATACAGTTACTAATATTATGACTGTGATATATACACAAACTATTTCATATACAGTAGCTAATATTATGACTGTGATATGTACACAATACACTGTCATATACAGTTGCTAATATTATGACTGTGATATATCCACAAACTACTGTCATATACAGTAATTTATATTATGACTGTGATATATACACAATACACTGTCATATACAGTAACTAATATTATGACTGTGATATATCCACAAACTACTGTCATTTACAGTAGCTAATATTATGACTGTGATATATCCACAAACTACTGTCATATAAAGTAACTAATATTATGACTGTGACATATACACAATACACTGTCATATACAGTATCTAATATTATGACTGTGATATATCCACAAACTGTTGTCATATACAGTAGCTCATATTATGGCTGTGATATACACACAATACACTGTCATATACAGTAGCTAATTTTATGACTGTGACATATACACAATACACTGTCATATACAGTAACTAATATTATGACTGTGACATATACGCAATACACTGTCATATACAGTAACTAATATTATGACTCTGACATATACACAATACACTGTCATATACAGTAACTAATATAATGACTGTGACATATACACTATACACTGTCATATACAGTAAGTAATATTATGACTGTGACATATACACAATACACTGTCATATACAGTAACTAATATTACGACTGTGACATATACACAATACACTGTCATATACAGTAACTAATATTATGACTGTGACATATACACAATACACTGTCATATACAGTAGCTAATATTATGACTGACATATACAGAATATACTGTCATATATAGTATCTAATATTATGACTGTGATATATCCACAAACTACTGTCATATACAGTAACTAATATTATGACTGTGATATGTACACAATACACTGTCATATACAGTAACTAATATTATGACTGTGATATATCCATAGACTACTGTCATATACAGTAGTTAATATTATGACTGTGATATATACACAATACACTGTCATATACAGTATCTAATATTATGACTGTGATATATCCACAAACTTTTGTCATGTACAGTAGCTAATATTATGACTGTGATATGTACACAATACATTGTCATATACAGTAGCTAATATTATGACTGTGATATATCCACAAACTACTGTCATATACAGTAACTAATATTATGACTGTGATATATACACTATACACTGTATATACAGTAACTAATATTATGACTGTGATATATTGCACAAACTACTGTCATTTACAGTAGCTAATATTATGACTGTGATATATCCATAAACTACTGTCATATAAAGTAACTAATATTATGACTGTGACATATACACAATACACTGTCATATACAGTATCTAATATTATGACTGTGATATATCGACAAACTGTTGTCATATACAGTAGCTAATATTATGACTGTGATATATACACAATACACTGTCATATACAGTAGCTAATTTTATGACTGTGATAAATACACAATACACTGTCATATACAGTAACTAATATTATTACTGATTTATGTACACAATACAATGTCATATACAGTAACTAATATTATGAGTGTGACATATACACAATACACTGTCATATACAGTAACTAATATTATGACTGTGACATATACACAATACACTGTCATATACAGTAACTAATATTATGACTGTGATATATCCGCAAACTACTGTCATATACAGTAGCTAATATTATGACTGTGATATGTACACAATACACTGTCATATACAGTATCTAATATTATGACTGTGATATATCCACAAACTACTGTCATATACAGTAACTATAATTATGACTGTGATATATCTATAAACTACTGTCATATAAAGTAACTAATATTATGACTGTGACATATACACAATACACTGTCATATACAGTAACTAATATTATGACTGTGATATATCGACAAATTGTTGTCTTATACAGTAGCCAATATTATGACTGTGATATATACACAATACACTGTCATATACAGTAGCTAATTTTATGACTGTGATAAATACACAATACACTGTCATATACAGTAACTAATATTATGACTGTGATATGTACACAATACACTGTCATATACAGTAACTAATATTATGACTGTGACATATACACAATACACTGTCATATACAGTAACTAATATTATGACTGTGACATATACACAATACACTGTCATATACAGTAAATAATATTATGACTGTGATATATCCGCAAACTACTGACATATACAGTAGCCAATATTATGACTGTGATATGTCCACAATACACTGTCATATACAGTATCTAATATTATGACTGTGATATATCCACAAACTACTGTCATATACAGTAACTATAATTATGACTGTGATATATCCACAAACGACTCTCATATACAGTAACTAATATAATGACTGTGATATATCCGCAAACTACTGTCATATACAGTAGCTAATATTATGACTGTGATATATACACAATACACTTTGTCATATACCGTAACTAATATTATGACTGTAACATATACACAATACACTGTCATATACAGTAGCTAATATTATGACTGTGACATATACACAATACATTGTCATATACAGTAGCTAATTTTATGACTGTGATATATACACAATACATTGGCATATACAGTAGCTAATATTATGACTGTGATATATACACAATACATTGTCATATACAGTAGCTAAAATTATGACTGTGATACATACACAATACAGTGTCATATACAGTAACTAATATTACGACTGTGACATGTACACAATACACTGTCATATACAGTAACTAATATTATGACTGTGATATGTACACAATACACTGTCATATACAGTATCTAATATTATGACTGTGATATATCCACAAACTACTGTCATATACAGTAGCTAATATTATGACTGTGATATATACACAATACACTGTCATATACAGTAACTAATATTATGACTGTGATATGTACACAATACACTGTCATATACAGTAACTAATATTATCACTGTGACATATACACAATACACTGTCATATACAGTAGCTAATATTATGACTGTGATATATACACAATACAGTGTCATATTCAGTAACTAATATTATGGTTGTGATATATACACAATACAGTGTCATATACAGTAGCTAATATTATGACTGTGACATATACACAATACACTGTCATATACACTAGCTAATATTATGACTGACATATACAGAATACACTGTCATATACAGTATCTAATATTATGACTGTGATATATCCACAAACTACTGTCATATACAGTAACTAATATTATGACTGTGATATGTACACAATACATTGTCATATACAGTAACTAATATTATGACTGTGATATATCCACAGACTACTGTCATATACAGTAACTAATATTATGACTGTGAAATATACCCAATACACTGTCGTATACAGTATCTAAGATTATGACTGTGATATATCCACAAACTACTGTCGTATACAGTAGCTAATATTATGTCTGTGATATGTACACAATACACTGTCATATACAGCAGCTAATATTATGACTGTGATATATCCACAAACTACTGTCATATACAGTAACTAATATTATGACTGTGATATATACACAATACACTGTCATATACAGTTACTAATATTATGACTGTGATATATATGCACAAACTACTGTCATTTACAGTAGCTAATATTATGACTGTGATATATCCATAAACTACTGTTATAGAACAAAAAACTAATATTATGGCTGTGATATATACACAATACACTGTCATATACAGTAGCTAATTTTATGACTGTGATAAATACACAATACACTGTCATATACAGTAACTAATATTATGACTGTGATATGTACACCATACACTGTCATATACACTAACTAATATTATGACTGTGACATATACACAATACACTGTCATATACAGTAAGTAATATTATGACTGTGACATACACAATACACTGTCATATACAGTAACTAATATTATGACTGTGATATATCCGCAAACTACCGTCATATACAGTAGCTAATATTATGACTGTGATATGTACACAATACACTGTCATATACCGTATCTAATATTATGACTGTGATATATCCACAAACTACTGTCATATACAGTAACTATAATTATGACTGTGAAATATCCACAAACTACTCTCATATACAGTAACTAATATTATGACTGTGATATATCCGCAAGCTACTGTCATATACAGTAGCTAATATTATGACTGTAATATATACACAATACAATGTCATATACGGTAACTAATATTATGACTGTGACATATACACAATACACTGTCATATACAGTAGTTAATATTATGCCTGTGATATATAGACAATACACTGTCATATACAGTAGCTGATATTATGACTGTGACATATACACAATACACTGTCATATACAGTAGCTAATATTGTGACTGTGACATATTCACAATACACTGTCATATACAGTATCTAATATTATGACTGAGATATATTCACAAACTACTGTCATATACAGTAGCTAATATTATGACTGTGATATATACACAATACACTGTCATATACAGTAACTAATATTATGACTGTGATATATCCACAAACTACTGTCATATACAGTAACTAATATTATGACTGTGATATATCCACAAACTACTGTCATATACAGTAACTAATATCATGACTGTGATATATCCACAAACTACTGTCATATACGGTAGCTAATATTATGACTGTGATATATACACAAACTACTGTCATATACAGTTACTAATATTATGACTGTGATATATACACAAACTATTTCATATACAGTAGCTAATATTATGACTGTGATATGTACACAATACACTGTCATATACAGTTGCTAATATTATGACTGTGATATATCCACAAACTATTGTCATATACAGTAATTTATATTATGACTGTGATATATACACAATACACTGTCATATACAGTAACTAATATTATGACTGTGATATATCCACAAACTACTGTCATTTACAGTAGCTAATATTATGACTGTGATATATCCACAAACTACTGTCATATAAAGTAACTAATATTATGACTGTGACATATACACAATACACTGTCATATACAGTATCTAATATTATGACTGTGATATATCCACAAACTGTTGTCATATACAGTAGCTCATATTATGGCTGTGATATATACACAATACACTGTCATATACAGTAGCTAATTTTATGACTGTGACATATACACAATACACTGTCATATACAGTAACTAATATTATGACTGTGACATATACGCAATACACTGTCATATACAGTAACTAATATTATGACTCTGACATATACACAATACACTGTCATATACAGTAACTAATATAATGACTGTGACATATACACTATACACTGTCATATACAGTAAGTAATATTATGACTGTGACATATACACAATACACTGTCATATACAGTAACTAATATTACGACTGTGACATATACACAATACACTGTCATATACAGTAACTAATATTATGACTGTGACATATACACAATACACTGTCATATACAGTAGCTAATATTATGACTGACATATACAGAATATACTGTCATATATAGTATCTAATATTATGACTGTGATATATCCACAAACTACTGTCATATACAGTAACTAATATTATGACTGTGATATGTACACAATACACTGTCATATACAGTAACTAATATTATGACTGTGATATATCCATAGACTACTGTCATATACAGTAGTTAATATTATGACTGTGATATATACACAATACACTGTCATATACAGTATCTAATATTATGACTGTGATATATCCACAAACTTTTGTCATGTACAGTAGCTAATATTATGACTGTGATATGTACACAATACATTGTCATATACAGTAGCTAATATTATGACTGTGATATATCCACAAACTACTGTCATATACAGTAACTAATATTATGACTGTGATATATACACTATACACTGTATATACAGTAACTAATATTATGACTGTGATATATTGCACAAACTACTGTCATTTACAGTAGCTAATATTATGACTGTGATATATCCATAAACTACTGTCATATAAAGTAACTAATATTATGACTGTGACATATACACAATACACTGTCATATACAGTATCTAATATTATGACTGTGATATATCGACAAACTGTTGTCATATACAGTAGCTAATATTATGACTGTGATATATACACAATACACTGTCATATACAGTAGCTAATTTTATGACTGTGATAAATACACAATACACTGTCATATACAGTAACTAATATTATGACTGTGATATGTACACAATACAATGTCATATACAGTAACTAATATTATGACTGTGATATATACACAATACACTGTCATATACAGTAAGTAATATTATAACTGTGATATGTACACAATACACTGTCATATACAGTAGCTAATATTATGACTGACATATACAGAATATACTGTCATATACAGTATCTAATATTATGACTGTGATATATCCACAAACTACTGTCATATACAGTAACTAATATTATGACTGACATATACACAATACACTGTCATATACAGTAACTAATATTATGACTGTGACATATACACAATACACCGTCATATACAGTAACTAATATTATGACTGTGACATATACACAATACACTGTCATATACAGTAGCTAATATTATAACTGTGATATATACACAATACACTGTCATATACAGTAACTAATATTATGACTGTGATGTATCCACAAACTAATGTCATATACAGTAGCTAATATTATGACTGTGATATATACACAATATAGTGTCATATACAGTAGCTAATATTATGACTGTGATATATACACAATACACCGTCATATACAGTAACTAATATTATGACTGTGACATATACACAATACACTGTCATATACAGTAAGTAATATTATGACTGTGACATATACACAGTACTCTGTCATATACAGTAACTAATATTATGACTGTGATATATACACAATACACTGTCATATACAGTAGCTAATATTATGACTGACATATACAGAATATACTGTCATATACAGTATCTAATATTATGACTGTGATATATCCACAAACTACTGTCATATACAGTAACTAATATTATGACTGTGATATGTACACAATACACTGTCATATACAGTAACTAATATTATGACTGTGACATATACACAATACACTGTCATATACAGTAAGTAATATTATGACTGTGACATATACACAATACACTGTCATATACAGTAAGTAATATTATGACTGTGACATATACACAGTACTCTGTCATATACAGTAACTAATATTACGACTGTGACATATACACAATACACTGTCATATACAGTAACTAATATTATGACTGTGATATATACACAATACACTGTCATATACAGTAGCTAATATTATGACTGACATATACAGAATATACTGTCATATACAGTAACTAATATTACGACTGTGACATATACACAATACACTGTCATATACAGTAACTAATATTATGACTGTGACATATACACAATACACTGTCATATACAGTAAGTAATTTTATGACTGTGACATATACACAATACACCGTCATATACAGTAACTAATGTTATGACTGTGACATATACACAATACACTGTCATATACAGTAAGTAATATTATGACTGTGACATATACACAGTACTCTGTCATATACAGTAACTAATATTACGACTGTGATATATACACAATACACTGTCATATACAGTAACTAATATTATGACTGTGACATATACACAATACACCGTCATATACAGTAACTAATATTATGACTGTGACATATACACAATACACTGTCATATACAGTAAGTAATATTATGACTGTGACATATACACAGTACTCTGTCATATACAGTAACTAATATTACGACTGTGACATATACACAATACACTGTCATATACAGTAACTAATATTATGACTGTGATATATACACAATACACTGTCATATACAGTAGCTAATATTATGACTGACATATACAGAATATACTGTCATATACAGTATCTAATATTATGACTGTGATATATCCACAAACTACTGTCATATACAGTAACTAATATTATGACTGTGATATGTACACAATACTGTCATATACAGTAACTAATATTATGACTGTGATATATACACAATACTGTCATATACAGTAACTAATATTATGACTGTGATATATACACAAACTACTGTCATATACAGTAGCTAATATTATGACTGTGATATATACACAATACACTGTCATATACAGTAACTAATATTATGACTGTGATGTATCCACAAACTAATGTCATATACAGTAGCTAATATTATGACTGTGATATATACACAATACAGTGTCATATACAGTAGCTAATATTATGACTGTGATATATACACAATACACTGTCATATACAGTAAGTAATATTATAACTGTGATATGTACACAATACACTGTCATATACAGTAACTAATATTTTGACTGTGACATATACACAAACTACTCTCATATACAGTAACTAATATTATGACTGTGATATATACCAATACAGTGTCATATTCAGTAACTAATATTATGACTGTGATATATCCACAAACTACTGTCATATACAGTAGTTAATATTATGACTGTGATATACACAACACAGTGTCATATACACTAACTAATATTATGACTGTGATATGTACACAATACACTGTCTTATACAGTAACTAATATTATGACTGTGATATATCCACGAAATACTGTCATATACAGTAACTAATATTATGACTGTGATATATACACTATACATTGTCATATACAGTAACTAATATAATGACTGTGATATGCACACAATACAGTGTCATATACAGTAACTAATATTATGACTGTGATATATACAGAATACAGTGTCGTATACAGTAACTAATGTTATGACTGTGATATATACACTATACATTGTCATTTACAGTAACTAATATTATGACTGTGATATGCACACAATACAGTGTCATATACAGTAACTAATATTATGACTGTGATATATACACAATACAGTGTCATATACAGTAACTAATATTATGACTGTGATATGCACACAATACAGTGTCATATACAGTAACTAATATTATGACTGTGATATATACACAAACTACTGTCATATACAGTAGCTAATATTATGACTGTGATATATCCACAAACTACTGTCATATACAGTAACTAATATTATGACTGTGATATATCCGCAAACTACTGTCATATACAGTAGCTAATATTATGACTGTGATGAATACACAATACACTGTCATATACAGTAGCTAATATTATGACTGTGATATATACACAATACACTGTCATATACAGTAGCTAATATTATGACTGTGACATATACATAATACGCTGTCATATACAGTAGCTAATATTGTGACTGTGGCATATACACAGTACACTGTCATATACAGTATCTAATATTATGACTGAGATATATCCACAAACTACTGTCATATACAGTAACTAATATTATGACTGTGATATATACACAATACACTGTCATATACAGTAACTTATATTATGACTGTGATATATACACAAACTACTGTCATATACAGTAGCTAATATTATGACTGTGATATATCCACAAACTACTGTCATATACGGTAACTAATATTGTGACTGTGATATGTACACAATACACTGTCATATACAGTAACTAATATTATGACTGTGATATATCCACAGACTACTGTCATATACAGTAACTAATATTATGACTGTGAAATATACACAATACACTGTCATATACAGTATCTAATATTATGACTGTGATATATCCACAAACTACTGTCATATACAGTAGCTAATATTATGACTGTGATATGTACACAATACACTGTCATTTACAGCAGCTAATATTATGACTGTGATATATCCACAAACTACTGTCATATACAGTAACTAATATTATGACTGTGATATATACACAATACACTGTCATATACAGTTACTAATATTATGACTGTGATATATATGCACAAACTACTGTCATTTACAGTAGCTAATATTATGTCTGTGATATATCAATAAACTACTGTCATAGAAAAAAAATAATATTATGACTGTGACATATACACAATACACTGTCATATACAGTATCTAATATTATGACTGTGATTTATCCACAAACTGTTGTCATATACAGTAGCTAATATTATGACTGTGATATATACACAATACACTGTCTTATACAGTAGCTAATTTTATGACTGTGATAAATACACAATACACTGTCATTTGCCGTAACTAATATTATGACTGTGATATGTACACAATACACTGTCATATACAGTAACTAATATTATGACTGTGACATATACACAATACACTGTCATATACAGTAACTAATATTATGACTGTGACATATACACAATACACTGTCATATACAGTAACTAATATTATGACTGTGATATATCCGCAAACTACTGTCATATACAGTAGCTAATATTATGACTGTGATATGTACACAATACACTGTCATATACAGTTTCTAATATTATGACTGTGATATATCCACAAACTACTGTCATATACAGTAACTATAATTATGACTGTGAAATATCCACAAACTACTCTCATATACAGTAACTAATATTATGACTGTGATATATCCGCAAACTACTGTCATATACAGTAGCTAATATTATGACTGTGATATATACACAGTACACTGTCATATACCGTAACTAATATTATGACTGTGACATATACACAATACACTGTCATATACAGTAGTTAATATTATGCCTGTGATATATAGACAATACACTGTCATATACAGTAGCTAATATTATGACTGTGACATATACACAATACACTGTCATATACAGTAGCTAATATTGTGACTGTGACATATTCACAATACACTGTCATATACAGTATCTAATATTATGACTGAGATATATTCACAAACTACTGTCGTATACAGTAGCTAATATTATGACTGTGATATATACACAATACACTGTCTTATACAGTAACTAATATTATGACTGTGATATATACACAAACTACTGTCATATACAGTAACTAATATTACGACTGTGATATATCCACAAACTACTGTCATATACAGTAACTAATATCATGACTGTGATATATCCACAAACTACTGTCATATACAGTAGCTAATATTATGACTGTGATATATACACAATACATTGTCATATACAGTAGCTAAAATTATGACTGTGATACATACACAATACAGTGTCATATACAGTAACTAATATTACGACTGTGACATGTACACAATACACTGTCATATACAGTAACTAATATTATGACTGTGATATGTACACAATACACTGTCATATACAGTATCTAATATTATGACTGTGATATATCCACAAACTACTGTCATATACAGTAGCTAATATTATGACTGTGATATATACACAATACACTGTCATATACAGTAACTAATATTATGACTGTGATATGTACACAATACACTGTCATATACAGTAACTAATATTATGACTGTGACATATACACAATACACTGTCATATACAGTAGCTAATATTATGACTGTGATATATACACAATACAGTGTCATATTCAGTAACTAATATTATGGTTGTGATATATACACAATACAGTGTCATATACAGTAGCTAATATTATGACTGTGACATATACACAATACACTGTCATATACACTAGCTAATATTATGACTGACATATACAGAATACACTGTCATATACAGTATCTAATATTATGACTGTGATATATCCACAAACTACTGTCATATACAGTAACTAATATTATGACTGTGATATGTACACAATACATTGTCATATACAGTAACTAATATTATGACTGTGATATATCCACAGACTACTGTCATATACAGTAACTAATATTTGGACTGTGAAATATACACAATACACTGTCGTATACAGTATCTAAGATTATGACTGTGATATATCCACAAACTACTGTCGTATACAGTAGCTAATATTATGACTGTGATATGTACACAATACACTGTCATATACAGCAGCTAATATTATGACTGTGATATATCCACAAGCTACTGTCATATACAGTAACTAATATTATGACTGTGATATATACACAATACACTGTCATATACAGTTACTAATATTATGACTGTGATATATATGCACAAACTACTGTCATTTACAGTAGCTAATATTATGACTGTGATATATCCATAAACTACTGTTATAGAAAAAAAAACTAATTTTATGACTGTGATAAATACACAATACACTGTCATATACAGTAACTAATATTATGACTGTGATATGTACACCATACACTGTCATATACACTAACTAATATTATGACTGTGACATATACACAATACACTGACATATACAGTAACTAATATTATGACTGTGACATATACACAATACACTGTCATATACAGTAACTAATATTATGACTGTGATATATCCGCAAACTACCGTCATATACAGTAGCTAATATTATGACTGTGATATGTACACAATACACTGTCATATACCGTATCTAATATTATGACTGTGATATATCCACAAACTACTGTCATATACAGTAACTATAATTATGACTGTGAAATATCCACAAACTACTCTCATATACAGTAACTAATATTATGACTGTGATATATCCGCAAGCTACTGTCATATACAGTAGCTAATATTATGACTGTAATATATACACAATACAATGTCATATACGGTAACTAATATTATGACTGTGACATATACACAATACACTGTCATATACAGTAGTTAATATTATGCCTGTGATATATAGACAATACACTGTCATATACAGTAGCTGATATTATGACTGTGACATATACACAATACACTGTCATATACAGTAGCTAATATTGTGACTGTGACATATTCACAATACACTGTCATATACAGTATCTAATATTATGACTGAGATATATTCACAAACTACTGTCATATACAGTAGCTAATATTATGACTGTGATATATACACAATACACTGTCATATACAGTAACTAATATTATGACTGTGATATATCCACAAACTACTGTCATATACAGTAACTAATATTATGACTGTGATATATCCACAAACTACTGTCATATACAGTAACTAATATCATGACTGTGATATATCCACAAACTACTGTCATATACGGTAGCTAATATTATGACTGTGATATATACACAAACTACTGTCATATACAGTTACTAATATTATGACTGTGATATATACACAAACTATTTCATATACAGTAGCTAATATTATGACTGTGATATGTACACAATACACTGTCATATACAGTTGCTAATATTATGACTGTGATATATCCACAAACTACTGTCATATACAGTAATTTATATTATGACTGTGATATATACACAATACACTGTCATATACAGTAACTAATATTATGACTGTGATATATCCACAAACTACTGTCATTTACAGTAGCTAATATTATGACTGTGATATATCCACAAACTACTGTCATATAAAGTAACTAATATTATGACTGTGACATATACACAATACACTGTCATATACAGTATCTAATATTATGACTGTGATATATCCACAAACTGTTGTCATATACAGTAGCTCATATTATGGCTGTGATATATACACAATACACTGTCATATACAGTAGCTAATTTTATGACTGTGACATATACACAATACACTGTCATATACAGTAACTAATATTATGACTGTGACATATACGCAATACACTGTCATATACAGTAACTAATATTATGACTCTGACATATACACAATACACTGTCATATACAGTAACTAATATAATGACTGTGACATATACACTATACACTGTCATATACAGTAAGTAATATTATGACTGTGACATATACACAATACACTGTCATATACAGTAACTAATATTACGACTGTGACATATACACAATACACTGTCATATACAGTAACTAATATTATGACTGTGACATATACACAATACACTGTCATATACAGTAGCTAATATTATGACTGACATACACAGAATATACTGTCATATATAGTATCTAATATTATGACTGTGATATATCCACAAACTACTGTCATATACAGTAACTAATATTATGACTGTGATATGTACACAATACACTGTTATATACAGTAACTAATATTATGACTGTGATATATCCATAGACTACAGTCATATACAGTAGTTAATATTATGACTGTGATATATACACAATACACTGTCATATACAGTATCTAATATTATGACTGTGATATATCCACAGACTTTTGTCATGTACAGTAGCTAATATTATGACTGTGATATGTACACAATACATTGTCATATACAGTAGCTAATATTATGACTGTGATATATCCACAAACTACTGTCATATACAGTAACTAATATTATGACTGTGATATATACACTATACACTGTATATACAGTAACTAATATTATGACTGTGATATATTGCACAAACTACTGTCATTTACAGTAGCTAATATTATGACTGTGATATATCCATAAACTACTGTCATATAAAGTAACTAATATTATGACTGTGACATATACACAATACACTGTCATATACAGTATCTAATATTATGACTGTGATATATCGACAAACTGTTGTCATATACAGTAGCTAATATTATGACTGTGATATATACACAATACACTGTCATATACAGTAGCTAATTTTATGACTGTGATAAATACACAATACACTGTCATATACAGTAACTAATATTATTACTGTGATATGTACACAATACAATGTCATATACAGTAACTAATATTATGAGTGTGACATATACACAATACACTGTCATATACAGTAACTAATATTATGACTGTGACATATACACAATACACTGTCATATACAGTAACTAATATTATGACTGTGATATATCCGCAAACTACTGTCATATACAGTAGCTAATATTATGACTGTGATATGTACACAATACACTGTCATATACAGTATCTAATATTATGACTGTGATATATCCACAAACTACTGTCATATACAGTAACTATAATTATGACTGTGATATATCTATAAACTACTGTCATATAAAGTAACTAATATTATGACTGTGACATATACACAATACACTGTCATATACAGTAACTAATATTATGACTGTGATATATCGACAAATTGTTGTCTTATACAGTAGCCAATATTATGACTGTGATATATACACAATACACTGTCATATACAGTAGCTAATTTTATGACTGTGATAAATACACAATACACTGTCATATACAGTAACTAATATTATGACTGTGATATGTACACAATACACTGTCATATACAGTAACTAATATTATGACTGTGACACTTACACAATACACTGTCATATACAGTAACTAATATTATGACTGTGACATATACACAATACACTGTCATATACAGTAACTAATATTATGACTGTGATATATCCGCAAACTACTGACATATACAGTAGCCAATATTATGACTGTGATATGTACACAATACACTGTCATATACAGTATCTAATATTATGACTGTGATATATCCACAAACTACTGTCATATACAGTAACTATAATTATGACTGTGATATATCCACAAACGACTCTCATATACAGTAACTAATATAATGACTGTGATATATCCGCAAACTACTGTCATATACAGTAGCTAATATTATGACTGTGATATATACACAATACACTTTGTCATATACCGTAACTAATATTATGACTGTAACATATACACAATACACTGTCATATACAGTAGCTAATATTATGACTGTGACATATACACAATACATTGTCATATACAGTAGCTAATTTTATGACTGTGATATATACACAATACATTGGCATATACAGTAGCTAATATTATGACTGTGATATATACACAATACATTGTCATATACAGTAGCTAAAATTATGACTGTGATACATACACAATACAGTGTCATATACAGTAACTAATATTACGACTGTGACATGTACACAATACACTGTCATATACAGTAACTAATATTATGACTGTGATATGTACACAATACACTGTCATATACAGTATCTAATATTATGACTGTGATATATCCACAAACTACTGTCATATACAGTAGCTAATATTATGACTGTGATATATACACAATACACTGTCATATACAGTAACTAATATTATGACTGTGATATGTACACAATACACTGTCATATACTGTAACTAATATTATCACTGTGACATATACACAATACACTGTCATATACAGTAGCTAATATTATGACTGTGATATATACACAATACAGTGTCATATTCAGTAACTAATATTATGGTTGTGATATATACACAATACAGTGTCATATACAGTAGCTAATATTATGACTGTGACATATACACAATACACTGTCATATACACTAGCTAATATTATGACTGACATATACAGAATACACTGTCATATACAGTATCTAATATTATGACTGTGATATATCCACAAACTACTGTCATATACAGTAACTAATATTATGACTGTGATATGTACACAATACATTGTCATATACAGTAACTAATATTATGACTGTGATATATCCACAGACTACTGTCATATACAGTAACTAATATTATGACTGTGAAATATACCCAATACACTGTCGTATACAGTATCTAAGATTATGACTGTGATATATCCACAAACTACTGTCGTATACAGTAGCTAATATTATGTCTGTGATATGTACACAATACACTGTCATATACAGCAGCTAATATTATGACTGTGATATATCCACAAACTACTGTCATATACAGTAACTAATATTATGACTGTGATATATACACAATACACTGTCATATACAGTTACTAATATTATGACTGTGATATATATGCACAAACTACTGTCATTTACAGTAGCTAATATTATGACTGTGATATATCCATAAACTACTGTTATAGAAAAAAAAACTAATATTATGGCTGTGATATATACACAATACACTGTCATATACAGTAGCTAATTTTATGACTGTGATAAATACACAATACACTGTCATATACAGTAACTAATATTATGACTGTGATATGTACACCATACACTGTCATATACACTAACTAATATTATGACTGTGACATATACACAATACACTGTCATATACAGTAAGTAATATTATGACTGTGACATATACACAATACACTGTCATATACAGTAACTAATATTATGACTGTGATATATACACAATACTGTCATATACAGTAACTAATATTATGACTGTGATATATACACAAACTACTGTCATATACAGTAGCTAATATTATGACTGTGATATATACACAATACACTGTCATATACAGTAACTAATATTATGACTGTGATGTATCCACAAACTAATGTCATATACAGTAGCTAATATTATGACTGTGATATATACACAATACAGTGTCATATACAGTAGCTAATATTATGACTGTGATATATACACAATACACTGTCATATACAGTAAGTAATATTATAACTGTGATATGTACACAATACACTGTCATATACAGTAACTAATATTTTGACTGTGACATATACACAAACTACTCTCATATACAGTAACTAATATTATGACTGTGATATATACCAATACAGTGTCATATTCAGTAACTAATATTATGACTGTGATATATCTACAAACTACTGTCATATACAGTAGTTAATATTATGACTGTGATATACACAACACAGTGTCATATACACTAACTAATATTATGACTGTGATATGTACACAATACACTGTCTTATACAGTAACTAATATTATGACTGTGATATATCCACGAAATACTGTCATATACAGTAACTAATATTATGACTGTGATATATACACTATACATTGTCATATACAGTAACTAATATAATGACTGTGATATGCACACAATACAGTGTCATATACAGTAACTAATATTATGACTGTGATATATACAGAATACAGTGTCGTATACAGTAACTAATGTTATGACTGTGATATATACACTATACATTGTCATTTACAGTAACTAATATTATGACTGTGATATGCACACAATACAGTGTCATATACAGTAACTAATATTATGACTGTGATATATACACAATACAGTGTCATATACAGTAACTAATATTATGACTGTGATATGCACACAATACAGTGTCATATACAGTAACTAATATTATGACTGTGATATATACACAAACTACTGTCATATACAGTAGCTAATATTATGACTGTGATATATCCACAAACTACTGTCATATACAGTAACTAATATTATGACTGTGATATATCCGCAAACTACTGTCATATACAGTAGCTAATATTATGACTGTGATGAATACACAATACACTGTCATATACAGTAGCTAATATTATGACTGTGATATATACACAATACACTGTCATATACAGTAGCTAATATTATGACTGTGACATATACATAATACGCTGTCATATACAGTAGCTAATATTGTGACTGTGGCATATACACAGTACACTGTCATATACAGTATCTAATATTATGACTGAGATATATCCACAAACTACTGTCATATACAGTAACTAATATTATGACTGTGATATATACACAATACACTGTCATATACAGTAACTTATATTATGACTGTGATATATACACAAACTACTGTCATATACAGTAGCTAATATTATGACTGTGATATATCCACAAACTACTGTCATATACGGTAACTAATATTGTGACTGTGATATATCCACAAACTACTGTCATATACGGTAGCTAATATTATGACTGTGATATGTACACAATACACTGTCATATACAGTAACTAATATTATGACTGTGATATATCCACAGACTACTGTCATATACAGTAACTAATATTATGACTGTGAAATATACACAATACACTGTCATATACAGTATCTAATATTATGACTGTGATATATCCACAAACTACTGTCATATACAGTAGCTAATATTATGACTGTGATATGTACACAATACACTGTCATTTACAGCAGCTAATATTATGACTGTGATATATCCACAAACTACTGTCATATACAGTAACTAATATTATGACTGTGATATATACACAATACACTGTCATATACAGTTACTAATATTATGACTGTGATATATATGCACAACCTACTGTCATTTACAGTAGCTAATATTATGTCTGTGATATATCAATAAACTACTGTCATAGAAAAAAAATAATATTATGACTGTGACATATACACAATACACTGTCATATACAGTATCTAATATTATGACTGTGATTTATCCACAAACTGTTGTCATATACAGTAGCTAATATTATGACTGTGATATATACACAATACACTGTCTTATACAGTAGCTAATTTTATGACTGTGATAAATACACAATACACTGTCATTTGCCGTAACTAATATTATGACTGTGATATGTACACAATACACTGTCATATACAGTAACTAATATTATGACTGTGACATATACACAATACACTGTCATATACAGTAACTAATATTATGACTGTGACATATACACAATACACTGTCATATACAGTAACTAATATTATGACTGTGATATATCCGCAAACTACTGTCATATACAGTAGCTAATATTATGACTGTGATATGTACACAATACACTGTCATATACAGTTTCTAATATTATGACTGTGATATATCCACAAACTACTGTCATATACAGTAACTATAATTATGACTGTGAAATATCCACAAACTACTCTCATATACAGTAACTAATATTATGACTGTGATATATCCGCAAACTACTGTCATATACAGTAGCTAATATTATGACTGTGATATATACACAGTACACTGTCATATACCGTAACTAATATTATGACTGTGACATATACACTGTCATATACAGTAGTTAATATTATGCCTGTGATATATAGACAATACACTGTCATATACAGTAGCTAATATTATGACTGTGACATATACACAATACACTGTCATATACAGTAGCTAATATTGTGACTGTGACATATTCACAATACACTGTCATATACAGTATCTAATATTATGACTGAGATATATTCACAAACTACTGTCGTATACAGTAGCTAATATTATGACTGTGATATATACACAATACACTGTCATATACAGTAACTAATATTATGACTGTGATATATACACAAACTACTGTCATATACAGTAACTAATATTACGACTGTGATATATCCACAAACTACTGTCATATACAGTAACTAATATCATGACTGTGATATATCCACAAACTACTGTCATATACAGTAGCTAATATTATGACTGTGATATATACACAATACATTGTCATATACAGTAGCTAAAATTATGACTGTGATACATACACAATACAGTGTCATATACAGTAACTAATATTACGACTGTGACATGTACACAATACACTGTCATATACAGTAACTAATATTATGACTGTGATATGTACACAATACACTGTCATATACAGTATCTAATATTATGACTGTGATATATCCACAAACTACTGTCATATACAGTAGCTAATATTATGACTGTGATATATACACAATACACTGTCATATACAGTAACTAATATTATGACTGTGATATGTACACAATACACTGTCATATACAGTAACTAATATTATGACTGTGACATATACACAATACACTGTCATATACAGTAGCTAATATTATGACTGTGATATATACACAATACAGTGTCATATTCAGTAACTAATATTATGGTTGTGATATATACACAATACAGTGTCATATACAGTAGCTAATATTATGACTGTGACATATACACAATACACTGTCATATACACTAGCTAATATTATGACTGACATATACAGAATACACTGTCATATACAGTATCTAATATTATGACTGTGATATATCCACAAACTACTGTCATATACAGTAACTAATATTATGACTGTGATATGTACACAATACATTGTCATATACAGTAACTAATATTATGACTGTGATATATCCACAGACTACTGTCATATACAGTAACTAATATTTGGACTGTGAGATATACACAATACACTGTCGTATACAGTATCTAAGATTATGACTGTGATATTTCCACAAACTACTGTCGTATACAGTAGCTAATATTATGACTGTGATATGTACACAATACACTGTCATATACAGCAGCTAATATTATGACTGTGATATATCCACAAACTACTGTCATATACAGTAACTAATATTATGACTGTGATATATACACAATACACTGTCATATACAGTTACTAATATTATGACTGTGATATATATGCACAAACTACTGTCATTTACAGTAGCTAATATTATGACTGTGATATATCCATAAACTACTGTTATAGAAAAAAAACTAATTTTATGACTGTGATAAATACACAATACACTGTCATATACAGTAACTAATATTATGACTGTGATATGTACACCATACACTGTCATATACACTAACTAATATTATGACTGTGACATATACACAATACACTGTCATATACAGTAACTAATATTATGACTGTGACATATACACATTACACTGTCATATACAGTAACTAATATTATGACTGTGATATATCCGCAAACTACCGTCATATACAGTAGCTAATATTATGACTGTGATATGTACACAATACACTGTCATATACCGTATCTAATATTATGACTGTGATATATCCACAAACTACTGTCATATACAGTAACTATAATTATGACTGTGAAATATCCACAAACTACTCTCATATACAGTAACTAATATTATGACTGTGATATATCCGCAAGCTACTGTCATATACAGTAGCTAATATTATGACTGTAATATATACACAATACAATGTCATATACTGTAACTAATATTATGACTGTGACATATACACAATACACTGTCATATACAGTAGTTAATATTATGCCTGTGATATATAGACAATACACTGTCATATACAGTAGCTGATATTATGACTGTGACATATACACAATACACTGTCATATACAGTAGCTAATATTGTGACTGTGACATATTCACAATACACTGTCATATACAGTATCTAATATTATGACTGAGATATATTCACAAACTACTGTCATATACAGTAGCTAATATTATGACTGTGATATATACACAATACACTGTCATATACAGTAACTAATATTATGACTGTGATATATCCACAAACTACTGTCATATACAGTAACTAATATTATGACTGTGATATATCCACAAACTACTGTCATATACAGTAACTAATATCATGACTGTGATATATCCACAAACTACTGTCATATACGGTAGCTAATATTATGACTGTGATATATACACAAACTACTGTCATATACAGTTACTAATATTATGACTGTCATATATACACAAACTATTTCATATACAGTAGCTAATATTATGACTGTGATATGTACACAATACACTGTCATATACAGTTGCTAATATTATGACTGTGATATATCCACAAACTACTGTCATATACAGTAATTTATATTATGACTGTGATATATACACAATACACTGTCATATACAGTAACTAATATTATGACTGTGATATATCCACAAACTACTGTCATTTACAGTAGCTAATATTATGACTGTGATATATCCACAAACTACTGTCATATAAAGTAACTAATATTATGACTGTGACATATACACAATACACTGTCATATACAGTATCTAATATTATGACTGTGATATATCCACAAACTGTTGTCATATACAGTAGCTCATATTATGGCTGTGATATATACACAATACACTGTCATATACAGTAGCTAATTTTATGACTGTGACATATACACAATACACTGTCATATACAGTAACTAATATTATGACTGTGACATATACGCAATACACTGTCATATACAGTAACTAATATTATGACTCTGACATATACACAATACACTGTCATATACAGTAACTAATATAATGACTGTGACATATACACTATACACTGTCATATACAGTAAGTAATATTATGACTGTGACATATACACAATACACTGTCATATACAGTAACTAATATTACGACTGTGACATATACACAATACACTGTCATATACAGTAACTAATATTATGACTGTGACATATACACAATACACTGTCATATACAGTAGCTAATATTATGACTGACATATACAGAATATACTGTCATATATAGTATCTAATATTATGACTGTGATATATCCACAAACTACTGTCATATACAGTAACTAATATTATGACTGTGATATGTACACAATACACTGTCATATACAGTAACTAATATTATGACTGTGATATATCCATAGACTACTGTCATATACAGTAGTTAATATTATGACTGTGATATATACACAATACACTGTCATATACAGTATCTAATATTATGACTGTGATATATCCACAAACTTTTGTCATGTACAGTAGCTAATATTATGACTGTGATATGTACACAATACATTGTCATATACAGTAGGTAATATTATGACTGTGATATATCCACAAACTACTGTCATATACAGTAACTAATATTATGACTGTGATATATACACTATACACTGTATATACAGTAACTAATATTATGACTGTGATATATTGCACAAACTACTGTCATTTACAGTAGCTAATATTATGACTGTGATATATCCATAAACTACTGTCATATAAAGTAACTAATATTATGACTGTGACATATACACAATACACTGTCATATACAGTATCTAATATTATGACTGTGATATATCGACAAACTGTTGTCATATACAGTAGCTAATATTATGACTGTGATATATACACAATACACTGTCATATACAGTAGCTAATTTTATGACTGTGATAAATACACAATACACTGTCATATACAGTAACTAATATTATTACTGTGATATGTACACAATACAATGTCATATACAGTAACTAATATTATGAGTGTGACATATACACAATACACTGTCATATACAGTAACTAATATTATGACTGTGACATATACACAATACACTGTCATATACAGTAACTAATATTATGACTGTGATATATCCGCAAACTACTGTCATATACAGTAGCTAATATTATGACTGTGATATGTACACAATACACTGTCATATACAGTATCTAATATTATGACTGTGATATATCCACAAACTACTGTCATATACAGTAACTATAATTATGACTGTGATATATCTATAAACTACTGTCATATAAAGTAACTAATATTATGACTGTGACATATACACAATACACTGTCATATACAGTAACTAATATTATGACTGTGATATATCGACAAATTGTTGTCTTATACAGTAGCCAATATTATGACTGTGATATATACACAATACACTGTCATATACAGTAGCTAATTTTATGACTGTGATAAATACACAATACACTGTCATATACAGTAACTAATATTATGACTGTGATATGTACACAATACACTGTCATATACAGTAACTAATATTATGACTGTGACATATACACAATACACTGTCATATACAGTAACTAATATTATGACTGTGACATATACACAATACACTGTCATATACAGTAACTAATATTATGACTGTGATATATCCGCAAACTACTGACATATACAGTAGCCAATATTATGACTGTGATATGTACACAATACACTGTCATATACAGTATCTAATATTATGACTGTGATATATCCACAAACTACTGTCATATACAGTAACTATAATTATGACTGTGATATATCCACAAACGACTCTCATATACAGTAACTAATATAATGACTGTGATATATCCGCAAACTACTGTCATATACAGTAGCTAATATTATGACTGTGATATATACACAATACACTTTGTCATATACCGTAACTAATATTATGACTGTAACATATACACAATACACTGTCATATACAGTAGCTAATATTATGATTGTGACATATACACAATACATTGTCATATACAGTAGCTAATTTTATGACTGTGATATATACACAATACATTGGCATATACAGTAGCTAATATTATGACTGTGATATATACACAATACATTGTCATATACAGTAGCTAAAATTATGACTGTGATACATACACAATACAGTGTCATATACAGTAACTAATATTACGACTGTGACATGTACACAATACACTGTCATATACAGTAACTAATATTATGACTGTGATATGTACACAATACACTGTCATATACAGTATCTAATATTATGACTGTGATATATCCACAAACTACTGTCATATACAGTAGATAATATTATGACTGTGATATATACACAATACACTGTCATATACAGTAACTAATATTATGACTGTGATATGTACACAATACACTGTCATATACAGTAACTAATATTATCACTGTGACATATACACAATACACTGTCATATACAGTAGCTAATATTATGACTGTGATATATACACAATACAGTGTCATATTCAGTAACTAATATTATGGTTGTGATATATACACAATACAGTGTCATATACAGTAGCTAATATTATGACTGTGACATATACACAATACACTGTCATATACACTAGCTAATATTATGACTGACATATACAGAATACACTGTCATATACAGTATCTAATATTATGACTGTGATATATCCACAAACTACTGTCATATACAGTAACTAATATTATGACTGTGATATGTACACAATACATTGTCATATACAGTAACTAATATTATGACTGTGATATATCCACAGACTACTGTCATATACAGTAACTAATATTATGACTGTGAAATATACCCAATACACTGTCGTATACAGTATCTAAGATTATGACTGTGATATATCCACAAACTACTGTCGTATACAGTAGCTAATATTATGTCTGTGATATGTACACAATACACTGTCATATACAGCAGCTAATATTATGACTGTGATATATCCACAAACTACTGTCATATACAGTAACTAATATTATGACTGTGATATATACACAATACACTGTCATATACAGTTACTAATATTATGACTGTGATATATATGCACAAACTACTGTCATTTACAGTAGCTAATATTATGACTGTGATATATCCATAAACTACTGTTATAGAAAAAAAACTAATATTATGGCTGTGATATATACACAATACACTGTCATATACAGTAGCTAATTTTATGACTGTGATAAATACACAATACACTGTCATATACAGTAACTAATATTATGACTGTGATATGTACACCATACACTGTCATATACACTAACTAATATTATGACTGTGACATATACACAATACACTGTCATATACAGTAAGTAATATTATGACTGTGACATATACACAATACACTGTCATATACAGTAACTAATATTATGACTGTGATATATCCGCAAACTACCGTCATATACAGTAGCTAATATTATGACTGTGATATGTACACAATACACTGTCATATACCGTATCTAATATTATGACTGTGATATATCCACAAACTACTGTCATATACAGTAACTATAATTATGACTGTGAAATATCCACAAACTACTCTCATATACAGTAACTAATATTATGACTGTGATATATCCGCAAGCTACTGTCATATACAGTAGCTAATATTATGACTGTAATATATACACAATACAATGTCATATACGGTAACTAATATTATGACTGTGACATATACACAATACACTGTCATATACAGTAGTTAATATTATGCCTGTGATATATAGACAATACACTGTCATATACAGTAGCTGATATTATGACTGTGACATATACACAATACACTGTCATATACAGTAGCTAATATTGTGACTGTGACATATTCACAATACACTGTCATATACAGTATCTAATATTATGACTGAGATATATTCACAAACTACTGTCATATACAGTAGCTAATATTATGACTGTGATATATACACAATACACTGTCATATACAGTAACTAATATTATGACTGTGATATATCCACAAACTACTGTCATATACAGTAACTAATATTATGACTGTGATATATCCACAAACTACTGTCATATACAGTAACTAATATCATGACTGTGATATATCCACAAACTACTGTCATATACGGTAGCTAATATTATGACTGTGATATATACACAAACTACTGTCATATACAGTTACTAATATTATGACTGTGATATATACACAAACTATTTCATATACAGTAGCTAATATTATGACTGTGATATGTACACAATACACTGTCATATACAGTTGCTAATATTATGACTGTGATATATCCACAAACTACTGTCATATACAGTAATTTATATTATGACTGTGATATATACACAATACACTGTCATATACAGTAACTAATATTATGACTGTGATATATCCACAAACTACTGTCATTTACAGTAGCTAATATTATGACTGTGATATATCCACAAACTACTGTCATATAAAGTAACTAATATTATGACTGTGACATATACACAATACACTGTCATATACAGTATCTAATATTATGACTGTGATATATCCACAAACTGTTGTCATATACAGTAGCTCATATTATGGCTGTGATATATACACAATACACTGTCATATACAGTAGCTAATTTTATGACTGTGACATATACACAATACACTGTCATATACAGTAACTAATATTATGACTGTGACATATACGCAATACACTGTCATATACAGTAACTAATATTATGACGCTGACATATACACAATACACTGTCATATACAGTAACTAATATAATGACTGTGACATATACACTATACACTGTCATATACAGTAAGTAATATTATGACTGTGACATATACACAATACACTGTCATATACAGTAACTAATATTACGACTGTGACATATACACAATACACTGTCATATACAGTAACTAATATTATGACTGTGACATATACACAATACACTGTCATATACAGTAGCTAATATTATGACTGACATATACAGAATATACTGTCATATATAGTATCTAATATTATGACTGTGATATATCCACAAACTACTGTCATATACAGTAACTAATATTATGACTGTGATATGTACACAATACACTGTCATATACAGTAACTAATATTATGACTGTGATATATCCATAGACTACTGTCATATACAGTAGTTAATATTATGACTGTGATATATACACAATACACTGTCATATACAGTATCTAATATTATGACTGTGATATATCCACAAACTTTTGTCATGTACAGTAGCTAATATTATGACTGTGATATGTACACAATACATTGTCATATACAGTAGCTAATACTATGACTGTGATATATCCACAAACTACTGTCATATACAGTAACTAATATTATGACTGTGATATATACACTATACACTGTATATACAGTAACTAATATTATGACTGTGATATATTGCACAAACTACTGTCATTTACAGTAGCTAATATTATGACTGTGATATATCCATAAACTACTGTCATATAAAGTAACTAATATTATGACTGTGACATATACACAATACACTGTCATATACAGTATCTAATATTATGACTGTGATATATCGACAAACTGTTGTCATATACAGTAGCTAATATTATGACTGTGATATATACACAATACACTGTCATATACAGTAGCTAATTTTATGACTGTGATAAATACACAATACACTGTCATATACAGTAACTAATATTATGACTGTGATATGTACACAATACAATGTCATATACAGTAACTAATATTATGACTGTGATATATACACAATACACTGTCATATACAGTAAGTAATATTATAACTGTGATATGTACACAATACACTGTCATATACAGTAGCTAATATTATGACTGACATATACAGAATATACTGTCATATACAGTATCTAATATTATGACTGTGATATATCCACAAACTACTGTCATATACAGTAACTAATATTATGACTGTGACATATACACAATACACTGTCATATACAGTAACTAATATTATGACTGTGACATATACACAATACACCGTCATATACAGTAACTAATATTATGACTGTGACATATACACAATACACTGTCATATACAGTAGCTAATATTATGACTGTGATATATACACAATACACTGTCATATACAGTAACTAATATTATGACTGTGATGTATCCACAAACTAATGTCATATACAGTAGCTAATATTATGACTGTGATATATACACAATATAGTGTCATATACAGTAGCTAATATTATGACTGTGATATATACACAATACACCGTCAAATACAGTAACTAATATTATGACTGTGACATATACACAATACACTGTCATATACAGTAAGTAATATTATGACTGTGACATATACACAGTACTCTGTCATATACAGTAACTAATATTATGACTGTGATATATACACAATACACTGTCATATACAGTAGCTAATATTATGACTGACATATACAGAATATACTGTCATATACAGTATCTAATATTATGACTGTGATATATCCACAAACTACTGTCATATACAGTAACTAATATTATGACTGTGATATGTACACAATACACTGTCATATACAGTAACTAATATTATGACTGTGACATATACACAATACACTGTCATATACAGTAAGTAATATTATGACTGTGACATATACACAATACACTGTCATATACAGTAAGTAATATTATGACTGTGACATATACACAGTACTCTGTCATATACAGTAACTAATATTACGACTGTGACATATACACAATACACTGTCATATACAGTAACTAATATTATGACTGTGATATATACACAATACACTGTCATATACAGTAGCTAATATTATGACTGACATATACAGAATATACTGTCATATACAGTAACTAATATTACGACTGTGACATATACACAATACACTGTCATATACAGTAACTAATATTATGACTGTGACATATACACAATACACTGTCATATACAGTAAGTAATATTATGACTGTGACATATACACAATACACCGTCATATACAGTAACTAATATTATGACTGTGACATATACACAATACACTGTCATATACAGTAAGTAATATTATGACTGTGACATATACACAGTACTCTGTCATATACAGTAACTAATATTACGACTGTGATATATACACAATACACTGTCATATACAGTAACTAATATTATGACTGTGACATATACACAATACACCGTCATATACAGTAACTAATATTATGACTGTGACATATACACAATACACTGTCATATACAGTAAGTAATATTATGACTGTGACATATACACAGTACTCTGTCATATACAGTAACTAATATTACGACTGTGACATATACACAATACACTGTCATATACAGTAACTAATATTATGACTGTGATATATACACAATACACTGTCATATACAGTAGCTAATATTATGACTGACATATACAGAATATACTGTCATATACAGTATCTAATATTATGACTGTGATATATCCACAAACTACTGTCATATACAGTAACTAATATTGTGACTGTGATATGTACACAATACACTGTCATATACAGTAACTAATATTATGACTGTGATATATACACAATACTGTAATACAGTAACTAATATTATGACTGTGATATATACACAAACTACTGTCATATACAGTAGCTAATATTATGACTGTGATATATACACAATACACTGTCATATACAGTAACTAATATTATGACTGTGATGTATCCACAAACTAATGTCATATACAGTAGCTAATATTATGACTGTGATATATACACAATACAGTGTCATATACAGTAGCTAATATTATGACTGTGATATATACACAATACACTGTCATATACAGTAAGTAATATTATAACTGTGATATCTACACAATACACTGTCATATACAGTAACTAATATTTTGACTGTGACATATACACAAACTACTCTCATATACAGTAACTAATATTATGACTGTGATATATACCAATACAGTGTCATATTCAGTAACTAATATTAAGACTGTGATATATCCACAAACTACTGTCATATACAGTAGTTAATATTATGACTGTGATATACACAACACAGTGTCATATACACTAACTAATATTATGACTGTGATATGTACACAATACACTGTCTTATACAGTAACTAATATTATGACTGTGATATATCCACGAAATACTGTCATATACAGTAACTAATATTATGACTGTGATATATACACTATACATTGTCATATACAGTAACTAATATAATGACTGTGATATGCACACAATACAGTGTCATATACAGTAACTAATATTATGACTGTGATATATACAGAATACAGTGTCGTATACAGTAACTAATGTTATGACTGTGATATATACACTATACATTGTCATTTACAGTAACTAATATTATGACTGTGATATGCACACAATACAGTGTCATATACAGTAACTAATATTATGACTGTGATATATACACAATACAGTGTCATATACAGTAACTAATATTATGACTGTGATATGCACACAATACAGTGTCATATACAGTAACTAATATTATGACTGTGATATATACACAAACTACTGTCATATACAGTAGCTAATATTATGACTGTGATACATCCACAAACTACTGTCATATACAGTAACTAATATTATGACTGTGATATATCCGCAAACTACTGTCATATACAGTAGCTAATATTATGACTGTGATGAATACACAATACACTGTCATATACAGTAGCTAATATTATGACTGTGATATATACACAATACACTGTCATATACAGTAGCTAATATTATGACTGTGACATATACATAATACGCTGTCATATACAGTAGCTAATATTGTGACTGTGGCATATACACAGTACACTGTCATATACAGTATCTAATATTATGACTGAGATATATCCACAAACTACTGTCATATACAGTAACTAATATTATGACTGTGATATATACACAATACACTGTCATATACAGTAACTTATATTATGACTGTGATATATACACAAACTACTGTCATATACAGTAGCTAATATTATGACTGTGATATATCCACAAACTACTGTCATATACGGTAACTAATATTGTGACTGTGATATATCCACAAACTACTGTCATATACGGTAGCTAATATTATGACTGTGATATGTACACAATACACTGTCATATACAGTAACTAATATTATGACTGTGATATATCCACAGACTACTGTCATATACAGTAACTAATATTATGACTGTGAAATATACACAATACACTGTCATATACAGTATCTAATATTATGACTGTGATATATCCACAAACTACTGTCATATACAGTAGCTAATATTATGACTGTGATATGTACACAATACACTGTCATTTACAGCAGCTAATGTTATGACTGTGATATATCCACAAACTACTGTCATATACAGTAACTAATATTATGACTGTGATATATACACAATACACTGTCATATACAGTTACTAATATTATGACTGTGATATATATGCACAAACTACTGTCATTTACAGTAGCTAATATTATGTCTGTGATATATCAATAAACTACTGTCATAGAAAAAAAATAATATTATGACTGTGACATATACACAATACACTGTCATATACAGTATCTAATATTATGACTGTGATTTATCCACAAACTGTTGTCATATACAGTAGCTAATATTATGACTGTGATATATACACAATACACTGTCTTATACAGTAGCTAATTTTATGACTGTGATAAATACACAATACACTGTCATTTGCCGTAACTAATATTATGACTGTGATATGTACACAATACACTGTCATATACAGTAACTAATATTATGACTGTGACATATACACAATACACTGTCATATACAGTAACTAATATTATGACTGTGACATATACACAATACACTGTCATATACAGTAACTAATATTATGACTGTGATATATCCGCAAACTACTGTCATATACAGTAGCTAATATTATGACTGTGATATGTACACAATACACTGTCATATACAGTTTCTAATATTATGACTGTGATATATCCACAAACTACTGTCATATACAGTAACTATAATTATGACTGTGAAATATCCACAAACTACTCTCATATACAGTAACTAATATTATGACTGTGATATATCCGCAAACTACTGTCATATACAGTAGCTAATATTATGACTGTGATATATACACAGTACACTGTCATATACCGTAACTAATATTATGACTGTGACATATACACAATACACTGTCATATACAGTAGTTAATATTATGCCTGTGATATATAGACAATACACTGTCATATACAGTAGCTAATATTATGACTGTGACATATACACAATACACTGTCATATACAGTAGCTAATATTGTGACTGTGACATATTCACAATACACTGTCATATACAGTATCTAATATTATGACTGAGATATATTCACAAACTACTGTCGTATACAGTAGCTAATATTATGACTGTGATATATACACAATACACTGTCATATACAGTAACTAATATTATGACTGTGATATATACACAAACTACTGTCATATACAGTAACTAATATTACGACTGTGATATATCCACAAACTACTGTCATATACAGTAACTAATATCATGAATGTGATATATCCACAAACTACTGTCATATACGGTAGCTAATATTATGACTGTGATATATACACAAACTACTGTCATATACAGTAGCTAATATTATTACTGTGATATATACACAAACTACTGTCATATACAGTTACTAATATTATGACTGTGATATATACACAAACTACGGTCATATACAGTAGCTAATATTGTGACTGTGATATGTACACAATACACTGTCATTTACAGCAGCTAATATTATGACTGTGATATATCCACAAACTACTGTCATATACAGTAACTAATATTATGACTGTGATATATACACAATACACTGTCATATACAGTTACTAATATTATGACTGTGATATATATGCACAAACTACTGTCATTTACAGTAGCTAATATTATGTCTGTGATATATCCATAAACTACTGTCATAGAAAAAAAATAATATTATGACTGTGACATATACACAATACACTGTCATATACAGTATCTAATATTATGACTGTGATATATCCACAAACTGTTGTCATATACAGTAGCTAATATTATGACTGTGATATATACACAATACACTGTCTTATACACTAGCTAATTTTATGACTGTGATAAATACACAATACACTGTCATTTGCAGTAACTAATATTATGACTGTGATATGTACACAATACACTGTCATATACAGTAACTAATATTATGACTGTGACATATACACAATACACTGTCATATACAGTAACTAATATTATGACTGTGACATATACACAATACACTGTCATATACAGTAACTAATATTATGACTGTGATATATCCGCAAACTACTGTCATATACAGTAGCTAATATTATGACTGTGATATATGCACAAACTACTGTCATATACAGTAACTATAATTATGACTGTGAAATATCCACAAACTACTCTCATATACAGTAACTAATATTATGACTGTGACATATACACAATACACTGTCATATACAGTAGTTAATATTATGCCTGTGATATATAGACAATACACTGTCATATACAGTAGCTAATATTATGACTGTGACATATACACAATACACTGTCATATACAGTAGCTAATATTGTGACTGTGACATATTCACAATACACTGTCATATACAGTATCTAATATTATGACTGAGATATATTCACAAACTACTGTCATATACAGTAGCTAATATTATGACTGTGATATATACACAATACACTGTCATATACAGTAACTAATATTATGACTGTGATATATACACAAACTACTGTCATATACAGTAACTAATATTACGACTGTGATATATCCACAAACTACTGTCATATACAGTAACTAATATCATGACTGTGATATATCCACAAACTACTGTCATATACGGTAGCTAATATTATGACTGTGATATATACACAAACTACTGTCATATACAGTAGCTAATATTATTACTGTGATATATACACAAACTACTGTCATATACAGTTACTAATATTATGACTGTGATATATACACAAACTACTGTCATATACAGTAGCTAATATTGTGACTGTGATATGTACACAATACACTGTCATATACAGTTGCTAATATTATGACTGTGATATATCCACAAACTACTGTTATATACAGTAACTAATATTATGACTGTGATATATACACAATACACTGTCATATACAGTAACTAATATTATGAAGGTGATATATCCACAGACTACTGTCATTTACAGTAGCTAATATTATGACTGTGATATATCCACAAACTACTGTCATATAAAGTAACTAATATTATGACTGTGACATATACACAATACACTGTCATATACAGTATCTAATATTATGACTGTGATATATCCACAAACTGTTGTCATATACAGTAGCTCATATTATGACTGTGATAAATACACAATACACTGTCATATACAGTAACTAATATTATATATATATGTCGTCCTCCGTGGACTGGTGGTAACGTGCTAGCCTCTAGTTCCCAAGGTCGCGGGTTCAAACCCGGCGGAGGGCGATGTATTTTTTCGGGCGTAAAAATCGTTAGCACGGCTTCCTTCGGAAGGGAAGTAAAGCTTGTGGTCCCGTGTCGTAGATTTACGGCACGTAAAAGAACCTCAAGCCTGATAAAGAGGCCTCTGAGCAAAATTACAGGTGTTTCACGCCCAATATAGAATGGGACGCTAAGAACCATAGTAGTTAAGGAGCGTCCATAAATAAAACTCAATTTATTTATTTACTAATATTATGACTGTGACATATACGCAATACACTGTCATATACAGTAACTAATATTATGACTGTGACATATACACAATACACCGTCATATACTGTAACTAATATTATGACTGTGACATATACACAATACACTGTCATATACAGTAAGTAATATTATGACTGTGACATATACACAATACTCTGTCATATACAGTAACTAATATTACGACTGTGACATATACACAATACACTGTCATATACAGTAACTATTATTATGACTGTGACATATACACAATACACTGTCATATACAGTAGCTAATATTATGACTGACATATACAGAATATACTGTCATATACAGTATCTAATATTATGACTGTGATATATCCACAAACTACTGTCATATACAGTAACTAATATTATGACTGTGATATGTACACAATACACTGTCATATACAGTAACTATTATTATGACTGTGATATATACACAATACTGTCATATACAGTAACTAATATTATGACTGTGATAATTACACAATACACTGTCATATACAGTAACTAATATTATGACTGTGATATATCCACAAACTAATGTCATATACAGTAGCTAATATTATGACTGTGATACATACACAATACAGTGTCATATACAGTAACTAATATTATGACTGTGACATATACACAATATACTGTCATATACAGTAACTAATATTATGACTGTGACATATACACAATATACTGTCATATACAGTAACTAATATTATGACTGTGATATGTACACAATACACTGTCATATACAGAAACTAATATTATGACCGTGATATGTACATAATACATTGTTATATACAGTAGCTAATATTATGACTGTGATATATACATAATACACTGTCATATACAGTAAGTAATATTATGACTGTGATATGTACACAATACACTGTCATATACAGTAACTAATATTTTGACTGTGACATATACACAAACAACTCTCATATACAGTAACTAATATTATGACTGTGATATATACCAATACAGTGTCATATTCAGTAACTAATATTATGACTGTGAGATATACACAATACAGTGTCATATACTGTATCTAATATTATGACTGTGATATATCCACAAACTACTGTCATATACAGTAGTTAATATTATGACTGTGATATATACACAATACAGTGTCATATACAGTAACTAATATTATGACTGACATATACACAATACACTGTCATATACAGTATCTAATCTTATGACTGATATATCCACAAACTACTGTCATATACACTAACTAATATTATGACTGTGATATGTACACAATACACTGTCTTATACAGTAACTAATATTATGACTGTGATATATCCACGAACTACTGTCATATACAGTAACTAATATTATGACTGTGATATATACACTATACATTGTCATATACAGTAACTAATATAATGACTGTGATACGCACACAATACAGTGTCATATACAGTAACTAATATTATGACTGTGATATATACAGAATACAGTGTCGCATACAGTAACTAATGTTATGACTGTGATATATACACTATACATTGTCATTTACAGTAACTAATATTATGACTGTGATATGCACACAATACAGTGTCATATACAGTAACTAACATTATGACTGTGATATATACACAATACAGTGTCATATACAGTAACTAATATTATGACTGTGATATGCACACAATACAGTGACATATACAGTAACTAATATTATGACTGTGATATATACACAAACTACTGTCATATACAGTAGCTAGTATTATGACTGTGATATATACACAATACACTGTCATATACAGTAACTAATATTATGACTGTGATATATCCACAAACTAATGTCATATACAGTAGCTAATATTATGACTGTGATATATACACAATACAGTGTCATATACAGTAACTAATATTATGACTGTGATATGTACACAATACAGTGTCATATACAGTAACTAATATAATGACTGTGACATATACACAATACACTGTCATATACAGTAGCTAATATTATGACTGACATATACACAATACACTGTCATATACAGTATCTAATATTATGACTGTGATATATCCACAAACTACTGTCATATACACTAACTAATATTATGACTCTGATATGTACACAATACACTGTCATATACAGTAACTAATATTATGACTGTGATATATCCACAAACCATTGTCATATACAGTAGCTAATATTATGACTGTGATATATACACAATACACTGTCATATACAGTAGCTAATATTATGACTGTGATATATCCACAAAGTACTGTCATATACAGTAGCTAATATTATGACTGTGATATGTACACAATACACTGTCATATACAGTATCTAATATTATGACTGTGATATATCTACAAACTACTGTCATATACAGTAACTAATATTATGACTGTGATATATCCACAAACTACTGTCATATACAATAACTAATATTATGACTGTGATATATCCGCAAACTACTGTCATATACAGTAGCTAATGTTATGAATGTGATATATACACTATACATTGTCATATACAGTAACTAATATTATGACTGTGATATGCACACAATACAGTGTCATATACAGTATCTAATATTATGAGTGTGATATATACACAATACAGTGTCATATGCAGTAGCTAATTTTATGACTGTGATATATACACAATACAGTGTCATATACAGTAGCTAATATTATGACTGTGATTTATACACAATACATTGTCATATACAGTAGCTAATTTTATGACTGTGATATATACACAATACATTGTCATATGGAGTAGCTAATATTATGACTGTGATATATACACAATACATTGTCATATACAGTAGCTAATATTATGACTGTGATACATACACAATACAGTGTCATATACAGTAACTAATATTACGACTGTGACATGTACACAATACACTGTCATATACAGTAACTAATATTATGACTGTGATATGTACACAATACACTGTCATATACAGTATCTAATATTATGACTGTGATATATCCACAAACTACTGTCATATACAGTAGCTAATATTATGACTGTGATATATACACAATACACTGTCATATACAGTAAGTAATATTATGACTGTGATATATACACAATACACTGTCATATACAGTTACTAATATTATGACTGTGATATATATGCACAAACTACTGTCATTTACAGTAGCTAATATTATGTCTGTGATATATCCATAAACTACTGTCATAGAAAAAAAAATAATATTATGACTGTGACATATACACAATACACTGTCATATACAGTATCTAATATTATGACTTTGATATATCCACAAACTGTTGTCATATACAGTAGCTAATATTATGACTGTGATATGTACACAATACACTGTCATATACAGTAACTAATATTATTACTGTGACATATACACAATACACTGTCATATACAGTAACTAATATTATGACTGTGACATATACACAATACACCGTCATATACAGTAACTAATATTATGACTGTGATATATCCGCAAACTACTGTCATATACAGTAGCTAATATTATGACTGTGATATGTACACAATACACTGTCATATACAGTTTCTAATATTGTGACTGTGATATATCCACAAACTACTGTCATATACAGTAACTATAATTATGACTGTGAAATATCCACAAATTACTCTCATATACAGTAACTAATATTATGATTGTGATATATCCGCAAACAACTGTCATATACAGTAGCTAATATTATGACTGTGATATATACACAGTACACTGTCATATACCGTAACTAATATTATGACTGTGACATATACACAATACACCGTCATATACAGTAGTTAATATTATGCCTGTGATATATAGACAATACACTGTCATTTACAGTAGCTAATATTATGACTGTGACATATACACAATACACTGTCATATACAGTAACTAATATTACGACTGTGATATATCCACAAACTACTGTCATATACAGTAACTAATATCATGACTGTGATATATCCACAAACTACTGTCATATACGGTAGCTAATATTATGACTGTGATATATACACAAACTACTGTCATATACAGTAGCTAATATTATTACTGTGATATATACACAAACTACTGTCATATACAGTAGCTAATATTGTGACTGTGATATGTACACAATACACTGTCATATACAGTTGCTAATATTATGACTGTGATATATCCACAAACTACTGTTATATACAGTAACTAATATTATGACAGTGATATATACACAATACACTGTCATATACAGTAACTAATATTATGAAGGCGATATATCCACAGACTACTGTCATTTACAGTAGCTAATATTATGACTGTGATATATCCACAAACTACTGTCATATAAAGTAACTAATATTATGACTGTGACATATACACAATACACTGCCATATACAGTATCTAATATTATGACTGTGATATATCCACAAACTGTTGTCATATACAGTAGCTCATATTATGACTGTGATAAATACACAATACACTGTCATATACAGTAACTAATATTATATATATATGTCGTCCTCCGTGGACTGGTGGTACCGTGCTAGCCTCTAGTTCCCAAGGTCGCGGGTTCAAACCCGGCGGAGGGCGATGTATTTTTTCGGGCGTAAAAATCGTTAGCACGACTTCCTTCGGAAGGTAAGTAAAGCCTTTGGTCCCGTGTCGTAGATTTACGGCACGTAAAAGATCCTCAAGCCTGATAAAGAGGCCTCTGAGCAAAATTACAGGTGTTTCACGCCCAATATAGAATGGGACGCTAAGAACCATAGTAGTTAAAGAGCGTCCATAAATAAAACTCAATTTATTTATTTACTAATATTATACTGTGACATATACGCAATACACTGTCATATACAGTAACTAATATTATGACTGTGACATATACACAATACACCGTCATATACAGTAACTAATATTATGACTGTGACATATACACAATACACTGTCATATACAGTAAGTAATATTATGACTGTGACATATACACAATACTCTGTCATATACAGTAACTAATATTACGACTGTGACATATACACAATATACTGTCATATACAGTAACTATTATTATGACTGTGACATATACACAATACACTGTCATATACAGTAGCTAATATTATGACTGACATATACAGAATATACTGTCATATACAGTATCTAATATTATGACTGTGATATATCCACAAACTACTGTCATATACAGTAACTAATATTATGACTGTGATATGTACACAATACAGTGTCATATACAGTAACTAATATTATGACTGTGATATGTACACAATACTGTCATATACAGTAACTAATATTATGACTGTGATATATACACAAACTACTGTCATATACAGTAGCTAATATTATGACTATGATATATACACAATACACTGTCATATACAGTAACTAATATTATGACTGTGATATATCCACAAACTAATGTCATATACAGTAACTAATATTATGACTGCGATACGTACACAATACAGTGTCATATACAGTAACTAATATTATGACTGTGATATGTACACAATACACTGTCATATACAGTAACTAATATTATGACCGTGATATGTACATAATACATTGTTATATACAGTAGCTAATATTATGACTGTGATATATACACAATACACTGTCATATACAGTAAGTAATATTATGAATGTGATATGTACACAATACACTGTCATATACAGTAACTAATATTTTGACAGTGACATATACACAAACTACTCTCATATACAGTAACTAATATTATGACTGATATATACCAATACAGTGTCATATTCAGTAACTAATATTATGACTGTGAGATATACACAATACAGTGTCATATACAGTAACTAATATTATGACTGTGATATATCCACAAACTACTGTCATATACAGTAGTTAATATTATGACTGTGATATATACACAATACAGTGCCATATACAGTAACTAATATTATGACTGACATATACACAATACACTGTCATATACAGTATCTAATCTTATGACTGATATATCCACAAACTACTGTCATATACACTAAACTAATATTATGACTGTGATATGTACACAATACACTGTCTTATACAGTAACTAATATTATGACTGTGATATATCCACGAACTACTGTCATATACAGTAACTAATATTATGACTGTGATATATACACTATACATTGTCATATACAGTAACTAATATAATGACTGTGATATGCACACAATACAGTGTCATATACAGTAACTAATATTATGACTGTGATATATACAGAATACAGTGTCGTATACAGTAACTAATGTTATGACTGTGATATATACACTATACATTGTCATTTACAGTAACTAATATTATGACTGTGATATGCACACAATACAGTGTCATATACAGTAACTAATATTATGACTGTGATATATACACAATACAGTGTCATATACAGTAACTAATATTATGACTGTGATATGCACACAATACAGTGTCATATACAGTAACTAATATTATGACTGTGATATATACACAAACTACTGTCATATACAGTAGCTAATATTATGACTGTGATATATACACAATACACTGTCATATACAGTAACTAATATTATGACTGTGATATATCCACAAACTAATGTCATATACAGTAGCTAATATTATGACTGTGATATATACACAATACAGTGTCATATACAGCAACGAATATTATGACTGTGATATGTACACAATACAGTGTCATATACGGTAACTAATATTATGACTGTGACATATACAAATGCACTGTCATATACAGTAGCTAATATTATGACTGACATATACACAATACACTGTCATATACAGTATCTAATATTATGACTGAGATATATCCACAAACTACTGTCATATACACTAACTAATATTATGAATCTGATATGTACACAATACACTGTCATATACAGTAACTAATATTATGACTGTGATATATCCACAAACCACTGTCATATACAGTAGCTAATATTATGACTGTGATATATACACAATACACTGTCATATACAGTAGCTAATATTATGACTGTGATATATCCACAAAGTACTGTCATATACAGTAGCTAATATTATGACTGTGATATGTACACAATACACTGTCATATACAGTATCTAATATTATGACTGTGATACATCTACAAACTACTGTCATATACAGTAACTAATATTATGACTGTGATATATCCACAAACTACTGTCAAATACAATAACTAATATTATGACTGTGATATATCCGCAAACTACTGTCATATACAGTAGCTAATGTTATGAATGTGATATATACACTATACATTGTCATATACAGTAACTAATATTATGACTGTGATATGCACACAATACAGTGTCATATACAGTATCTAATATTATGAGTGTGATATATACACAATACAGTGTCATATGCAGTAGCTAATTTTATGACTGTGATATATACACAATACAGTGTCATATACAGTAGCTAATATTATGACTGTGATTTATACACAATACATTGTCATATACAGTAGCTAATTTTATGACTGTGATATATACACAATACATTGTCATATACAGTAGCTAATATTATGACTGTGATATATACACAATACATTGTCATATACAGTAGCTAATATTATGACTGTGATACATACACAATACAGTGTCATATACAGTAACTAATATTACGACTGTGACATGTACACAATACACTGTCATATACAGTAACTAATTTTATGACTGTGATATGTACACAATACACTGTCATATACAGTATCTAATATTATGACTGTGATATATCCACAAACTACTGTCATATACAGTAGCTAATATTATGACTGTGATATATACACAATACACTGTCATATACAGTAAGTAATATTATGACTGTGATATGTACACAATACACTGTCATATACAGTAACTAATATTATGACTGTGACATATACACAATACACTGTCATATACAGTAGCTAATATTATGACTGTGATATATACACAATACAGTGTCATATTCAGTAACTAATATTATGACTGTGAGATATACACAATACAGTGTCATATACAGTAACTAATATTATGACCGTGATATATCCACAAACTACTGTCATATACAGTAGTTAATATTATGACTGTGATATATTCACAATACAGTGTCATATACAGTAACTAATATTATGACGGTAATATGTACACAATACAGTGTCATATACAGTAACTAATATTATGACTGTGACATATACACAATACACTGTCATATACAGTAGCTAATATTATGACTGGCATATACACAATATACTGTCATATACAGTATCTAATATTATGACTGTGATATATCCACAAACTACTGTCATATATAGTAACTAATATTATGACTGTGATATATCCACAAACTACTGTCATATACAGTAACTAATATTATGACTGTGATATATCCGCAAACTACTGTCATATACAGTAGCTAATATTATGACTGTGATATATACACAATACACTGCCATATACAGTAACTAATATTATGACTGTGACATATACACAATACACTGTCATATACAGTAGCTAATATTATGACTGTGATATATACACAATACACTGTCATATACAGTATCTAATATTATGACTGTGATATATCCACAAACTACTGTCATATATAGTAACTAATATTATGACTGTGATATATCCACAAACTACTGTCATATACAGTAACTAATATTATGACTGTGATATATCCGCAAACTACTGTCATATACAGTAGCTAATATTATGACTGTGATATATACACAATACAGTGTCATATTCAGTAACTAATATTATGACTGTGAGATATACACAATACAGTGTCATATACAGTAACTAATATTATGACCGTGATATATCCACAAACTACTGTCATATACAGTAGTTAATATTATGACTGTGATATATCCACAAACTACTGTCATATACAGTAGCTAATATTATGACTGTGATATATACACAATACACTGTCATATACAGTAAGTAATATTATGACTGTGATATGTACACAATACACTGTCATATACAGTAACTAATATTATGACTGTGACATATACACAATACACTGTCATATACAGTAGCTAATATTATGACTGTGATATATACACAATACAGTGTCATATACAGTAACTAATTTTATGACTGTGATATGTACACAATACACTGTCATATACAGTATCTAATATTATGACTGTGATATATCCACAAACTACTGTCATATACAGTAGCTAATATTATGACTGTGATATATACACAATACACTGTCATATACAGTAAGTAATATTATGACTGTGATATGTACACAATACACTGTCATATACAGTAACTAATATTATGACTGTGACATATACACAATACACTGTCATATACAGTAGCTAATATTATGACTGTGATATATACACAATACAGTGTCATATTCAGTAACTAATATTATGACTGTGAGATATACACAATACAGTGTCATATACAGTAACTAATATTATGACCGTGATATATCCACAAACTACTGTCATATACAGTAGTTAATATTATGACTGCGATATATACACAATACATTGTCATATACAGTAGCTAATATTATGACTGTGATATATACACAATACACTGTCATATACAGTAGCTAATATTGTGACTGTGAATTATACACAATTCACTGTCATATACAGTAGCTAATATTATGACTGTGATATATACACAATTCACTGTCATATACAGTATCTAATATTATGACTGTGATATATCCACAAACTACTGTCATATATAGTAACTAATATTATGACTGTGATATATCCACAAACTACTGTCATATACAGTAACTAATATTATGACTGTGATATATCCGCAAACTACTGTCATATACAGTAGCTAATATTATGACTGTGATATATACACAATACACTGTCATATACAGTAACTAATATTATGACTGTGACATATACACAATAAACTGTCATATACAGTAGCTAATATTATGACTGTGATATATACACAATACACTGTCATATACAGTAGCTAATATTATGACTGTGACATATACATAATACGCTGTAATATACAGTAGCTAATATTGTGACTGTGACATATACACAGTACACTGTCATATACAGTATCTAATATTATGACTGAGATATATCCACAAACTACTATCATATACAGTAACTAATATTATGACTAATATATACACAATACACTGTCATATACAGTAACTTATATTATGACTGTGATATATACACAAACTACTGTCATATACAGTAGCTAATATTATGACTGTGATATATCCACAAACTACTGTCATATACGGTAACTAATATTGTGACTGTGATATATCCACAAACTACTGTCATATACGGTAGCTAATATTATGACTGTGATATATACACAAAATACTGTCATATAAAGTATCTAATATTATGACTGTGACATATACACAATACACTGTCATATACAGTACCTAATTTTATGACTGTGACAAATACACAATACACTGTCATATACAGTAACTAATATTATGACTGTGATATGTACACAATACACTGTCTTATACAGTAACTAATATTATGACTGTGACATATACACAATACACTGTCATATACAGTAACTAATATTATGACTGTGATATATACACAATACAGAGTCATATAAAGTAGCTAATATTATGACTGTGATAAATACACAATACAGTGTCATATACAGTAGCTAATATTATGATTGTGATATATAAACTATACATTGTCATATACAGTAACTAATACTATGACAGTGATATGCACACAATACAGTGTCATATACAATATCTAATATTATGACTGTGATATATACACAATACAGTGTCATATACAGTAGCTAATCTTATGACTGTGATATATACACAATACAGTGTCATATACAGTAGCTAATATTATGACTGTGACATATACACAATATACTGTCATATACAGTAACTAATATTATGACTGCGATACGTACACAATACAGTGTCATATACAGTAACTAATATTATGACTGTGACATATACACAATATACTGTCATATACAGTAACTAATATTATGACTGCGATAAGTACACAATACAGTGTCATATACAGTAACTAATATTATGACTGTGATATGTACACAATACACTGTCATATACAGTAACTAATATTATGACCGTGATATGTACATAATACATTGTCATATACAGTAGCTAATATTATGATTGTGATATATACCAATACAGTGTCATATTCAGTAACTGATATTATGACTGTGAGATATACACAATACAGTGTCATATACAGTAACTAATATTATGACTGTGATATATCCACAAACTACTGTCATATATAGTAGTTAATATTATGACTGATATATACACAATACAGTGTCATATACAGTAGCTAATCTTATGACTGTGATATATACACAATACACTGTCATATACAGTAGCTAATATTATGACTGACATATACACAATACACTGTCATATACAGTATCTAATCTTATGACTGTGATATATCCACAAACTACTGTCATATACACTAACTAATATTATGACTGTGATATGTACACAATACACTGTCTTATACATTAACTAATATTATGACTGTGATATATCCACGAACTACTGTCATATACAGTAACTAATATTATGACTGTGCTATATCCACAAACCACTGTCATATACAGTAGATAATATTATGACTGTGATATATACACAATACACTGTCATATACAGTAGCTAATATTATGACTGTGATATATCCACAAACTACTGTCATATACAGTAGCTAATATTATCACTGTGATATGTACACAATACACTGTCATATACAGTATCGATATTATGACTGTGATATATCCACAAACTACTGTCATATACAGTAACTAATATTATGACTGTGATATATCCACAAACTACTGTCATATACAGTAACTAATATTATGACTGTGACATATACACAATACACTATCATATACAGTAGCTAATATTATGACTGTGATATATACACTATACACTGTCATATACAGTAGCCAATATTATGACAGTGACATATACACAATACACTGTCATATACAGTAACTAACATTATGACTGTGATATGTACACAATACAGTGTCATATACAGTAATTAATATTATGACTGTGACACATACACAATACACTGTCATATACAGTAGCTAATATTATGACTCACATATACACAATACACTGTCATATACAGTAACTAATATTATGACTGTGACATGTACACAATACACTGTCATATACAGTAACTAATATTATGACTGTGATATGTACACAATACACTGTCATATACAGTATCTAATCTTATGACTGATATATCCACAAACTACTGTCATATACACTAACTAATATTATGACTGTGATATGTACACAATACACTGTCTTATACAGTAACTAATATTATGACTGTGATATATCCACGAACTACTGTCATATACAGTAACTAATATTATGACTGTGATATATACACTATACATTGTCATATACAGTAACTAATATAATGACTGTGATATGCACACAATACAGTGTCATATACAGTAACTAATATTATGACTGTGATATATACAGAATACAGTGTCGTATACAGTAACTAATGTTATGACTGTGATATATACACTATACATTGTCATTTACAGTAACTAATATTATGACTGTGATATGCACACAATACAGTGTCATATACAGTAACTAATATTATGACTGTGATATATACACAATACAGTGTCATATACAGTAACTAATATTATGACTGTGATATGCACACAATACAGTTGTCATATACAGTAACTAATATTATGACTGTGATATATACACAAACTACTGTCATATACAGTAGCTAATATTATGACTGTGATATATACACAATACACTGTCATATACAGTAACTAATATTATCACTGTGATATATCCACAAACTAATGTCATATACAGTAGCTAATATTATGACTGTGATATATACACAATACAGTGTCATATACAGTAACTAATATTATGACTGTGATATGTACACAATACAGTGTCATATACGGTAACTAATATTATGACTGTGACATATACAAATGCACTGTCATATACAGTAGCTAATATTATGACTGACATATACACAATACACTGTCATATACAGTATCTAATATTATGACTGTGATATATCCACAAACTACTGTCATATACACTAACTAATATTATGACTCTGATATGTACACAATACACTGTCATATACAGTAACTAATATTATGAATGTGATATATCCACAAACCACTGTCATATACAGTAGCTAATATTATGACTGTGATATATACACAATACACTGTCATATACAGTAGCTAATATTATGACTGTGATATATCCACAAAGTACTGTCATATACAGTAGCTAATATTATGACTGTGATATGTACACAATACACTGTCATATACAGTAGCTAATATTATGACTGTGATATATACACAATACACTGTCATATACAGTAGCTAATGTTATGAATGTGATATATACACTATACATTGTCATATACAGTAACTAATATTATGACTGTGATATGCACACAATACAGTGTCATATACAGTATGTAATATTATGAGTGTGATATATACACAATACAGTGTCATATGCAGTAGCTAATTTTATGACTGTGATATATACACAATACAGTGTCATATACAGTAGCTAATATTATGACTGTGATTTATACACAATACATTGTCATATACAGTAGCTAATTTTATGACTGTGATATATACACAATACATTGTCATATACAGTAGCTAATATTATGACTGTGATATATACACAATACATTGTCATATACAGTAGCTAATATTATGACTGTAATACATACACAATACAGTGTCATATACAGTAACTAATATTACGACTGTGACATGTACACAATACACTGTCATATACAGTAACTAATATTATGACTGTGATATGTACACAATACACTGTCATATACAGTATCTAATATTATGACTGTGATATATCCACAAACTACTGTCATATACAGTAGCTAATATTATGACTGTGATATATACACAATACACTGTCATATACAGTAAGTAATATTATGACTGTGATATGTACACAATACACTGTCATATACAGTAACTAATATTATGACTGTGACATATACACAATACACTGTCATATACAGTAGCTAATATTATGACTGTGATATATACACAATACAGTGTCATATTCAGTAACTAATATTATGACTGTGAGATATACACAATACACTGTCATATACAGTAGCTAATATTATGACTGACATATACACAATACACTGTCATATACAGTATCTAATCTTATGACTGTGATATATCCACAAACTACTGTCATATACACTAACTAATATTATGACTGTGATATGTACACAATACACTGTCTTATACATTAACTAATATTATGACTGTGATATATCCACGAACTACTGTCATATACAGTAACTAATATTATGACTGTGCTATATCCACAAACCACTGTCATATACAGTAGATAATATTATGACTGTGATATATACACAATACACTGTCATATACAGTAGCTAATATTATGACTGTGATATATCCATAAACTACTGTCATATACAGTAGCTAATATTATCACTGTGATATGTACACAATACACTGTCATATACAGTATCGATATTATGACTGTGATATATCCACAAACTACTGTCATATTCAGTAACTAATATTATGACTGTGATATATCCACAAACTACTGTCATATACAGTAACTAATATTATGACTGTGACATATACACAATACACTATCATATACAGTAGCTAATATTATGACTGTGATATATACACTATACACTGTCATATACAGTAGCTAATATTATGACAGTGACATATACACAATACACTGTCATATACAGTAACTAACATTATGACTGTGATATGTACACAATACAGTGTCATATACAGTAATTAATATTATGACTGTGACACATACACAATACACTGTCATATACAGTAGCTAATATTATGACTCACATATACACAATACACTGTCATATACAGTAACTAATATTATGACTGTGACATGTACACAATACACTGTCATATACAGTAACTAGTATTATGACTGTGATATGTTCACAATACAGTGCCATATACAGTAACTAATATTATGACTGTGATATGTACACAATACACTGTCATATACAGTAACTAATATTATGACTGTGATATATACACAATACAGTGTCATATACAGTAGCTAATATTATGACTGTGATATGTACACAATACATTGTCATATACAGTAGCTAATAGTATAACTGTGATATGTACACAATACAGTGTCATATACAGTAGCTAATCTTATGACAGTGATATATACACAATATAGTGTCATATACAGTAACTAATATTATGACTGTGATATATACACAATACAGTGTAATATACAGTAGCTAGTATTATGACTGTAATATGTACACAATACAGTGTCATATACAGTAGCTAACATTATGACTGTAATATATACACAATACAGTGTCATATTCAGTAGCTAATATTATGACTGTGATATATACACAATACAGTGTCATATTCAGTAACTAATATTATGACTGTGAGATATACACAATACACTGTCATATACAGTAGCTAATATTGTGACTGTGATATATACACAATACACTGTCATATACAGTAGCTAATATTATGACTGTGATATATACACAATACACTGTCATATACAGTATCTAATATTATGACTGTGATATATCCACAAACTACTGTCATATATAGTAACTAATATTATGACTGTGATATATCCACAAACTACTGTCATATACAGTAACTAATATTATGACTGTGATATATCCGCAAACTACGTTCATATACAGTAGCTAATATTATGACTGTGATATATACACAATACACTGTCATATACAGTAACTAATATTATGACTGTGACATATACACAATACACTGTCATATACAGTAGCTAATATTATGACTGTGATATATACACAATACACTGTCATATACAGTAGCTAATATTATGACTGTGACATATACATAATACGCTGTAATATACAGTAGCTAATATTGTGACTGTGACATATACACAGTACACTGTCATATACAGTATCTAATATTATGACTGAGATATATCCACAAACTACTATCATATAGAGTAACTAATATTATGACTAATATATACACAATACACTGTCATATACAGTAACTTATATTATGACTTTGATATATACACAAACTACTGTCATATACAGTAGCTAATATTATGACTGTGATATATCCACAAACTACTGTCATATACGGTAACTAATATTGTGACTGTGATATATCCACAAACTACTGTCATATACGGTAGCTAATATTATGACTGTGATATATACACAAAATACTGTCATATAAAGTATCTAATATTATGACTGTGACATATACACAATACACTGTCATATACAGTACCTAATTTTATGACTGTGACAAATACACAATACACTGTCATATACAGTAACTAATATTATGACTGTGATATGTACACAATACACTGTCTTATACAGTAACTAATATTATGACTGTGACATATACACAATACACTGTCATATACAGTAACTAATATTATGACTGTGATATATACACAATACAGAGTCATATAAAGTAGCTAATATTATGACTGTGATAAATACACAATACAGTGTCATATACAGTAGCTAATATTATGATTGTGATATATACACTATACATTGTCATATACAGTAACTAATACTATGACAGTGATATGCACACAATACAGTGTCATATACAATATCTAATATTATGACTGTGATATATACACAATACAGTGTCATATACAGTAGCTAATCTTATGACTGTGATATATACACAATACAGTGTCATATACAGTAGCTAATATTATGACTGTGACATATACACAATATACTGTCATATACAGTAACTAATATTATGACTGCGATACGTACACAATACAGTGTCATATACAGTAACTAATATTATGACTGTGACATATACACAATATACTGTCATATACAGTAACTAATATTATGACTGCGATACGTACACAATACAGTGTCATATACAGTAACTAATATTATGACTGTGATATGTACACAATACACTGTCATATACAGTAACTAATATTATGACCGTGATATGTACATAATACATTGTCATATACAGTAGCTAATATTATGATTGTGATATATACCAATACAGTGTCATATTCAGTACCTGATATTATGACTGTGAGATATACACAATACAGTGTCATATACAGTAACTAATATTATGACTGTGATATATCCACAAACTACTGTCATATACAGTAGTTAATATTATGACTGTGATATATACACAATACAGTGTCATATACAGTAGCTAATCTTATGACTGTGATATATACACAATACACTGTCATATACAGTAGCTAATATTATGACTGACATATACACAATACACTGTCATATACAGTATCTAATCTTATGACTGTGATATATCCACAAACTACTGTCATATACACTAACTAATATTATGACTGTGATATGTACACAATACACTGTCTTATACATTAACTAATATTATGACTGTGATATATCCACGAACTACTGTCATATACAGTAACTAATATTATGACTGTGCTATATCCACAAACCACTGTCATATACAGTAGATAATATTATGACTGTGATATATACACAATACACTGTCATATACAGTAGCTAATATTATGACTGTGATATATCCACAAACTACTGTCATATACAGTAGCTAATATTATCACTGTGATATGTACACAATACACTGTCATATACAGTATCGATATTATGACTGTGATATATCCACAAACTACTGTCATATTCAGTAACTAATATTATGACTGTGATATATCCACAAACTACTGTCATATACAGTAACTAATATTATGACTGTGACATATACACAATACACTATCATATACAGTAGCTAATATTATGACTGTGATATATACACTATACACTGTCATATACAGTAGCTAATATTATGACAGTGACATATACACAATACACTGTCATATACAGTAACTAACATTATGACTGTGATATGTACACAATACAGTGTCATATACAGTAATTAATATTATGACTGTGACACATACACAATACACTGTCATATACAGTAGCTAATATTATGACTCACATATACACAATACACTGTCATATACAGTAACTAATATTATGACTGTGACATGTACACAATACACTGTCATATACAGTAACTAATATTATGACTGTGATATGTACACAATACAGTGCCATATACAGTAACTAATATTATGACTGTGATATGTACACAATACACTGTCATATACAGTAACTAATATTATGACTGTGATATATACACAATACAGTGTCATATACAGTAGCTAATATTATGACTGTGATATGTACACAATACATTGTCATATACAGTAGCTAATAGTATAACTGTGATATGTACACAATACAGTGTCATATACAGTAGCTAATCTTATGACAGTGATATATACACAATATAGTGTCATATACAGTAACTAATATTATGACTGTGATATATACACAATACAGTGTAATATACAGTAGCTAGTATTATGACTGTAATATGTACACAATACAGTGTCATATACAGTAGCTAACATTATGACTGTAATATATACACAATACAGTGTCATATTCAGTAGCTAATATTATGACTGTGATATGTACATAATACAGTGTTATATACAGTAGCTAATATTATGATTGTGATATATACACAATACAGTGTCATATACAGTAGCTAATATTATGACTGTGATATATACACAATACAGGGTCATATACAGTAGCTAATGTTATGACTGTGATATATACACAATACAGAGTCATATACAGTAGCTAATATTATGACTGTGATATATACACAATACAGTGTCATATACAGTAACTAATATTATGACTGTGATATATACACTATACATTGTCATATACAGTAACTAATATTATGACTGTGATATGCACACAATACAGTGTCATATACAGTAACTAATATTATGACTGTGATATATACAGAATACAGTGTCGTATACAGTAACTAATATTATGACTGTGATATATACACAATACAGAGTCATATACAGTAGCCAATATTATGACTGTGATATATACACAATACAGTGTCATATACAGTAACTCATATTATGACTGTGATATATACACTATACATTGTCATATACAGTAACTAATATTATGACTGTGATATGCACACAATACAGTGTCATATACAGTAACTAATATTATGACTGTGATATATACAGAATACAGTGTCGTATACAGTAACTAATATTATGACTGTGATATATACACTATACTTTGTCATATACAGTAACTAATATTATGACTAAGATATGCACACAATGCAGTGTCATATACAGTAACTAATATTATGACTGTGATATATACACAATACAGTGTCGTATACAGTAACTAATATTATGACTGTGATATATACACTATACATTGTCATATACAGTAACTAATATTATGACTGTGATATGCACACAATACAGTGTCATATACAGTAACTAATATTATGACTGTGATATATACAAAATACAGTGTCATATACAGTAACCAATATTATGACTGTGATATATACACAATACAGTGTCATATACAGTAACTAATATTATGACTGTGATATGCACACAATACAGTGTCATATACAGTAAATAATATTATGACTGTGATATATACACAATACAGTGTCATATACAGTAGCTAATATTATGACTGTGATATATACACAATACAGAGTCATATAAAGTAGCTAATATTATGACTGTGATAAATACACAATACAGTGTCATATACAGTAGCTAATATTATGATTGTGATATATACACTATACATTGTCATATACAGTAACTAATATTATGACTGTGATATGCACACAATACAGTGTCATATACAATATCTAATATTATGACTGTGATATATACACAATACAGTGTCATATACAGTAGCTAATCTTATGACTGTGATATATACACAATACAGTGTCATATACAGTAGCTAATATTATGACTGTGATTTATACACAATACATTGTCATATACAGTATCTAATTTTATGACTGTGATATATACACAATACATTGTCATATACAGTAGCTAATATTATGACTGTGATATATACACAATACATTGTCATATACAGTAGCTAATATTATGACTGTGATACATACACAATACAGTGTCATATACAGTAACTAATATTATGACTGTGACATATACACAATACACTGCCATATACAGTAACTAATATTATGACTGTGATATGTACACAATACACTGTCATATACAGTATCTAATATTATGACTGTGATATATCCACAAACTACTGTCATATACAGTAGCTGATATTATGACTGTGATATATACACAATACTGTCATATACAGTAACTAATATTATGAGTGTGATATATACACAAACTACTGTCATATACAGTAGCTAATATTATGACTGTGATATATACACAATACAGTGTCATATACAGTAACTCATATTATGACTGTGACATATACACAATACACTGTCGTATACAGTAACTAATATTATGACTGCGATATTTACACAATACAGTGTCATATACAGTAACTAATATCATGACTGTGATATGTACACAATACACTGTCATATACAGTAACTAATATTATGACCGTGATATGTACATAATACATTGTCATATACAGTAGCTAATATTAGGACTGTGATATATACACAATACACTGTCATATACAGTAACTAATATTATGACTGTGATATGTACACAATACACTGTCATATACAGTAACTAATATTATGACTGTGAGATATACACAATACAGTGTCATATACAGTATCTAATATTATGACTGTGATATATCCACAATCTAATGTCATATACGGTAGTTAATATTATGACTGTGATATGTACACAATACAGTGTCATATACAGTAACTAATATTATGACTGTGACATACACACAATACACTGTCATATACAGTAGCTAATATTATGACTGACATATACACAATACACTGTCATATACAGTATCTAATATTATGACTGTGATATATCCACAAACTACTGTCATATACACTAACTAATATTATGACTCTGATATGTACACAATACACTGTCATATACAGTAACTAATATTATGACTGTGATATATCCACAAACCACTGTCATATACAGTAGCTAATATTATGACTGTGATATATACACAATACACTGTCATATACAGTAGCTAATATTATGACTGTGATATGTACACAATACACTGTCATATACAGTATCTAATATTATGACTGTGATATATCTACAAACTACTGTCATATACAGTATCTAATATTATGACCGTGATATACCCACAAACTACTGTCATATACAATAACTAATATTATGACTGTGATATATCCGCAAACTACTGTCATATACAGTAGCTAATGTTATGAATGTGATATATACACTATACATTGTCATATACAGTAACTAATATTATGACTGTGATATGCACACAATACAGTGTCATATACAGTATCTAATATTATGAGTGTGATATATACAGAATACAGTGTCATATGCAGTAGCTAATTTTATGACTGTGATATATACACAATACAGTGTCATATACAGTAGCTAATATTATGACTGTGATTTATACACAATACATTGTCATATACAGTAGCTAATTTTATGACTGTGATATATACACAATACATTGTCATATACAGTAGCTAATATTATGACTGTGATATATACACAATACATTGCCATATACAGTAGCTAATATTATGACTGTGATACATACACAATACAGTGTCTTATACAGTAACTAATATTACGACTGTGACATGTACACAATACACTGTCATATACAGTAACTAATATTATGACTGTGATATGTACACAATACACTGTCATATACAGTATCTAATATTATGACTGTGATATATCCACAAACTACTGTCATATACAGTAGCTAATATTATGACTGTGTTATATACACAATACACTGTCATATACAGTAACTAATATTTTGACTGTGATATGTACACAATACACTGTCATATACAGTAACTAATATTATGACTGTGACATATACACAATACACTGTCATATACAGTAGCTAATATTAAGACTGTGATATATACACAATACAGTGTCATATTCAGTAACTAATATTATGACTGTGAGATATACACAATACAGTGTCATATACAGTAACTAGTATTATGACCGTGATATATCCACAAACTACTGTCATATACAGTAGTTAATATTATGACTGTGATATATACACAATACAGTGTCATATACAGTAACTAATATTGTGACGGTAATATGTACACAATACAGTGTCATATACAGTAACTAATATTATGACTGTGACATATACACAATACACTGTCATATACAGTAGCTAATATTATGACTGGCATATACACAATACACTGTCATATACAGTATCTAATATTATGACTGTGATATATCCACAAACTACTGTCATATACAGTAACTAATATTATGACTGTGATATATCCACAAACCACTGTCATATAGTGTAGCTAATATTATGACTGTGATATATACACAATACACTGTCATATACAGTAGCTAATATTATGACTGTGATATATACACAATACACTGTCATATACAGTAGCTAATATTATGACTGTGATATATACACAATACACTGTCATATACAGTAGCTAATATTATGACTGTGATATATACACAATACACTGTCATATACAGTATCTAATATTATGACTGTGATATATCCACAAACTACTGTCATATACAGTAACTAATATTATGACTGTGATATATCCACAAACTACTGTCATATACAGTAACTAATATTATGACTGTCATATACCCGCAAACTACTGTCATATACAGTAGCTAATATTATGACTGTGATATATACACAATACACTGTCATATACAGTAACTAATATTATGACTGTGACATATACACAATACACTGTCATATACAGTAGCTAATATTATGACTGTGATATATACACAATACACTGTCATATACAGTAGCTAATATTATGACTGTGATATGTACACAATACACTGTCTTATACAGTAACTAATATTATGACTGTGACATATACACAATACACTGTTATATACAGTAACTAATATTATGACTGTGACATATACACAATACACTGTCATATACAGTAACTAATATTATGACTGTGACATATACACAATACACTGTGATATACAGTAAGTACTATTATGACTGTGACATATACACAATACACTGTCATATACAGTAACTAATATTATGACTGTGACATATACACAGTACACTTTCATATACAGTAACTAATATTATGACTGTGACATATACACAATATACTGTCATATACAGTAGCTAATATTATGACTGACATATACAGAATATACTGTCATATACAGTATCTAATATTATGACTGTGATATATCCACAAACTACTGTCATATACAGTATCTAATATTATGACTGTGATATGTACACAATACACTGTCATATACAGTAACTAATATTATGACTGTGATATATCCACAGACTACTGTCATATACAGTAACTAATATTATGACTGTGAAATATACACAATACACTGTCATATACAGTATCTAATATTATGACTGTGATATACCCACAAACTACTGTCATATACAGTAGCTAATATTATGACTGTGATATGTGCACAATACACTGTCATTTACAGCAGCTAATATTATGACTGTGATATATCCACAAACTACTGTCATATACAGTAACTAATATTATGACTGTGATATATACACAATACACTGTCATATACAGTTACTAATATTATGACTCTGATATATATGCACAAACTACTGTCATTTACAGCAGCTAATATTATGTCTGTGATATATCCATAAACTACTGTCATAGAAAAAAAACTAATATTATGACTGTGACATATACACAATACACTGTCATATACAGTATCTAATATTATGACTGTGATATATCCACAAACTGTTGTCATATACAGACGCTAATATTATGACTGTGATATATACACAATACACTGTCTTATACAGTAGCTAATTTTATGACTGTGATAAATACACAATACACTGTCATATGCAGTAACTAATATTATGACTGTGATATGTACACAATACACTGTCATATACAGTAACTAATATTATGACTGTGACATATACACAATACACTGTCATATACAGTAACTTATATTATGACTGTGACATATACACAATACACTGTCATATACAGTAACTAATATTATGACTGTGATATATTCACAAACTACTGTCATATACAGTAGCTAATATTATGACTGTGATATATACACAATACACTGTCATATACAGTAACTAATATTTTGACTGTGATATTTACACAAACTACTGTCATATACAGTAACTAATATTACGACTGTGATATATCCACAAACTACTGTCATATACAGTAGCTAATATTATGACTCTGATATGTACACAATACACTGTCATATACAGTATCTAATATTATGACTGTGATATATCCACAAAATACTGTCATATACAGTAACTATAATTATGACTGTGAAAAATCCACAAACTACTCTCATATACAGTAACTAATATTATGACTGTGATATATCCGCAAACTACTGTCATATACAGTAGCTAATATTATGACTGTGATATATACACAGTACACTGTCATATACCCTAACTAATATTATGACTGTGACATATACACAATACACTGTCATATACAGTAGCTAATATTATGCCTGTGATATATAGACAATACACTGTCATATACAGTAGCTAATATTATGACTGTGACATATACACAATACACTGTCATATACAGTAGCTAATATTGTGACTGTGACATATTCACAATACACTGTCATATACAGTATCTAATATTATGACTGAGATATATTCACAAACTACAGTCTTATACAGTAGCTAATATTATGACTGTGATATGTACACAATACACTGTCATATACAGTAACTAATATTATGACTGTGATATATACACAAACTACTGTCATATACAGTAACTAATATTACGACTGTGATATATCCACAAACTACTGTCATATACAGTAACTAATATCATGACTGTGGTATATCCACAAACTACTGTCATATACGGTAGCTAATATTATGTCTGTGTTATATACACAAACTACTGTCATATACAGTAGCTAATATTATTACTGTGATATATACACAAACTACTGTCATATACAGTTACTAATATTATGACTGTGATATATACACAAACTAATGTCATATACAGTAACTAATATTATGACTGTGATATGCACACAATATAGTGTCATATACAGTATCTAATATTATGAGTGTGATATATACACAATACAGTGTCATATGCAGTAGCTAATTTTATGACTGTGATATATACACAATACAGTGTCATATACAGTAGCTAATATTATGACTGTGATTTATACACAATACATTGTCATATACAGTAGCTAATTTTATGACTATGATATATACACAATACATTGTCATATACAGTAGCTAATATTATGACTGTGATATATACACAATACATTGTCATATACAGTAGCTAATATTATGACTGTGATACATACACAATACAGTGTCATATACAGTAACTAATATTACGACTGTGACATGTACACAATACACTGTCATATACAGTAACTAATATTATGACTGTGATATGTACACAATACACTGTCATATACAGTATCTAATATTATGACTGTGATATATCCACAAACTACTGTCATATACAGTAGCTAATATTATGACTGTGATATATACACAATACACTGTCATATACAGTAAGTAATATTATGAATGTGATATGTACACAATACACTGTCATATACAGTAACTAATATTATGACTGTGACATATACACAATACACTGTCATATACAGTAGCTAATATTATGACTGTGATATATACACAATACAGTGTCATATTCAGTAACTAATATTATGACTGTGAGATATACACAATACAGTGTCATATACAGTAACTAATATTATGACCGTGATATATCCACAAACTACTGTCATATACAGTAGTAAATATTATGACTGTGATATATACACAATACAGTGTCATATACAGTAACTAATATTATGACGGTAATATGTACACAATACAGTGTCATATACAGTAACTAATATTATGACTGTGACATATACACAATACACTGTTATATACAGTAGCTAATATTATGACTGGCATATACACAATATACTGTCATATACAGTATCTAATATTATGACTATGATATATCCACAAACTACTGTCATATACAGTAACTAATATTATGACTGTGATATATCCACAAACCACTGTCATATAGTGTAGCTAATATTATGACTGTGATATATACACAATACACTGTCATATACAGTAGCTAATATTGTGACTGTGATATATACAAAATACACTGTCATATACAGTAGCTAATATTATGACTGTGATATATACACAATACACTGTCATATACAGTATCTAATATTATGACTGTGATATATCCACAAACTACTGTCATATATAGTAACTAATATTATGACTGTGATAATCCACAAACTACTGTCATATACGGTAACTAATATTGTGACTGTGATATATACACAATACAGTGTCATATACAGTAGCTAATATTATGACTGTGACATATACACAATATACTGTCATATACAGTAACTAATATTATGACTGCGATACGTACACAATACAGTGTCATATACAGTAACTTATATTATGACTGTGACATATACACAATATACTGTCATATACAGTAACTAATATTATGACTGCGATACGTACACAATACAGTGTCATATACAGTAACTAATATTATGACTGTGATATGTACACAATACACTGTCATATACAGTAACTAATATTATGACCGTGATATGTACATAATACATTGTCATATACAGTAGCTAATATTATGACTGTGATATATACACAATACACTATCATATACAGTAAGTAATATTATGACTGTGATATGTACACAATACACTGTCATATACAGTAACTAACATTTTGACTGTGACATATACACAATACACTGTCATATACAGTAGCTAATATTATGACTGTGATATATACCAATACAGTGTCATATTCAGTAACTGATATTATGACTGTGAGATATACACAATACAGTGTCATATACAGTAACTAATATTATGACTGTGATATATCCACAAACTACTGTCATATACAGTAGTTAATATTATGACTGTGATATATACACAATACAGTGTCATATACAGTAACTAATATTATGACTGTGATATATACACAATACACTGTCATATACAGTAGCTAATATTATGACTGACATATACACAATACACTGTCATATACAGTATCTAATCTTATGACTGTGATATATCCACAAACTACTGTCATATACACTAACTAATATTATGACTGTGATATGTACACAATACACTGTCTTATACAGTAACTAATATTATGACTGTGATATATCCACGAACTACTGTCATATACAGTAACTAATATTATGACTGTGCTATATCCACAAACCACTGTCATATACAGTAGTTAATATTATGACTGTGATATATACACAATACACTGTCATATACAGTAGCTAATATTATGACTGTGATATATCCACAAACTACTGTCATATACAGTAGCTAATATTATCACTGTGATATGTACACAATACGCTGTCATATACAGTATCGATATTATGACTGTGATATATCCACAAACTACTGTCATATACAGTAACTAATATTATGACTGTGATATATCCACAAACTACTGTCATATACAGTAACTAATATTATGACTGTGACATATACACAATACACTATCATATACAGTAGCTAATATTATGACTGTGATATATACACTATACACTGTCATATACAGTAGCTAATATTATGACAGTGACATATACACAATACGCTGTCATATACAGTAACTAACATTATGACTGTGATATGTACACAATACAGTGTCATATACAGTAATTAATATTATGACTGTGACACATACACAATACACTGTCATATACAGTAGCTATTATTATGACTGACATATACACAATACACTGTCATATACAGTAACTAATATTATGACTGTGACATGTACACAATACACTGTCATATACAGTAACTAATATTATGACTGTGATATGTACACAATACAGTGTCATATACAGTAACTAATATTATGACTCTGATATGTACACAATACACTGTCATATACAGTAACTAATATTATGACTGTGATATATACACAATACAGTGTCATATACAGTAGCTAATATTATGACTGTGATATGTACACAATACATTGTCATATACAGTAGCTAATAGTATAACTGTGATATGTACACAATACAGTGTCATATACAGTAGCTAATATTATGACTGTGATATGTACATAATACAGTGTTATATACAGTAGCTAATATTATGATTGTGATATATACACAATACAGTGTCATATACAGTAGCTAATATTATGACTGTGATATATACACAATACAGAGTCATATACAGTAGCTAATATTATGACTGTGATATATACACAATACAGAGTCATATACAGTAGCTAATATTATGACTGTGATATATACACAATACAGTGTCATATACAGTAACTAATATTATGACTGTGATATATACACTATACATTGTCATATACAGTAACTAATATTATGACTGTGATATGCACACAATACAGTGTCATATACAGTAACTAATATTATGACTGTGATATATACAGAAATCAGTGTCGTATACAGTAACTAATATTATGACTGTGATATATACACAATACAGTCATATACAGTAGCCAATATTATGACTGTGATATATACACAATACAGTGTCATATACAGTAACTAATATTATGACTGTGATATATACACTATACATTGTCATATACAGTAACTAATATTGTGACTGTGATATGCACACTATACAGTGTCATATACAGTAACTAATATTATGACTGTGATATATACAGAATACAGTGTCGTATACAGTAACTAATATTATGACTGTGATATATACACTATACATTGTTATATACAGTAACTAATATTATGACTAAGATATGCACACAATGCAGTGTCATATACAGTAACTAATATTATGACTGTGATATATACACAATACAGTGTCGTATACAGTAACTAATATTATGACTGTGATATATACACTATACATTGTCATATACAGTAACTAATATTATGACTGTGATATGCACACAATACAGTGTCATATACAGTAACTAATATTATGACTGTGATATATACACAATACAGTGTCATATACAGTAACCAATATTATGACTGTGATATATACACAATACAGTGTCATATACAGTAACTAATATTATGACTGTGATATGCACACAATACAGTGTCATATACAGTAAATAATATTATGACTGTGATATATACACAATACAGTGTCATATACAGTAGCTAATATTATGACTGTGATATAAACACAATACAGAGTCATATAAAGTAGCTAATATTATGACTGTGATAAATACACAATACAGTGTCATATACAGTAGCTAATATTATGACTGTGATATATACACTATACATTGTCATATACAGTAGCTAATATTATGACTGTGATATATACACAATACATTGTCATATACAGTAGCTAATATTATGACTGTGATACATACACAATACAGTGTCATATACAGTAACTAATATTATGACTGTGACATATACACAATACACTGCCATATACAGTAACTAATATTATGACTGTGATATGTACACAATACACTGTCATATACAGTATCTAATATTATGACTGTGATATATCCACAAACTACTGTCATATACAGTAGCTAATATTATGACTGTGATATATACACAATACTGTCATATACAGTAACTAATATTATGAGTGTGATATATACACAAACTACTGTCATATACAGTAGCTAATATTATGACTGTGATATATACACAATACAGTGTCATATACAGTAACTCATATTATGACTGTGACATATACACAATACACTGTCGTCAACAGTAACTAATATTATGACTGCGATATGTACACAATACAGTGTCATATACAGTAACTAATATTATGACTGTGATATGTACACAATACACTGTCATATACAGTAACTAATATTATGACCGTGATATGTACATAATACATTGTCATATACAGTAGCTAATATTAGGACTGTGATATATACACAATACACTGGCATATACAGTAACTAATATTATGACTGTGATATGTACACAATACACTGTCATATACAGTAACTAATATTATGACTGTGAGATATACACAATACAGTGTCATATACAGTATCTAATATTAAGACTGTGATATATCCACAATCTAATGTCATATACAGTAGTTAATATTATGACTGTGATATATGCACAATACAGTGTCATATACAGTAACTAATATTATGACTGTGATATGTACACAAAGTACTGTCATATACAGTAGCTAATATTATGACTGTGATATGTACACAATACACTGTCATATACAGTATCTAAGATTATGACTGTGATATATCTACAAACTACTGTCATATACAGTAACTAATATTATGACCGTGATATACCCACAAACTACTGTCATATACAATAACTAATATTATGACTGTGATATATCCGCAAACTACTGTCATATACAGTAGCTAATGTTATGAATGTGATATATACACTATACATTGTCATATACAGTAACTAATATTATGACTGTGATATGCACACAATACAGTGTCATATACAGTATCTAATATTATGAGTGTGATATATACACAATACAGTGTCATATGCAGTAGCTAATTTTATGACTGTGATATATACACAATACAGTGTCATATACAGTAGCTAATATTATGACTGTGATTTATACACAATAGATTGTCATATACAGTAGCTAATTTTATGACTGTGATATATACACAATACATTGTCATATACAGTAGCTAATATTATGACTGTGATATATACACAATACATTGTCATATACAGTAGCTAATATTATGACTGTGATACATACACAATACAGTGTCATATACAGTAACTAATATTACGACTGTGACATGTACACAATACACTGTCATATACAGTAACTAATATTATGACTGTGATATGTACACAATACACTGTCATATACAGTATCTAATATTATGACTGTGATATATCCACAAAATACTGTCATATACAGTAGCTAATATTATGACTGTGATATATACACAATACACTGTCATATACAGTAACTAATATTATGACTGTGATATGTACACAATACACTGTCATATACAGTAACTAATATTATGACTGTGACATATACACAATACACTGTCATATACAGTAGCTAATATTATGACTGTGATATATACACAATACAGTGTCATATTCAGTAACTAATATTATGACTGTGAGATATACACAATACAGTGTCATATACAGTAACTAGTATTATGACCGTGATATATCCACAAACTACTGTCATATACAGTAGTTAATATTATGACTGTGATATATACACAATACAGTGTCATATACAGTAACTAATATTATGACGGTAATATGTACACAATACAGTGTCATATACAGTAACTAATATTATGACTGTGACATATACACAATACAGTGTCATATACAGTAGCTAATATTATGACTGTGATTTATACACAATACATTGTCATATACAGTAGCTAATTTTATGACTGTGATATATACACAATACATTGTCATATACAGTAGCTAATATTATGACTGTGATATATACACAATACATTGTCATATACAGTAGCTAATATTATGACTGTGATACATACACAATACAGTGTCATATACAGTAACTAATATTACGACTGTGACATGTACACAATACACTGTCATATACAGTAACTAATATTATGACTGTGATATGTACACAATACACTGTCATATACAGTATCTAATATTATGACTGTGATATATCCACAAACTACTGTCATATACAGTAGCTAATATTATGACTGTGATATATACACAATACACTGTCATATACAGTAAGTAATATTATGAATGTGATATGTACACAATACACTGTCATATACAGTAACTAATATTATGACTGTGACATATACACAATACACTGTCATATACAGTAGCTAATATTATGACTGTGATATATACACAATACAGTGTCATATTCAGTAACTAATATTATGACTGTGAGATATACACAATACAGTGTCATATACAGTAACTAATATTATGACCGTGATATATCCACAAACTACTGTCATATACAGTAGTAAATATTATGACTGTGATATATACACAATACAGTGTCATATACAGTAACTAATATTATGACGGTAATATGTACACAATACAGTGTCATATACAGTAACTAATATTATGACTGTGACATATACACAATACACTGTCATATACAGTAGCTAATATTATGACTGGCATATACACAATATACTGTCATATACAGTATCTAATATTATGACTATGATATATCCACAAACTACTGTCATATACAGTAACTAATATTATGACTGTGATATATCCACAAACCACTGTCATATAGTGTAGCTAATATTATGACTGTGATATATACACAATACACTGTCATATACAGTAGCTAATATTGTGACTGTGATATATACAAAATACACTGTTATATACAGTAGCTAATATTATGACTGTGATATATACACAATACACTGTCATATACAGTATCTAATATTATGACTGTGATATATCCACAAACTACTGTCATATATAGTAACTAATATTATGACTGTGATAATCCACAAACTACTGTCATATACGGTAACTAATATTGTGACTGTGATATATACACAATACAGTGTCATATACAGTAGCTAATATTATGACTGTGACATATACACAATATACTGTCATATACAGTAACTAATATTATGACTGCGATACGTACACAATACAGTGTCATATACAGTAACTTATATTATGACTGTGACATATACACAATATACTGTCATATACAGTAACTAATATTATGACTGCGATACGTACACAATACAGTGTCATATACAGTAACTAATATTATGACTGTGATATGTACACAATACACTGTCATATACAGTAACTAATATTATGACCGTGATATGTACATAATACATTGTCATATACAGTAGCTAATATTATGACTGTGATATATACACAATACACTATCATATACAGTAAGTAATATTATGACTGTGATATGTACACAATACACTGTCATATACAGTAACTAACATTTTGACTGTGACATATACACAATACACTGTCATATACAGTAGCTAATATTATGACTGTGATATATACCAATACAGTGTCATATTCAGTAACTGATATTATGACTGTGAGATATACACAATACAGTGTCATATACAGTAACTAATATTATGACTGTGATATATCCACAAACTACTGTCATATACAGTAGTTAATATTATGACTGTGATATATACACAATACAGTGTCATATACAGTAACTAATATTATGACTGTGATATATACACAATACACTGTCATATACAGTAGCTAATATTATGACTGACATATACACAATACACTGTCATATACAGTATCTAATCTTATGACTGTGATATATCCACAAACTACTGTCATATACACTAACTAATATTATGACTGTGATATGTACACAATACACTGTCTTATACAGTAACTAATATTATGACTGTGATATATCCACGAACTGCTGTCATATACAGTAACTAATATTATGACTGTGCTATATCGACAAACCACTGTCATATACAGTAGTTAATATTATGACTGTGATATATACACAATACACTGTCATATACAGTAGCTAATATTATGACTGTGATATATCCACAAACTACTGTCATATACAGTAGCTAATATTATCACTGTGATATGTACACAATACGCTGTCATATACAGTATCGATATTATGACTGTGATATATCCACAAACTACTGTCATATACAGTAACTAATATTATGACTGTGATATATCCACAAACTACTGTCATATACAGTAACTAATATTATGACTGTGACATATACACAATACACTATCATATACAGTAGCTAATATTATGACTGTGATATATACACTATACACTGTCATATACAGTAGCTAATATTATGACAGTGACATATACACAATACGCTGTCATATACAGTAACTAACATTATGACTGTGATATGTACACAATACAGTGTCATATACAGTAATTAATATTATGACTGTGACACATACACAATACACTGTCATATACAGTAGCTATTATTATGACTGACATATACACAATACACTGTCATATACAGTAACTAATATTATGACTGTGACATGTACACAATACACTGTCATATACAGTAACTAATATTATGACTGTGATATGTACACAATACAGTGTCATATACAGTAACTAATATTATGACTCTGATATGTACACAATACACTGTCATATACAGTAACTAATATTATGACTGTGATATATACACAATACAGTGTCATATACAGTAGCTAATATTATGACTGTGATATGTACACAATACATTGTCATATACAGTAGCTAATAGTATAACTGTGATATGTACACAATACAGTGTCATATACAGTAGCTAATATTATGACTGTGATATGTACATAATACAGTGTTATATACAGTAGCTAATATTATGATTGTGATATATACACAATACAGTGTCATATACAGTAGCTAATATTATGACTGTGATATATACACAATACAGAGTCATATACAGTAGCTAATATTATGACTGTGATATATACACAATACAGAGTCATATACAGTAGCTAATATTATGACTGTGATATATACACAATACAGTGTCATATACAGTAACTAATATTATGACTGTGATATATACACTATACATTGTCATATACAGTAACTAATATTATGACTGTGATATGCACACAATACAGTGTCATATACAGTAACTAATATTATGACTGTGATATATACAGAAATCAGTGTCGTATACAGTAACTAATATTATGACTGTGATATATACACAATACAGTCATATACAGTAGCCAATATTATGACTGTGATATATACACAATACAGTGTCATATACAGTAACTAATATTATGACTGTGATATATACACTATACATTGTCATATACAGTAACTAATATTGTGACTGTGATATGCACACTATACAGTGTCATATACAGTAACTAATATTATGACTGTGATATATACAGAATACAGTGTCGTATACAGTAACTAATATTATGACTGTGATATATACACTATACATTGTTATATACAGTAACTAATATTATGACTAAGATATGCACACAATGCAGTGTCATATACAGTAACTAATATTATGACTGTGATATATACACAATACAGTGTCGTATACAGTAACTAATATTATGACTGTGATATATACACTATACATTGTCATATACAGTAACTAATATTATGACTGTGATATGCACACAATACAGTGTCATATACAGTAACTAATATTATGACTGTGATATATACACAATACAGTGTCATATACAGTAACCAATATTATGACTGTGATATATACACAATACAGTGTCATATACAGTAACTAATATTATGACTGTGATATGCACACAATACAGTGTCATATACAGTAAATAATATTATGACTGTGATATATACACAATACAGTGTCATATACAGTAGCTAATATTATGACTGTGATATATACACAATACAGAGTCATATAAAGTAGCTAATATTATGACTGTGATAAATACACAATACAGTGTCATATACAGTAGCTAATATTATGACTGTGATATATACACTATACATTGTCATATACAGTAGCTAATATTATGACTGTGATATATACACAATACATTGTCATATACAGTAGCTAATATTATGACTGTGATACATACACAATACAGTGTCATATACAGTAACTAATATTATGACTGTGACATATACACAATACACTGCCATATACAGTAACTAATATTATGACTGTGATATGTACACAATACACTGTCATATACAGTATCTAATATTATGACTGTGATATATCCACAAACTACTGTCATATACAGTAGCTAATATTATGACTGTGATATATACACAATACTGTCATATACAGTAACTAATATTATGAGTGTGATATATACACAAACTACTGTCATATACAGTAGCTAATATTATGACTGTGATATATACACAATACAGTGTCATATACAGTAACTCATATTATGACTGTGACATATACACAATACACTGTCGTCAACAGTAACTAATATTATGACTGCGATATGTACACAATACAGTGTCATATACAGTAACTAATATTATGACTGTGATATGTACACAATACACTGTCATATACAGTAACTAATATTATGACCGTGATATGTACATAATACATTGTCATATACAGTAGCTAATATTAGGACTGTGATATATACACAATACACTGGCATATACAGTAACTAATATTATGACTGTGATATGTACACAATACACTGTCATATACAGTAACTAATATTATGACTGTGAGATATACACAATACAGTGTCATATACAGTATCTAATATTATGACTGTGATATATCCACAATCTAATGTCATATACAGTAGTTAATATTATGACTGTGATATATGCACAATACAGTGTCATATACAGTAACTAATATTATGACTGTGATATGTACACAAAGTACTGTCATATACAGTAGCTAATATTATGACTGTGATATGTACACAATACACTGTCATATACAGTATCTAAGATTATGACTGTGATATATCTACAAACTACTGTCATATACAGTAACTAATATTATGACCGTGATATACCCACAAACTACTGTCATATACAATAACTAATATTATGACTGTGATATATCCGCAAACTACTGTCATATACAGTAGCTAATGTTATGAATGTGATATATACACTATACATTGTCATATACAGTAACTAATATTATGACTGTGATATGCACACAATACAGTGTCATATACAGTATCTAATATTATGAGTGTGATATATACACAATACAGTGTCATATGCAGTAGCTAATTTTATGACTGTGATATATACACAATACAGTGTCATATACAGTAGCTAATATTATGACTGTGATTTATACACAATACATTGTCATATACAGTAGCTAATTTTATGACTGTGATATATACACAATACATTGTCATATACAGTAGCTAATATTATGACTGTGATATATACACAATACATTGTCATATACAGTAGCTAATATTATGACTGTGATACATACACAATACAGTGTCATATACAGTAACTAATATTACGACTGTGACATGTACACAATACACTGTCATATACAGTAACTAATATTATGACTGTGATATGTACACAATACACTGTCATATACAGTATCTAATATTATGACTGTGATATATCCACAAAATACTGTCATATACAGTAGCTAATATTATGACTGTGATATATACACAATACACTGTCATATACAGTAACTAATATTATGACTGTGATATGTACACAATACACTGTCATATACAGTAACTAATATTATGACTGTGACATATACACAATACACTGTCATATACAGTAGCTAATATTATGACTGTGATATATACACAATACAGTGTCATATTCAGTAACTAATATTATGACTGTGAGATATACACAATACAGTGTCATATACAGTAACTAGTATTATGACCGTGATATATCCACAAACTACTGTCATATACAGTAGTTAATATTATGACTGTGATATATACACAATACAGTGTCATATACAGTAACTAATATTATGACGGTAATATGTACACAATACAGTGTCATATACAGTAACTAATATTATGACTGTGACATATACACAATACACTGTTATATACAGTAGCTAATATTATGACTGGCATATACACAATACACTGTCATATACAGTATCTAATATTATGACTGTGATATATCCACAAACTACTGTCATATACAGTAACTAATATTATGACTGTGATATATCCACAAACCACTGTCATATAGTGTAGCTAATATTATGACTGTGATATATACACAATACACTGTCATATACAGTAGCTACTATTATGTCTGTGATATATACACAATACACTGTCATATACAGTACCTAATATTATGACTGTGATATATACACAATACACTGTCATATACAGTAGCTAATATTATGACTGTGATATATACACAATACACTGTCATATACAGTATCTAATATTATGACTGTGATATATCCACAAACTACTGTCATATACAGTAACTAATATTATGACTGTGATATATCCACAAACTACTGTCATATACAGTAACTAATATTATGACTGTGATATATCCGCAAACTACTGTCATATACAGTAGCTAATATTATGACTGTGATATATACATAATACACTGTCATATACAGTAACTTATATTATGACTGTGACATATACACAATACACTGTCATATACAGTAGCTAATATTATGACTGTGATATATACACAATACACTGTCATATACAGTAGCTAATATTATGACTGTGACATATACATAATACGCTGTCATATACAGTAGTTAATATTGTGACTGTGACATATACACAGTACACTGTCATATACAGTATCTAATATTATGACTGAGATATATCCACAAACTACTGTCATATACAGTAACTAATATTATGACTGTGATATATCCACAAACTACTAACATATACGGTAACTAATATTATGACTGTGATATATCCACAAACTACTGTCATATACGGTAGCTAATATTATGACTGTGATATATACACAAAATACTGTCATATAAAGTATATAATATTATGACTGTGACATATACACAATACACTGTCATATACAGTAACTAATATTATGACTGTGACATATACACAATACACTGTGATATACAGTAAGTACTATTATGACTGTGACATATACACAATACACTGTCATATACAGTAACTAATATTATGACTGTGACATATACACAGTACACTTTCATATACAGTAACTAATATTATGACTGTGACATATACACAATATACTGTCATATACAGTAGCTAATATTATGACTGACATATACAGAATACACTGTCATATACAGTATCTAATATTATGACTGTGATATATCCACAAACTACTGTCATATACAGTATCTAATATTATGACTGTGATATGTACACAATACACTGTCATATACAGTAACTAATATTATGACTGTGATATATCCACAGACTACTGTCATATACAGTAACTAATATTATGACTGTGAAATATACACAATACACTGTCATATACAGTATCTAATATTATGACTGTGATATACCCACAAACTACTGTCATATACAGTAGCTAATATTATGACTGTGATATGTACACAATACACTGTCATTTACAGCAGCTAATATTATGACTGTGATATATCCACAAACTACTGTCATATACAGTAACTAATATTATGACTGTGATATATACACAATACACTGTCATATACAGTTACTAATATTATGACTCTGATATATATGCACAAACTACTGTCATTTACAGCAGCTAATATTATGTCTGTGATATATCCATAAACTACTGTCATAGAAAAAAAACTAATATTATGACTGTGACATATACACAATACACTGTCATATACAGTATCTAATATTATGACTGTGATATATCCACAGACTGTTGTCATATACAGACGCTAATATTATGACTGTGATATATACACAATACACTGTCTTATACAGTAGCTAATTTTATGACTGTGATAAATACACAATACACTGTCATATGCAGTAACTAATATCATGACTGTGATATGTACACAATACACTGTCATATACAGTAACTAATATTATGACTGTGACATATACACAATACACTGTCATATACAGTAACTTATATTATGACTGTGACATATACACAATACACTGTCATATACAGTAACTAATATTATGACTGTGATATATTCACAAACTACTGTCATATACAGTAGCTAATATTATGACTGTGATATATACACAATACACTGTCATATACAGTAACTAATATTTTGACTGTGATATATACACAAACTACTGTCATATACAGTAACTAATATTACGACTGTGATATATCCACAAACTACTGTCATATACAGTAGCTAATATTATGACTCTGATATGTACACAATACACTGTCATATACAGTATCTAATATTATGACTGTGATATATCCACAAAATACTGTCATATACAGTAACTATAATTATGACTGTGAAAAATCCACAAACTACTCTCATATACAGTAACTAATATTATGACTGTGATATATCCGCAAACTACTGTCATATACAGTAGCTAATATTATGACTGTGATATATACACAGTACACTGTCATATACCGTAACTAATATTATGACTGTGACATATACACAATACACTGTCATATACAGTAGCTAATATTATGCCTGTGATATATAGACAATACACTGTCATATACAGTAGCTAATATTATGACTGTGACATATACACAATACACTGTCATATACAGTAGCTAATATTGTGACTGTGACATATTCACAATACACTGTCATATACAGTATCTAATATTATGACTGAGATATATTCACAAACTACAGTCATATACAGTAGCTAATATTATGACTGTGATATGTACACAATACACTGTCATATACAGTAACTAATATTATGACTGTGATATATACACAAACTACTGTCATATACAGTAACTAATATTACGACTGTGATATATCCACAAACTACTGTCATATACAGTAACTAATATCATGACTGTGGTATATCCACAAACTACTGTCATATACGGTAGCTAATATTATGACTGTGTTATATACACAAACTACTGTCATATACAGTAGCTAATATTATTACTGTGATATATACACAAACTACTGTCATATACAGTTACTAATATTATGACTGTGATATATACACAAACTAATGTCATATACAGTAACTAATATTATGACTGTGATATGCACACAATATAGTGTCATATACAGTATCTAATATTATGAGTGTGATATATACACAATACAGTGTCATATGCAGTAGCTAATTTTATGACTGTGATATATACACAATACAGTGTCATATACAGTAGCTAATATTATGACTGTGATTTATACACAATACATTGTCATATACAGTAGCTAATTTTATGACTATGATATATACACAATACATTGTCATATACAGTAGCTAATATTATGACTGTGATATATACACAATACATTGTCATATACAGTAGCTAATATTATGACTGTGATACATACACAATACAGTGTCATATACAGTAACTAATATTACGACTGTGACATGTACACAATACACTGTCATATACAGTAACTAATATTATGACTGTGATATGTACACAATACACTGTCATATACAGTATCTAATATTATGACTGTGATATATCCACAAACTACTGTCATATACAGTAGCTAATATTATGACTGTGATATATACACAATACACTGTCATATACAGTAAGTAATATTATGAATGTGATATGTACACAATACACTGTCATATACAGTAACTAATATTATGACTGTGACATATACACAATACACTGTCATATACAGTAGCTAATATTATGACTGTGATATATACACAATACAGTGTCATATTCAGTAACTAATATTATGACTGTGAGATATACACAATACAGTGTCATATACAGTAACTAATATTATGACCGTGATATATCCACAAACTACTGTCATATACAGTAGTAAATATTATGACTGTGATATATACACAATACAGTGTCATATACAGTAACTAATATTATGACGGTAATATGTACACAATACAGTGTCATATACAGTAACTAATATTATGACTGTGACATATACACAATACACTGTCATATACAGTAGCTAATATTATGACTGGCATATACACAATATACTGTCATATACAGTATCTAATATTATGACTATGATATATCCACAAACTACTGTCATATACAGTAACTAATATTATGACTGTGATATATCCACAAACCACTGTCATATAGTGTAGCTAATATTATGACTGTGATATATACACAATACACTGTCATATACAGTAGCTAATATTATGACTGTGATATATACACAATACACTGTCATATACAGTAGCTAAATTTGTGACTGTGATATATACAAAATACACTGTCATATACAGTAGCTAATATTATGACTGTGATATATACACAATACACTGTCATATACAGTATCTAATATTATGACTGTGATATATCCACAAACTACTGTCATATATAGTAACTAATATTATGACTGTGATAATCCACAAACTACTGTCATATACGGTAACTAATATTGTGACTGTGATATATACACAATACAGTGTCATATACAGTAGCTAATATTATGACTGTGACATATACACAATATACTGTCATATACAGTAACTAATATTATGACTGCGATACGTACACAATACAGTGTCATATATAGTAACTTATATTATGACTGTGACATATACACAATATACTGTCATATACAGTAACTAATATTATGACTGCGATACGTACACAATACAGTGTCATATACAGTAACTAATATTATGACTGTGATATGTACACAATACACTGTCATATACAGTAACTAATATTATGACCGTGATATGTACATAATACATTGTCATATACAGTAGCTAATATTATGACTGTGATATATACACAATACACTATCATATACAGTAAGTAATATTATGACTGTGATATGTACACAATACACTGTCATATACAGTAACTAACATTTTGACTGTGACATATACACAATACACTGTCATATACAGTAGCTAATATTATGACTGTGATATATACCAATACAGTGTCATATTCAGTAACTGATATTATGACTGTGAGATATACACAATACAGTGTCATATACAGTAACTAATATTATGACTGTGATATATCCACAAACTACTGTCATATACAGTAGTTAATATTATGACTGTGATATATACACAATACAGTGTCATATACAGTAACTAATATTATGACTGTGATATATACACAATACACTGTCATATACAGTAGCTAATATTATGACTGACATATACACAATACACTGTCATATACAGTATCTAATCTTATGACTGTGATATATCCACAAACTACTGTCATATACACTAACTAATATTATGACTGTGATATGTACACAATACACTGTCTTATACAGTAACTAATATTATGACTGTGATATATCCACGAACTACTGTCATATACAGTAACTAATATTATGACTGTGCTATATCCACAAACCACTGTCATATACAGTAGTTAATATTATGACTGTGATATATACACAATACACTGTCATATACAGTAGCTAATATTATGACTGTGATATATCCACAAACTACTGTCATATACAGTAGCTAATATTATCACTGTGATATGTACACAATACGCTGTCATATACAGTATCGATATTATGACTGTGATATATCCACAAACTACTGTCATATACAGTAACTAATATTATGACTGTGATATATCCACAAACTACTGTCATATACAGTAACTAATATTATGACTGTGACATATACACAATACACTATCATATACAGTAGCTAATATTATGACTGTGATATATACACTATACACTGTCATATACAGTAGCTAATATTATGACAGTGACATATACACAATACGCTGTCATATACAGTAACTAACATTATGACTGTGATATGTACACAATACAGTGTCATATACAGTAATTAATATTATGACTGTGACACATACACAATACACTGTCATATACAGTAGCTATTATTATGACTGACATATACACAATACACTGTCATATACAGTAACTAATATTATGACTGTGACATGTACACAATACACTGTCATATACAGTAACTAATATTATGACTGTGATATGTACACAATACAGTGTCATATACAGTAACTAATATTATGACTGTGATATGTACACAATACACTGTCATATACAGTAACTAATATTATGACTGTGATATATACACAATACAGTGTCATATACAGTAGCTAATATTATGACTGTGATATGTACACAATACATTGTCATATACAGTAGCTAATAGTATAACTGTGATATGTACACAATACAGTGTCATATACAGTAGCTAATATTATGACTGTGATATGTACATAATACAGTGTTATATACAGTAGCTAATATTATGATTGTGATATATACACAATACAGTGTCATATACAGTAGCTAATATTATGACTGTGATATATACACAATACAGAGTCATATACAGTAGCTAATATTATGACTGTGATATATACACAATACAGAGTCATATACAGTAGCTAATATTATGACTGTGATATATACACAATACAGTGTCATATACAGTAACTAATATTATGACTGTGATATATACACTATACATTGTCATATACAGTAACTAATATTATGACTGTGATATGCACACAATACAGTGTCATATACAGTAACTAATATTATGACTGTGATATATACAGAAATCAGTGTCGTATACAGTAACTAATATTATGACTGTGATATATACACAATACAGTCATATACAGTAGCCAATATTATGACTGTGATATATACACAATACAGTGTCATATACAGTAACTAATATTATGACTGTGATATATACACTATACATTGTCATATACAGTAACTAATATTGTGACTGTGATATGCACACAATACAGTGTCATATACAGTAACTAATATTATGACTGTGATATATACAGAATACAGTGTCGTATACAGTAACTAATATTATGACTGTGATATATACACTATACATTGTTATATACAGTAACTAATATTATGACTTAGATATGCACACAATGCAGTGTCATATACAGTAACTAATATTATGACTGTGATATATACACAATACAGTGTCGTATACAGTAACTAATATTATGACTGTGATATATACACTATACATTGTCATATACAGTAACTAATATTATGACTGTGATATGCACACAATACAGTGTCATATACAGTAACTAATATTATGACTGTGATATATACACAATACAGTGTCATATACAGTAACCAATATTATGACTGTGATATATACACAATACAGTGTCATATAGAGTAACTAATATTATGACTGTGATATGCACACAATACAGTGTCATATACAGTAAATAATATTATGACTGTGATATATACACAATACAGTGTCATATACAGTAGCTAATATTATGACTGTGATATATACACAATACAGAGTCATATAAAGTAGCTAATATTATGACTGTGATAAATACACAATACAGTGTCATATACAGTAGCTAATATTATGATTGTGATATATACACTATACATTGTCATATACAGTAACTAATATTATGACTGTGATATGCACACAATACAGTGTCATATACAATATCTAACATTATGACTGTGATATATACACAATACAGTGTCATATACAGTAGCTAATCTTATGACTGTGATATATACACAATACAGTGTCATATACAGTAGCTAATATTATGACTGTGATTTATACACAATACATTGTCATATACAGTATCTAATTTTATGACTGTGATATATACACAATACATTGTCATATACAGTAGCTAATATTATGACTGTGATATATACACAATACATTGTCATATACAGTAGCTAATATTATGACTGTGATACATACACAATACAGTGTCATATACAGTAACTAATATTATGACTGTGACATATACACAATACACTGCCATATACAGTAACTAATATTATGACTGTGATATGTACACAATACACTGTCATATACAGTATCTAATATTATGACTGTGATATATCCACAAACTACTGTCATATACAGTAGCTAATATTATGACTGTGATATATACACAATACTGTCATATACAGTAACTAATATTATGAGTGTGATATATACACAAACTACTGTCATATACAGTAGCTAATATTATGACTGTGATATATACACAATACAGTGTCATATACAGTAACTCATATTATGACTGTGACATATACACAATACACTGTCGTCATTAGTAACTAATATTATGACTGCGATATGTACACAATACAGTGTCATATACAGTAACTAATATTATGACTGTGATATGTACACAATACACTGTCATATACAGTAACTAATATTATGACCGTGATATGTACATAATACATTGTCATATACAGTAGCTAATATTAGGACTGTGATATATACTCAATACACTGTCATATACAGTAACTAATATTATGACTGTGATATGTACACAATACACTGTCATATACAGTAACTAATATTATGACTGTGAGATATACACAATACAGTGTCATATACAGTATCTAATATTATGACCGTGATATATCCACAATCTAATGTCATATACAGTAGTTAATATTATGACTGTGATATATGCACAATACAGTGTCATATACAGTAACTAATATTATGACTGTGATATGTACACAAAGTACTGTCATATACAGTAGCTAATATTATGACTGTGATATGTACACAATACACTGTCATATACAGTATCTAAGATTATGACTGTGATATATCTACAAACTACTGTCATATACAGTAACTAATATTATGACCGTGATATACCCACAAACTACTGTCATATACAATAACTAATATTATGACTGTGATATATCCGCAAACTACTGTCATATACAGTAGCTAATGTTATGAATGTGATATATACACTATACATTGTCATATACAGTAACTAATATTATGACTGTGATATGCACACAATACAGTGTCATATACAGTATCTAATATTATGAGTGTGATATATACACAATACAGTGTCATATGCAGTAGCTAATTTTATGACTGTGATATATACACAATACAGTGTCATATACAGTAGCTAATATTATGACTGTGATTTATACACAATACATTGTCATATACAATAGCTAATTTTATGACTGTGATATATACACAATACATTGTCATATACAGTAGCTAATATTATGACTGTGATATATACACAATACATTGTCATATACAGTAGCTAATATTATGACTGTGATACATACACAATACAGTGTCATATACAGTAACTAATATTACGACTGTGACATGTACACAATACACTGTCATATACAGTAACTAATATTATGACTGTGATATGTACACAATACACTGTCATATACAGTATCTAATATTATGACTGTGATATATCCACAAAATACTGTCATATACAGTAGCTAATATTATGACTGTGATATATACACAATACACTGTCATATACAGTAACTAATATTATGACTGTGATATGTACACAATACACTGTCATATACAGTAACTAATATTATGACTGTGACATATACACAATACACTGTCATATACAGTAGCTAATATTATGACTGTGATATATACACAATACAGTGTCATATTCAGTAACTAATATTATGACTGTGAGATATACACAATACAGTGTCATATACAGTAACTAGTATTATGACCGTGATATATCCACAAACTACTGTCATATACAGTAGTTAATATTATGACTGTGATATATACACAATACAGTGTCATATACAGTAACTAATATTATGACGGTAATATGTACACAATACAGTGTCATATACAGTAACTAATATTATGACTGTGACATATACACAATACACTGTCATATACAGTAGCTAATATTATGACTGGCATATACACAATACACTGTCATATACAGTATCTAATATTATGACTGTGATATATCCCCAAACTACTGTCATATACAGTAACTAATATTATGACTGTGATATATCCACAAACCACTGTCATATAGTGTAGCTAATATTATGACTGTGATATATACACAATACACTGTCATATACAGTAGCTACTATTATGACTGTGATATATACACAATACACTGTCATATACAGTAGCTAATATTATGACTGTGATATATACACAATACACTGTCATATACAGTAGCTAATATTATGACTGTGATATATACACAATACACTGTCATATACAGTGTCTAATATTATGACTGTGATATATCCACAAACTACTGTCATATACAGTAACTAATATTATGACTGTGATATATCCACAAACTACTGTCATATACAGTAACTAATATTATGACTGTGATATATCCGCAAACTACTGTCATATACAGTAGCTAATATTATGACTGTGATATATACACAATACACTGTCATATACAGTAACTTATATTATGACTGTGACATATACACAATACACTGTCATATACAGTAGCTAATATTATGACTGTGATATATACACAATACACTGTCATATACAGTAGCTAATATTATGACTGTGACATATACATAATACGCTGTCATATACAGTAGTTAATATTGTGACTGTGACATATACACAGTACACTGTCATATACAGTATCTAATATTATGACTGAGATATATCCACAAACTACTGTCATATACAGTAACTAATATTATGACTGTGATATATCCACAAACTACTAACATATACGGTAACTAATATTATGACTGTGATATATCCACAAACTACTGTCATATACGGTAGCTAATATTATGACTGTGATATATACACAAAATACTGTCATATAAAGTATATAATATTATGACTGTGACATATACACAATACACTGTCATATACAGTAGCTAATTTTATGACTGTGACAAATACACAATACACTGTCATATAAAGTATCTAATATTATGACTGTGAAATATACACAATACACTGTCATATACAGTAGCTAATTTTATGACTGTGATAAATACACAATACACTGTCATATACAGTAACTAATATTATGACTGTAATATGTACACAATACACTGTCTTATACAGTAACTAATATTATGACTGTGACATATACACAATACACTGTCATATACAGTAACTAATATTTTGACTGTGACATATACACAATACACTGTCATATACAGTAACTAATATTATGACTGTGACATATACACAATACACTGTGATATACAGAAGTAATATTATGACTGTGACATATACACAATACACTGTCATATACAGTAACTAATATTATGACTGTGATATGTACACAATACAGTGTCATATACAGTAACTAATATTATGACTGTGATATGTACACAATACAGTGTCATATACAGTAACTAATATTATGACTGTGATATGTACACAATACACTGTCATATACAGTAACTAATATTATGACTGTGATATATACACAATACAGTGTCATATACAGTAGCTAATATTATGACTGTGATATGTACACAATACATTGTCATATACAGTAGCTAATAGTATAACTGTGATATGTACACAATACAGTGTCATATACAGTAGCTAATATTATGACTGTGATATGTACATAATACAGTGTTATATACAGTAGCTAATATTATGATTGTGATATATACACAATACAGTGTCATATACAGTAGCTAATATTATGACTGTGATATATACACAATACAGAGTCATATACAGTAGCTAATATTATGACTGTGATATATACACAATACAGAGTCATATACAGTAGCTAATATTATGACTGTGATATATACACAATACAGTGTCATATACAGTAACTAATATTATGACTGTGATATATACACTATACATTGTCATATACAGTAACTAATATTATGACTGTGATATGCACACAATACAGTGTCATATACAGTAACTAATATTATGACTGTGATATATACAGAAATCAGTGTCGTATACAGTAACTAATATTATGACTGTGATATATACACAATACAGTCATATACAGTAGCCAATATTATGACTGTGATATATACACAATACAGTGTCATATACAGTAACTAATATTATGACTGTGATATATACACTATACATTGTCATATACAGTAACTAATATTGTGACTGTGATATGCACACAATACAGTGTCATATACAGTAACTAATATTATGACTGTGATATATACAGAATACAGTGTCGTATACAGTAACTAATATTATGACTGTGATATATACACTATACATTGTTATATACAGTAACTAATATTATGACTAAGATATGCACACAATGCAGTGTCATATACAGTAACTAATATTATGACTGTGATATATACACAATACAGTGTCGTATACAGTAACTAATATTATGACTGTGATATATACACTATACATTGTCATATACAGTAACTAATATTATGACTGTGATATGCACACAATACAGTGTCATATACAGTAACTAATATTATGACTGTGATATATACACAATACAGTGTCATATACAGTAACCAATATTATGACTGTGATATATACACAATACAGTGTCATATACAGTAACTAATATTATGACTGTGATATGCACACAATACAGTGTCATATACAGTAAATAATATTATGACTGTGATATATACACAATACAGTGTCATATACAGTAGCTAATATTATGACTGTGATATATACACAATACAGAGTCATATAAAGTAGCTAATATTATGACTGTGATAAATACACAATACAGTGTCATATACAGTAGCTAATATTATGATTGTGATATATACACTATACATTGTCATATACAGTAACTAATATTATGACTGTGATATGCACACAATACAGTGTCATATACAATATCTAACATTATGACTGTGATATATACACAATACAGTGTCATATACAGTAGCTAATCTTATGACTGTGATATATACACAATACAGTGTCATATACAGTAGCTAATATTATGACTGTGATTTATACACAATACATTGTCATATACAGTATCTAATTTTATGACTGTGATATATACACAATACATTGTCATATACAGTAGCTAATATTATGACTGTGATATATACACAATACATTGTCATATACAGTAGCTAATATTATGACTGTGATACATACACAATACAGTGTCATATACAGTAACTAATATTATGACTGTGACATATACACAATACACTGCCATATAAAGTAACTAATATTATGACTGTGATATGTACACAATACACTGTCATATACAGTATCTAATATTATGACTGTGATATATCCACAAACTACTGTCATATACAGTAGCTAATATTATGACTGTGATATATACACAATACTGTCATATACAGTAACTAATAGTATGAGTGTGATATATACACAAACTACTGTCATATACAGTAGCTAATATTATGACTGTGATATGTACACAATACAGTGTCATATACAGTAGCTAACATTATGACTGTAATATATACACAATACAGTGTCATATTCAGTAGCTAATATTATGACTGTGATATGTACATAATACAGTGTTATATACAGTAGCTAATATTATGATTGTGATATATACACAATACAGTGTCATATACAGTAGCTAATATTATGACTGTGATATATACACAATACAGAGTCATATACAGTAGCTAATATTATGACTGTGATATATACACAAAACACTGTCATATACAGTAGCTAATATTATGACTGTGATATATACACAATACAGTGTCATCTACAGTAACTAATATTATGACTGTGATATATACACTATACATTGTCATATACAGTAACTAATATTATGACTGTGATATGCACACAATACAGTGTCATATACAGTAACTAATATTATGACTGTGATATATACAGAATACAGTGTCGTATACAGTAACTTATATTATGACTGTGATATATACACTATACATTGTCATATACAGTAACTAATATTATGACTGTGATATGCACACAATACAGTGTCATATACAGTAACTAATATTATGACTGTGATATATACACACTACAGTGTAGTATACAGTAACTAATATTATGACTGTGATATATACAATATACATTGTCATATACAGTAACTAATATTATGACTGTGATATATACACAATACAGTGTCATATACAGTAACTAATATTATGACTGTGATATATACACTATACATTGTCATATACAGTAACTAATATTATGAATGTGATATGCACACAATACAGTGTCATATACAGTAACTAATATTATGACTGTGATATATACAGAATACAGTGTCGTATACAGTAACTAATATTATGACTGTGATATATACACTATACATTGTCATATACAGTAACTAATATTATGACTGTGATATGCACACAATACAGTGTCATATACAGTAACTAATATTATGACTGTGATATATACACAATACAGTGTCATATACAGTAACCAATATTATGACTGTGATATATACACAATACAGTGTCATATACAGTAACTAATATTATGACTGTGATATATACACAATACAGAGTCATATAAAGTAGCTAATATTTTGACTGTGATAAATACACAATACAGTGTCATATACAGTAGCTATATTATGATTGTGATATATACACTATACATTGTCATATACAGTAACTAATATTATGACTGTGATATGCACACAATACAGTGTCATATACAATATCTAATATTATGACTGTGATATATACACAATACAGTGTCATATACAGTAGCTAATCTTATGACTGTGATATATACACAATACAGTGTCATATACAGTAGCTAATATTATGACTGTGATTTATTCACAATACATTGACATATACAGTATCTAATTTTATGACTGTGATATATACACAATACATTGTCATATACAGTAGTTAATATTATGACTGTGATATATACACAATACATTGTCATATACAGTAGCTAATATTATGACTGTGATACATACACAATACAGTGTCATATACAGTAACTAATATTATGACTGTGACATATACACAAAACACTGTCATATACAGTAACTAATATTATGACTGTGATATGTACACAATATACTGTCATATACAGTATCTAATATTATGACTGTGATATATCCACAAACTACTGTCATATACAGTAGCTAATATAATGACTGTGATATATACACAATACTGTCATATACAGTAACTAATATTATGACTGTGATATATACACAAACTACTGTCATGTACAGTAGCTAATATTATGACTGTGATATATACACAATACAGTGTCATATACAGTAACTCATATTATGACTGTGACATATACACAATACACTGTCGTATACAGTAACTAATATTATGACTGCGATATGTACACAATACAGTGTCATATACAGTAACTAATATTATGACTGTGATATGTACACAATACACTGTCATATACAGTAACTAATATTATGACCGTGATATGTACATAATACATTGTCATATACAGTAGCTAATATTAGGACTGTGATATATACACAATACACTGTCATATACAGTAACTAATATTATGACCGTGATATACCCACAAACTACTGTCATATACAATAACTAATATTATGACTGTGATATATCCGCAAACTACTGTCATATACAGTAGCTAATGTTATGAATGTGATATATACACTATACATTGTCATATACAGTAACTAATATTATGACTGTGATATGTACACAATACAGTGTCATATACAGTAACTAATATTATGACTGTGACATATACACAATACACTGTCATATACAGTAGCTAATATTATGACTGACATATACACAATACACTGTCATATACAGTATCTAATATTATGACTGTGATATATCCACAAACTACTGTCATATACACTAACTAATATTATGACTCTGATATGTACACAATACACTGTCATATACAGTAACTAATATTTTGACTGTGATATATCCACAAACCACTGTCGTATACAGTAGCTAATATTATGACTGTGATATATACACATACACTGTCATATACAGTAGCTAATATTATGACTGTGATATGTCCACAAAGTACTGTCATATACAGTAGCTAATATTATGACTGTGATATGTACACAATACACTGTCATAAACAGTATCTAATATTATGACTTTGATATATCTACAAACTACTGTCATATACAGTAAGTAATATTATGACTGTGATATATCCACAAACTACTGTCATATACAATAACTAATATTATGACTGTGATATATCCGCAAACTACTGTCATATACAGTAGCTAATGTTATGAATGTGATATATACACTATACATTGTCATATACAGTAACTAATATTATGACTGTGATATGCACACAATACAGTGTCATATACAGTATCTAATATTATGAGTGTGATATATATAATATACAGTGTCATATGCACTAGCTAATTTTATGACTGTGATATATACACAATACAGTGTCATATACAGTAGCTAATATTATGACTGTGATTTATACACAATACATTGTCATATACAGTAGCTAATTTTATGACTGTGATATATACACAATACATTGTCATATACAGTAGCTAATATTATGACTGTGATATATACACAATACATTGTCATATACAGTAGCTAATGTTATGACTGTGATACATACACAATACAGTGTCATATACAGTAACTAATATTATGACTGTGATATATACACAAACTACTGTCATATACAGTAACTAATATTATGACTGTGATATATCCAAAACTACTGTCATATACAGTAACTAATATTATGACTGTGACATATACGCAATACACTGTCATATACAGCATCTAATATTATGACTGTGATATATCCACAAACTGTTGTCATATACAGTAGCTAATATTATGACTGTGATATATACACAATACACTGTCTTATACAGTAGCTAATTTTATGACTGTGATAAATACACAATACACTGTCATATGCAGTAACTAATATTATGACTGTGATATGTACACAATACACTGTCATATACAGTAACTAATATTATGACTGTGACATATACACAATACACTGTCATACACAGTAACTAATATTATGACTGTGACATATACACAATACACTGTCATATACAGTAACTAATATTATGACTGTGATATATCCGCAAACTACTGTCATATTCAGTAGCTAATATTATGACTGTGATATGTACACAATACACTGTGATATACAGTATCTAATATTATGACTGTGATATATCCACAAACTACTGTCATATACAGTAACTATAATTATGACTGTGAAATATCCACAAACTACTCTCATATACAGTAACTAATATTATGACTGTGATATATCCGCAAAATACTGTCATATACAGTAGCTAATATTATGACTGTGATATATACACAGTACACTGTCATATACCGTAACTAATATTATGACTGTGATATATACACTATACACTGTCATATGCAGTAGTTAATATTATGCCTGTGATATATAGACAATACACTGTCATATACAGTAGCTAATATTATGACTGTGACATATACACAATACACTGTCATATACAGTAGCTAATATTGTGACTGTGACATATTCACAATACACTGTCATATACAGTATCTAATATTATGACTGAGATATATTCACAAACTACTGTCATATACAGTAGCTAATATTATGACTGTGATATATACACAATACACTGTCATATACAGTAACTAATATTATGACTGTGATATATACACAAACTACTGTCATATACAGTAACTAATATTACGACTGTGATATATCCACAAACTACTGTCATATACAGTAACTAATATCATGACTGTGATATATCCACAAACTACTGTCATATACGGTAGCTAATATTATGTCTGTGATATATACACAAACTACTGTCATATACAGTAGCTAATATTATTACTGTGATATATACACAAACTACTGTCATATACAGTTACTAATATTATGACTGTGATATATACACAAACTACTGTCATATACAGTACCTAATATTGTGACTGTGATATGTACACAATACACTGTCATATACAGTTGCTAATATTATGACTGTGATATATCCACAAACTACTGTTATATACAGTAACTAATATTATGACTGTGATATATACACAATACACTGTCATATACAGTAACTAATATTATGACGGTGATATATCCACAGACTACTGTCATTTACAGTAGCTAATATTATGACTGTGATATATCCACAAACTACTGTCATATAAAGTAACTAATATTATGACTGTGACATATACACAATACACTGTCATATACAGTATCTAATATTATGACTGTGATATATCCACAAATTGTTGTCATATACAGTAGCTCATATTATGACTGTGATAAATACACAATACACTGTCATATACAGTAACTAATATTATATATATATATATGTCGTCCTCCGTGGACTGGTGGTACCGTGCTAGCCTCTAGTTCCCAAGGTCGCGGGTTCAAACCCGGCGGAGGGCGATGGATTTTTTTCGGGCGTAAAAATCGTTAGCACGGCTTCCTTCGGAAGGGAAGTAAAGCCGGTGGTCCCGTGTCGTAGATTTACGGCACGTAAAAGAACCTCAAGCCTGATAAAGAGGCCTCTGAGCAAAATTACAGGTGTTTCACGCCCATAATAGAATGGGACGCTAAGAACCATAGTAGTTAAAGAGCGTCCATAAATAAAACTCAATTTATTTATTTACTAATATTATGACTGTGACATATACGCAATACATTGTCATATACAGTAACTAATATTATGACTGTGACATATACACAATACACTGTCATATACAGTAAGTAATATTATGACTGTGACATATACACAATACTCTGTCATATACAGTAACTAATATTACGACTGTGACATATACACAATACACTGTCATATACAGTAACTAATATTATGACTGTGACATATACACAATACACTGTCATATACAGTAGCTAATATTATGACTGACATATACAGAATATACTGTCATATACAGTATATAATATTTAGACTGTGATATATCCACAAACTACTGTCATATACAGTAACTAATATTATGACTGTGATATGTACACAATACACTGTCATATACAGTAACTAATATTATGACTGTGATATATCCACAGACTACTGTCATATACAGTAGCTAATATTATGACTGTGATATACCCACAATACACTGTCATATACAGTAGCTAATATTATGAATGTGATATATCCACAAACTACAGTCATATACTGTAGCTAATATTATGACTGTAATATGTACACAATACACTGTCATATACAGTATCTAATATTATGATTGTGATATATCTACAAACTACTGTCATATACAGTAACTAATATTATGACTGTGATATATCCACAAACTACTGTCATATACAGTAACTAATATTATGACTGTGATATATCCGCAAACTACTGTCATATACAGTAGCTAATGTTTTGAATGTGATATATACACTATACATTGTCATATACAGTAACTAATATTATGACTGTGATATGCACACAATACAGTGTCATATACAGTATCTAATATTATGACTGTGATATATACACAATACAGTGTCATATGCAATAGCTAATTTTATGACTGTGATATATACACAATACAGTGTCATATACAGTAGCTAATATTATGACTGTGATTTATACACAATACTTTGTCATATACAGTAGCTAATTTTATGACTGTGATATATACACAATACATTGTCATATACAGTAGCTAATATTATGGCTGTGATATATACACAATACATTGTCATATACAGTAGCTAATATTATGACTGTGATACATACACAATACAGTGTCATATACAGTAACTAATATTACGACTGTGACATGTACACAATACAGTGTCATATACAGTAACTAATATTATGACTGTGATATGTACACAATACACTGTCATATACAGTATCTAATATTATGACTGTGATATATCCACAAACTACTGTCATATACAGTAGCTAATATTATGACTGTGATATATCCATAAACTACTGTTATAGAAAAAAAACTAATATTATGGCTGTGATATATACACAATACACTGTCATATACAGTAGCTAATTTTATGACTGTGATAAATACACAATACACTGTTATATACAGTAACTAATATTATGACTGTGATATGTACACAATACACTGTCATATACACTAACTAATATTATGACTGTGACATATACACAATACACTGTCATATACAGTAACTAATATTATGACTGTGACATATACACTGTCATATACAGTAGCTAATATTATGACTGACATATACAGAATACACTGTCATATACAGTATCTAATATTATGACTGTGATATATCCACAAACTACTGTCATATACAGTAACTAATATTATGACTGTGATATGTACACAATACATTGTCATATACAGTAACTAATATTATGACTGTGATATATCCACAGACTACTGTCATATACAGTAACTAATATTATGACTGTGAAATATACACAATACACTGTCATATACAGTATCTAATATTATGACTGTGATATATCCACAAACTACTGTCGTATACAGTAGCTAATATTATGACTGTGATATGTACACAATACACTGTCATATACAGCAGCTAATATTATGACTGTGATATATTCACAAACTACTGTCATATACAGTAACTAATATTATGACTGAGATATATACACAATACACTGTCATATACAGTTACTAATATTATGACTGTGATATATATGCACAAACTACTGTCATTTACGGTAGCTAATATTATGACTGTGATATATCCATAAACTACTGTTATAGAAAAAAAAACTAATATTATGGCTGTGATATATACACAATACACTGTCATATACAGTAGCTAATTTTATGACTGTGATAAATACACAATACACTGTCATATACAGTAACTAATATTATGACTGTGATATGTACACAATACACTGTCATATACACTAACTAATATTATGACTGTGACATATACACAATACACTGTCATATACAGTAACTAATATTATGACTGTGACATATACACAATACACCGTCATATACAGTAACTAATATTATGACTGTGATATATCCGCAAACTACTGTCATATACAGTAGCTAATATTATGACTGTGATATGTACACAATACACAGTCATATACAGTATCTAATATTATGACTGTGATATATCCACAAACTACTGTCATATACAGTAACTATAATTATGGCTGTGAAATATCCACAAACTACTCTCATATACAGTAACTAATATTATGACTGTGATATATCCGCAAGCTACTGTCATATACAGTAGCTAATATTATGACTGTGATATATACACAATACACTGTCATATACGGTAACTAATATTATGACTGTGACATATACACAATACACTGTCATATACAGTAGTTAATATTATGCCTGTGATATATAGACAATACACTGTCATATACAGTAGCTAATATTATGACTGTGACATATACACAATACACTCTCATATACAGTAGCTAATATTGTGACTGTGACATATTCACAATACACTGTCATATACAGTATCTAATATTATGACTGAGATATATTCACAAACTACTGTCATATACAGTAGCTAATATTATGACTGTGATATATACACAATACACTGTCATATACAGTAACTAATATTATGACTGTGATATATACACAAACTACTGTCATATACAGTAACTAATATTATGACTGTGATATATCCACAAACTACTGTCATATACAGTAACTAATATCATGACTGTGATATATCCACAAACTACAGTCATATACGGTAGCTAATATTATGACTGTGATAAATACACAAACTACTGTCATATACAGTAGCTAATATTATTACTGTGATATATACACAAACTACTGTCATATACAGTTACTAATATTATGAGTGTGATATATACACAAACTACTGTCATATACAGTATCTAATATTATGACTGTGATATGTACACAATACACTGTCATATACAGTTGCTAATATTATGATTGTGATATATCCACAAACTACTGTCATATACAGTAACTAATATTATGACTGTGATATATACACAATACACTGTCATATATAGTAACTAATATTATGACTGTGATATATCCACAAACTACTGTCATTTACAGTAGCTAATATTATGACTGTGATATATCCACAAACTACTGTCATATAAAGTAACTAATATTATGACTGTGACATATACACAGTACACTGTCATATACAGTATCTAATATTGTGACCGTGATATATCCACAAACTGTTGTCATATACAGTAGCTCATATTATGACTGTGATATATACACAATACACTGTCATATACAGTAGCTAATTTTATGACTGTGATAAATACACAATACACTGTCATATACAGTAACTAATATTATGACTGTGACATATACGCAATACACTGTCATATACAGTAACTAATATTATGACTGTGACATATACACAATACACTGTCATATACAGTAACTAATATTATGACTGTGACATATACACTATACACTGTCATATACAGTAAGTAATATTATGACTGTGACATATACACAATACACTGTCATATACAGTAACTAATATTACGACTGTGACATATACACAATACACTGTCATATACAGTAACTAATATTATGACTGTGACATATACACAATACACTGTCATATACAGTAGCTAATATTATGACTGACATATACAGAATATACTGTCATATATAGTATCTAATATTATGACTGTGATATATCCACAAACTACTGTCATATACAGTAACTAATATTATGACTGTGATATGTACACAATACACTGTCATATACAGTAACTAATATTATGACTGTGATATATCCATAGACTACTGTCATATACAGTAGCTAATATTATGACTGTGATATATACACAATACACTGTCATATACAGTATCTAATATTATGACTGTGATATATCCACAAACTTTTGTCATCTACAGTAGCTAGTATTATGACTGTGATATGTACACAATACACTGTCATATACAGTAGCTAATATTATGACTGTGATATATCCACAAACTACTGTCATATACAGTAACTAATATTATGACTGTGATATATACACTATACACTGTATATACAGTAACTAATATTATGACTGTGATATATTGCACAAACTACTGTCATTTACAGTAGCTAATATTATGACTGTGATATATCCATTAACTACTGTCATATAAAGCAACTAATATAATGACTGTGACATATACACAATACACTGTCATATACAGTATCTAATATTATAACTGTGATATATCGACAAACTGTTGTCATGTACAGTAGCTAATATTATGACTGTGATATATACACAATACACTGTCATATACGGTAGCTAATTTTATGACTGTGATAAATACACAATACACTGTCATATACAGTAACTAATATTATGACTGTGATATGTACACAATACAATGTCATATACAGTACCTAATATTATGAGTGTGACATATAAACAATACACTGTCATATACAGTAACTAATATTATGACTGTGACATATACACAATACACTGTCATATACAGTAACTAATATTATGACTGTGATATATCCGCAAACTACTGTCATATACAGTAGCTAATATTATGACTGTGATATGTACACAATACACTGTCATATACAGTAAATAATATTATGACTGTGATATATCCAACAAACTACTGTCATATACAGTAACTATAATTATGACTGTGATATATCCATAAACTACTGTCATATAAAGTAACTAATATTATGACTGTGACATATACACAATACACTGTCATATACAGTAACTAATATTATGACTGTGATATATCGACAAATTGTTGTCTTATACAGTAGCTAATATTATGACTGTGATATATACACAATACACTGTCATACACAGTAGCTAATTTTATGACTGTGAAAAATACACAATACACTGTCATATACAGTAACTAATATTATGACTGTGACATATACACAATACACTGTCATATACAGTAACTAATATTATGACTGTGACATATACACAATACACTGTCATATACAGTAACTAATATTATGACTGTGATATATCCGCAAACTACTGTCATATACAGTAGCTAATATTATGACTGTGATATGTACACAATACACTGTCATATACAGTATCTAATATTATGACTGTGATATATCCACAAACTACTGTCATATACAGTAACTATAATTATGACTGTGATATATCCACAAACGACTCTCATATACAGTAACTAATATAATGACTGTGATATATCCGCAAACTACTGTCATATACAGTAGCTAATATTATGACTGTGATATATACACAATACACTCTGTCATATACCGTAACTAATATTATGACTGTGACATATACACAATACACTGTCATATACAGTAGCTAATATTATGACTGTGACATATACACAATACACTGTCATATACAGTAGCTAATATTGTGACTGTGACATATTCACAATACACTGTCATATAAAGTATCTAATATTATGACTGTGACATATTCACAATACACTGTCATATACAGTATCTAATATTATGACTGAGATATATTCACAAACTACTGTCATATACAGTAGCTAATATTATGACTGTGATATATACACAATACACTGTCATATACAGTAACTAATATTAAGACTGTGATATATACACAAATTGCTGTCATATACAGTAACTAATATTACGACTGTGATATATCCACAAACTACTGTCATATACAGTAACTAATATCATGACTGTGATATATCCACAAACTACTGTCATATACGGTAGCTAATATTATGACTGTGATATATACACAAACTACTGTCATATACAGTAGCTAATATTATTACTGTGATATATACACAAACTACTGTCATATACAGTTACTAATATTATGACTGTGATATATACACAAACTACTGTCATATACAGTAGCTAATATTGTGACTGTGATATATCCACAAACTACTGTTATATACAGTAACTAATATTATAAATGTGATATATACACAATACACTGTCATATACAGTAACTAATATTATGACGGTGATATATCCACAGACTACTGTCATTTACAGTCGCTAATATTATGACTGTGATATATCCACAAACTACTGTCATATAAAGTAACTAATATTATGACTGTGACATATACACAATACACTGTCATATACAGTATCTAATATTATGACAGTGATATATCCACAAACTGTTGTCATATACAGTAGCTCATATTATGACTGTGATAAATACACAATACACTGTCATATACAGTACCTAATATTATATATATATGTCGTCCTACGTGGACTGGTGGTACCGTGCTAGCCTCTAGTTCCCAAGGTCGCGGGTTCAAACCCGGCGGAGGGCGATGGATTTTTTCGGGCGTAAAAATCGTTAGCACGGCTTCCTTCGGAAGAGAAGTAAAGCCGGTGGTCCCGTGTCGTAGATTTACGGCACGTAAAAGAACCTCAAGCCTGATAAAGAGGCCTCTGAGCAAAATTACAGGTGTTTCACGCCCAATATAGAATGGGACGCTAAGAACCATAGTAGTTAAAGAGCGTCCATAAATAAAACTCTATTTATTTACTAATATTATGACTGTGACATATACGCAATACAGTGTCATATACAGTAACTAATATTATGACTGTGACATATACACAATACACTGTCATATACAGTAAGTAATATTATGACTGTGACATATACACAATACTCTGTCATATACAGTAACTAATATTACGACTGTGACATATACACAATACACTGTCATATACAGTAACTAATATTATGACTGTGACATATACACAATACACTGTCATATACAGTATCTAATATTATGATTGTGATATATCTACAAACTACTGTCATATACAGTAGCTAATATTATGACTGTGACATGTACACAATACACTGTCATATACAGTATCTAATATTATGACTGTGATATATCCACAAACTACTGTCATATACAGTAACTATAATTATGACAGTGAAATATCCACAAACTACTCTCATATACAGTAACTAATATTATGACTGTGATATATCCGCAAGCTACTGTCATATACAGTAGCTAATATTATGACTGTGATATATACACAATACACTGTCATATACGGTAACTAATATTATGACTGTGACATATACACAATACACTGTCATATACAGTAGTTAATATTATGCTTGTGATATATAGACAATACACTGTCATATTCAGTAGCTAATATTATGACTGTGACATATACACATTACACTGTCATATACAGTAGCTAATATTGTGACTGTGACATATTCACAATACACTGTCATATACAGTATCTAATATTATGACTGAGATATATTCACAAACTACTGTCATATACAGTAGCTAATATTATGACTGTGATATATACACAATACACTGTCATATACAGTAACTAATATTATGACTGTGATATATACACAAACTACTGTCATATACAGTAACTAATATTATGACTGTGATATATCCACAAACTACTGTCATATACAGTATCTACTATCATGACTGTGATATATCCACAAACTACTGTCATATACGGTAGCTAATATTATGACTGTGATATATACACAAACTAACTACTGTCATATACAATAGCTAATATTATTACTGTGATATATACACAAACTACTGTCATATACAGTTACTAATATTATGACTGTGATATATACACAAACTACTGTCATACACAGTAGCTAATATTATGACTGTGATATGTACACAATACACTGTCATATACAGTTGCTAATATTGTGACTGTGATATATCCACAAACTACTGTCATATACAGTAACTAATATTGTGACTGTGATATATACACAATACACTGTCATATACAGTAACTAATATTATGACTGTGAAAATCCACAAACTACTGTCATTTACAGTAGCTAATATTATGACTGTGATATATCCACAAACTACTGTCATATAAAGTAACTAATATTATGACTGTGACATATACACAATACACTGTCATGTACAGTATCTAATATTATGACTGTGATATATCCACAAACTGTTGTCATATACAGTAGCTCATATCATGACTGTGATATATACACAATACACTGTCATATACAGTAGCTAATTTTATGACTGTGATAAATACACAATACACTGTCATATACAGTAACTAATATTATGACTGTGACATATACGCAATACACTGTCATATACAGTAACTAATATTATGACTGTGACATATACACAATACACTGTCATATACAGTAACTAATATTATGAGTGTGACATATACACTATACACTGTCATATACAGTATGTTATATTATGACTGTGACATATACACTGTCATATACAGTAACTAATATTACGACTGTGACATATACACAATACACTGTCATATACAGTAACTAATATTATGACTGTGACATATACACAATACACCGTCATATACAGTAGCTAATATTATGACTGACATATACAGAATATACTGTCATATATAGTATCTAATATTATGACTGTGATATATCCACAAACTACTGTCATATACAGTAACTAATATTATGACTGTGATATGTACACAATACACTGTCATATACAATAACTAATATTACGACTGTGATATATCCATAGACTACTGTCATATACAGTAGCTAATATTATGACTGTGATATATACACAATACACTGTCATATACAGTATCTAATATTATGACTGTGATATATCCACAAACTTTTGTCATGTACAGTAGCTAATATTATGACTGTGATATGTACACAATACACTGTCATATACAGTAGCTAATATTATGACTGTGATATATCCATAGACTACTGTCATATACAGTAGCTAATATTATGACTGTGATATATACACAATACACTGTCATATACAGTATCTAATATTATGACTGTGATATATCCACAAACTTTTGTCATGTACAGTAGCTAGTATTATGACTGTGATATGTACACAATACACTGTCATATACAGTAGCTAATATTATGACTGTGATATATCCACAAACTACTGTCATATACAGTAACTAATATTATGACTGTGATATATACACTATACACTGTATATACAGTAACTAATATTATGACTGTGATATATTGCACAAACTACTGTCATTTACAGTAGCTAATATTATGACTGTGATATATCCATTAACTACTGTCATATAAAGTAACTAATATAATGACTGTGACATATACACAATACACTGTCATATACAGTATCTAATATTATGACTGTGATATATCGACAAACTGTTGTCATGTACAGTAGCTAATATTATGACTGTGATATATACACAATACACTGTCATATACTGTAGCTAATTTTATGACTGTGATAAATACACAATACACTGTCATATACAGTAACTAATATTATGACTGTGATATGTACACAATACAATGTCATATACAGTAACTAATATTATGAGTGTGACATATAAACAATACACTGTCATATACAGTAACTAATATTATGACTGTGACATATACACAATACACTGTCATATACAGTAACTAATATTATGACTGTGATATATCCGCAAACTACTGTCATATACAGTAGCTAATATTATGACTGTGATATGTACACAATACACTGTCATATACAGTATCTAATATTATGACTGTGATATATCCAACAAACTACTGTCATATACAGTAACTATAATTATGACTGTGATATATCCATAAACTACTGTCATATAAAGTAACTAATATTATGACTGTGACATATACACAATACACTGTCATATACAGTAACTAATATTATGACTGTGATATATCGACAAATTGTTGTCTTATACAGTAGCTAATATTATGACTGTGATATATACACAATACACTGTCATACACAGTAGCTAATTTTATGACTGTGAAAAATACACATTACACTGTCATATACAGTAACTAATATTATGACTGTGATATGTACACAATACACTGTCATATACAGTAACTAATATTATGACTGTGACATATACACAATACACTGTCATATACAGTAACTAATATTATGACTGTGATATATCCACAAACTACTGTCATATACAGTAACTAATATTATGACTGTGATATATACACTATACACTGTATATACAGTAACTAATATTATGACTGTGATATATTGCACAAACTACTGTCATTTACAGTAGCTAATATTATGACTGTGATATATCCATTAACTACTGTCATATAAAGTAACTAATATAATGACTGTGACATATACACAATACACTGTCATATACAGTATCTAATATTATGACTGTGATATATCGACAAACTGTTGTCATGTACAGTAGCTAATATTATGACTGTGATATATACACAATACACTGTCATATACGGTAGCTAATTTTATGACTGTGATAAATACACAATACACTGTCATATACAGTAACTAATATTATGACTGTGATATGTACACAATTCAATGTCATATACAGTAACTAATATTATGAGTGTGACATATAAACAATACACTGTCATATACAGTAACTAATATTATGACTGTGACATATACACAATACACTGTCATATACAGTAACTAATATTATGACTGTGATATATCCGCAAACTACTGTCATATACAGTAGCTAATATTATGACTGTGATATGTACACAATACACTGTCATATACAGTATCTAATATTATGACTGTGATATATCCACAAACTACTGTCATATACAGTAACTATAATTATGACTGTGATATATCCATAAACTACTGTCATATAAAGTAACTAATATTATGACTGTGACATATACACAATACACTGTCATATACAGTAACTAATATTATGACTGTGATATATCGACAAATTGTTGTCTTATACAGTAGCTAATATTATGACTGTGATATATACACAATACACTGTCATACACAGTAGCTAATTTTATGACTGTGAAAAATACACATTACACTGTCATATACAGTAACTAATATTATGACTGTGATATGTACACAATACACTGTCATATACAGTAACTAATATTATGACTGTGACATATACACAATACACTGTCATATACAGTAACTAATATTATGACTGTGACATATACACAATACACTGTCATATACAGTAACTAATATTATGACTGTGATATATCCGCAAACTACTGTCATATACAGTAGCTAATATTATGACTGTGATATGTACACAATACACTGTCATATACAGTATCTAATATTATGACTGTGATATATCCACAAACTACTGTCATATACAGTAACTATAATTATGACTGTGATATATCCACAAACGACTCTCATATACAGTAACTAATATAATGACTGTGATATATCCGCAAACTACTGTCATATACAGTAGCTAATATTATGACTGTGATATATACACAATACACTCTGTCATATACCGTAACTAATATTATGACTGTGACATATACACAATACACTGTCATATACAGTAGCTAATATTGTGACTGTGACATATTCACAATACACTGTCATATACAGTATCTAATATTATGACAGGTATATTCACAAACAACTGTCATATACAGTAGCTAATATTATGACTGTGATTAATACACAATACACTGTCCTATACAGTAACTAATATTATGACTGTGATATATACACAAACTACTGTCATATACAGTAACTAATATTATGACTGTGAAATATCCACATACAACTCTCATATACAGTAACTAATATTATGACTGTGATATATCCGCAAACTACTGTCATATACAGTAGCTAATATTATGACTGTGATATATACACAGTACACTGTCATATACCGTAACTAATATTATGACTGTGTCATATACACAATACACTGTCATATACAGTAGTTAATATTATGCCTGTGATATATAGACAATACACTGTCATATACAGTAGCTAATATTATGACTGTGACATATACACAATACACTGTCATATACAGTAGCTAATATTGTGACTGTGACATATTCACAATACACTGTCATATACAGTATCTAATATTATGACTGAGATATATTCACAAACTACTGTCATATACAGTAGCTAATATTATGACTGTGATATGTACACAATACACTGTCATATACAGTATCTAATATTATGACTGTGATATATCCACAAACTACTGTCATATACAGTAACTATAATTATGACTGTGATATATCCATAAACTACTGTCATATAAAGTAACTAATATTATGACTGTGACATATACACAATACACTGTCATATACAGTAACTAATATTATGACTGTGATATATCGACAAATTGTTGTCTTATACAGTAGCTAATATTATGACTGTGATATATACACAATACACTGTCATACACAGTAGCTAATTTTATGACTGTGAAAAATACACATTACACTGTCATATACAGTAACTAATATTATGACTGTGATATGTACACAATACACTGTCATATACAGTAACTAATATTATGACTGTGACATATACACAATACACTGTCATATACAGTAACTAATATTATGACTGTGACATATACACAATACACTGTCATATACAGTAACTAATATTATGACTGTGATATATCCGCAAACTACTGTCATATACAGTAGCTAATATTATGACTGTGATATGTACACAATACACTGTCATATACAGTATCTAATATTATGACTGTGATATATCCACAAACTACTGTCATATACAGTAACTATAATTATGACTGTGATATATCCACAAACGACTCTCATATACAGTAACTAATATAATGACTGTGATATATCCGCAAACTACTGTCATATACAGTAGCTAATATTATGACTGTGATATATACACAATACACTCTGTCATATACCGTAACTAATATTATGACTGTGACATATACACAATACACTGTCATATACAGTAGCTAATATTGTGACTGTGACATATTCACAATACACTGTCATATACAGTATCTAATATTATGACAGGTATATTCACAAACAACTGTCATATACAGTAGCTAATATTATGACTGTGATTAATACACAATACACTGTCCTATACAGTAACTAATATTATGACTGTTATATATACACAAACTACTGTCATATACAGTAACTAATATTATGACTGTGAAATATCCACATACAACTCTCATATACAGTAACTAATATTATGACTGTGATATATCCGCAAACTACTGTCATATACAGTAGCTAATATTATGACTGTGATATATACACAGTACACTGTCATATACCGTAACTAATATTATGACTGTGTCATATACACAATACACTGTCATATACAGTAGTTAATATTATGCCTGTGATATATAGACAATACACTGTCATATACAGTAGCTAATATTATGACTGTGACATATACACAATACACTGTCATATACAGTAGCTAATATTGTGACTGTGACATATTCACAATACACTGTCATATACAGTATCTAATATTATGACTGAGATATATTCACAAACTACTGTCATATACAGTAGCTAATATTATGACTGTGATATATACACAATACACTGTCATATACAGTAACTAATATTAAGACTGTGATATATACACAAATTGCTGTCATATACAGTAACTAATATTACGACTGTGATATATCCACAAACTACTGTCATATACAGTAACTAATATCATGACTGTGATATATCCACAAACTACTGTCATATACGGTAGCTAATATTATGACTGTGATATATACACAAACTACTGTCATATACAGTAGCTAATATTATTACTGTGATATATACACAAACTACTGTCATATACAGTTACTAATATTATGACTGTGATATATACACAAACTACTGTCATATACAGTAGCTAATATTGTGACTGTGATATGTACACAATACACTGTCATATACAGTTGCTAATATTATGACTGTGATATATCCACAAACTACTGTTATATACAGTAACTAATATTATAAATGTGATATATACACAATACACTGTCATATACAGTAACTAATATTATGACGGTGATATATCCACAGACTACTGTCATTTACAGTAGCTAATATTATGACTGTGATATATCCACAAACTACTGTCATATAAAGTAACTAATATTATGACTGTGACATATACACAATACACTGTCATATACAGTATCTAATATTATGACTGTGATATATCCACAAACTGTTGTCATATACAGTAGCTCATATTATGACTGTGATAATTACACAATACACTGTCATATACAGTAACTAATATTATATATATATGTCGTCCTCCGTGGACTGGTGGTACCGTGCTAGCCTCTAGTTCCCAAGGTCGCGGGTTCAAACCCGGCGGAGGGCGATGGATTTTTTCGGGCGTAAAAATCGTTAGCACGGCTTCCTTCGGAAGGGAAGTAAAGCCGGTGGTCCTGTGTCGTAGATTTACGGCACGTAAAAGAACCTCAAGCCTGATAAAGAGGCCTCTGAGCAAAATTACAGGTGTTTCACGCCCAATATAGAATGGGACGCTAAGAACCATAGTAGTTAAAGAGCGTCCATAAATAAAACTCTATTTATTTATTTACTAATATTATGACTGTGACATATACGCAATACAGTGTCATATACACTAACTAATATTATGACTGTGACATATACACAATACACTGTCATATACAGTAAGTAATATTATGACTGTGACATATACACAATACTCTGTCATATACAGTAACTAATATTACGACTGTGACATATACACAATACACTGTCATATACAGTAACTAATATTATGACTGTGACATATACACAATACACTGTCATATACAGTATCTAATATTATGATTGTGATATATCTACAAACTACTGTCATATACAGTAGCTAATATTATGACTGTGATATGTACACAATACACTGTCATATACAGTATCTAATATTATGACTGTGATATATTTACAAACTACTGTCATATACAGTAACTATAATTATGACTGTGAAATATCCACAAACTACTCTCATATACAGTAACTAATATTATGACTGTGATATATCCGCAAGCTACTGTCATATACAGTAGCTAATATTATGACTGTGATATATACACAATACACTGTCATATACGGTAACTAATATTATGACTGTGACATATACACAATACACTGTCATATACAGTAGTTAATATTATGCTTGTGATATGTAGACAATACACTGTCATATTCAGTAGCTAATATTATGACTGTGACATATACACATTACACTGTCATATACAGTAGCTAATATTGTGACTGTGACATATTCACAATACACTGTCATATACAGTAGCTAATATTATGACTGTGATATATACACAATACACTGTCATATACAGTAACTAATATTATGACTGTGATATATACACAAACTACTGTCATATACAGTAACTAATATTATGACTGTGATATATCCACAAACTACTGTCATATACAGTATCTACTATCATGACTGTGATATATCCACAAACTACTGTCATATACGGTAGCTAATATTATGACTGTGATATATACACAAACTACTGTCATATACAGTAGCTAATATTATTACTGTGATATATACACAAACTACTGTCATATACAGTTACTAATATTATGACTGTGATATATACACAAACTACTGTCATACACAGTAGCTAATATTATGACTGTGATATGTACACAATACACTGTCATATACAGTTGCTAATATTATGACTGTGATATATCCACAAACTACTGTCATATACAGTAACTAATATTGTGACTGTGATATATACACAATACACTGTCATATACAGTAACTAATATTATGACTGTGAAAATCCACAAACTACTGTCATTTACAGTAGCTAATATTATGACTGTGATACATCCACAAACTACTGTCATATAAAGTAACTAATATTATGACTGTGACATATACACAATACACTGTCATATACAGTATCTAATATTATGACTGTGATATATCCACAAACTGTTGTCATATACAGTAGCTCATATTATGACTGTGATATATACGCGATACACTGTCATATACAGTAGCTAATTTTATGACTGTGATAAATACACAATACACTGTCATATACAGTAACTAATATTATGACTGTGACATATACGCAATACACTGTCATATACAGTAACTAATATTATGACTGTGACATATACACAATACACTGTCATATACAGTAACTAATATTATGAGTGTGACATATACACTATATACTGTCATATACAGTAAGTTATATTATGACTGTGACATATACACAATACACTGTCATATACAGTAACTAATATTACGACTGTGACATATACACAATACACTGTCATATACAGTAGCTAATATTATGACTGACATATACAGAATATACTGTCATATATAGTATCTAATATTATGACTGTGATATATCCACAAACTACTGTCATATACAGTAACTAATATTATGACTGTGATATGTACAAAATACACTGTCATATACAGTAACTAATATTATGACTGTGATATATACATAGACTACTGTCATATACAGTAGCTAATATTATGACTGTGATATATACACAATACACTGTCATATACAGTATCTAATATTATGACTGTGATATATCCACAAACTTTTGTCATGTACAGTAGCTAATATTATGACTGTGATATGTACACAATACACTGTCATATACAGTAGCTAATATTATGACTGTGATATATCCACAAACTACTGTCATATACAGTAACTAATATTATGACTGTGATATATACACTATACACTGTATATACAGTAACTAATATTATGACTGTGATATATTGCACAAACTACCGTCATTTACAGTAGCTAATATTATGACTGTGATATATCCATAAACTACTGTCATATAAAGTAACTAATATTTTGACTGTGACATATACACAATACAATGTCATATACAGTATCTAATATTATGACTGTGATATATCGACAAACTGTTGTCATATACAGTAGCTAATATTATGACTGTGATATATACACAATACACTGTCATATACAGTAGCTAATTTTATGACTGTGATAAATACACTATACACTGTCATATACAGTAACTAATATTATGACTGTGATATGTACACAATACAATGTCATATACAGTAACTAATATTATGAGTGTGACATATACACAATACACTGTCATATACAGTAACTAATACTATGACTGTGACATATACACAATACACTGTCATATACAGTAACTAATATTATGACTGTGATATATCCGCAAACTACTGTCATATACAGTAGCTAATATTATGACTGTGATATGTACACAATACACTGTCATATGCAGTATCTAATATTATGACTGTGATATATCCACAAACTACTGTCATATACAGTAACTATAATTATGACTGTGATATATCCATAAACTACTGTCATATAAAGTAACTAATATTATGACTGTGACATATACACAATACACTGTCATATACAGTAACTAATATTATGACTGTGATATATCGACAAATTGTTGTCTTATACAGTAGCTAATATTATGACTGTGATATATACACAATACACTGTCATATACAGTAGCTAATTTTATGACTGTGATAAATACACAATACACTGTCATATGCAGTAACTAATATTATGACTTTGACATATACACAATACACTGTCATATACAGTAACTAATATTATGACTGTGATATATCCGCAAACTACTGTCATATACAGTAGCTAATATTATGACTGTGATATGTACACAATACACTGTCATATACAGTATGTAATATTATGACTGTGATATATCCACAAACTACTGTCATATACAGTAACTATAATTATGACTGTGATATATCCACAAACGACTCTCATATACAATAACTAATTTTATGACTGTGATAAATACACAATACACTGTCATATACAGTAACTAATATTATGACTGTGATATATACACAATACACTCTGTCATATACCGTAACTAATATTATGAATGTGACATATACACAATACACTGTCATATACAGTAGCTAATATTATGACTGTGACATATACACAATACACTGTCATATACTGTAGCTAATATTATGACTGTGATATGTACACAATACACTGTCATATACAGTATCTAATATTATGAATGTGATATATACACTATACATTGTCATATACAGTAACTAATATTATGACTGTGATATGCACACAATACAGTGTCATATACAGTATCTAATATTATGACTGTGATATATACACAATACAGTGTCATATGCAATAGCTAATTTTATGACTGTTATATATACACAATACAGTGTCATATACAGTAGCTAATATTATGACTGTGATATATACACAATACATTGGCATATACAGTAGCTAATATTATGACTGTGATATATACACAATACATTGTCATATACAGTAGCTAAAATTATGACTGTGATACATACACAATACAGTGTCATATACAGTAACTAATATTACGACTGTGACATGTACACAATACACTGTCATATAAGTAACTAATATTATGACTGTGATATGTACACAATACACTGTCATATACAGTATCTAATATTATGACTGTGATATATCCACAAACTACTGTCATATACAGTAGCTAACATTATGACTGTGATATATACACAATACACTGTCATATACAGTAACTAATATTATGACTGTGATATGTACACAATACACTGTCATATACAGTAACTAATATTATGACTGTGACATATACACAATACAGTGTCATATTCAGTAACTAATATTATGGTTGTGATATATACACAATACAGTGTCATATACAGTAGCTAATATTATGACTGTGACATATACACAAACACTGTCATATACACTAGCTAATATTATGACTGACATATACAGAATACACTGTCATATACAGTATCTAATATTATGACTGTGATATATCCACAAACTACTGTCATATACAGTAACTAATATTATGACTGTGATATGTACACAATACATTGTCATATACAGTAACTAATATTATGACTGTGATATATCCACAGACTACTGTCATATACAGTAACTAATATTATGACTGTGAAATATACACAATACACTGTCGTATACAGTATCTAAGATTATGACTGTGATATATCCACAAACTACTGTCGTATACAGTAGCTAATATTATGACTGTGATATGTACACAATACACTGTCATATACAGCAGCTAATATTATGACTGTGATATATCCACAAACTACTGTCATATACAGTAACTAATATTATGACTGTGATATATACACAATACACTGACATATACAGTTAGGAATATTATGACTGTGATATATATGCACAAACTACTGTCATTTACAGTAGCTAATATTATGACTGTGATATATCCATAAACTACTGTTATAGAAAAAAAAACTAATTTTATGACTGTGATAAATACACAATACACTGTCATATACAGTAACTAATATTATGACTGTGATATGTACACCATACACTGTCATATACACTAACTAATATTATGACTGTGACATATACACAATACACTGTCATATACAGTAACTAATATTATGACTGTGACATATACACAATACACTGTCATATACAGTAACTAATATTATGACTGTGATATATCCGCAAACTACCCTCATATACAGTAGCTAATATTATGACTGTGATATGTACACAATACACTGTCATATACCGTATCTAATATTATGACTGTGATATATCCACAAACTACTGTCATATACAGTAACTATAATTATGACTGTGAAATATCCACAAACTACTCTCATATACAGTAACTAATATTATGACTGTGATATATCCGCAAGCTACTGTCATATACAGTAGCTAATATTATGACTGTAATATATACACAATACAATGTCATATACGGTAACTAATATTATGACTGTGACATATACACAATACACTGTCATATACAGTAGTTAATATTATGCCTGTGATATATAGACAATACACTGTCATATACAGTAGCTGATATTATGACTGTGACATATACACAATACACTGTCATATACAGTAGCTAATATTGTGACTGTGACATATTCACAATACACTGTCATATACAGTATCTAATATTATGACTGAGATATATTCACAAACTACTGTCATATACAGTAGCTAATATTATGACTGTGATATATACACAATACACTGTCATATACAGTAACTAATATTATGACTGTGATATATACACAAACTACTGTCATATACAGTAACTAATATTATGACTGTGATATATCCACAAACTACTGTCATATACAGTAACTAATATCATGACTGTGATATATCCACAAACTACTGTCATATACGGTAGCTAATATTATGACTGTGATATATACACAAACTACTGTCATATACAGTTACTAATATTATGACTGTGATATATACACAAACTATTTCATATACAGTAGCTAATATTATGACTGTGATATGTACACAATACACTGTCATATACAGTTGCTAACATTATGACTGTGATATATCCACAAACTACTGTCATATACAGTAATTTATATTATGACTGTGATATATACACAATACACTGTCATATACAGTAACTAATATTATGACTGTGATATATCCACAAACTACTGTCATTTACAGTAGCTAATATTATGACTGTGATATATCCACAAACTACTGTCATATAAAGTAACTAATATTATGACTGTGACATATACACAATACACTGTCATATACAGTATCTAATATTATGACTGTGATATATCCACAAACTGTTGTCATATACAGTAGCTCATATTATGGCTGTGATATATACACAATACACTGTCATATACAGTAGCTAATTTTATGACTGTGACATATACACAATACACTGTCATATACAGTACCTAATATTATGACTGTGACATATACGCAATACACTGTCATATACAGTAACTAATATTATGACTCTGACATATACACAATACACTGTCATATACAGTAACTAATATAATGACTGTGACATATACACTATACACTGTCATATACAGTAAGTAATATTATGACTGTGACATATACACAATACACTGTCATATACAGTAACTAATATTACGACTGTGACATATACACAATACACTGTCATATACAGTAACTAATATTATGACTGACATATACACAATACACTGTCATATACAGTAGCTAATATTATGACTGACATATACAGAATATACTGTCATATATAGTATCTAATATTATGACTGTGATATATCCACAAACTACTGTCATATACAGTAACTAATATTATGACTGTGATATGTACACAATACACTGTCATATACAGTAACTAATATTATGACTGTGATATATCCATAGACTACTGTCATATACAGTAGTTAATATTATGACTGTGATATATACACAATACACTGTCATATACAGTATCTAATATTATGACTGTGATATATCCACAAACTTTTGTCATGTACAGTAGCTAATATTATGACTGTGATATGTACACAATACATTGTCATATACAGTAGCTAATATTATGACTGTGATATATCCACAAACTACTGTCATATACAGTAACTAATATTATGACTGTGATATATACACTATACACTGTATATACAGTAACTAATATTATGACTGTGATATATTGCACAAACTACTGTCATTTACAGTAGCTAATATTATGACTGTGATATATCCATAAACTACTGTCATATAAAGTAACTAATATTATGACTGTGACATATACACAATACACTGTCATATACAGTATCTAATATTATGACTGTGATATATCGACAAACTGTTGTCATATACAGTAGCTAATATTATGACTGTGATATATACACAATACACTGTCATATACAGTAGCTAATTTTATGACTGTGATAAATACACAATACACTGTCATATACAGTAACTAATATTATGACTGTGATATGTACACAATACAATGTCATATACAGTAACTAATATTATGAGTGTGACATATACACAATACACTGTCATATACAGTAACTAATATTATGACTGTGACATATACACAATACACTGTCATATACAGTAGCTAATATTATGACTGTGATATGTACACAATACACTGTCATATACAGTATCTAATATTATGACTGTGATATATCCACAAACTACTGTCATATACAGTAACTATAATTATGACTGTGATATATCTATAAACTACTGTCATATAAAGTAACTAATATTATGACTGTGACATATACACAATACACTGTCATATACAGTAACTAATATTATGACTGTGATATATCGACAAATTGTTGTCTTATACAGTAGCTAATATTATGACTGTGATATATACACAATACACTGTCATATACAGTAGCTAATTTTATGACTGTGATAAATACACAATACACTGTCATATACAGTAACTAATATTATGACTGTGATATGTACGCAATACACTGTCATATACAGTAACTAATATTATGACTGTGACATATACACAATACACTGTCATATACAGTAACTAATATTATGACTGTGACATATACACAATACACTGTCATATACAGTAACTAATATTATGAATGTGATATATCCGCAAACTACTGATATATACAGTAGCCAATATTATGACTGTGATATGTACACAATACACTGTCATATACAGTATCTAATATGATGACTGTGATATATCCACAAACTACTGTCATATACAGTAACTATAATTATGACTGTGATATATCCACAAACGACTCTCATATACAGTAACTAATATAATGACTGTGATATATCCGCAAACTACTGTCATATACAGTAGCTAATATTATGACTGTGATATATACACAATACACTTTGTCATATACCGTAACTAATATTATGACTGTAACATATACACAATACACTGTCATATACAGTAGCTAATATTATGACTGTGACATATACACAATACACTGTCATATACAGTAGCTAATATTGTGACTGTGAGATATTCACAATACACTGTCATATTCAGTATCTAATATTATGACAGGTATATTCACAAACTACTGTCATATACAGTAGCTAATATTATGACTGTGATATATACACAATACACTGTCCTATACAGTAACTAATATTATGACTGTGATATATACACAAACTACTGTCATATACAGTAACAAATATTATGACTGTGATATATCCACAAATTACTGTCATATACAGTAACTAATATCATGAATGTGATATATCCACAAACTTCTGTCATATTCGGTAGCTAATATTATGACTGTGATATATACACAAACTACTGTCATATAGAGTAGCTAATATTATGACTGTGATATATACACAAACTACTGTCATATACAGTAACTAATATTATGACTGTGATATGTACACAATACACTGTCATATACAGTAACTAATAGTATGACTGTGATATATACACAAACTACTGTCATATACAGTAGCTAATATTATGACTGTGATATGTACACAATACACTGTCATATACAGTAACTAATATCATGACTGTGATATATCCACAAACTACTGTCATATACGGTAGCTAATATTATGACTGTGATATGTACACAATACACTGTCATATGCAGTATCTAATATTATGACTGTGATATATCCACAAACTACTGTCATATACAGTAACTATAATTATGACTGTGATATATCCATAAACTACTGTCATATAAAGTAACTAATATTATGACTGTGACATATACACAATACACTGTCATATACAGTAACTAATATTATGACTGTGATATATCGACAAATTGTTGTCTTATACAGTAGCTAATATTATGACTGTGATATATACACAATACACTGTCATATACAGTAGCTAATTTTATGACTGTGATAAATACACAATACACTGTCATATACAGTAACTAATATTATGACTGTGATATGTACACAATACACTGTCATATACAGTAACTAATATTATGACTTTGACATATACACAATACACTGTCATATACAGTAACTAATATTATGACTGTGATATATCCGCAAACTACTGTCATATACAGTAGCTAATATTATGACTGTGATATGTACACAATACACTGTCATATACAGTATGTAATATTATGACTGTGATATATCCACAAACTACTGTCATATACAGTAACTATAATTATGACTGTGATATATCCACAAACGACTCTCATATACAATAACTAATATAATGACTGTGATATATCCGCAAACTACTGTCATATACAGTAGCTTATATTATGACTGTGATATATACACAATACACTCTGTCATATACCGTAACTAATATTATGAATGTGACATATACACAATACACTGTCATATACAGTAGCTAATATTATGACTGTGACATATACACAATACACTGTCATATACTGTAGCTAATATTATGACTGTGATATGTACACAATACACTGTCATATACAGTATCTAATATTATGATTGTGATCTATCTACAAACTACTGTCATATACAGTAACTAATATTATGACTGTGATATATCCACAAACTACTGTCATATACAGTAACTAATATTATGACTGTGATATATCCGCAAACTACTGTCATATACAGTAGCTAATGTTATGAATGTGATATATACACTATACATTGTCATATACAGTAACTAATATTATGACTGTGATATGCACACAATACAGTGTCATATACAGTATCTAATATTATGACTGTGATATATACACAATACAGTGTCATATGCAATAGCTAATTTTATGACTGTTATATATACACAATACAGTGTCATATACAGTAGCTAATATTATGACTGTGATTTATACACAATACATTGTCATATACAGTAGCTAATTTTATGACTGTGATATATACACAATACATTGGCATATACAGTAGCTAATATTATGACTGTGATATATACACAATACATTGTCATATACAGTAGCTAAAATTATGACTGTGATATATACACAATACAGTGTCATATACAGTAACTAATATTACGACTGTGACATGTACACAATACACTGTCATATACAGTAACTAATATTATGACTGTGATATGTACACAATACACTGTCATATACAGTATCTAATATTATGACTGTGATATATCCACAAACTACTGTCATATACAGTAGCTAATATTATGACTGTGATATATACACAATACACTGCCATATACAGTAACTAATATTATGACTGTGATATGTACACAATACACTGTCATATACAGTAACTAATATTATGACTGTGACATATACACAATACAGTGTCATATTCAGTAACTAATATTATGGTTGTGATATATACACAATACAGTGTCATATACAGTAGCTAATATTATGACTGTGACATATACACAATACACTGTCATATACACTAGCTAATATTATGACTGACATATACAGAATACACTGTCATATACAGTATCTAATATTATGATTGTGATATATCCACAAACTACTGTGATATACAGTAACTAATATTATGACTGTGATATGTACACAATACATTGTCATATACAGTAACTAATATTATGACTGTGATATATCCACAGACTACTGTCATATACAGTAACTAATATTATGACTGTGAAATATACACAATACACTGTCGTATACAGTATCTAAGATTATGACTGTGATATATCCACAAACTACTGTCGTATACAGTAGCTAATATTATGACTGTGATATGTACACAATACACTGTCATATACAGCAGCTAATATTATGACTGTGATATATCCACAAACTACTGTCATATACAGTAACTAATATTATGACTGTGATATATACACAATACACTGACATATACAGTTACTAATATTATGACTGTGATATATATGCACAAACTACTGTCATTTACAGTAGCTAATATTATGACTGTGATATATCCATAAACTACTGTTATAGAAAAAAAAACTAATTTTATGACTGTGATAAATACACAATACACTGTCATATACAGTAACTAATATTATGACTGTGATATGTACACCATACACTGTCATATACACTAACTAATATTATGACTGTGACATATACACAATACATTGTCATATACAGTAACTAATATTATGACTGTGACATATACACAATACACTGTCCTATACAGTAACTAATATTATGACTGTGATATATCCGCAAACTACCGTCATATACAGTAGCTAATATTATGACTGTGATATGTACACAATACACTGTCATATACCGTATCTAATATTATGACTGTGATATATCCACAAACTACTGTCATATACAGTAACTATAATTATGACTGTGAAATATCCACAAACTACTCTCATATACAGTAACTAATATTATGACTGTGATATATCCGCAAGCTACTGTCATATACAGTAGCTAATATTATGACTGTAATATATACACAATACAATGTCATATACGGTAACTAATATTATGACTGTGACATATACACAATACACTGTCATATACAGTAGTTAATATTATGCCTGTGATATATAGACAATACACTGTCATATACAGTAGCTGATATTATGACTGTGACATATACACAATACACTGTCATATACAGTAGCTAATATTGTGACTGTGACATATTCACAATACACTGTCATATACAGTATCTAATATTATGACTGAGATATATTCACAAACTACTGTCATATACAGTAGCTAATATTATGACTGTGATATATACACAATACACTGTCATATACAGTAACTAATATTATGACTGTGATATATACACAAACTACTGTCATATACAGTAACTAATATTATGACTGTGATATATCCACAAACTACTGTCATATACAGTAACTAATATCATGACTGTGATATATCCACAAACTACTGTCATATACGGTAGCTAATATTATGACTGTGATATATACACAAACTACTGTCATATACAGTTACTAATATTATGACTGTGATATATACACAAACTATTTCATATACAGTAGCTAATATTATGACTGTGATATGTACACAATACACTCTCATATACAGTTGCTAATATTATGACTGTGATATATCCACAAACTACTGTCATATACAGTAATTTATATTATGACTGTGATATATACACAATACACTGTCATATACAGTAACTAATATTATGACTGTGATATATCCACAAACTACTGTCATTTACAGTAGCTAATATTATGACTGTGATATATCCACAAACTACTGTCATATAAAGTAACTAATATTATGACTGTGACATATACACAATACACTGTCATATACAGTATCTAATATTATGACTGTGATATATCCACAAACTGTTGTCATATACAGTAGCTCATATTATGACTGTGATATATACACAATACACTGTCATATACAGTAGCTAATTTTATGACTGTGACATATACACAATACACTGTCATATACAGTACCTAATATTATGACTGTGACATATACGCAATACACTGTCATATACAGTAACTAATATTATGACTCTGACATATACACAATACACTGTCATATACAGTAACTAATATAATGACTGTGACATATACACTATACACTGTCATATACAGTAAGTAATATTATGACTGTGACATATACACAATACACTGTCATATACAGTAACTAATACTACGACTGTGACATATACACAATACACTGTCATATACAGTAACTAATATTATGACTGTGACATATACACAATACACTGTCATATACAGTAGCTAATATTATGACTGACATATACAGAATATACTGTCATATATAGTATCTAATATTATGACTGTGATATATCCACAAACTACTGTCATATACAGTAACTAATATTATGACTGTGATATGTACACAATACACTGTCATATACAGTAACTAATATTATGACTGTGATATATCCATAGACTACTGTCATATACAGTAGTTAATATTATGACTGTGATATATACACAATACACTGTCATATACAGTATCTAATATTATGACTGTGATATATCCACAAACTTTTGTCATGTACAGTAGCTAATATTATGACTGTGATATGTACACAATACATTGTCATATACAGTAGCTAATATTATGACTGTGATATATCCACAAACTACTGTCATATACAGTAACTAATATTATGACTGTGATATATACACTATACACTGTATATACAGTAACTAATATTATGACTGTGATATATTGCACAAACTACTGTCATTTACAGTAGCTAATATTATGACTGTGATATATCCATAAACTACTGTCATATAAAGTAACTAATATTATGACTGTGACATATACACAATACACTGTCATATACAGTATCTAATATTATGACTGTGATATATCGACAAACTGTTGTCATATACAGTAGCTAATATTATGACTGTGATATATACACAATACACTGTCATATACAGTAGCTAATTTTATGACTGTGATAAATACACAATACACTGTCATATACAGTAACTAATATTATGACTGTGATATGTACACAATACAATGTCATATACAGTAACTAATATTATGAGTGTGACATATACACAATACACTGTCATATACAGTAACTAATATTATGACTGTGACATATACACAATACACTGTCATATACAGTAGCTAATATTATGACTGTGATATGTACACAATACACTGTCATATACAGTATCTAATATTATGACTGTGATATATCCACAAACTACTGTCATATACAGTAACTATAATTATGACTGTGATATATCTATAAACTACTGTCATATAAAGTAACTAATATTATGACTGTGACATATACACAATACACTGTCATATACAGTAACTAATATTATGACTGTGATATATCGACAAATTGTTGTCTTATACAGTAGCTAATATTATGACTGTGATATATACACAATACACTGTCATATACAGTAGCTAATTTTATGACTGTGATAAATACACAATACACTGTCATATACAGTAACTAATATTATGACTGTGATATGTACGCAATACACTGTCATATACAGTAACTAATATTATGACTGTGACATATACACAATACACTGTCATATACAGTAACTAATATTATGACTGTGACATATACACAATACACTGTCATATACAGTAACTAATATTATGACTGTGATATATCCGCAAACTACTGACATATACAGTAGCCAATATTATGACTGTGATATGTACACAATACACTGTCATAATCAGTATCTAATATTATGACTGTGATATATCCACAAACTACTGTCATATACAGTAACTATAATTATGACTGTGATATATCCACAAACGACTCTCATATACAGTAACTAATATAATGACTGTGATATATCCGCAAACTACTGTCATATACAGTAGCTAATATTATGACTGTGATATATACACAATACACTTTGTCATATACCGTAACTAATATTATGACTGTAACATATGCACAATACACTGTCATATACAGTAGCTAATATTATGACTGTGACATATACACAATACACTGTCATATACAGTAGCTAATATTGTGACTGTGAGATATTCACAATACACTGTCATATTCAGTATCTAATATTATGACAGGTATATTCACAAACTACTGTCATATACAGTAGCTAATATTATGACTGTGATATATACACAATACACTGTCCTATACAGTAACTAATATTATGACTGTGATATATACACAAACTACTGTCATATACAGTAACTAATATTATGACTGTGATATATCCACAAATTACTGTCATATACAGTAACTAATATCATGAATGTGATATATCCACAAACTTCTGTCATATTCGGTAGCTAATATTATGACTGTGATATATACACAAACTACTGTCATATAGAGTAGCTAATATTATGACTGTGATATATACACAAACTACTGTCATATACAGTAACTAATATTATGACTGATATGTACACAATACACTGTCATATACAGTAACTAATAGTATGACTGTGATATATACACAAACTACTGTCATATACAGTAGCTAATATTATGACTGTGATATGTACACAATACACTGTCATATACAGTAACTAATATCATGACTGTGATATATCCACAAACTACTGTCATATAAGGTAGCTAATATTATGACTGTGATATATACACAAACTACTGTCATATACAGTAGCTAATATTATTACTGTGATATATACACAAACTACTGTCATACACAGTTACTAATATTATGACTGTGATATATACACAAACTACTGTCATATACAGTAGCTAATATTGTGACTGTGATATGTACACAATACACTGTCATATACAGTTGCTAATATTATGACTGTGATATATCCACAAACTACTGTTATATACAGTAACTAATATTATAAATGTGATATATACACAATACACTGTCATATACAGTAACTAATATTATGACGGTGATATATCCACAGACTACTGTCATTTACAGTAGCTAATATTATGACTGTGATATATCCACAAACTACTGTCATATAAAGTAACTAATATTATGACTGTGACATATACACAATACACTGTCATATACAGTATCTAATATTATGACTGTGATATATCCACAAACTGTTGTCATATACAGTAGCTCATATTATGACTGTGATAAATACACAATACACTGTCATATACAGTAACTAATATTATATATATATGTCGTCCTCCGTGGACTGGTGGTACCGTGCTAGCCTCTAGTTCCCAAGGTCGCGGGTTCAAACCCGGCGGAGGGCGATGAATTTTTTCGGGCGTAAAAATCGTTAGCACGGCTTCCTTCGGAAGGGAAGTAAAGCCGGTGGTCCCGTGTCGTAGATTTACGGCACGTAAAAGAACCTCAAGCCTGATAAAGAGGCCTCTGAGCAAAATTACAGGTGTTTCACGCCCAATATAGAATGGGACGCTAAGAACCATAGTAGTTAAAGAGCGTCCATAAATAAAACTCTATTTATTTATTTACTAATATTATGACTGTGACATATACGCAATACAGTGTCATATACAGTAACTAATATTATGACTGTGACATATACACAATACACTGTCATATACAGTAAGTAATATTATGACTGTGACATATACACAATACTCTGTCATATACAGTAACTAATATTACGACTGTGACATATACACAATACACTGTCATATACAGTAACTAATATTATGACTGTGACATATACACAATACACTGTCATATACAGTATCTAATATTATGATTGTGATATATCTACAAACTACTGTCATATACAGTAGCTAATATTATGACTGTGATATGTACACAATACACTGTCATATACAGTATCTAATATTATGACTGTGATATATCCACAAACTACTGTCATATACAGTAACTATAATTATGACTGTGAAATATCCACAAACTACTCTCATATACAGTAACTAATATTATGACTGTGATATATCCGCAAGCTACTGTCATATACAGTAGCTAATATTATGACTGTGATATATACACAATACACTGTCATATACGGTAACTAATATTATGACTGTGACATATACACAATACACTGTCATATACAGTAGTTAATATTATGCTTGTGATATATAGACAATACACTGTCATATTCAGTAGCTAATATTATGACTGTGACATATACACATTACACTGTCATATACAGTAGCTAATATTGTGACTGTGACATATTCACAATACACTGTCATATACAGTATCTAATATTATGACTGAGATATATTCACAAACTACTGTCATATACAGTAGCTAATATTATGACTGTGATATATACACAATACACTGTCATATACAGTAACTAATATTATGACTGTGATATATACACAAACTACTGTCATATACAGTAACTAATATTATGACTGTGATATATCCACAAACTACTGTCATATACAGTATCTACTATCATGACTGTGATATATCCACAAACTACTGTCATATACGGTAGCTAATATTATGACTGTGATATATACACAAACTACTGTCATATACAGCTACTAATATTATGACTGTGATATATACACAAACTACTGTCATACACAGTAGCTAATATTATGACTGTGATATGTACACAATACACTGTCATATACAGTTGCTAATATTATGACTGTGATATATCCACAAACTACTGTCATATACAGTAACTAATATTGTGACTGTGATATATACACAATACACTGTCATATACAGTAACTAATATTATGACTGTGAAAATCCACAAACTACTGTCATTTACAGTAGCTAATATTATGACTGTGATATATCCACAAACTACTGTCATATAAAGTAACTAATATTATGACTGTGACATATACACAATACACTGTCATATACAGTATCTAATATTATGACTGTGATATATCCACAAACTACTGTCATATACAGCTACTAATATTATGACTGTGATATATACACAAACTACTGTCATATACAGCTACTAATATTATGACTGTGATATATACACAAACTACTGTCATACACAGTAGCTAATATTATGACTGTGATATGTACACAATACACTGTCATATACAGTTGCTAATATTATGACTGTGATATATCCACAAACTACTGTCATATACAGTAACTAATATTGTGACTGTGATATATACACAATACACTGTCATATACAGTAACTAATATTATGACTGTGAAAATCCACAAACTACTGTCATTTACAGTAGCTCATATTATGACTGTGATATATACACAATACACTGTCATATACAGTAGCTAATTTTATGACTGTGATAAATACACAATACACTTTCATATACAGTAACTAATATTATGACTGTGACATATACGCAATACACTGTCATATACAGTAACTAACATTATGACTGTGACATATACACAATACACTGTCATATACAGTAACTAATATTATGAGTGTGACATATACACTATACACTGTCATATACAGTAAGTTATATTATGACTGTGACATATACACAATACACTGTCATATACAGTAACTAATATTACGACTGTGACATATACACAATACACTGTCATATACAGTAACTAATATTATGACTGTGACATATACACAATACACTGTCATATACAGTAGCTAATATTATGACTGACATATACAGAATATACTGTCATATATAGTATCTAATATTATGACTGTGATATATCCACAAACTACTGTCATATACAGTAACTAATATTATGACTGTGATATGTACACAATACACTGTCATATACAGTAACTAATATTATGACTGTGATATATCCATAGACTACTGTCATATACAGTAGCTAATATTATGACTGTGATATATACACAATACACTGTCATATACAGTATCTAATATTATGACTGTGATATATCCACAAACTTTTGTCATGTACAGTAGCTAATATTATGACTGTGATATGTACACAATACACTGTCATATACAGTAGCTAATATTATGACTGTGATATATCCACAAACTACTGTCATATACAGTAACTAATATTATGACTGTGATATATACACTATACACTGTATATACAGTAACTAATATTATGACTGTGATATATTGCACAAACTACTGTCATTTACAGTAGCTAATATTATGACTGTGATATATCCATAAACTACTGTCATATAAAGTAACTAATATTATGACTGTGACATATACACAATACAATGTCATATACAGTATCTAATATTATGACTGTGATATATCGACAAACTGTTGTCATATACAGTAGCTAATATTATGACTGTGATATATACACAATACACTGTCATATACAGTAGCTAATTTTATGACTGTGATAAATACACTATACACTGTCATATACAGTAACTAATATTATGACTGTGATATGTACACAATACAATGTCATATACAGTAACTAATATTATGAGTGTGACATATACACAATACACTGTCATATACAGTAACTAATATTATGACTGTGATATATCCGCAAACTACTGTCATATACAGTAGCTAATATTATGACTGTGATATGTACACAATACACTGTCATATGCAGTATCTAATATTATGACTGTGATATATCCACAAACTACTGTCATATACAGTAACTATAATTATGACTGTGATATATCCATAAACTACTGTCATATAAAGTAATTAATATTATGACTGTGACATATACACAATACACTGTCATATACAGTAACTAATATTATGACTGTGATATATCGACAAATTGTTGTGTTATACAGTAGCTAATATTATGACTGTGATATATACACAATACACTGTCATATACAGTAGCTAATTTTATGACTGTGATAAATACACAATACACTGTCATATACAGTAACTAATATTATGACTGTGATATGTACACAATACACTGTCATATACAGTAACTAATATTATGACTTTGACATATACACAATACACTGTCATATACAGTAACTAATATTATGACTGTGATATATCCGCAAACTACTGTCATATACAGTAGCTAATATTATGACTGTGATATGTACACAATACACTGTCATATACAGTATGTAATATTATGACTGTGATATATCCACAAACTACTGTCATATACAGTAACTATAATTATGACTGTGATATATCCACAAACGACTCTCATATACAATAACTAATATAATGACTGTGATATATCCGCAAACTACTGTCATATACAGTAACTTATATTATGACTGTGATATATACACAATACACTCTGTCATATACCGTAACTAATATTATGAATGTGACATATACACAATACACTGTCATATACAGTAGCTAATATTATGACTGTGACATATACACAATACCTTGTCACATACTGTAGCTAATATTATGACTGTGATATGTACACAATACACTGTCATATACAGTATCTAATATTATGATTGTGATCTATCTACAAACTACTGTCATATACAGTAACTAATATTATGACTGTGATATATCCACAAACTACTGTCATATACAGTAACTAATATTATGACTGTGATATATCCGCAAACTACTGTCATATACAGTAGCTAATGTTATGAATGTGATATATACACTATACATTGTCATATACAGTAACTAATATTATGACTGTGATATGCACACAATACAGTGTCATATACAGTATCTAATATTATGACTGTGATATATACACAATACAGTGTCATATGCAATAGCTAATTTTATGACTGTTATATATACACAATACAGTGTCATATACAGTAGCTAATATTATGACTGTGATTTATACACAATACATTGTCATATACAGTAGCTAATTTTATGACTGTGATATATACACAATACATTGGCATATACAGTAGCTAATATTATGACTGTGATATATACACAATACATTGTCATATACAGTAGCTAAAATTATGATTGTGATACATACACAATACAGTGTCATATACAGTAACTAATATTACGACTGTGACATGTACACAATACACTGTCATATACAGTAACTAATATTATGACTGTGATATGTACACAATACACTGTCATATACAGTATCTAATATTATGACTGTGATATATCCACAAACTACTGTCATATACAGTAGCTAATATTATGACTGTGATATATACACAATACACTGTCATATACAGTAACTAATATTATGACTGTGATATGTACACAATACACTGTCATATACAGTAACTAATATTATGACTGTGACATATACACAATACACTGTCATATACAGTAGCTAATATTATGACTGTGATATATACACAATACAGTGTCATATTCAGTAACTAATATTATGGTTGTGATATATACACAATACAGTGTCATATACAGTAGCTAATATTATGACTGTGACATATACACAATACACTGTCATATACACTAGCTAATATTATGACTGACATATACAGAATACACTGTCATATACAGAATACACTGTCATATACAGTATCTAATATTATGACTGTGATATATCCACAAACTACTGTCATATACAGTAACTAATATTATGACTGTGATATGTACACAATACATTGTCATATACAGTAACTAATATTATGACTGTGATATATCCACAGACTACTGTCATATACAGTAACTAATATTATGACTGTGAAATATACACAATACACTGTCGTATACAGTATCTAAGATTATGACTGTGATATATCCACAAACTACTGTCGTATACAGTTGCTAATATTATGACTGTGATATGTAGACAATACACTGTCATATACAGCAGCTAATATTATGACTGTGATATATCCACAAACTACTGTCATATACAGTAACTAATATTATGACTGTGATATATACACAATACACTGTCATATACAGTTACTAATATTATGACTGTGATATATATGCACAAACTACTGTCATTTACAGTAGCTAATATTATGACTGTGATATATCCATAAACTACTGTTATAGAAAAAAAAACTAATATTATGGCTGTGATATATACACAATACACTGTCATATACAGTAGCTAATTTTATGACTGTGATAAATACACAATACACTGTCATATACAGTAACTAATATTATGACAGTGATATGTACACCATACACTGTCATATACACTAACTAATATTATGACTGTGACATATACACAATACACTGTCATATACAGTAACTAATATTATGACTGTGACATATACACAATACACTGTCATATACAGTAACTAATATTATGACTGTGATATATCCGCAAACTACCGTCATATACAGTAGCTAATATTATGACTGTGATATGTACACAATACACTGTCATATACCGTATCTAATATTATGACTGTGATATATCCACAAACTACTGTCATATACAGTAACTATAATTATGACTGTGAAATATCCACAAACTACTCTCATATACAGTAAATAATATTATGACTGTGATATATCCGCAAGCTACTGTCATATACAGTAGCTAATATTATGACTGTAATATATACACAATACAATGTCATGTACGGTAACTAATATTATGACTGTGACATATACACAATACACTGTCATATACAGTAGTTAATATTATGCCTGTGATATATAGACAATACACTGTCATATACAGTAGCTGATATTATGACTGTGACATATACACAATACACTGCCATATACAGTAGCTAATATTGTGGCTGTGACATATTCACAATACACTGTCATATACAGTATCTAATATTATGACTGAGATATATTCACAAACTACTGTCATATACAGTAGCTAATATTATGACTGTGATATATACACAATACACTGTCATATACAGTAACTAATATTATGACTGTGATATATCCACAAACTACTGTCATATACAGTAACTAATATTATGACTGTGATATATCCACAAACTACTGTCATATACAGTAACTAATATCATGACTGTGATATATCCACAAACTACTGTCATATACGGTAGCTAATATTATGACTGTGATATATACACAAACTACTGTCATATACAGTTACTAATATTATGACTGTGATATATACACAAACTATTTCATATACAGTAGCTAATATTATGACTGTGATATGTACACAATACACTGTCATATACAGTTGCTAATATTATGACTGTGATATATCCACAAACTACTGTCATATACAGTAATTTATATTATGACTGTGATATATACACAATACACTGTCATATACAGTAACTAATATTATGACTGTGATATATCCACAAACTACTGTCATTTACAGTAGCTAATATTATGACTGTGATATATCCACAAACTACTGTCATATAAAGTAACTAATATTATGACTGTGACATATACACAATACACTGTCATATACAGTATCTAATATTATGACTGTGATATATCCACAAACTGTTGTCATATACAGTAGCTCATATTATGGCTGTGATATATACACAATACACTGTCATATACAGTAGCTAATTTTATGACTGTGACATATACACAATACACTGTCATATACAGTAACTAATATTATGACTGTGACATATACGCAATACACTGTCATATACAGTAACTAATATTATGACTCTGACATATACACAATACACTGTCATATACAGTAACTAATATAATGACTGTGACATATACACTATACACTGTCATATACAGTAAGTAATATTATGACTGTGACATATACACAATACACTGTCATATACAGTAACGAATATTACGACTGTGACATATACACAATACACTGTCATATACAGTAACTAATATTATGACTGTGACATATACACAATACACTGTCATATACAGTAGCTAATATTATGACTGACATATACAGAATATACTGTCATATATAGTATCTAATATTATGACTGTGATATATCCACAAACTACTGTCATATACAGTAACTAATATTATGACTGTGATATGTACACAATACACTGTCATATACAGTAACTAATATTATGACTGTGATATATCCATAGACTACTGTCATTTACAGCAGTTAATATTATGACTGTGATATATACACAATACACTGTCATATACAGTATCTAATATTATGACTGTGATATATCCACAAACTTTTGTCATGTACAGTAGCTAATATTATGACTGTGATATGTACACAATACATTGTCATATACAGTAGCTAATATTATGACTGTGATATATCCACAAACTACTGTCATATACAGTAACTAATATTATGACTGTGATATATACACTATACACTGTATATACAGTAACTAATATTATGACTGTGATATATTGCACAAACTACTGTCATTTACAGTAGCTAATATTATGACTGTGATATATCCATAAACTACTGTCATATAAAGTAACTAATATTATGACTGTGACATATACACAATACACTGTCATATACAGTATCTAATATTATGACTGTGATATATCGACAAACTGTTGTCAATATACAGTAGCTAATATTATGACTGTGATATATACACAATACACTGTCATATACAGTAGCTAATTTTATGACTGTGATAAATACACAATACACTGTCATATACAGTAACTAATATTATGACTGTGATATGTACACAATTCAATGTCATATACAGTAGCTAATATTATGAGTGTGACATATACACAATACACTGTCATATACAGTAACTAATATTATGACTGTGACATATACACAATACACTGTCATATACAGTAACTAATATTATGACTGTGATATAACCGCAAACTACTGTCATATACAGTAGCTAATATTATGACGGTGATATGTACACAATACACTGTCATATACAGTATCTAATATTATGACTGTGATATATCCCACAAACTACTGTCATATACAGTAACTATAATTATGACTGTGATATATCCACAAACGACTCTCATATACAGTAACTAATATAATGACTGTGATATATCCGCAAACTACTGTCATATACAGTAGCTAATATTATGACTGTGATATATACACAATACACTTTGTCATATACCGTAACTAATATTATGACTGTAACATATACACAATACACTGTCATATACAGTAGCTAATATTATGACTGTGACATATACACAATACACTGTCATATAACAGTAGCTAATATTGTGACTGTGAGATATTCACAATACACTGTCATTCAGTATCTAATATTATGACAGGTATATTCACAAACTACTGTCATATACAGTAGCTAATATTATGACTGTGATATATACACAATACACTGTCCTATACAGTAACTAATATTATGACTGTGATATATACACAAACTACTGTCATATACAGTAGCTAATATTATGACTGTGATATGTACACAATACACTGTCATATACAGTAACTAATATCATGACTGTGATATATCCACAAACTACTGTCATATACGGTAGCTAATATTATGACTGTGATATGTACACAATACACTGTCATATGCAGTATCTAATATTATGACTGTGATATATCCACAAACTACTGTCATATACAGTAACTATAATTATGACTGTGATATATCCATAAACTACTGTCATATAAAGTAACTAATATTATGACTGTGACATATACACAATACACTGTCATATACAGTAACTAATATTATGACTGTGATATATCGACAAATTGTTGTCTTATACAGTAGCTAATATTATGACTGTGATATATACACAATACACTGTCATATACAGTAGCTAATTTTATGACTGTGATAAATACACAATACACTGTCATATACAGTAACTAATATTATGACTGTGATATGTACACAATACACTGTCATATACAGTAACTAATATTATGACTTTGACATATACACAATACACTGTCATATACAGTAACTAATATTATGACTGTGATATATCCGCAAACTACTGTCATATACAGTAGCTAATATTATGACTGTGATATGTACACAATACACTGTCATATACAGTATGTAATATTATGACTGTGATATATCCACAAACTACTGTCATATACAGTAACTATAATTATGACTGTGATATATCCACAAACGACTCTCATATACAATAACTAATATAATGACTGTGATATATCCGCAAACTACTGTCATATACAGTAGCTTATATTATGACTGTGATATATACACAATACACTCTGTCATATACCGTAACTAATATTATGAATGTGACATATACACAATACACTGTCATATACAGTAGCTAATATTATGACTGTGACATATACACAATACACTGTCATATACTGTAGCTAATATTATGACTGTGATATGTACACAATACACTGTCATATACAGTATCTAATATTATGATTGTGATCTATCTACAAACTACTGTCATATACAGTAACTAATATTATGACTGTGATATATCCACAAACTACTGTCATATACAGTAACTAATATTATGACTGTGATATATCCGCAAACTACTGTCATATACAGTAGCTAATGTTATGAATGTGATATATACACTATACATTGTCATATACAGTAACTAATATTATGACTGTGATATGCACACAATACAGTGTCATATACAGTATCTAATATTATGACTGTGATATATACACAATACAGTGTCATATGCAATAGCTAATTTTATGACTGTTATATATACACAATACAGTGTCATATACAGTAGCTAATATTATGACTGTGATTTATACACAATACATTGTCATATACAGTAGCTAATTTTATGACTGTGATATATACACAATACATTGGCATATACAGTAGCTAATATTATGACTGTGATATATACACAATACATTGTCATATACAGTAGCTAAAATTATGACTGTGATATATACACAATACAGTGTCATATACAGTAACTAATATTACGACTGTGACATGTACACAATACACTGTCATATACAGTAACTAATATTATGACTGTGATATGTACACAATACACTGTCATATACAGTATCTAATATTATGACTGTGATATATCCACAAACTACTGTCATATACAGTAGCTAATATTATGACTGTGATATATACACAATACACTGTCATATACAGTAACTAATATTATGACTGTGATATGTACACAATACACTGTCATATACAGTAACTAATATTATGACTGTGACATATACACAATACAGTGTCATATTCAGTAACTAATATTATGGTTGTGATATATACACAATACAGTGTCATATACAGTAGCTAATATTATGACTGTGACATATACACAATACACTGTCATATACACTAGCTAATATTATGACTGACATATACAGAATACACTGTCATATACAGTATCTAATATTATGATTGTGATATATCCACAAACTACTGTGATATACAGTAACTAATATTATGACTGTGATATGTACACAATACATTGTCATATACAGTAACTAATATTATGACTGTGATATATCCACAGACTACTGTCATATACAGTAACTAATATTATGACTGTGAAATATACACAATACACTGTCGTATACAGTATCTAAGATTATGACTGTGATATATCCACAAACTACTGTCGTATACAGTAGCTAATATTATGACTGTGATATGTACACAATACACTGTCATATACAGCAGCTAATATTATGACTGTGATATATCCACAAACTACTGTCATATACAGTAACTAATATTATGACTGTGATATATACACAATACACTGACATATACAGTTACTAATATTATGACTGCGATATATATGCACAAACTACTGTCATTTACAGTAGCTAATATTATGACTGTGATATATCCATAAACTACTGTTATAGAAAAAAAAACTAATTTTATGACTGTGATAAATACACAATACACTGTCATATACAGTAACTAATATTATGACTGTGATATGTACACCATACACTGTCATATACACTAACTAATATTATGACTGTGACATATACACAATACATTGTCATATACAGTAACTAATATTATGACTGTGACATATACACAATACACTGTCCTATACAGTAACTAATATTATGACTGTGATATATCCGCAAACTACCGTCATATACAGTAGCTAATATTATGACTGTGATATGTACACAATACACTGTCATATACCGTATCTAATATTATGACTGTGATATATCCACAAACTACTGTCATATACAGTAACTATAATTATGACTGTGAAATATCCACAAACTACTCTCATATACAGTAACTAATATTATGACTGTGATATATCCGCAAGCTACTGTCATATACAGTAGCTAATATTATGACTGTAATATATACACAATACAATGTCATATACGGTAACTAATATTATGACTGTGACATATACACAATACACTGTCATATACAGTAGTTAATATTGTGCCTGTGATATATAGACAATACACTGTCATATACAGTAGCTGATATTATGACTGTGACATATACACAATACACTGTCATATACAGTAGCTAATATTGTGACTGTGACATATTCACAATACACTGTCATATACAGTATCTAATATTATGACTGAGATATATTCACAAACTACTGTCATATACAGTAGCTAATATTATGACTGTGATATATACACAAACTACTGTCATATACAGTAGCTAATATTATTACTGTGATATATACACAAACTACTGTCATACACAGTTACTAATATTATGACTGTGATATATACACAAACTACTGTCATATACAGTAGCTAATATTGTGACTGTGATATGTACACAATACACTGTCATATACAGTTGCTAATATTATGACTGTGATATATCCACAAACTACTGTTATATACAGTAACTAATATTATAAATGTGATATATACACAATACACTGTCATATACAGTAACTAATATTATGACGGTGATATATCCACAGACTACTGTCATTTACAGTAGCTAATATTATGACTGTGATATATCCACAAACTACTGTCATATAAAGTAACTAATATTATGACTGTGACATATACACAATACACTGTCATATACAGTATCTAATATTATGACTGTGATATATCCACAAACTGTTGTCATATACAGTAGCTCATATTATGACTGTGATAAATACACAATACACTGTCATATACAGTAACTAATATTATATATATATATATGTCGTCCTCCGTGGACTGGTGGTACCGTGCTAGCCTCTAGTTCCCAAGGTCGCGGGTTCAAACCCGGCGGAGGGCGATGGATTTTTTCGGGCGTAAAAATCGTTAGCACGGCTTCCTTCGGAAGGGAAGTAAAGCCGGTGGTCCCGTGTCGTAGATTTACGGCACGTAAAAGAACCTCAAGCCTGATAAAGAGGCCTCTGAGCAAAATTACAGGTGTTTCACGCCCAATATAGAATGGGACGCTAAGAACCATAGTAGTTAAAGAGCGTCCATAAATAAAACTCTATTTATTTATTTACTAATATTATGACTGTGACATATACGCAATACAGTGTCATATACAGTAACTAATATTATGACTGTGACATATACACAATACTCTGTCATATACAGTAACTAATATTACGACTGTGACATATACACAATACACTGTCATATACAGTAACTAATATTATGACTGTGACATATACACAATACACTGTTATATACAGTATCTAATATTATGATTGTGATATATCTACAAACTACTGTCATATACAGTAGCTAATATTATGACTGTGATATGTACACAATACACTGTCATATACAGTATCTAATATTATGACTGTGATATATCCACAAACTACTGTCATATACAGTAACTATAATTATGACTGTGAAATATCCACAAACTACTCTCATATACAGTAACTAATATTATGACTGTGATATATCCGCAAGCTACTGTCATATACAGTAGCTAATATTATGACTGTGATATATACACAATACACTGTCATATACGGTAACTAATATTATGACTGTGACATATACACAATACACTGTCATATACAGTAGTTAATATTATGCTTGTGATATATAGACAATACACTGTCATATTCAGTAGCTAATATTATGACTGTGACATATACACATTACACTGTCATATACAGTAGCTAATATTGTGACTGTGACATATTCACAATACACTGTCATATACAGTATCTAATATTATGACTGAGATATATTCACAAACTACTGTCATATACAGTAGCTAATATTATGACTGTGATATATACACAATACACTGTCATATACAGTAACTAATATTATGACTGTGATATATACACAAACTACTGTCATATACAGTAACTAATATTATGACTGTGATATATCCACAAACTACTGTCATATACAGTATCTACTATCATGACTGTGATATATCCACAAACTACTGTCATATACGGTAGCTAATATTATGACTGTGATATATACACAAACTACTGTCATATACAGTTACTAATATTATGACTGTGATATATACACAAACTACTGTCATACACAGTAGCTAATATTATGACTGTGATATGTACACAATACACTGTCATATACAGTTGCTAATATTATGACTGTGATATATCCACAAACTACTGTCATATACAGTAACTAATATTGTGACTGTGATATATACACAATACACTGTCATATACAGTAACTAATATTATGAGTGTGAAAATCCACAAACTACTGTCATTTACAGTAGCTAATATTATGACTGTGATATATCCACAAACTACTGTCATATAAAGTAACTAATATTATGACTGTGACATATACGCAATACACTGTCATATACAGTATCTAATATTATGACTGTGATATATCCACAAACTGTTGTCATATACAGTAGCTCATATTATGACTGTGATATATACACAATACACTGTCATATACAGTAGCTAATTTTATGACTGTGATAAATACACAATACACTTTCATATACAGTAACTAATATTATGACTGTGACATATACGCAATACACTGTCATATACAGTAACTAATATTATGACTGTGACATATACACAATACACTGTCATATACAGTAACTAATATTATGAGTGTGACATATACACTATACACTGTCATATACAGTAAGTTATATTATGACTGTGACATATACACAATACACTGTCATATACAGTAACTAATATTACGACTGTGACATATACACAATACACTGTCATATACAGTAACTAATATTATGACTGTGACATATACACAATACACTGTCATATACAGTAGCTAATATTATGACTGACATATACAGAATATACTGTCATATATAGTATCTAATATTATGACTGTGATATATCCACAAACTACTGTCATATACAGTAACTAATATTATGACTGTGATATGTACACAATACACTGTCATATACAGTAACTAATATTATGACTGTGATATATCCATAGACTACTGTCATATACAGTAGCTAATATTATGACTGTGATATATACACAATACACTGTCATATACAGTATCTAATATTATGACTGTGATATATCCACAAACTTTTGTCATGTACAGTAGCTAATATTATGACTGTGATATGTACACAATACACTGTCATATACAGTAGCTAATATTATGACTGTGATATATCCACAAACTACTGTCATATACAGTAACTAATATTATGACTGTGATATATACACTATACACTGTATATACAGTAACTAATATTATGACTGTGATATATTGCACAAACTACTGTCATTTACAGTAGCTAATATTATGACTGTGATATATCCATAAACTACTGTCATATAAAGTAACTAATATTATGACTGTGACATATACACAATACAATGTCATATACAGTATCTAATATTATGACTGTGATATATCGACAAACTGTTGTCATATACAGTAGCTAATATTATGACTGTGATATATACACAAATCACTGTCATATACAGTAGCTAATTTTATGACTGTGATAAATACACTATACACTGTCATATACAGTAACTAATATTATGACTGTGATATGTACACAATACAATGTCATATACAGTAACTAATATTATGAGTGTGACATATACACAATACACTGTCATATACAGTAACTAATATTATGACTGTGATATATCCGCAAACTACTGTCATATACAGTAGCTAATATTATGACTGTGATATGTACACAATACACTGTCATATGCAGTATCTAATATTATGACTGTGATATATCCACAAACTACTGTCATATACAGTAACTATAATTATGACTGTGATATATCCATAAACTACTGTCATATAAAGTAATTAATATTATGACTGTGACATATACACAATACACTGTCATATACAGTAACTAATATTATGACTGTGATATATCGACAAATTGTTGTGTTATACAGTAGCTAATATTATGACTGTGATATATACACAATACACTGTCATATACAGTAGCTAATTTTATGACTGTGATAAATACACAATACACTGTCATATACAGTAACTAATATTATGACTGTGATATGTACACAATACACTGTCATATACAGTAACTAATATTATGACTTTGACATATACACAATACACTGTCATATACAGTAACTAATATTATGACTGTGATATATCCGCAAACTACTGTCATATACAGTAGCTAATATTATGACTGTGATATGTACACAATACACTGTCATATACAGTATGTAATATTATGACTGTGATATATCCACAAACTACTGTCATATACAGTAACTATAATTATGACTGTGATATATCCACAAACGACTCTCATATACAATAACTAATATAATGACTGTGATATATCCGCAAACTACTGTCATATACAGTAACTTATATTATGACTGTGATATATACACAATACACTCTGTCATATACCGTAACTAATATTATGAATGTGACATATACACAATACACTGTCATATACAGTAGCTAATATTATGACTGTGACATATACACAATACACTGTCACATACTGTAGCTAATATTATGACTGTGATATGTACACAATACACTGTCATATACAGTATCTAATATTATGATTGTGATCTATCTACAAACTACTGTCATATACAGTAACTAATATTATGACTGTGATATATCCACAAACTACTGTCATATACAGTAACTAATATTATGACTGTGATATATCCGCAAACTACTGTCATATACAGTAGCTAATGTTATGAATGTGATATATACACTATACATTGTCATATACAGTAACTAATATTATGACTGTGATATGCACACAATACAGTGTCATATACAGTATCTAATATTATGACTGTGATATATACACAATACAGTGTCATATGCAATAGCTAATTTTATGACTGTTATATATACACAATACAGTGTCATATACAGTAGATAATATTATGACTGTGATTTATACACAATACATTGTCATATACAGTAGCTAATTTTATGACTGTGATATATACACAATACATTGGCATATACAGTAGCTAATATTATGACTGTGATATATACACAATACATTGTCATATACAGTAGCTAAAATTATGATTGTGATACATACACAATACAGTGTCATATACAGTAACTAATATTACGACTGTGACATGTACACAATACACTGTCATATACAGTAACTAATATTATGACTGTGATATGTACACAATACACTGTCATATACAGTATCTAATATTATGACTGTGATATATCCACAAACTACTGTCATATACAGTAGCTAATATTATGACTGTGATATATACACAATACACTGTCATATACAGTAACTAATATTATGACTGTGATATGTACACAATACACTGTCATATACAGTAACTAATATTATGACTGTGACATAGACACAATACACTGTCATATACAGTAGCTAATATTATGACTGTGATATATACACAATACAGTGTCATATTCAGTAACTAATATTATGGTTGTGATATATACACAATACAGTGTCATATACAGTAGCTAATATTATGACTGTGACATATACACAATACACTGTCATAAACACTAGCTAATATTATGACTGACATATACAGAATACACTGTCATATACAGAATACACTGTCATATACAGTATCTAATATTATGACTGTGATATATCCACAAACTACTGTCATATACAGTAACTAATATTATGACTGTGATATGTACACAATACATTGTCATATACAGTAACTAATATTATGACTGTGATATATCCACAGACTACTGTCATATACAGTAACTAATATTATGACTGTGAAATATACACAATACACTGTCGTATACAGTATCTAAGATTATGACTGTGATATATCCACAAACTACTGTCGTATACAGTAGCTAATATTATGACTGTGATATGTACACAATACACTGTCATATACAGCAGCTAATATGACTGTGATATATCCACAAACTACTGTCATATACAGTAACTAATATTATGACTGTGATATATACACAATACACTGTCATATACAGTTACTAATATTATGACTGTGATATATATGCACAAACTACTGTCATTTACAGTAGCTAATATTATGACTGTGATATATCCATAAACTACTGTTATAGAAAAAAAAACTAATATTATGGCTGTGATATATACACAATACACTGTCATATACAGTAGCTAATTTTATGACTGTGATAAATACACAATACACTGTCATATACAGTAACTAATATTATGACAGTGATATGTACACCATACACTGTCATATACACTAACTAGAATTATGACTGTGACATATACACAATACACTGTCATATACAGTAACTAATATTATGACTGTGACATATACACAATACACTGTCATATACAGTAACTAATATTATGACTGTGATATATCCGCAAACTACCGTCATATACAGTAGCTAATATTATGACTGTGATATGTACACAATACACTGTCATATACCGTATCTAATATTATGACTGTGATATATCCACAAACTACTGTCATATACAGTAACTATAATTATGACTGTGAAATATCCACAAACTACTCTCATATACAGTAAATAATATTATGACTGTGATATATCCGCAAGCTACTGTCATATACAGTAGCTAATATTATGACTGTAATATATACACAATACAATGTCATGTACGGTAACTAATATTATGACTGTGACATATACACAATACACTGTCATATACAGTAGTTAATATTATGCCTGTGATATATAGACAATACACTGTCATATACAGTAGCTGATATTATGACTGTGACATATACACAATACACTGCCATATACAGTAGCTAATATTGTGACTGTGAGATATTCACAATACACTGTCATATACAGTATCTAATATTATGACTGAGATATATTCACAAACTACTGTCATATACAGTAGCTAATATTATGACTGTGATATATACACAATACACTGTCATATACAGTAACTAATATTATGACTGTGATATATCCACAAACTACTGTCATATACAGTAACTAATATTATGACTGTGATATATCCACAAACTACTGTCATATACAGTAACTAATATCATGACTGTGATATATCCACAAACTACTGTCATATACGGTAGCTAATATTATGACTGTGATATATACACAAACTACTGTCATATACAGTTACTAATATTATGACTGTGATATATACACAAACTATTTCATATACAGTAGCTAATATTATGACTGTGATATGTACACAATACACTGTCATATACAGTTGCTAATATTATGACTGTGATATATCCACAAACTACTGTCATATACAGTAATTTATATTATGACTGTGATATATACACAATACACTGTCATATACAGTAACTAATATTATGACTGTGATATATCCACAAACTACTGTCATTTACAGTAGCTAATATTATGACTGTGATATATCCACAAACTACTGTCATATAAAGTAACTAATATTATGACTGTGACATATACACAATACACTGTCATATACAGTATCTAATATTATGACTGTGATATATCCACAAACTGTTGTCATATACAGTAGCTCATATTATGGCTGTGATATATACACAATACACTGTCATATACAGTAGCTAATTTTATGACTGTGACATATACACAATACACTGTCATATACAGTAACTAATATTATGACTGTGACATATACGCAATACACTGTCATATACAGTAACTAATATTATGACTCTGACATATACACAATACACTGTCATATACAGTAACTAATATAATGACTGTGACATATACACTATACACTGTCATATACAGTAAGTAATATTATGACTGTGACATATACACAATACACTGTCATATACAGTAACTAATATTACGACTGTGACATATACACAATACACTGTCATATACAGTAACTAATATTATGACTGTGACATATACACAATACACTGTCATATACAGTAGCTAATATTATGACTGACATATACAGAATATACTGTCATATATAGTATCTAATATTATGACTGAGATATATCCACAAACTACTGTCATATACAGTAACTAATATTATGACTGTGTTATGTACACAATACACTGTCATATACAGTAACTAATATTATGACTGTGATATATTCATAGACTACTGTCATATACAGTAGTTAATATTATGACTGTGATATATACACAATACACTGTCATATACAGTATCTAATATTATGACTGTGATATATCCACAAACTTTGTCATGTACAGTAGCTAATATTATGACTGTGATATGTACACAATACATTGTCATATACAGTAGCTAATATTATGACTGTGATATATCCACAAACTACTGTCATATACAGTAACTAATATTATGACTGTGATATATACACTATACACTGTATATACAGTAACTAATATTATGACTGTGATATATTGCACAAACTACTGTCATTTACAGTAGCTAATATTATGACTGTGATATATCCATAAACTACTGTCATATAAAGTAACTAATATTATGACTGTGACATATACACAATACACTGTCATATACAGTATCTAATATTATGACTGTGATATATCGACAAACTGTTGTCATATACAGTAACTAATATTATGACTGTGATATATACACAATACACTGTCATATACAGTAGCTAATTTTATGACTGTGATAAATACACAATACACTGTCATATACAGTAACTAATATTATGACTGTGATATGTACACAATTCAATGTCATATACAGTAACTAATATTATGAGTGTGACATATACACAATACACTGTCATATACAGTAACTAATATTATGACTGTGACATATACACAATACACTGTCATATACAGTAACTAATATTATGACTGTGATATATCCGCAAACTACTGTCATATACAGTAGCTAATATTATGACGGTGATATGTACACAATACACTGTCATATACAGTATCTAATATTATGACTGTGATATATCCACAAACTACTGTCATATACAGTAACTATAATTATGACTGTGATATATCTATAAACTACTGTCATATAAAGTAACTAATATTATGACTGTGACATATACACAATACACTGTCATATACAGTAACTAATATTATGACTGTGATATATCGACAAATTGTTGTCTTATACAGTAGCTAATATTATGACTGTGATATATACACAATACACTGTCATATACAGTAGCTAATTTTATGACTGTGATAAATACACAATACACTGTCATATACAGTAACTAATATTATGACTGTGATATGTACACAATACACTGTCATATACAGTAACTAATATTATGACTGTGACATATACACAATACACTGTCATATACAGTAACTAATATTATGACTGTGACATATACACAATACACTGTCATATACAGTAACTAATATTATGACTGTGATATATCCGCAAACTACTGACATATACAGTAGCCAATATTATGACTGTGATATGTACACAATACACTGTCATATACAGTATCTAATATTATGACTGTGATATATCCACAAACTACAGTCATATACAGTAACTATAATTATGACTGTGATATATCCACAAACGACTCTCATATACAGTAACTAATATAATGACTGTGATATATCCGCAAACTACTGTCATATACAGTAGCTAATATTATGACTGTGATATATACACAATACACTTTGTCATATACCGTAACTAATATTATGACTGTAACATATACACAATACACTGTCATATACAGTAGCTAATATTATGACTGTGACATATACACAATACATTGTCATATACAGTAGCTAATTTTATGACTGTGATATATACACAATACATTGGCATATACAGTAGCTAATATTATGACTGTGATATATACACAATACATTGTCATATACAGTAGCTAAAATTATGACTGTGATACAAACACAATACAGTGTCATATACAGTAACTAATATTACGACTGTGACATGTACACAATACACTGTCATATACAGTAACTAATATTATGACTGTGATATGTACACAATACACTGTCATATACAGTATCTAATATTATGACTGTGATATATCCACAAACTACTGTCATATACAGTAGCTAATATTATGACTGTGATATATACACAATACACTGTCATATACAGTAACTAATATTATGACTGTGATATGTACACAATACACTGTCATATACAGTAACTAATATTATGACTGTGACATATACACAATACACTGTCATATACAGTAGCTAATATTATGACTGTGATATATACACAATACAGTGTCATATTCAGTAACTAATATTATGGTTGTGATATATACACAATACAGTGTCATATACAGTAGCTAATATTATGACTGTGACATATACACAATACACTGTCATATACACTAGCTAATATTATGACTGACATATACAGAATACACTGTCATATACAGTATCTAATATTATGACTGTGATATATCCACAAACTACTGTCATATACAGTAACTAATATTATGACTGTGATATGTACACAATACATTGTCATATACAGTAACTAATATTATGACTGTGATATATCCACAGACTACTGTCATATACAGTAACTAATATTATGACTGTGAAATATACACAATACACTGTCGTATACAGTATCTAAGATTATGACTGTGATATATCCACAAACTACTGTCGTATACAGTAGCTAATATTATGACTGTGATATGTACACAATACACTGTCATATACAGCAGCTAATATTATGACTGTGATATATCCACAAACTACTGTCATATACAGTAACTAATATTATGACTGTGATATATACACAATACACTGTCATATACAGTTACTAATATTATGACTGTGATATATATGCACAAACTACTGTCATTTACAGTAGCTAATATTATGACTGTGATATATCCATAAACTACTGTTATAGAAAAAAAACAACTAATATTATGGCTGTGATATATACACAATACACTGTCATATACAGTAGCTAATTTTATGACTGTGATAAATACACAATACACTGTCATATACAGTAACTAATATTATGACTGTGATATGTACACCATACACTGTCATATACACTAACTAATATTATGACTGTGACATATACACAATACACTGTCATATACAGTAACTAATATTATGACTGTGACATATACACAATACACTGTCATATACAGTAACTAATATTATGACTGTGATATATCCGCAAACTACCGTCATATACAGTAGCTAATATTATGACTGTGATATGTACACAATACACTGTCATATACCGTATCTAATATTATGACTGTGATATATCCACAAACTACTGTCATATACAGTAACTATAATTATGACTGTGAAATATCCACAAACTACTCTCATATACAGTAACTAATATTATGACTGTGATATATCCGCAAGCTACTGTCATATACAGTAGCTAATATTATGACTGTAATATATACACAATACAATGTCATATACGGTAACTAATATTATGACTGTGACATATACACAATACACTGTCATATACAGTAGTTAATATTATGCCTGTGATATATAGACAATACACTGTCATATACAGTAGCTGATATTATGACTGTGACATATACACAATACACTGTCATATACAGTAGCTAATATTGTGACTGTGACATATTCACAATACACTGTCATATACAGTATCTAATATTATGACTGAGATATATTCACAAACTACTGTGATATACAGTAGCTAATATTATGACTGTGATATATACAAAATACACTGTCATATACAGTAACTAATATTATGACTGTGATATATCCACAAACTACTGTCATATACAGTAACTAATATTATGACTGTGATATATCCACAAACTACTGTCATATACAGTAACTAATATCATGACTGTGATATATCCACAAACTACTGTCATATACGGTAGCTAATATTATGACTGTGATATATACACAAACTACTGTCATATACAGTTACTAATATTATGACTGTGATATATACACAAACTATTTCATATACAGTAGCTAATATTATGACTGTGATATGTACACAATACACTGTCATATACAGTTGCTAATATTATGACTGTGATATATCCACAAACTACTGTCATATACAGTAATTTATATTATGACTGTGATATATACACAATACACTGTCATATACAGTAACTAATATTGTGACTGTGATATATCCACAAACTACTGTCATTTACAGTAGCTAATATTATGACTGTGATATATCCACAAACTACTGTCATATAAAGTAACTAATATTATGACTGTGACATATACACAATACACTGTCATATACAGTATCTAATATTATGACTGTGATATATCCACAAACTGTTGTCATATACAGTAGCTCATATTATGGCTGTGATATATACACAATACACTGTCATATACAGTAGCTAATTTTATGACTGTGACATATACACAATACACTGTCATATACAGTAACTAATATTATGACTGTGACATATACGCAATACACTGTCATATACAGTAACTAATATTATGACTCTGACATATACACAATACACTGTCATATACAGTAACTAATATAATGACTGTGACATATACACTATACACTGTCATATACAGTAAGTAATATTATGACTGTGACATATACACAATACACTGTCATATACAGTAACTAATATTACGACTGTGACATATACACAATACACTGTCATATACAGTAACTAATATTATGACTGTGACATATACACAATACACTGTCATATACAGTAGCTAATATTATGACTGACATATACAGAATATACTGTCATATATAGTATCTAATATTATGACTGTGATATATCCACAAACTACCGTCATATACAGTAACTAATATTATGACTGTGATATGTACACAATACACTGTCATATACAGTAACTAATATTATGACTGTGATATATCCATAGACTACTGTCATATACAGTAGTTAATATTATGACTGTGATATATACACAATACACTGTCATATACAGTATCTAATATTATGACTGTGATATATCCACAAACTTTTGTCATGTACAGTAGCTAATATTATGACTGTGATATGTACACAATACATTGTCATATACAGTAGCTAATATTGTGACTGTGATATATCCACAAACTACTGTCATATACAGTAACTAATATTATGACTGTGATATATACACTATACACTGTATATACAGTAACTAATATTATGACTGTGATATATTGCACAAACTACTGTCATTTACAGTAGCTAATATTATGACTGTGATATATCCATAAACTACTGTCATATAAAGTAACTAATATTATGACTGTGACATATACACAATACACTGTCATATACAGTATCTAATATTATGACTGTGATATATCGACAAACTGTTGTCATATACAGTAGCTAATATTATGACTGTGATATATACACAATACACTGTCATATACAGTAGCTAATTTTATGACTGTGATAAATACACAATACACTGTCATATACAGTAACTAATATTATGACTGTGATATGTACACAATACAATGTCATATACAGTAACTAATATTATGAGTGTGACATATACACAATACACTGTCATATACAGTAACTAATATTATGACTGTGACATATACACAATACACTGTCATATACAGTAACTAATATTATGACTGTGATATATCCGCAAACTACTGTCATATACAGTAGCTAATATTATGACTGTGATATGTACACAATACACTGTCATATACAGTATCTAATATTATGACTGTGATATATCCACAAACTACTGTCATATACAGTAACTATAATTATGACTGTGATATATCTATAAACTACTGTCATATAAAGTAACTAATATTATGACTGTGACATATACACAATACACTGTCATATACAGTAACTAATATTATGACTGTGATATATCGACAAATTGTTGTCTTATACAGTAGCTAATATTATGACTGTGATATATACACAATACACTGTCATATACAGTAGCTAATTTTATGACTGTGATAAATACACAATACACTGTCATATACAGTAACTAATATTATGACTGTGATATGTACACAATACACTGTCATATACAGTAACTAATATTATGACTGTGACATATACACAATACACTGTCATATACAGTAACTAATATTATGACTTTGACATATACACAATACACTGTCATATACAGTAGCTAATATTATGACTGTGACATATACACAATACACTGTCATATACAGTAGCTAATATTGTGACTGTGAGATATTCACAATACACTGTCATATTCAGTATCTAATATTATGACAGGTATATTCACAAACTACTGTCATATACAGTAGCTAATATTATGACTGTGATATATACACAATACACTGTCCTATACAGTAACTAATATTATGACTGTGATATATACACAAACTACTGTCATATACAGTAACTAATATTATGACTGTGATATATCCACAAATTACTGTCATATACAGTAACTAATATCATGAATGTGATATATCCACAAACTTCTGTCATATTCGGTAGCTAATATTATGACTGTGATATACACACAAACTACTGTCATATAGAGTAGCTAATATTATGACTGTGATATATACACAAACTACTGTCATATACAGTAACTAATATTATGACTGTGATATGTACACAATACACTGTCATATACAGTAACTAATAGTATGACTGTGATATATACACAAACTACTGTCATATACAGTAGCTAATATTATGACTGTGATATGTACACAATACACTGTCATATACAGTAGCTAATATTATGACTGTGATATATCCACAAACTACTGTCATATACAGTAACTAATATTATGACTGGGATATATACACAGTACACTGTCATATACAGTAACTAATATTATGACTGTGATATATATGCACAAACTACTGTCATTTATATTAGCTAATATTATGACTGTGAAATATCCATAAACTACTGTCATATAAAGTAACTAATATTATGACTGTAACATATACACAATACACTGTCATATACAGTATCTAATATTATGACTGTGATATATCCACAAACTGTTGTCATATACAGTAGCTAATATTATGACTGTGATATATACACAATACACTGTCATATACAGTAGCTAATTTTATGACTGTGATAAATACACAATACATTGTCATATACAGTAACTAATATTATGACTGTGATATGTACACAATACACTGTCATATACAGTAACTAATATTATGACTGTGACATATACACAATACACTGTCATATACAGTAACTAATATTATGACTGTGACATATACACAATACACTGTCATATGCAGTAACTAATATTATGACTGTGACATATACACAATACACTGTCATATACAGTAAGTAATATTATGACTGTGACATATACACAATACACTGTCATATACAGTAACTAATATTATGACTGTGATATATACACTATACATTGTCATATACAGTAGCTAATATTATGACTGTGATATATACACAATACACTGTCATATACAGTAGCTAATATTATGACTGTGATATATATTTACAATACAGGTTCATGTACAGTAACTAATATTATGACTGTGATATGTACACAATACACTGTAATATACAGTAACTAATATTATGACTGTGACATATACACAATACACTGTCATATACAGTAACTAATATTATGACTGTGACATATACACAATACACTGTCATATACAGTAACTAATATTATGACTGTGATATATCCGCAAACTACTGTCATATACAGTAGCTAATATTATGACTGTGATATGTACACAATACACTGTCTTATACAGTATCTAATATTATGACTGTGTTATATCCACAAACTACTGTCATTTACAGTAACTATAATTATGACTGTGATATATCCACAAACTACTGTCATATACAGTAACTAATATTATGACTGTGATATATCCGCAAACTACTGTCATATACAGTAGCTAATATTATGACTGTGATATATACACAATACACTCTGTCATATACCGTAACTAATATTATGACTGTGACATATACACAATACACTGTCATATACAGTAGCTAATATTATGACTGTGACATATATACAATACACTGTCATATACAGTAGCTAATATTGTGACTGTGACATATTCACAATACACTGTCATATACAGTATCTAATATTATGACAGATATATTCACAAACTACTGTCATATACAGTAGCTAATATTATGACTGTGATATATACACAATACACTGTCCTATACAGTAACTAATATTATGACTGTGATATATACACAAACTACTGTCATATACAGTAACTAATATTATGACTGTGATATATCCACAAACTACTGTCATATACAGTAACTAATATCATGACTGTGATATATCCACAAACTACTGTCATATACGGTAGCTAATATTATGACTGTGATATATACACAAACTACTGTCATATACAGTAGCTAATATTATGACTGTGATATATACACAAACTACTGTCATATACAGTAACTAATATTATGACTGTGATATGTACACAATACACTGTCATATACAGTAACTAATATTATGACTGTGATATATACACAAACTACTGCCATATACAGTAGCTAATATTATGACTGTGATATGTACACAATACACTGTCATATACAGTAGCTAATATTATGACTGTGATATATCCACAAACTACTGTCATATACAGTAACTAATATAATGACTGTGATATATACACAATACACTGTCATATACAGTAACTAATATTATGACTGTGATATATATGCACAAACTACTGTCATTTACAGTAGCTAATATTATGACTGTGATATATCCATAAACTACTGTCATATAAAGTAACTAATATTATGACTGTGACATATACACAATACACTGTCATATACAGTATCTAATATTATGACTGTGATATATCCACAAACTGTTGTCATATACAGTAGCTAATATTATGACTGTGATATATACACAATACACTGTCATATACAGTAGCTAATTTTATGACTGTGATAAATACACAATACACTGTCATATACAGTAACTAATATTATGACTGTGATATGTACACAATACACTGTCATATACAGTATCTAATATTATGACTGTGACATATACACAATACACTGTCATATACAGTAACTAATATTATGACTGTGACATATACACAATACACTGTCATATGCAGTAACTAATATTATGACTGTGACATATACACAATACACTGTCATATACAGTAAGTAATATTATGACTGTGACATATACAGAATACACTGTCATATACAGTATCTAATATTATGACAGATATATTCACAAACTACTGTCATATACATTAGCTAATATTATGACTGTGATATATACACAATACACTGTCCTATACAGTAACTAATATTATGACTGTGATATATACACAAACTACTGTCATATACAGTAACTAATATTATGACTGTGATATATCCACAAACTACTGTCATATACATTAACTAATATCATGACTGTGATATATCCACAAACTACTGTCATATACGGTAGCTAATATTATGACTGTGATATATACACAAACTACTGTCATATACAGTAGCTAATATTATGACTGTGATATATACACAAACTACTGTCATATACAGTAACTAATATTATGACTGTGATATGTACACAATACACTGTCATATACAGTAACTAATATTATGACTGTGATATATACACAAACTACTGCCATATACAGTAGCTAATATTATGACTGTGATATGTACACAATACACTGTCATATACAGTAGCTAATATTATGACTGTGATATATCCACAAACTACTGTCATATACAGTAACTAATATAATGACTGTGATATATACACAATACACTGTCATATACAGTAACTAATATTATGACTGTGATATATATGCACAAACTACTGTCATTTACAGTAGCTAATATTATGACTGTGATATATCCATAAACTACTGTCATATAAAGTAACTAATATTATGACTGTGACATATACACAATACACTGTCATATACAGTATCTAATATTATGACTGTGATATATCCACAAACTGTTGTCATATACAGTAGCTAATATTATGACTGTGATATATACACAATACACTGTCATATACAGTAGCTAATTTTATGACTGTGATAAATACACAATACACTGTCATATACAGTAACTAATATTATGACTGTGATATGTACACAATACACTGTCATATACAGTATCTAATATTATGACTGTGACATATACACAATACACTGTCATATACAGTAACTAATATTATGACTGTGACATATACACTGTCATATGCAGTAACTAATATTATGACTGTTACATATACACAATACACTGTCATATACAGTAAGTAATATTATGACTGTGACATATACAGAATACACTGTCATATACAGTAACTAATATTATGACTGTGATATATACACTATACATTGTCATATACAGTAGCTAATATTATGACTGTGATATGTACACAATACACTGTCATATACAGTAGCTAATATTATGACTGTGATATATATTTACAATACAGTGTCATATACAGTAACTAATATTATGACTGTGATATGTACACAATACACTGTAATATACAGTAACTAATATTATGACTGTGACATATACACAATACACTGTCATATACAGTAACTAATATTATGACTGTGATATATACACAATACAATGTCATATACAGTAGCTAATATTATGACTGTGATATATACACAAACTACTGTCATATACAGTAACTAATATTATGACTGTTATATATCCACAAACTACTTTATATACAGTAACTAATTTTATGATTGTGATATATACAGTAACTTATATTAAGATGGTTATATATCTACAAACCACTGTGATATACAGTAAATAATATTATGACTGTGATATATACACAGTACACTGTCATATACAGTAACTTATATTAAGATAGTGATATATACACCAACTATTGTCATATACAGTAACTAATACTCAGACAGTGACATATACACACAAACTACTGTCATATGCAGTAAATAATATTATGACTGTGACATATGCAAATATGAGCATATGCAGAAGTAAACACATAATCACGGTCTCGCTCTTTCTTGTTATACCTGTGCTTCTCTTTTTTTCTTTGTATGTTTAGCGCACGCCTGCGCGTGCATACAAAGACACGTACCTACAGATAAGACATGGAAACCGAAATACATACACAAATATACATTTAAACATAAATAAAATCTAACAGATCAACCAATACCTTGGGGATACAAAACTATTACAGATATATATTATACACAGAAACCCATCGCAGACGAAACATACGCACAAATTCACACAGAAGCACTCAAAAAGGCATGCACACAAGCACTTCCAATTGAAGCATATGCACACGGAAACATAATTGTGAACACAGGTCCATTCGCACACAATGCAAACTTAAACAGGTATTACACAAAAATGCATATACGCACAGATGAACCAAGTTACTGATCATTTCTAAAGTTATTTTTTTGGGAGGGGGAGAATTCCTTGAGTTGACAAAGGTATTTAGCAGTTAACTGTCCCTAACACATTCCTTGGATTTCAGTTTTAAGATATGCTATAGTTATAATTATTGTTAACATTCTCACTTGCAAGAAAATTGGAGTTAACATCTTAGATTTGTGCTACACAATGTGAATATATATAGATGAATACAGTCCAGTGCTCACATAGTTACTGATGGATGTACTGGCAAGTCGTGTGAAAGAATCGTTTATCAGACTTTCCCTTTAGCTATCTATATGTTAATTCAAGTGTGTGCTGGGTACACACAATAGGACAGACATGAATGTTTAAACACTTCACATTCCATATTGTGGAAATAGTGTTGTTCTTGTTGTATTTGCTAATTCTCTCGGCCGCCCACATTGAGCACAGTCGCAGCTTCTGCATACTGATGCGAGCGCAGACATCTCTATCCTTCACCTTCACTATGTTCATGCCCGAAATGGTTATTTTAATTATACCTTTCCTCAGAAGCTTAGACCGAGATATATCAGTCAGCTTACAGTACTGATTAAAAAACCGAGGCACAATAATTAGTGTGATATCGCTTTACACTCTGACAGTAGTACCTTGCCAACCCAGATTTGCAATCAATGTACCGTACACATAGCAATAACAGGCACAATAATCAGTATGATACCGCCTTCTTATTCCTTAGACTACTGCTACGCAAATCCAGGAACAATAGTCAGTATGATATTGCGTTTTTCTCTCTTAGAGTACTACTACGCAAAACCAGGCACAATAATCAGTATGACAGCCTTTTCGTCCCACTTACAGTACAGCTACGCAAAACCATGCACGATAATCAGTATGAAATCACTTTCTTCTCTCTTAGAGCATTCCTACGCAAACCCAAGCACAATAATCAGAATGATATCGCTTTCCTCTCTCTTACTGCTACGCAAACACACGAACAATAATCAGAATAATATCGCTTTAGTCTCTCTTAGAGTACTGCTACGCAAACACACACACACAATAATCAGCATGATATCGCTTTCCTCTCTCTTACAGTACTGCTACGCAAACACACGAACAATAATCAGAATAATATCGCTTTCGTCTCTCTTAGAGTACTGCTACGCTAACACACGCACAATAATCAGTATAATACCGCTTTCTTCTCTCACGCAGTACTGCTACGCAAACCCGCACACAATAATCAGAATGATATCGCTTTCTTCTCCCTTACAGTACCGCTACGCAAACCCAAGCACAATAATCAGAATTATACCGCTTTCGTCTCTCTTACAGTACTGCTACGCAAACCCAAGCACAATAATCAGAATAATATCGCTTTCGTCTCTCTTAGAGTAAAGCTACGCAAACCCATGCTCAATATTCAGAGTAATATCGCTTTCGTCTCTCTTATAGTACTGCTACGCAAACTCATGCTCAATAATCAGAATAATATAGCTTTCGTCTCTCTTACAGTACTGCTACGCAAACCCATGCTCAATAATCAGAATAATACCGCTTTTGTCTCTCTTACAGTACTGCTACGCAAACCCAAGCACAATAATCAGAATAATCACGCTTTCGTCTCTCTTACAGCACTGCTACGTAAACCCATGCTCAATAACAGTACTGTAAGAGAGACGAAAACGATATTGTTCTGATTATTGAGCATGGGTTAGCCTAGCAGTACTGTAAGAGGGACGAAAGCGATATTATTCTGATTATTGTGCTTGGGTTTGCGTAGCAGTACTGTAAGAGAGACGAAAGCGATATCAACTGCTGTAACCTCCAGATGTGTTATCATATAGTCCTGCTGTACAACTCCAGATGTATTAGCATATAATACTGCTGTACAAATCCAGATGTATTAGCATATAATACTGCTGTACAACTTCGGATGTGTTAGCATATAATACTGCCTTACAACTCCAGATGTATTAGCACATAATACTGCTGTACAACTCCAGATGTGTTAGCATATAATACTGGTGTACAACTCCAGATGTGTTAGCATATAATAATGCTGTAAAACTCCAGATGTGTTAGCATATAGTACTGCTGTACAACTCCAGATGTGTTATCATATAGCACTGCTGTATAACTCCAGATGTGTTAGCATATAATACTGCAGTACAACTGCAGATGTTTTAGCATCTAGTACTACTGTACAACTCCGGATGTGTTAGCATATATTACTGCTGTACTACTCCAGATATGTTGGCATATTGTACTGCTGTACAACTCCAGATGTGTTAGCATATAATACTGCTGTACAACTCCAGAAGTGTTAGCATATAATACTGCTGTACAACTCCAGAAGTGTTACCATATAATACTGCTGTACAAATCCAGATGAGTTAGCATATAATACTGCAGTACAACTCCAGAAGTTTTAGCATATTGTACTGCTGTACAACTCCAGATATGTTAGCATATAGTACTGCTGTACAACTCTAGATGTATTAGCATATAGTTCTGGTGTAAAAACTTAGGGGTATTAGCATATAATACTGCTGTACAACTCCATGTGTGTTAGCCTATAATACTGCAGTACAACTCCATATGTGTTAGCCTATAATACTGCTGTACCACTCCATATGTGTTAGCATATAATACTGCTGTACAACTCCAGATGTGTTAGCATATAATACTGCTGTACGACTCCAGATGTGTTAGCATATACAACTGCTGCACAGCTCTAGATGTGTTAGCATATAATACTTCTGTATAACTCCAGATGTATTAGCATATAGTTCTGGTGTACAAACCCAAGGGTATTAGCATATAATACTGCTGTACAACTCCAGATGTGTTAGCATCTGATACTGTTGTAAAACTCCAAATGTGTTAGCATATAATAATATTGTACAACCCCAGATGTGTTAGAATATAATACTGCTGTACAACTCCAGATGTGTTAGATTATAATACTGCAGCACAATTCCAAATGTGTTAACATATTGTACTGCTGTACAACTCCAGATGTATTAGCATATAATACTGCTGTACAACTTCGGATGTGTTAGCATATAATACTGCTTTACAACTCCAGATGTATTAGCACATAATACTGCTGTACAACTCCAGATGTGTTAGCATATAATACTGGTGTACAACTCCAGATGTGTTAGCATATAATAATGCTGTAAAACTCCATATGTGTTAGCATATAGTACTGCTGTACAACTCCAGATGTGTTATCATATAGCACTGCTGTACAACTCCAGATGTGTTAGCATATAATACTGCAGTACAACTCCAGATGTTTTAGCATCTAGTACTGCTGTACAACTCCGGATGTGTTAGCATATATTACTGCTGTACTACTCCAGATATGTTAGCATATTGTACTGCTGTACAACTCCAGATTTGTTAGCATATAATACTGCTGTACAACTCTAGATGTGTTAGCATATAATACTGCTGTACAACTCCAGATGTGTTACCATATAATACTGCTGTACAAATCCAGATGAGTTAGCATATAATACTGCAGTACAACTCCAGATATGTTAGCATATAGTACTGCTGTACAACTCTAGATGTATTAGCATATAGTTCTGGTGTAAAATCCAGGGGTATTAGCATATAATACTGCTGTACAACTCCATATGTGTTAGCCTATAATACTGCACTACAACTCCATATGTGTTAGCATATAATACTGCTGTACCACTCCATATGTGTTAGCATATAATACTGCTGTACAACTCCAGATGTCTTAGCATATAATACTGCTGTAGAACTCCAGATGTGTTACCATATAATACTGCTGTACAAATCCAGATGAGTTAGCATATAATACTGCAGTACAATTCCAAATGTGTTAACATATTGTACTGCTGTACAACTCCAGATGTGTTAGCATATAGTACTGCTGTATAACTCCAGATGTGTTAGCATATAACACTGCTGTACAATTCCAGATGTGTTAGCATATAATACTGCTGTACGACTCCAGATGTGTTAGCATATAATACTGCTGCACAGCTCTAGATGTGTTAGCATATAATACGTCTGTACAACTCCAGATGTATTAGCATATAGTTCTGGTGTACAATCCCAAGGGTACTAGCATATAATACTGCTGTACAACTCCAGATGTGTTAGCATCTGTTACTGTTGTACAACTCCAGATGTGTTAGCATATGATAATGCTGTACAACCCCAGATGTGTTAGCATATAATACTGCTGTACAACTCCAGATGTATTAGCATATAATACTGCTGTACAACTCCAAATGTGTTAGCATATAATAATGCTGTACAGCTTCAGATGTATTTGCATATAATACTGCTGTACAACTCCAGATGTATTCGCATATAGTAATGCTGTTTGTCTCCAGATGTGTTTACGTATAATACTGCTGTACAACTCCAGATGTGTTAGCATATAGTAAAGCTGTTTGTCTCCAGATGTGTTTACGTATAATACTGCTGTACAAATCCAGATGTATTCGCATATAGTAATGCTGTTTGTCTCCAGATGTGTTTACGTATAATACTGCTGTACAACTCAAGATGTATTAGTATATAATACTGCTATACAACACTAGATGTTTTAGTATATAATAATGCTGTAAAACTCCAGATGTATTAGTATATAATACTGCTATGCAACTCCAGACATTTTAGTATATAATAATGGTGTACAGCTCAAGATGTATTAGCATATAGTTCTGGTGGAAAAACCCAGGGGTATTAGCATATAATACTACTATATAACTCCAGATGTTTTAGTATATAATAATGCTGTACAACGCCAGATATTTTAGTATATAATAATGCTGTACAACTCAAGATGTATTAGTATATAATACTGCTATACAACTCCAGATGTTTTAGTATATAATAATGCTGTACAACTCTTGATGTATTAGCATATAGATCTGGTGAAAAAACCCAGGGGTATTAGCATATAATACTGCTGTACAACTCCATATGTGTTAGCCTATAATACTGCTGTACAACTCCATATGTGTTAGCATATAATACTGCAGTACAACTCCAGATGTGTTAGCATATAGTACTGCTGCACAGCTCTAGATGTGCTAGCATATAATACAGCTGTACAACTTTAGATGTATAGGTATATAATACTGCTGTACAACTCCAGATGTGTTAGCATATGATACTGTTGTAAAACTCCAGATGTGTTAGCATATAATAATACTGTACAGCTCCAGATGTGTTAGCATATAATACTGCTGTACAACTCCAGATGTATTAGCATATAATTCTGGTGTACAACTCCAGATGTGTTAGCATATAATAATGCTGTACAACTTCAGATGTATTAGCATATAATACTGCTGTACAATTCCAGATGTATTCTCATATAGTACTGCTGTTTGTCTCCAGATGTGTTAACGAATAATACTGCTGTACAACTCAAGATGTGTTAGCAGATAATACTGTTGTACAAATCCAGATGTATTAGTATATAATACTGCTACACAACTCCATATGTTTCAGCATATAATACTGCTGTACAACTCCAGGTGATTTAGCATAAAATACTGCTCTACAACTCCGGATGTGTTAGCATATAATTCTGCTGCACAACTCCAGATGTGTTAACCAATAGTTCAGGTGTACAAAACCATGGGTATTAGCATATAATACTGCTGTACAACTCCAGATGTGTTAGCATATAATACAGCTGTACACCTCCTGATGTGTTAGCATGTAGTTTTGCTGCACAACGCTAGATGTGCTAGTATATAAAACTGCAGTACAACTCCAGATGCTTTAGCATATAATACTGCTGTACAACTCCAGATGCATTAGCATATAATACTGCTGTACAACTCCAGATTGATTAGCATATAATACTGCTGTACAACTTTGGATGTGTTAGCATATAATACTGCTTTACAACTTCAGATGTATTAGCATATAATACTGCTGTAACCTCCAGATGTGTTAGCATATAATACTGCTGTACAACTCCAGATTTGTTAGCATATAAAACTGCTGTACAACTCCAGATGTGTTAGCATATAATACTGCTGTACAACTGCAGATGTGTCAGCATATAATACTGCTGTACACCCTCATATGTGTTAGCATATAATACTGCTGTACATCTCCAGATGTGTTAGCATATAATACTGCTGTACAACTCCAGATGTGTTAGCATATAGTACTGATGTAAAACTCCAGATGTGTTAGCATATAATACGGCTGTAGAATTCCATATGTGTTATCATATAATACTGCTGTACATCTCCAGATGTGTTAGCATATAATACTGTTGTATATCTCCATATGTATTAGCATATAATACTGCTGTAAACTCCATATGTGTTAGCATATAGTACTGCGGTACAACTCCGGATGTGTTAGTATATAGTACTGCTGTAAAGATCCATATGTGTTAGCATATATTACTGCTGTACAACTCCGGATATTTTAGCATATAATACTGCTGTACAACTCCAGATGTGTTAGCATATAGTAATGCTGTACAACTCCAGATGTCTTAGCATATAGTACTGCTGTAACCTCCAGATGTGTTAGCATATAGTACTACTGTACAACTCCAGATGTATTAGCATATAATACTCCTGTACAACTCCCGTTTGTTAGCATATAATACTGCAGAACAGCTCCAGATGTTTTAGCATCTAGTACTGCTGTACAACTCCGGATGTGTTAGCATATATTACTGCAGTACTACTCCAGATATGTTAGCATATTGTACTGCTGTACAACTCCAGATATGTTAGCATATAATACTGCTATACAACTCCAGATGTGTTAGCATATAATACTGCTGTACAACTCCAGATGTGTTAACATATAATACTGCTGTACAACTCCAGATGAATTAGCATATAATACTGCAGTACAACTCCAGATGTGTTAGCATATTGTAGTGCTGTACAACTCCAGATGTGTTAGCATATAGTACTGCTGTACAACTCCAGATGTATTAGCATATAGTACTGCTGTACAACTCCAGATGTATAAGCATATAATACTGCTGTACAACTCCAGATGTGTTAGATTATAATACTGGAGCACAACTCCAAATGTGTTAACATATTGAACTGCTGTACAACTCCAGATGTGTTAGCATATAGTACTGCTGTATAACTCCAGATGTGTTAGCATATAACACTGCTGTACAATTCCAGATGTGTTAGCATATAATACTGCTGTACGACTCCAGATGTGTTAGCATATTATACTGCTGCACAGCTCTAGATGTGTTAGCATATAATACTTCTGTACAAATCCAGGTGTATTAGCATATAGTTCTGGTGTTCAAACTCAAGGGTATTAGCATATAATACTGCTGTACAACTCCAGATGTGTTAGCATCTGATACTGTTGTAAAACTCCAGATGTGTTAGCATATAATAATGCTGTACAACTCCAGATGTGTTAGCATATAATACTGCTGTACAAATCTAGATGTATTAGCATATAATACTGCTGTACAACTCCAGATGTGTTAGCATATAATAATGCTGTACAGCTTCAGATGTATTAGCATATAGTACTGTTTACAACTCCAGATGTATTCGCATATAGTAATGCTGTTTGTCTCCAGAATGTGTTTACGTGTAATACTGCTGTACAACTCCAGATGTATTCGCATATATTAATGCTGTTTGTCTCCAGATGTGTTTACGTATAATACTGCTGTACAACTCAAGATGTATTAGTATATAATACTGCTATACAACTCTAGATGTTTTAGTATATAATAATGCTGTACAACTCCAGATGTATTTGTATATAATACTGCTATACTACTCCAGATATTTTAGTATATAATACTGCTATACTACTCCAGATATTTTAGTATATAATAATGCTGTACAACTCTAGATGTATTAGCATATAGTTCTGGTGTAAAAACCCAGGGTTATTAGCATATAATACTACTATACAACTACAGATGTTTTAGTATATAATAATGCTGTACAACTCCAGATGTTTTAGTATATAATAATGCTGTACAACTCAAGATGTATTAGTATATAATAATGCTATACAACTCCAGATGTTTTAGTATATAATAATGCTGTACAACTCTAGATGTATTAGCATATAATTCTGGTCCAAAAACCCAGGGGTATTATCATATAATACTGCTATACAACTCCAGATGTATTAGTATATAATACTGCTGTACAACTCCAGATGTTTCAGTATATAATAATGCTGTACAACTCAAGATGTATTAGTATATAATAATGCTATACAACTCCAGATGTTTTAGTATATAATAATGCTGTATACTCTAGATGTATTAGCATATAGTCCTGGTGTAAAAACCCAGGGGTATTAGCATATAATACTGCTATACAACTCCAGATGTTTTAGTATATACGCTATACAACTCCAGATGTATTAGCATATAGTTCCGGTGTAAAAACCAAGGGGTATTAGCATATAATACTGCTTTACAGCTCCATATGTGTTAGCCTATAATACTGCAGTAAAACTCCATGTGTGTTAGCATATAATACTGCTGTACAACTCCATATGTTTTAGCATACAATACTGCAGAAGAACTCCAGATGTGTTAGCATATAGTACTGCTGCACAGCTCTAGATGTGCTAGCATATAATACAGCTGTACAACTCCAGATGTTTTGGTATATAATACTGCTGTACAAATCCAGATGTGTTAGCATATGATACTGTTGTACAACTCCAGATGTGTTAGCATATAATAATGCTGTACAACTCTAGATGTGTTAGCATATAATACTGCTGTACAACTCCAGATGTATTAGCTAATAATACTGCTGTACAACTCCAGATGTGTTAGCATATAATAATGCTTTACAACTTCAGATGTATTAGCATATAATAATGCTGTACAGGTCCAGATGTATTCGCATATAATAATGCTGTACAGCTTCAGATGTATTAGCATATATTACTGCTGTACAACTCCAGATGTATTCGCATATAGTAATGCTGTTTGTCTCCAGATGTGTTTACGTATAATACTGCTGTACAGCTCCAGATGTATTCGCATATATTAATGCTGTTTGTCTCCAGATGTGTTAACGTATAATACTGCTGTACAACGCCAGATGTGTTATCATATAATACTGCTAAACAACTCCAGATGTATTAGTATATAATACTGATGTACAACTCCAGGTGTTTCAGCATATAACACTGCTGTACATCTCCAGAAGCGTTAGCATTTAGTACTGCTGTACAACTCCGGATGTGTTAGCATATAATTCTGCTGTACAACTCCAGATGTATCACCAATAGTTCTGGTGTACAAACCCATGGGTATTAGCATATAATACTGCTGTACAACTGCAGATGTGTTAGCATATAGTACTGCTGTACAACTCCAGATGTATTACGATATAGTCTGGTGTAAAACTCCAGGGGTATTAGCATATAATACTGCTGTATAACTCCATATGTATTAGCCTATAATGCTGCAGTACAACGCCATATGTGTTAGCATAAAATACCGCTGTACAACTGCATATGTGCTAGCATATAACACTGCTGTACAACTCCAGATGTGTTAGCATATACTACTGCTGTAAAGCTCCAGATGTATTAGGATATAGTTCTGGTGCAAAAATCAAGGGGTAGTAGCATATAATACTGCTGTACAACTCCATATGTGTTAGCATATAATACCACAGTACAACTCCATATGTGTTAGCATATAGTACTGCTGTACAACTCTATATGTGTTAGCATATTGTACTCTTGTACAACTCCAGATGTGTTAGCAAATAATGCTGCTGTACAACTCCGTATGTGTTAGCATATAATACTGCTGTACAATTCCAGGTGTGTGTGTTAGCATATAGTACTGCTGTACAACTCCAGATGTGTTAGCATATAATACTGCTGTACAACACCGTATGTGTTAGCATGTAATACTGCTGTACAACTCAAGATGTGTTAGCATATAATACTACTGTATAACTCCGGATGTGTTATTATATATTACTGCTGTAAAACTCCGTATGTGTTAGCATATAGTACTGCTGTACAACTCCGGATATGTTAGCATATAATACTCCTGTACAACTCCAGATGTGTTATCATATAGTACTGCTGTACAACTCCAGATGTGTTATCATATAGTACTGCTGTACAACTCCAGATGTGTTAGCATATAATACTGCAGTACACCTCCAGATGTGTTAGCATATAATACTGCTGTACAACACCGTATGTGTTAGCATGTAATACTGCTGTACAACTCAAGATGTGTTAGCATATAATACTACTGTACAACTCCGGATGTGTTAGTATATATTACTGCTGTAAAACTCCATATGTGTTAGCATATAGTACTGCTGTACAACTCGGATATGTTAGCATATAATACTCCTGTACAACTCCAGATATGTTAGCATATAGTACTGCTGTACTACTCCAGATATCTTAGCAATATTGTACTGCTGTACAACCCCAGATGTTGTAATAAATAATACTGCTGTACTACTCCAGATGTGTTAGCATATAATACTGCTGTACAACTCCAGATGTGTTAGCATATTGTACTGCTGTAGAACTCCAGATGTGTTAGCATATAGTACTGCTGTACAATTCCAGATGTAATAGCATATAGTACTTCTGTACAACTCCAGATGTGTTAGATTATAATACTGCAATACAACAGCAAATGTGTTACCATACTGTACTGCTGTACAACTCCAGATTTTTTAGCATATAGTATTGCTGTATAACTCCAGATGTGTTAGCATATAATACTGCTGTACAACTCCAGATGTGTTAGCATATAATACTGCTGTACAACTCCAGATGTGTTAGCATATTATACTGCTGCACAGCTCTAGATGTGTTAGCATATAATACTGCTGTACAACTCCAGATGCGTTAGCATATAATACTTCTGTACAACTCCAGATGTATTAGCATATAGGTCTGGTGTACAAACCAAGGGGCATTAGCATTTAATACTGCTATACAACTCCAGATGTGTTAGCATATAATAATGCTGTACATCTCCATTTGTGTTAGCATATAATACTGCTGTACACTCCAGATGTATTAGCATATACTACTGCTGTACAACTCCAGATGTGTTAGCATATAATAATGCTGTACAACTTCAGAGGTATTAGCATATAATACTGCTGTACAACTCCAGAAGTATTCGCATATAGTAATGCTGTTTGTCTGCAGATGTGTTTACCTATAATACTGCTGTACATCTCCAGATGTGTTAGCATATAGTAATGCTGATTGTCTCCAGATGTGTTAACGTATAATACTGCTGTACAACTCCAGATGTATTCGCATATAGTAATGCTGTTTATCTCCAGATGAGTTTATGTATAATACTGCTGTACAACTCCAGATGTATTGGTATATAATACTTCTATGCAACTCTAGATGCTTTAGTATATAATAATGCTGTACAACTCCAGATGTATTTGTACATAATACTGCTATACAACTCCAGATACTTTAGTGTATAATAATGTTGTACAAATCTAGATGTATTAGCATATAATTCTATTGTAAAAATCCAGGTGTATTAGCATATAATACTGCTGTACAGCTCCAGATGTATTGGTATATTATACTGCTGTACAACTCCAGATGTGTTACCATATGATACTGTTGTACAACTCCAGATGTGTTAGCATATAATAATGCTGTACAACTCCAGATGTGTTAGCATATAATACTGCTGTACAACTCCAGATGTGTTAGCTTATAATACTGCTGTACAACTCCAGATGTGTTAGCATATAGTACTGCTGTACAACACAAGATGTATTAGCATATAGTTCTGGTGTAAAAACACAGGGGTATTAGCGTATAATACTGCTGTACAACTCCATATGTGTTAGCCTATAGTACTGCAGTACAACTCCATATGTGTTAGCATAAAATACTGCTTTACAACTCCATATCTGTTAGCATATAATACTGCTGTACAACTCCGGATGTCTTAGCATATAGTACTGCTGTAACCTCCAGATGTTTTAGCATATAGTATTGCTGTACAACTCCAGATGTATTAGCATATAATACTGCTGTACAAATCCAGATGTATTAGCATATAATACTCCTGTACAACTCCGGTTTGTTAGCATATAATACTGGTTTACAACTCCAGATGTATTAGCACATAATACTGCTATACAACTCCAGATGTGTTAGCATATAATACTGGTGTACAACTCCAGATGTGTTAGCATATAATACTGCAGCACAACTCCAGATGTTTTAGCATCTAGTACTGCTGTACAACTCCGGATGTGTTAGCAATATTACTGCAGTACTACTCCAGATATGTTAGCATAGTGTACTGCTGCACAACTCCAGATGTGTTAGCATATAACACTGCTGTACAATTCCAGATGTGTTAGCATATAATACTGCTAAACGACTCCAGATGTGTTAGCATATAATGCTGCTGCACAGCTCTAAATGTGTTAGCATATAATACTTCTGTACAAATCCATATGTTTTAGCATATAGTTCTGGTGTACAAACCCAAGGGTATTAGCATATAGTACTGCTGTACAACTCCAGATGTGTTAGCATCTGATACTGTTGTACAACTCCAGATGTGTTAGCATATAATAATGCTGTACAACTCCAGATGTGTTAGCATATAATACTGCTGTACAACTCCAGATGTGTTAGCATATAATACTGCTGTACAACTCCAGATGTGTTAGCATATAATAATGCTGTACAACTCCAGATGTGTTAGCATATAATAATGTTGTACAACTCCAGATGTGTTAGCATATAATAATGCTGTACAACTCCAGATGTGTTAGCATATAATAATGCTGTACAACTCCAGATGTGTTAGCATATAATAATGCTGTACAACTCCAGATGTGTTAGCATATAATAATGCTGTACAACTCCAGATGTGTTAGCATCTGATACTGTTGTACAACTCCAGATGTATTAGCATATAATACTGCTGTACAACTCCAGATGTGTTAGCATATAATAATGCTGTACAGCTTCAGATGGATTAGCATATAGTACTGCTGTACAACTCCAGATGTATTCGCATATAGTAATGCTGTTTTTTTCCGGATGTGTTTACGTATAATACTGCTGTACAACTCCAGATATATTCGCATATATTAATGCTGTTTGTCTCCAGATGTGTTTACGTATAATACTGCTGTACAACTCAAGATGTATTAGTATACAATACTGCTACACAACTCTAGATGTTTTAGTATATAATAATGCAGTACAACTCCAGATGTATTTGTATATAATACTGCTATACTACTCCAGATATTTTAGTATATAATAATGCTGTACAATTCTAGATGTACTAGCATATAGTTCTGGTGTAAAAACCGAGGGTTATTAGCATATAATATTACTATACAACTACAGATGTTTTAGTATATAATAATGCTGTACAGCTCCAGATGTTTTAGTATATAATAATGCTGTACAACTCAAGATGTATTAGTATATAATAATGCTATACAACTCCAGATGTTTTAGTATATAATAATGCTGTACAACTCTAGATGTATTAGCATATAGTTCTGGTCCAAAAACCCAGAGGTATTATCATATAATACTGCTATACAACTCCAGATGTATTAGTATATAATACTGCTGTACAACTCCAGATGTTTTAGTATATAATAATGCTGTACAACTCAAAATGTATTAGTATATAATAATGCTATACAACTCCAGATGTTTTAGTATATAATAATGCTGTATACTCTAGATGTATTAGCATATAGTTCTGGTGTAAACACCAAGGGGTATTAGCATATAATACTGCTGTACAGCTCCATATGTGTTAGCCTATAATACTGCAGTAAAACTCCATGTGTGTTAGGATATAATACTGCTGTGCAACTCCATATGTGTTAGCATATAATACTGCAGAAAAACTCCAGATGTGTTAATATATAGTACTGCTGCACAGATCTAGATGTGCTAGCATATAATACAGCTGTACAACTCCAGATGTTTTGGTATATAATACTGCTGTACAATTCCAAATGTGTTAGCATATGATACTGTTGTACAACTCCAGATGTGTTAGCATATAATAATGCTGTACAACTCTAGATGTGTTAGCATATAATACTGCTGTACAACTCCAGATGTATTAGCATATAATTATTCTGTAAACTCCAGATGTGTTAGCATATAATAATGCTTTACAACTTCAGATGTATTAGCATATAATAATGCTGTACAGGACCGGATGTTTTCGCATATAATAATGCTGTACAGCTTCAGATGTATTAGCATATAGTACTGCTGTACAACTCCAGATGTATTCGCATATAGTAATGCTGTTTGTCTCCAGATGTGTTTACGTATAATACTGCTGTACAGCTCCAGATGTATTCGCATATATTACTATAGTACTACTCCAGATATGTTATCATATTGTACTGCTGTACAACCCCAGATGTGTTAGCATATAATACTGCTGTACAACTCCAGATGTGTTAGCATATAATATTGCTGTACAACTCCAGATGTGTTAACATATAATACTGCTGTACAACTCCAGATGAGTTAGCATATAATACTGCAGTACAACTCCAGATGTGTTAGCATATTGTACTGCTGTACATCTCCAGATGTGTTAGCATATAGTACTGCTGTACAACTCCAGATGTATTAGAATATAGTACTGTTGTACAACTCAAGATGTTTAAGCATATAATACTGCTGTACAACTCCAGATATGTTAGATTATATTACTGCAGCACAACTCAAAATGTGTTAACATATTGAACTGCTGTACAACTCCAGATGTGTTAGCATATAGTACTGCTGTATAACTCCAGATGTGTTAGCATATAACACTGCTGTACAATTCCAGATGTGGTAGCATATAATACTGCTGTACGACTCCAGATATGTTAGCATATAATACTGCTGCACAGCTTTAGATGTGTAAGCATATAATACTTCTGTACAACTCGAGATGTATTAGCATATAGTTCTGGTGTACAAACCCAAGGGTATTAGCATATAACACTGCTGTACAACTCTAGGTGTGTTAGCATCTGATACTGTTGTACAACTCCAGATGTGTCAGCATATAATAAAGCTGTACAACTCCAGATGTGTTAGCATATAATACTGCTGTACAACTCCAGATGTATTAGCATATAATACTGCTGTACAACTCAAGATGTGTTAGCATATAGTCAGGCTGTACAGCTTCAGATGTATTAGCATATAATACTGCTGTACAACTCCAGATGTATTCGCATATAGTAATAATGTTTGTCTCCAAATGAGTTTACGTATAATACTGCTGTACAACCCCAGATGTATTCGCATATAGTAATGCTGTTTGTCTCCAGATGTGTTTACGTATAATACTGCGGTACAACTCAAGATGTATTGGTAGATAATACTGCTATACAACTCTAGATGTTTTAGTATATAATAAGGTTGTTTAACTCTAGATGTATTAACATATAGTTCTGGTGTAAAAACCCAGCGGTATTAGCATATAATTCTACTATACAACTACAGATGTTTTAGCATATAATACTGCTGTACAACTCCAGAAGTATTAGCATATAATACTGCTGTACAGCTCCAGATGTGTTAGCATATAATAATGATGTACAACTTCAGATGTATTAGCATATAATACTGCTGTACAAGTCCAGATGTATTCGCATATAGTTCTGGTGTAAAAACCCAGGGGTATTAGCATATAATACTGCTGTACAACTCCAGATGTGTTAGCATATAGTACTGATGTACAACTCCAGATGTGTTAGCATTTAATACTGCTGTACATCTCCAGATGTGTTAGCATATAATACTGTTGTATAACTCCATATGTGTTAGCATATAATACTGCTGTAAACTCCATATGTGTAAGCCTATAATACTGCAGTGAAACTCCATGTGTGGTAGCATATAATACTGCTGTACAACTCTAGGTGTGTTAGCATCTGATACTGTTGTACAACTCCAGATGTGTTAGCATATAATAATGCTGTACAACTCCAGATGTGTTACCATATAATACTGCTGTACAACTCCAGATGTATTAGCATATAATGCTGCTGTACAACTCCAGATGTATTCGCATATAGTAATAATGTTTGTCTCCAAATAAGTTTACGTATAATACTGCTGTACAACCCCAGATGTATTCGCATATAGTAATGCTGTTTGTCTCCAGATCTGTTTACGTATAATCCTGCTGTACAACACAAGATATATTAGTAGATAATACTGCTATACAACTCTAGATGTTTTAGTATATAATAATGCTGTACAACTCCAGATGTATTAGTATATAATACTGCTATACTACTCCAGATATTTTAGTATATAATAAGGCTGTACAACTCTAGATGTATTAACATATAGTTCTGGTGTAAAAACCCAGCGGTATTAGCATATACTTCTACTATATAAATACAGATGTTTTAGCATATAATACTGCTGTACAACTCCAGACGTATTAGCATATAATACTGCTGTACAACCCCAGATGTGTTAGCATATAATAATGCTGTACAACTTCAGATGTATTAGCATATAATACTGCTGTACAACTCCAGATGTATTCGCATATAGTTCTGGTGTAAAAACCCAGGGGTATTAGCATATAATACTGCTGTACAACTCTAGATGTATTCGCATATAGTTCTGGTGTAAAAACCCAGGGGTAATAGCATATAATACTGCTGTACAACTCCAGATGTGTTAGCATATAGTACTGCTGTACAACTCCAGATGTGTTAGCATTTAATACTGCTGTACAATTCCATATGTGTTAGCATATAATACTGCTGTACATCTCCAGATGTGTTAGCATATAATACTGTTGTACAACTCCATATGTGTTAGCATATAATACTGCTGTAAACTCCATATGTGTTAGCATATATTACTGCTGTACAACTCCGGATATGTTAGCATATAATACTGCTGTACAACTCCAGTTTGTTAGCATATAGTAATGCTGTATAACTCCAGATGTGTTAGCATATAATACTGTTGTACAACTCCAGATGTCTTAGCATATAGTACTGCTGTAACCTCCAGATGTGTTAGCATATAATACTGCTGTACAACTCCAGATGTCTTAGCATATAGTACTGCTGTAGCTTCCAGATGTGGTAGCATATAGTACTGCTGTACAACTCCAGATGTATTAGCATATAATACTGCTGTACAAATCCAGATGTATTAGCATATAATAGTCCTGTACAACTCCGGTTTGTTAGCATATAATACTGCTTTACTACTCCAGATGTATTAGCATATAATACTGGTGTACAACTCCAGATGTGTTAGCATATAATACTGCAGTACAACTCCAGATGTTTTAGCATCTAGTACTGCTGTACAACTCCGGATGTGTTAGCATCTATTACTGCAGTACTACTCCAGATAAGTTAGCATATTGTACTGCTGTACAACTCCAGATATGTTAGCATATAATACTGCTGTACAACTCCAGATGTGTTAGCATATAATACTGCTGTACAACTCCAGATGTGTTAACATATAATACTGCTGTACAACTCCAGATGTGTTAGCATATAATACTGTTGTACAACTCCATATGTGTTAGCATATAATACTGCTGTAAACTCCATATGTGTAAGCCTATAATAGTGCAGTGAAACTCCATGTGTGTTAGATTATAATACTGCTGTACAACTCCATATGTGTTAGCATAGAATACTGCAGAATAACTCTCGATGTGTTAGCATATAGTAATGCTGCACAGCTCTAGATGTGCTAGCATATAATACAGCTGTACAACTCCAGATGTATTGGTATATAATACTGCTGTACAATTCCAGATGAGTTAGCATATGATACTGTTGTACAACTCCAGATGTGTTAGCATATAATAATGCTGTACAACTCCAGATGTGTTAGCATATAATACTGCTGTACAACTCCAGATGTATTAGCATATAAAACTGCTGTACAACTCCAGATGTGTTAGCATATAATAATGCTGTACAACTCCAGATGTATTCGCATATAGTTCTGGTGTAAAAATCCAGGGGTATTAGCATATAATACTGCTGTACAACTCCAGATGTGTTAGCATATAGTACTGATGTACAACTCCATATGTATTAGCCTATAATACTGCAGTACAACGCCATATGTGTTAGCATAAAATGCTGCTGTACAACTCCATATGTGTTAGCATATAACACTTCTGTACAACTCCAGATGTGTTAGCATATACTACTGCTGTAATACTCCAGATGTATTAGGATATAGTTCTGGTGCAAAAATCAAGGGGTAGTAGCATATAATACTGCTGTACAACTCCATATGTGTTAGCATATAATACTGCAGTACAACTCCAGATGTGTTAGCATATAGTACTGCTGTACAACTCTATATGTGTTAGCATATTGTACTCTTGTACAACTCCAGATGTGTTAGCAAATAATACTGCTGTACAACTCCATATGTGTTAGAATATAATACTGCTGTACAATTCCAGTTGTGTATGTTGGCATATAGTACTGCTGTACAACTGCAGATGTGTTAGCATATAATACAGCTGTACAACACCGTATGTGTTAGCATATAATACTGCTGTACAACTCAAGATGTGTTAGCATATAGTACTACTGTACAACTCAAGATGTGTTAGCATATAATACTGCTGTACAAATCTGGATGTGTTAGTTTATAGTACTGCTGTAGAGCTCCATATGTGTTAGCATATAGTACTGCTGTACAAATCTGGATGTGTTAGTTTATAGTACTGCTGTAAAGCTCCATATGTGTTAGCATATAGTACTGCTGTACAAATCTGGATGTGTTAGTTTATAGTACTGCTGTAAAGCTCCATATGTGTTAGCATATAGTACTGCTGTACAAATCTGGATGTGTTAGTTTATAGTACTGCTGTAAAGCTCCATATGTGTTAGCATATAGTACTGCTGTACAAATCTGGATGTGTTAGTTTATAGTACTGCTGTAAAGCTCCATATGTGTTAGCATATAGTACTGCTGTACAACTCCATATGTGTTAGCATATAATACTGCTGTACAAATCTGGATGTGTTAGTTTATAGTACTGCTGTAGAGCTCCATATGTGTTAGCATATAGTACTGCTGTACAAATCTGGATGTGTTAGTTTATAGTACTGCTGTAAAGCTCCATATGTGTTAGCATATAGTACTGCTGTACAAATCTGGATGTAATAGTTTATAGTACTGCTGTAAAGCTCCATATGTGTTAGCATATAGTACTGCTGTACAAATCTGGATGTGTTAGTTTATAGTACTGCTGTAAAGCTCCATATGTTTTAGCATATAGTACTGCTGTACAAATCTGAATGTGTTAGTTTATAGTACTGCTGTAAAGCTCCATATGTGTTAGCATATAGTACTGCTGTACAACTCCGGATATGTTTGCATATAATACTCCTGTACAACACCAGATGTGTTAGCATATAGTACTGCTGTACAACTCCAGATGTGTTATCATATAGTACTGCTGTGCAACTCCAGATGTGTTAGCATATAATATTGCAGTACACCTCCAGAAGTTTTAGCATATAGTACTGCTGTACAACTCCGGATGTTTTAGCATATAATACTGCAGTACTACTCCGGATGTGTTAGCATATATTACTGCAGTACTACTCCAGATATGTTAGCATATTGTACTGCTGTACAACTCCAGATGTGTTAGCATATAATACTGGTGTACAACTCCAGATGTGTTAGCATATAATACTGCAGTACAACTCCAGATGTTTTAGCATCTAGTATTGCTGTACAACTCCGGATGTGTTAGCATATATTACTGCAGTACTACTCCAGATATGTTAGCATATTGTACTGCTGTACAACTCCAGATGTGCTAGCATATAATACTGCTGTACAACTCCATATGTGTTAGCATATAATAATGCTGTACAACTCCAGATGTATTAACATATAATACTGCTGTACAACTCCAGATGAGTTAGCATATAATACTGCAGTACAACTCCAGATGTGTTAGCATATTGTACTGCTGTAAAACTCCAGATGTGTTAGCATATAGTACTGCTGTACAACTCCAGATGTATTAGAATATAGTACTGTTGTACAACTCCAGATGTATAAGCATATAATACTGCTGTACAACTCCAGATGTGTTAGATTATAATACTGCAGCACAACTCAAAATGTGTTAACATATTGAACTGCTGTTTAACTCCAGATGTGTTAGCATATAGTACTGCTGTATAACTCCAGATGTGTTAGCATATAACACTGCTGTACAATTCCAGATGTGGTAGCATATAATACTGCTGTACAACTCTAGGTGTGTTAGCATCTGATACTGTTGTACAACTCCAGATGTGTTAGCATATAATAATGCTCTACAACTCCAGATGTGTTACCATATAATACTGCTGTACAACTCCAGATGTATTAGCATATAATGCTGCTGTACAACTCCAGAGGTGTTAGCATATAATAATGCTGTACATCTTGATGTATTAGCATATAATACTGCTGTACAACTCCAGATGTATTCGCATATAGTAATAATGTTTGTCTCCAAATAAGTTTACATATAATACTGCTGTACATCCCCAGATGTATTCGCATATAGTAATGCTGTTTGTCTCCAGATCTGTTTACGTATAATCCTGCTGTACAACACAAGATATATTAGTAGATAATACTGCTATACAACTCTAGATGTTTTAGTATATAATAATGCTGTACAACTCCAGATGTATTAGTATATAATACTGCTATACTACTCCAGATATTTTAGTATATAATAAGGCTGTACAACTCTAGATGTATTAACATATAGTTCTGGTGTAAAAACCCAGCGGTATTAGCATATACTTCTACTATACAACTACAGATGTTTTAGCATATAATACTGCTGTACAACTCCAGACGTATTAGCATATAATACTGCTGTACAACTCCAGATGTGTTAGCATATAATAATGCTGTACAACTTCAGATGTATTAGCATATAATACTGCTGTAAAACTCCAGATGTATTCACATATAGTTCTGATGTAAAAACCCAGGGGTATTAGCATATAATACTGCTGTACAACTCTAGATGTATTCGCATATAGTTCTGGTGTAAAAACCCAGGGGTAATAGCATATAATACTGCTGTACAACTCCAGATGTGTTAGCATATAGTACTGCTGTACAACTCCAGATGTGTTAGAATTTAATACTGCTGTACAATTCCATATGTGTTAGCATATAATACTGCTGTACATCTCCAGATGTGTTAGCATATAATACTGTTGTACAACTCCATATGTGTTAGCATATAATACTGCTGTAAACTCCATATGTGTTAGCATATATTACTGCTGTACAACTCCGGATATGTTAGCATATAATACTGCTGTACAACTCCAGATGTGTTAGCATATAGTAATGCTGTATAACTCAAGATGTGTTAGCATATAATACTGCTGTACAACTCCAGATGTCTTAGCATATAGTACTGCTGTAACCTCCAGATGTGTTAGCATATAATACTGCTGTACAACTCCAGATGTCTTAGCATATAGTTCTGCTGTAGCTTCCAGATGTGGTAGCATATAGTACTGCTGTACAACTCCAGATGTATTAGCATATAATACTGCTGTACAAATCCAGATGTATTAGCATATAATACTCCTGTACAACTCCGGTTTGTTAGCATATAATACTGCTTTACTACTCCAGATGTATTAGCATAAAATACTGGTGTACAACTCCAGATGCGTTAGCATATAATACTGCAGTACAACTCCAGATGTTTTAGCATCTAGTACTGCTGTACAACTCCGGATGTGTTAGCATCTATTACTGCAGTACTACTCCAGATATGTTAGCATATTGTACTGCTGTACAACTCCAGATATGTTAGCATATAATACTGCTGTACAACTCCAGATGTGTTAGCATATAATACTGCTGTACAACTCCAGATGTGTTAACATATAATACTGCTGTACAACTCCAGATGAGTTAGCATATATTACTGCATTACAACTCCAGATGTGTTAGCATATTGTACTGCTGTACAACTCCAGATGTGTTAGCATATAATAATGCGGTACAGCTTCAGATGTATTAGCATATAATACTGCTGTACAACTCCAGATGTATTCGCATATAGTTCTGGTGTAAAAATCCAGGGGTATTAGCATATAATACTGCTGTACAACTCCAGATGTGTTAGCATATAGTACTGATGTACAACTCCATATGTATTAGCCTATAATACTGCAGTACAACGCCATATGTGTTAGCATAAAATGCTGCTGTACAACTCCATATGTGTTAGCATATAACACTTCTGTACAACTCCAGATGTGTTAGCATATACTACTGCTGTAACACTCCAGATGTATTAGGATATAGTTCTGGTGCAAAAATCAAGGGGTAGTAGCATATAATACTGCTGTACAACTCCATATGTGTTAGCATATAATACTGCAGTACAACTCCAGATGTGTTAGCATATAGTACTGCTGTACAACTCTATATGTGTTAGCATATTGTACTCTTGTACAACTCCAGATGTGTTAGCAAATAATACGGCTGTACAACTCCATATGTGTTAGAATATAATACTGCTGTACAATTCCAGTTGTGTGTGTTGGCATATAGTACTGCTGTACAACTCCAGATGTGTTAGCATATAATACAGCTGTACAACACCGTATGTGTTAGCATATAATACTGCTGTACAACTCAAGATGTGTTAGCATATAGTACTACTGTACAACTCAAGATGTGTTAGCATATAATACTGCTGTACAAATCTGGATGTGTTAGTTTATAGTACTGCTGTAGAGCTCCATATGTGTTATCATATAGTACTGCTGTACAAATCTGGATGTGTTAGTTTATAGTACTGCTGTAAAGCTCCATATGTGTTAGCATATAGTACTGCTGTACAAATCTGGATGTGTTAGTTTATAGTACTGCTGTAAAGCTCCATATGTGTTAGCATATAGTACTGCTGTACAAATCTGGATGTGTTAGTTTATAGTACTGCTGTAAAGCTCCATATGTGTTAGCATATAGTACTGCTGTACAAATCTGGATGTGTTAGTTTATAGTACTGCTGTAAAGCTCCATATGTGTTAGCATATAGTACTGCTGTACAACTCCATATGTGTTAGCATATAATACTGCTGTACAAATCTGGATGTGTTAGTTTATAGTACTGCTGTAGAGCTCCATATGTGTTAGCATATAGTACTGCTGTACAAATCTGGATGTGTTAGTTTATAGTACTGCTGTAAAGCTCCATATGTGTTAGCATATAGTACTGCTGTACAAATCTGGATGTGTTAGTTTATAGTACTGCTGTAAAGCTCCATATGTGTTAGCATATAGTACTGCTGTACAAATCTGGATGTGTTAGTTTATAGTACTGCTGTAAAGCTCCATATGTTTTAGCATATAGTACTGCTGTACAAATCTGGATGTGTTAGTTTATAGTACTGCTGTAAAGCCCCATATGTGTTAGCATATAGTACTGCTGTACAACTCCGGATATGTTTGCATATAATACTCCTGTACAACACCAGATGTGTTAGCATATAGTACTGCTGTACAACTCCAGATGTGTTATCATATAGTACTGCTGTGCAACTCCAGATGTGTTAGCATATAATATTGCAGTACACCTCCAGAAGTTTTAGCATATAGTACTGCTGTACAACTCCGGATGTTTTAGCATATAATACTGCAGTACTACTCCGGATGTGTTAGCATATATTACTGCAGTACTACTCCAGATATGTTAGCATATTGTACTGCTGTACAACTCCAGATGTGTTAGCATATAATACTGGTGTACAACTCAAGATGTGTTAGCATATAATACTGCAGTACAACTCCAGATGTTTTAGCATCTAGTATTGCTGTACAACTCCGGATGTGTTAGCATATATTACTGCAGTACTACTCCAGATATGTTAGCATATTGTACTGCTGTACAACTCCAGATGTGCTAGCATATAATACTGCTGTACAACTCCAGATGTGTTAGCATATAATAATGCTGTACAACTCCAGATGTATTAACATATAATACTGCTGTACAACTCCAGATGAGTTAGCATATAATACTGCAGTACAACTCCAGATGTGTTAGCATATTGTACTGCTGTACAACTCCAGATGTGTTAGCATATAGTACTGCTGTACAACTCCAGATGTATTAGAATATAGTACTGTTGTACAACTCCAGATGTATAAGCATATAATACTGCTGTACAACTCCAGATGTGTTAGATTATAATACTGCAGCACAACTCAAAATGTGTTAACATATTGAACTGCTGTTTAACTCCAGATGTGTTAGCATATAGTACTGCTGTATAACTCCAGATGTGTTAGCATATAACACTGCTGTACAATTCCAGATGTGGTAGCATATAATACTGCTGTACAACTCTAGGTGTGTTAGCATCTGATACTGTTGTACAACTCCAGATGTGTTAGCATATAATAATGCTGTACAACTCCAGATGTGTTACCATATAATACTGCTGTACAACTCCAGATGTATTAGCATATAATGCTGCTGTACAACTCCAGAGGTGTTAGCATATAATAATGCTGTACAGCTTGATGTATTAGCATATAATACTGCTGTACAACTCCAGATGTATTCGCATATAGTAATAATGTTTGTCTCCAAATAAGTTTACGTATAATACTGCTGTACAACCCCAGATGTATTCGCATATAGTAATGCTGTTTGTCTCCAGATCTGTTTACGTATAATCCTGCTGTACAACACAAGATATATTAGTAGATAATACTGCTATACAACTCTAGATGTTTTAGTATATAATAATGCTGTACAACTCCAGATGTATTAGTATATAATACTGCTATACTACTCCAGATATTTTAGTATATAATAAGGCTGTACAACTCTAGATGTATTAACATATAGTTCTGGTGTAAAAACCCAAGCGGTATTAGCATATACTTCTACTATACAAATACAGATGTTTTAGCATATAATACTGCTGTACAACTCCAGACGTATTAGCATATAATACTGCTGTACAACTCCAGATGTGTTAGCATATATAAATGCTGTACAACTTCAGATGTATTAGCATATAATACTGCTGTACAACTCCAGATGTATTCGCATATAGTTCTGGTGTAAAAACCCAGGGGTATTAGCATATAATACTGCTGTACAACTCTAGATGTATTCGCATATAGTTCTGGTGTAAAAACCCAGGGGTAATGGCATATAATACTGCTGTACAACTCCAGATGTGTTAGCATATAGTACTGCTGTACAACTCCAGATGTGTTAGCATTTAATACTGCTGTACAATTCCATATGTGTTAGCATATAATACTGCTGTACATCTCCAGATGTGTTAGCATATAATACTGTTGTACAACTCCATATGTGTTAGCATATAATACTGCTGTAAACTCCATATGTGTTAGCATATATTACTGCTGTACAACTCCGGATATGTTAGCATATAATACTGCTGTACAACTCCAGATGTGTTAGCATATAGTAATGCTGTATAACTCCAGATGTGTTAGCATATAATACTGCTGTACAACTCCAGATGTCTTAGCATATAGTACTGCTGTAACCTCCAGATGTGTTAGCATATAATACTGCTGTACAACTCCAGATGTCTTAGCATATAGTACTGCTGTAGCTTCCAGATGTGGTAGCATATAGTACTGCTGTACAACTCCAGATGTATTAGCATATAATACTGGTGTACAACTCCAGATGTGTTAGCATATAATACTGCAGTACAACTCGAGATGTTTTAGCATCTAGTACTGCTGTACAACTCCGAATGTGTTAGCATCTATTACTGCAGTACTACTCCAGATAGGTTAGCATATTGTACTGCTGTACAACTCCAGATATGTTAGCATATAATACTGCTGTACAACTCCAGATGTGTTAGCATATAATACTGCTGTACAACTCCAGATGTGTTAACATATAATACTGCTGTACAACTCCAGATGAGTTAGCATATATTACTGCAGCACAACTCCAGATGTGTTAGCATATTGTACTGCTGTACAACTCCAGATGTGTTAGCATATAATAATGCTGTACAGCTTCAGATGTATTAACATATAGTACTGCTGTACAACTCCAGATGTATTCGCATATAGTAATGCTGTTTGTCTCCAGATGTGTTTACGTATAATACTGCTGTACAAATCAAGATGTATTAGTATATAATAATGCTGTACAACTCCAGATGTATTTGTATATAATAATGCTGTACAACTCCAGATGTTTTAGTATACAATAATGCTGTACAACTCAAGATGTATTAGTATATAATAATGCTATACAACTCCAGATGTTTTAGTATATAATAATGCTGTACAACTCTAGATGTTATAGCATATAGTTCTGGTGTAAAAACCCAGGGGTATTATCATATAATAGTGCTATACAAGCCCAGATGTATTAGTATATAATACTGCTATACAACTCCAGATGTTTTTGTATTTAATAATGCTGTATACCCTAGGTGTATTAGCATATAGTCCTTGTGTAAAAACCCAGAGGTATTAGCATATAATACTGCTATACAACTCCAGATGTTTTAGTATATAATGCTGTACAACTCCAGATGTATTAGCATATAGTTCTGGTGTAAAAACCCAGGGGTATTAGCATATAATACTGCTGTACAACTCCAAATATATTAGCCTATAATACTGCAGTAAAACTCCATGTGTGTTAGCATATAATACTGCTGTACAACTCCATATGTGTTAGCATATAATACTGCAGAATAACCCCAGATATGTTAGCATATAGTAATGCTGCACAGCTCTAGATGTGCTAGCATATAATACAGCTGTACAACTCCAGATGTATTGGTATATAATACTGCTGTACAACTCCAGATGTATTAGCATATAATACTGCTGTACAACTCCAGATGTGTTAGCATATAATAATGCTGTACAACTTCAGATGTATTAGCATATAATACCGCTGTACAATTCCAGATGTGTTAGCATATAGTACTGCTGTACAACTCCAGATGTGTTATCATATAGTACTGCTGTACAACTCCAGATGTGTTAGCATTTAATACTGCAGTACACCTCCAGAAGTTTTAGCATATAGTACTGCTGTACAACTCCGGATGTTTTAGCATATAATACTTCAGTACTACTCCAGAAATGTTAGCATATTGTACTGCTGTACAACTCCAGATGTTGTAACATATAATACTGCTGTACTACTCCAGATGTGTTAGCATATAATACTGGTGTACAACTCCAGATGTGTTAGCATATAATAATGCAGTACAAATCCAGATGTTTTAGCATCTAGTACTGCTGTACAACTCCGGATGTGTTATCATATAATACCGCTGTACAACTCCAGATGTGTTAGCATATAATACTGCTGTACAACTCCAGATGTATTAGCATATAATACTGCTGTACAACTCCAGATGTGTTAGCATATAATAATGCTGTACAGCTTCAGATGTATTAGCATATAGTACTGCTGTACAACTCCAGATGTATTCGCATATAGTAATGCTGTTTGTCTGCAGATGTGTTTACGTATAATACTGCTGTACAACTCCAGATGTATTCGCATATATTAATGCTGTTTGTCTCTAGATGTGTTTACGTATAATACTGCTGTACAACTCAAGATGTATTAGTATATAATACTGCTATACAACTCTAGATGTGATAGTATATAATAATGCTGTACAACTCCAGATGTATTTGTATATAATACTGCTATACTACTCCAGATATCTTAGTATATAATAATGCTGTACAACTCTAGATGTATTAGCATATAGTTCTGGTGTTAAACTCCAGGGGCATTAGCATATAATACTACTATACAACTACAGATGTTTTAGTATATAATAATGCTGTACGACTCCAGATGTGTTAGTTAATAATAATGCTGTACAACTCAAGATGTGTTAGTATATAATAATGCTGTACAACTCAAGATGTGTTAGTATATAATAATGCTACACAACTCCAGATGTTTTAGTATATAATGCTGTACAACTCTAGATGTTATAGCATATAGTTCTGTTGTAAAAACCCAGGGGTATTATCATATAATACTGCTGTACAACTCCAGATGTATTTGTATATAATACTGCTATACAACTCCAGATGTTTTTGTATTTAATAATGCTGTATATTCTAGGTGTATTAGCATATAGTCCTGGTGTAAAAACCCAGGGGTATTAGCATATAATACTGCTATACAACTCCAGATGTTTTAGTATATAATGCTGTACAACTCCAGATGTATTAGCATATAGGTCTATGTAAAAACCCAGGGGTATTAGCATATAATACTGCTGTACAACTCCATATGTGTAAGCCTATAATACTGCAGTAAAACTCCATGTGTGTTAGCATATAATACTGCTGTACAACTCCATATGTGTTAGCACATAATACTGCAGAATAACCCCAGATGTGTTAGCATATAGTAATGCTGCACAGCTCTAGATGTGCTAGCATATAATACAGCTGTACAACACCAGATGTATTGGTATATAATACTGCTGTACAATTCCAGATGTGTTAGCATATGATACTGTTGTACAACTCCAGATGTGTTAGCATATAATAGTGCTGTACAACTCCAGATGTGTTAGCATATAATACTGCTGTACTACTCCAGATGTATTAGCATATAATACTGCTGTACAACTCCAGATGTGTTAGCATATAATAATGCTGTACAACTTCAGATGTATTAGCATATAATACTGCTGCACAACTCCAGATGCATTCGCATAAAGTACTGCTGTTTGTCTACAGATGTGTTAACGTATAATACTGCTGTACAACTCCAGATGTATTAGTATATAATACTGATGTACAACTCCAGATGTTTCAGCATATAATACTGCTGTACATCTCCAGATGTGTTAGCATATAATACTGCTGTACAACTCCGGATGTGTTAGCTTATAATTCTGCTGTACAACTCCAGATGTGTTAGCCAATAGTTGTGGTGTACAAACCCATGGGTATTAGCATATAATACTGCTGTACAACTGCAGATTTGTTAGCATATAGTACTGCTGTACAACTCCAGATGTATTATCATATAGTCTGGTGTAAAAACCCAGGGGTATTAGCATATAATACTGCTGTACAACTCCATATGTATTAGCCTATAATACTGCAGTACAACGCCATATGTGTTAGCATAAAATGCTGCTGTACAACTCCATATGTGTTAGCATATAACACTGCTGTACAACTCCAGATGTATTAGCATATACTACTGCTGTAAAACTCCAGATATATTAGGATATAGTTCTGGTGCAAAAATCAAGGGGTAGTAGCATATAATACTGTTGTACAACTCCATATGTGTTAGCATATAATACAGCAGTACAATTCCAGATGTGTTAGCATATAGTAATGCTGTACAACTTCAGATGTATTAGCATATAATACTGCTGCACAACTCCAGATGTATTCGCATAAAGTACTGCTGTTTGTCTCCAGATGTGTTAACGTATAATACTGCTGTACAACTCCAGATGTGTTAGCATATAATACTGCTGTACAACTCCAGATGTATTAGTATATAATAGTGATGTACAACTCCAGATGTTTCAGCATATAATACTGTTGTATATCTCCAGATGTGTTAATATATAATACTGCTGTACAACTCCGGATATGTTAGCATATAATTCTGCTGTACAACTCCAGATGTGTTAGCATATAGTACTGCTGAACAACTCCAGATGTATTATCATATAGTCTGGTGTAAAAACCTAGGGGTATTAGCATATAATACTGCTGTACAACTCCATATGTATTAGCCTATAATACTGCAGTACAACGCCATATGTGTTAGCATAAAATACTGCTGTACAACTCCATATGTGTTAGCATATAACACTGCTGTACAACTCCAGATGTGTTAGCATATACTACTGCTGTACAAATCCAGATGTGTTATCATATAGTACTGCTGTGCAACTCCGGATGTGTTAGCATATAATACTGCAGTACACCTCCAGAAGTTTTAGCATATAGTACTGCTGTACAACTCCGGATGTTTTAGCATATAATACTGCAGTATTACTCCGGATGTGTTAGCATATATTACTGCAGTACTACTCCAGATATGTTAGCATATTGTACTGCTGTACAACTCCAGATGTGTTAGCATATAATACTGGTGTACAACTCCAGATGTGTTAGCATATAATACTGCAGTACAACTCCAGATGTTTTAGGATCTAGTACTGCTGTACAACTCCGGATGTGTTAGCATATATCACTGCAGTACTTCTCCAGATATGTTAGCATATTGTACTGCTGTACATCTCCAGATGTGCTAGCATATAATACTGCTGTACAACTCCAGATGTGTTAGCATATAATACTGGTGTACAACTCCAGATGTGTTAGCATATAATAATGCAGTACAAATCCAGATGTTTTAGCATCTAGTACTGCTGTACAACTCCGGATGTGTTAGCATATAATACTGCTGTACAACTCCAGATGTGTTAGCATATAATACTGCTGTACAACTCCAGATGTATTAGCATATAATACTGCTGTACAACTCCAGATGTGTTAGCATATAATAATGCTGTACAGCTTCAGATGTATTAGCATATAGTACTGCTGTACAACTCCAGATGTATTCGCATATAGTAATGCTGTTTGTCTGCAGATGTGTTTACGTATAATACTGCTGTACAACTCCAGATGTATTCGCATATATTAATGCTGTTTGTCTCTAGATGTGTTTACGTATAATACTGCTGTACAACTCAAGATGTATTAGTATATAATACTGCTATACAACTCTAGATGTTTTAGTATATAATAATGCTGTACAACTCCAGATGTATTTGTATATAATACTGCTATACTACTCCAGATATCTTAGTATATAATAATGCTGTACAACTCTAGATGTATTAGCATATAGTTCTGGTGTAAAACCCCAGGGGCATTAGCATATAATACTACTATACAACTACAGATGTTTTAGTATATAATAATGCTGTACGACTCCAGATGTGTTAGTTAATAATAATGCTGTACAACTCAAGATGTGTTAGTATACAATAATGCTGTACAACTCAAGATGTGTTAGTATATAATAATGCTACACAACTCCAGATGTTTTAGTATATAATGCTGTACAACTCTAGATGTTATAGCATATAGTTCTGTTGTAAAAACCCAGGGGTATTATCATATAATACTGCTGTACAACTCCAGATGTATTTGTATATAATACTGCTATACAACTCCAGATGTTTTTGTATTTAATAATGCTGTATATTCTAGGTGTATTAGCATATAGTCCTGGTGTAAAAACCCAGGGGTATTAGCATATAATACTGCTATACAACTCCAGATGCTTTAGTATATAATGCTGTACAACTCCAGATGCATTAGCATATAGTTCTGGTGTAAAAACCCAGGGGTATTAGCATATAATACTGCTGTAACACTCCATGTGTGTTAGCATATAATACTGCTGTACAACTCCAGATGTGTTAGCATATAATACTGGTGTACAACTCCAGATGTGTTAGCATATAATACTGCAGTACAACTCCAGATGTTTTAGCATCTAGTACTGCTGTACAACTTCGGATGTGTTAGCATATATTACTGCAGTACTTCTCCAGATATGTTAGCATATTGTACTGCTGTACATCCCCAGATGTGCTAGCATATAATACTGCTGTACAACTCCAGATGTGTTAGCATATAATAATGCTGTACAACTCCAGATGTATTCGCATATAGTTCTGGTGTAAAAACCCAGGGGTATTAGCATATAATACTGCTGTACAACTCTAGATGTATTCGCATATAGTTCTGGTGTAAAAACCTAGGGGTAATGGCATATAATACTGCTGTACAACTCCAGATGTGTTAGCATATAGTACTGCTGTACAACTCCAGATGTGTTAGCATTTAATACTGCTGTACAATTCCATATGTGTTAGCATATAATACTGCTGTACATCTCCAGATGTGTTAGCATATAATACTGCTGTACAACTCCGGATATGTTTGCATATAATACTCCTGTACAACACCAGATGTGTTAGCATATAGTACTGCTGTACAACTCCAGATGTGTTATCATATAGTACTGCTGTGCAACTCCAGATGTGTTAGCATATAATATTGCAGTACACCTCCAGAAGTTTTAGCATATAGTACTGCTGTACAACTCCGGATGTTTTAGCATATAATACTGCAGTACTTCTCCGGATGTGTTAGCATATATTACTGCAGTACTACTCCAGATATGTTAGCATATTGTACTGCTGTACAACTCCAGATGTGTTAGCATATAATACTGGTGTACAACTCAAGATGTGTTAGCATATAATACTGCAGTACAACTCCAGATGTTTTAGCATCTAGTATTGCTGTACAACTCCGGATGTGTTAGCATATATTACTGCAGTACTACTCCAGATATGTTAGCATATTGTACTGCTGTACAACTCCAGATGTGCTAGCATATAATACTGCAGTACAACTCCAGATGTGTTAGCATATAATAATGCTGTACAACTCCAGATGTATTAACATAATACTGCTGTACAACTCCAGATGAGTTAGCATATAATACTGCAGTACAACTTCAGATGTGTTAGCATATTGTACTGCTGTACAACTCCAGATGTGTTAGCATATAGTACTGCTGTACAACTCCAGATGTATTAGAATATAGTACTGTTGTACAACTCCAGATGTATAAGCATATAATACTGCTGTACAACTCCAGATGTGTTAGATTATAATACTGCAGCACAACTCAAAATGTGTTAACATATTGAACTGCTGTTTAACTCCAGATGTGTTAGCATATAGTACTGCTGTATAACTCCAGATGTGTTAGCATATAACACTGCTGTACAATTCCAGATGTGGTAGCATATAATACTGCTGTACAACTCTAGGTGTGTTAGCATCTGATACTGTTGTACAACTCCAGATGTGTTAGCATATAATAATGCTGTACAACTCCAGATGTGTTACCATATAATACTGCTGTACAACTCCAGATGTATTAGCATATAATGCTGCTGTACAACTCCAGAGGTGTTAGCATATAATAATGCTGTACAGCTTGATGTATTAGCATATAATACTGCTGTACAACTCCAGATGTATTCGCATATAGTAATAATGTTTGTCTCCAAATAAGTTTACGTATAATACTGCTGTACAACCCCAGATGTATTCGCATATAGTAATGCTGTTTGTCTCCAGATCTGTTTACGTATAATCCTGCTGTACAACACAAGATATATTAGTAGATAATACTGCTATACAACTCTAGATGTTTTAGTATATAATAATGCTGTACAACTCCAGATGTATTAGTATATAATACTGCTATACTACTCCAGATATTTTAGTATATAATAAGGCTGTACAACTCTAGATGTATTAACATATAGTTCTGGTGTAAAAACCCAAGCGGTATTAGCATATACTTCTACTATACAAATACAGATGTTTTAGCATATAATACTGCTGTACAACTCCAGACGTATTAGCATATAATACTGCTGTACAACTCCAGATGTGTTAGCATATAATAATGCTGTACAACTTCAGATGTATTAGCATATAATACTGCTGTACAACTCCAGATGTATTCGCATATAGTTCTGGTGTAAAAACCCAGGGGTATTAGCATATAATACTGCTGTACAACTCTAGATGTATTCGCATATAGTTCTGGTGTAAAAACCCAGGGGTAATGGCATATAATACTGCTGTACAACTCCAGATGTGTTAGCATATAGTACTGCTGTACAACTCCAGATGTGTTAGCATTTAATACTGCTGTACAATTCCATATGTGTTAGCATATAATACTGCTGTACATCTCCAGATGTGTTAGCATATAATACTGTTGTACAACTCCATATGTGTTAGCATATAATACTGCTGTAAACTCCATATGTGTTAGCATATATTACTGCTGTACAACTCCGGATATGTTAGCATATAATACTGCTGTACAACTCCAGATGTGTTAGCATATAGTAATGCTGTATAACTCCAGATGTGTTAGCATATAATACTGCTGTACAACTCCAGATGTCTTAGCATATAGTACTGCTGTAACCTCCAGATGTGTTAGCATATAATACTGCTGTACAACTCCAGATGTCTTAGCATATAGTACTGCTGTAGCTTCCAGATGTGGTAGCATATAGTACTGCTGTACAACTCCAGATGTATTAGCATATAATACTGGTGTACAACTCCAGATGTGTTAGCATATAATACTGCAGTACAACTCGAGATGTTTTAGCATCTAGTACTGCTGTACAACTCCGAATGTGTTAGCATCTATTACTGCAGTACTACTCCAGATAGGTTAGCATATTGTACTGCTGTACAACTCCAGATATGTTAGCATATAATACTGCTGTACAACTCCAGATGTGTTAGCATATAATACTGCTGTACAACTCCAGATGTGTTAACATATAATACTGCTGTACAACTCCAGATGAGTTAGCATATATTAGTGCAGTACAACTCCAGATGTGTTAGCATATTGTACTGCTGTACAACTCCAGATGTGTTAGCATATAATAATGCTGTACAGCTTCAGATGTATTAACATATAGTACTGCTGTACAACTCCAGATGTATTCGCATATAGTAATGCTGTTTGTCTCCAGATGTGTTTACGTATAATACTGCTGTACAAATCAAGATGTATTAGTATATAATAATGCTGTACAACTCCAGATGTATTTGTATATAATACTGCTATACTACTCAAGATATCTTAGTATATAATAATGCTGTACAACTCTAGATGTATTAGCATATAGTTCTGGTGTAAAAACCCAGGGGTATTAGCATATAATACTACTATACAACTACAGATGTTTTAGTATATAATAATGCTGTACAACTCCAGATGTTTTAGTATACAATAATGCTGTACAACTCAAGATGTATTAGTATATAATAATGCTATACAACTCCAGATGTTTTAGTATATAATAATGCTGTACAACTCTAGATGTTATAGCATATAGTTCTGGTGTAAAAACCCAGGGGTATTATCATATAATAGTGCTATACAAGCCCAGATGTATTAGTATATAATACTGCTATACAACTCCAGATGTTTTTGTATTTAATAATGCTGTATACCCTAGGTGTATTAGCATATAGTCCTTGTGTAAAAACCCAGAGGTATTAGCATATAATACTGCTATACAACTCCAGATGTTTTAGTATATAATGCTGTACAACTCCAGATGTATTAGCATATAGTTCTGGTGTAAAAACCCAGGGGTATTAGCATATAATACTGCTGTACAACTCCAAATATATTAGCCTATAATACTGCAGTAAAACTCCATGTGTGTTAGCATATAATACTGCTGTACAACTCCATATGTGTTAGCATATAATACTGCAGAATAACCCCAGATATGTTAGCATATAGTAATGCTGCACAGCTCTAGATGTGCTAGCATATAATACAGCTGTACAACTCCAGATGTATTGGTATATAATACTGCCGTACAACTCCAGATGTATTAGCATATAATACTGCTGTACAACTCCAGATGTGTTAGCATATAATAATGCTGTACAACTTCAGATGTATTAGCATATAATACCGCTGTACAATTCCAGATGTGTTAGCATATAGTACTGCTGTACAACTCCAGATGTGTTATCATATAGTACTGCTGTACAACTCCAGATGTGTTAGCATTTAATACTGCAGTACACCTCCAGAAGTTTTAGCATATAGTACTGCTGTACAACTCCGGATGTTTTAGCATATAATACTTCAGTACTACTCCAGAAATGTTAGCATATTGTACTGCTGTACAACTCCAGATGTTGTAACATATAATACTGCTGTACTACACCAGATGTGTTAGCATATAATACTGGTGTACAACTCCAGATGTGTTAGCATATAATAATGCAGTACAAATCCAGATGTTTTAGCATCTAGTACTGCTGTACAACTCCGGATGTGTTAGCATATAATACTGCTGTACAACTCCAGATGTGTTAGCATATAATACTGCTGTACAACTCCAGATGTATTAGCATATAATACTGCTGTACAACTCCAGATGTGTTAGCATATAATAATGCTGTACAGCTTCAGATGTATTAGCATATAGTACTGCTGTACAACTCCAGATGTATTCGCATATAGTAATGCTGTTTGTCTGCAGATGTGTTTACGTATAATACTGCTGTACAACTCCAGATGTATTCGCATATATTAATGCTGTTTGTCTCTAGATGTGTTTACGTATAATACTGCTGTACAACTCAAGATGTATTAGTATATAATACTGCTATACAACTCTAGATGTTTTAGTATATAATAATGCTGTACAACTCCAGATGTATTTGTATATAGTTCTGGTGTAAAACCCCAGGGGCATTAGCATATAATACTACTATACAACTACAGATGTTTTAGTATATAATAATGCTGTACGACTCCAGATGTGTTAGTTAATAATAATGCTGTACAACTCAAGATGTGTTAGTATATAATAATGCTGTACAACTCAAGATGTGTTAGTATATAATAATGCTACACAACTCCAGATGTTTTAGTATATAATGCTGTACAACTCTAGATGTTATAGCATATAGTTCTGTTGTAAAAACCCAGGGGTATTATCATATAATACTGCTGTACAACTCCAGATGTATTTGTATATAATACTGCTATAAAACTCCAGATGTTTTTGTATTTAATAATGCTGTATATTCTAGGTGTATTAGCATATAGTCCTGGTGTAAAAACCCAGGGGTATTAGCATATAATACTGCTATACAACTCCAGATGTTTTAGTATATAATGCTGTACAACTCCAGATGTATTAGCATATAGTTCTGGTGTAAAAACCCAGGGGTATTAGCATATAATACTGCTGTACAACTCCATGTGTGTTAGCATATAATACTGCTGTACAACTCCATATGTGTTAGCACATAATACTGCAGAATAGCACCAGATGTGTTAGCATATAGTAATGCTGCACAGCTCTAGATGTGCTAGCATATAATACAGCTGTACAACACCAGATGTATTGGTATATAATACTGCTGTACAATTCCAGATGTGTTAGCATATGATACTGTTGTACAACTCCAGATGTGTTAGCATATAATAATGCTGTACAACTTCAGATGTATTAGCATATAATACTGCTGCACAACTCCAGATGCATTCGCATAAAGTACTGCTGTTTGTCTACAGATGTGTTAACGTATAATACTGCTGTACAACTCCAGATGTGTTAGCATATAATACTGCTGTACAACTCCAGATGTATTAGTATATAATACTGATGTACAACTCCAGATGTTTCAGCATATAATACTGCTGTACATCTCCAGATGTGTTAGCATATAATACTGCTGTACAACTCCAGATGTGTTAGCCAATAGTTGTGGTGTACAAACCCATGGGTATTAGCATATAATACTGCTGTACAACTGCAGATTTGTTAGCATATAGTACTGCTGTACAACTCCAGATGTATTATCATATAGTCTGGTGTAAAAACCCAGGGGTATTAGCATATAATACTGCTGTACAACTCCATATGTATTAGCCTATAATACTGCAGTACAACGCCATATGTGTTAGCATAAAATGCTGCTGTACAACTCCATATGTGTTAGCATATAACACTGCTGTACAACTCCAGATGTATTAGCATATACTACTGCTGTAAAACTCCAGATATATTAGGATATAGTTCTGGTGCAAAAATCAAGGGGTAGTAGCATATAATACTGCTGTACAACTCCATATGTGTTAGCATATAATACAGCAGTACAATTCCAGATGTGTTAAATATAGTAATGCTGTACAACTTCAGATGTATTAGCATATAATACTGCTGCACAACTCCAGATGTATTCGCATAAAGTACTGCTGTTTGTCTCCAGATGTGTTAACGTATAATACTGCTGTACAACTCCAGATGTATTAGTATATAATAGTGATGTACAACTCCAGATGTTTCAGCATATAATACTGTTGTATATCTCCAGATGTGTTAATATATAATACTGCTGTACAACTCCGGATATGTTAGCATATAATTCTGCTGTACAACTCCAGATGTGTTAGCATATAGTACTGCTGAACAACTCCAGATGTATTATCATATAGTCTGGTGTAAAAACCTAGGGGTATTAGCATATAATACTGCTGTACAACTCCATATGTATTAGCCTATAATACTGCAGTACAACGCCATATGTGTTAGCATAAAATACTGCTGTACAACTCCATATGTGTTAGCATATAACACTGCTGTACAACTCCAGATGTGTTAGCATATACTACTGCTGTACAAATCCAGATGTGTTATCATATAGTACTGCTGTGCAACTCCGGATGTGTTAGCATATAATACTGCAGTACACCTCCAGACGTTTTAGCATATAGTACTGCTGTACAACTCCGGATGTTTTAGCATATAATACTGCAGTATTACTCCGGATGTGTTAGCATATATTACTGCAGTACTACTCCAGATATGTTAGCATATTGTACTGCTGTACAACGCCAGATGTGTTAGCATATAATACTGGTGTACAACTCCAGATGTGTTAGCATATAATACTGCAGTACAACTCCAGATGTTTTAGGATCTAGTACTGCTGTACAACTCCGGATGTGTTAGCATATATCACTGCAGTACTTCTCCAGATATGTTAGCATATTGTACTGCTGTACATCTCCAGATGTGCTAGCATATAATACTGCTGTAAAACTCCAGATGTGTTAGCATATAATAATGCTGTACAACTCCAGATGTATTAACATATAATACTGCTGTACAACTCCAGATGAGTTAGCATATAATACTGCAGTACAACTCCAGATGTGTTAGCATATTGTACTGCTGTACAATTCCAGATGTGTTAGCATATAGTACTGCTGTACAACTCCAGATGTATTAGAATATGGTACTGTTGTACAACTCCAGATGTATAAGCATATAATACTGCTGTACAACTCCAGATGTGTTAGATTATAATACTGCAGCACAACTCAAAATGTGTTAACATATTGAACTGCTGTACAACTCCAGATGTGTTAGCATATAGTACTGCTGTATAACTCCAGATGTGTTAGCATATAACACTGCTGCACAATTCCAGATGTGGTAGCATATAATACTGCTGTACAACACCAGATGTGTTACCATATAATACTGCTGTACAACTCCAGATGTATTAGCATATAATGCTGCTGTACAACTCCAGAGGTGTTAGCATATAATAATGCTGTACAGCTTGATGTATTAGCATATAATACTGCTGTACAACTCCAGATGTATTCGCATATAGTAATAATGTTTGTCTCCAAATGAGTTTACGTATAATACTGCTGTACAACCCCAGATGTATTCGCATATAGTAATGCTGTTTGTCTCCAGATCTGTTTACGTATAATCCTGCTGTAAAACACAAGATGTATTAGTAGATAATACTGCTGTACAACTCTAGATGTTTTAGTATATAATAATGCTGTACAACTCCAGATGTATTAGTATATAATACTGCTATACTACTCCAGATATTTTAGTATATAATAAGGCTGTACAACTCTAGATGTATTAAGATGTAGTTCTGGTGTAAAAACCCAGCGGTATTAGCATATAATACTGCTGTACAACTCTAGATGTATTCGCATATAGTTCTGGTGTAAAAACCCAGGGGTATTAGCATATAATACTGCTGTACAACTCCAGATGTGTTAGCACATAATACTGCTGTACAACTCCAGATGTGTTAGCATATAATAATGCTGTACAACTTCAGATGTATTAGCATATAATACTGCTGTACAACTCCAGATGTGTTAGCATATAATAATGCTGTACAACTTCAGATATATTAGCATATAATACTGCTGTACAACTCCAGATGTATTCGCATATAGTTCTGGTGTAAAAACCCAGGGGTATTAGCATATAATACTGCTGTACAACTCTAGATGTATTCGCATATAGTTCTGGTGTAAAAACCCAGGGGTATTAGCATATAATACTGCTGTACAACTCCAGATGTGTTAGCATATAGTACTGATGTACAACTCCAGATGTGTTAGCATTTAATACTGCTGTACAATCCCATATGTGTTAGCATATAATACTGCTGTACATCTCCAGATGTGTTAGCATATAATACTGTTGTACAGCTCCATATGTGTTAGCATATAATACTGCTGTAAACTCCATATGTGTTAGCATATATTACTGCTGTACAACTCCGGATATGTTAGCATATAATACTGCTGTACAACTCCAGATGTGTTGGCATATAGTAATGCTGTATAAGTCCAGATGTGTAAGCATATAATACTGCTGTACAACTCGAGATGTCTTAGCATATAGTACTGCTGTAACCTCCAGATGTGTTAGCATATGGTACTGCTGTACAACTCCAGATGTATTAGCATATAATACTCCTGTACAACTCCGGTTTGTTAGCATATAATACTGCTTTACAACTCCAGATGTATTAGCACATAATACTGCTGTACAACTCCAGATGTGTTAGCATATAATACTGGTGTACAACTCCAGATGTGTTAGCATATAATACTTCAGAACAACTCCAGATGTTTTAGCATCTAGTACTGCTGTACAACTCCGGATGTGTTAGCATATATTACTGCAGTACTACTCCAGATATGTTAGCATATTGTACTGCTGTACAACTCCAGATATGTTAGCATATAATACTGCTGTACAACTCCAGATGTGTTAGCATATAATACTGCTGTACAACTCCAGATGTGTTAACATATAATACTGCTGTACAACTCCAGATGAGTTAGCATATATTACTGCAGTACAACTCCAGATGTGTTAGCATATTGTACTGCTGTACAACTCCAGATGTGTTAGCATATAATAATGCTGTACAGCTTCAGATGTATTAGCATATAGTACTGCTGTACAACTCCAGATGTATTCGCATATAGTAATGCTGTTTGTCTCCAGATGTGTTTACGTATAATACTGCTGTACAACTCAAGATGTATTAGTATATAATAATGCTGTACAACTCCAGATGTATTTGTATATAAAACTGCTATACTACTCCAGATATCTTAGTATATAATAATGCTGTACAACTCTAGATGTATTAGCATATAGTTCTGGTGTAAAAACCCAGGGGTATTAGCATATAATACTACTATACAACTACGGATGTTTTAGTATATAAGAATGCTGTACAACTCCAGATGTTTTAGTATATAATAATGCTGTACAACTCAAGATGTATTAGTATATAATAATGCTATAGAACTCCAGATGCTTTAGTATATAATAATGCTGTACAACACTAGATGTTATAGCATATAGTTCTGGTGTAAAAACCCAGGGGTATTATCATATAATACTGCTATACAACCCCAGATGTATTAGTATATAATACTGCTATACAACTCCAGATGTTTTTGTATTTAATAATGCTGTATACCCTAGGTGTATTAGCATATAGTCCTGGTGTAAAAACCCAGAGGTATTAGCATATAATACTGCTATACAACTCCAGACGTTTTAGTATATAATGCTGTACAACTCCAGATGTATTAGCATATAGTTCTGGTGTAAACCCCAGGGGTATTAGCATATAATACTGCTGTACAACTCCATATATATTAGCCTATAATACTGCAGTAAAACTCCATGTGTGTTAGCATATAATACTGCTGTACAACTCCATATGTGTTAGCATATAATACTGCAGAATAACTCCAGATGTGTTAGCATATAGTAATGCTGCACAGCTCTAGATATGCTAGCATATATTACAGCTGTACAACTCCAGATGTATTGGTATATAATACTGCTGTACAATTCCAGATGTGTTAGCATATGATACTGTTGTACAACTCCAGATGTGTTAGCATATAATACTGCTGTACAACTCCAGATGTATTAGCATATAATACTGCTGTACAACTCCAGATGTGTTAGCATATAATAATGCTGTACAACTTCAGATGTATTAGCATATAATACTGCTGTACAATTCCAGATGTGTTAGCATATAGTACTGCTGTACAACTCCAGATGTGTTATCATATAGTACTGCTGTACAACTCCAGATGTGTTAGCATTTAATACTGCAGTACACCTCCAGGAGTTTTAGCATATAGTACTGCTGTAGAACTCCGGATGTTTTAGCATATAATACTTCAGTACTACTCCAGATATGCTAGCATATTGTACTGCTGTACAACTCCAGTTGTTGTAATATATAATACTGCTCTACTACTCCAGATGTGTTAGCATATAATACTGGTGTACAACTCCAGATGTGTTAGCATATAATACTGCAGTACAACTCCAGATGTTTTAGCATCTAGTACTGCTATACAACTCCGGATGTGTTAGCATATAATACTGCTGTACAACTCCAGATGTGTTAGCATATAATACTGCTGTACAACTCCAGATGTATTAGCATATAATACTGCTGTACAACTCCAGATGTGTTAGCATATAATAATGCTGTACAGCTTCAGATGTATTAGCATATAGTACTGCTGTACAACTCCAGATGTATTCGCATATAGTAATGCTGTTTGTCTGCAGATGTGTTTACGTATAATACTGCTGTATAACTCCAGATGTATTCGCATATATTAATGCTGTTTGTCTCCAGATGTGTTTACGTATAATACTGCTGTACAACTCAAGATGTATTAGTATATAATACTGCTATACAACTCTAGATGTTTTAGTATATAATAATGCTGTACAACTCCAGATGTATTTGTATATAATACTGCTATACTACTCCAGATATCTTAGTATATAATAATGCTGTACAACTCTAGATGTATTAGCATATAGTTCTGGTGTAAAACCCCAGGGGCATTAGCATATAATACTACTATAAAACTACAGATGTTTTAGTATATAATAATGCTGTACAACTCCAGATGTGTTAGTATATAATAATGCTGTACAACTCAAGATGTATTAGTATATAATAATGCTACACAACTCCAGATGTTTTAGTATATAATGCTGTACAACTCTAGATGTTATAGCATATAGTTCTGTTGTAAAAACCCAGGGGTATTATCATATAATACTGCTATACAACTCCAGATGTATTATTATATAATACTGCTATACAACTCCAGATGTTTTTGTATTTAATAATGCTGTATACTCTAGGTGTATTAGCATATAGTCCTGGTGTAAAAACCCAGGGGTATTAGCATATAAAACTGCTATACAACTCTAGATGTTTTAGTTATAATGCTGTACAACTCCAGATGTATTAGCATACAGTTTTGGTGTAAAAACCCAGGGGTATTAGCATATAATACTGCTGTACAACTCCATATGTGTAAGCCTATAATACTGCAGTAAAACTCCATGTGTGTTAGCATATAATACTGCTGTACAACTCCATATGCGTTAGCACATAATACTGCAGAATAACTCCAGATGTGTTAGCATATAGTAATGCTGCACAGCTCTAGATGTGCTAGCATATAATACAGCTGTACAACTCCAGATGTATTGGTATATAATAGTGCTGTACAACTCCAGATGTGTTAGCATATATTACTGCTGTACTACTCCAGATGTATTAGCATATAATACTGCTGTACAAATCCAGATGTGTTAGCATATAATAATGTTGTACAACTTCAGATATATTAGCATATAATACTGCTGCACAACTCCAGATGTATTCGCATAAAGTACTGCTGTTTGTCTCCAGATGTGTTAACGTATAATACTGCTGTACAACTCCAGATGTGTTAGCATATAATACTGCTGTACAACTCCAGATGTATTAGTATATAATACTGATGTACAACTCCAGATGTTTCAGCATATAATACTGCTGTACATCTCCAGATGTGTTAGCATATAATACTGCTGTACAACTCCGGATGTGTTAGCATATAATTCTGCTGTACAACTCCAGATGTGTTAGCCAATAGTTCTGGTTAACAAACCCATGGGTATTAGCATATAATACTGCTGTACAACCGCAGATGTGTTAGCATATAGTACTGCTGAACAACTCCAGATGTATTATCATATAGTCTGGTGTAAAAACCTAGGGGTATTAGCATATAATACTGCTGTACAACTCCATATGTATTAGCCTATAATACTGTAGTACAACGCCATATGTGTTAGCAAAAAATACTGCTGTACAACTCCATATGTGTTAGCATATAACACTGCTGTACAACTCCAGATGTGTTAGCATATAGTACTGCTGTACAACTCCAGATGTGTTATCATATAGTACTGGTGTGCAACTCCGGATGTGTTAGCATATAATACTGCAGTACACCTCCAGAAGTTTTAGCATATAGTACTGCTGTACAACTCCGGATGTTTTAGCATATAATACTGCAGTACTACTCCGGATGTGTTAGCATATATTACTGCAGTACTACTCCAGATATGTTAGCATATTGTACTGCTGTACAACTCCAGATGTGTTAGCATATAATACTGGTGTACAACTCCAGATGTGTTAGCATATAATACTGCAGTACAACTCCAGATGTTTTAGCATCTAGTACTGCTGTACAACTTCGGATGTGTTAGCATATATTACTGCAGTACTTCTCTTAATATGTTAGCATATTGTACTGCTGTACATCTCCAGATGTGCTAGCATATAATACTGCTGTACAGCTCCAGATGTGTTAGCATATAATAATGCTGTACAACTCCAGATGTATTAACATATAATACTGCTGTACAACTCCAGATTAGTTAGCATATAATACTGCAGTACAGCTCCAGATGTGTTAGCATATTGTACTGCTGTACAACTCCAGATGTGTTAGCATATAGTACTGCTGTACAACTCCAGATGTATTAGAATATAGTACTGTTGTACAACTCCAGATGTATAAGCATATAATACTGCTGTACAACTCCAGATGTGTTAGCATATAACACTGCTGTACAATTCCAGATGTGGTAGCATATAATACTGCTGTACAATTCTAGGTGTGTTAGCATCTGATACTGTTGTACAACTCCAGATGTGTTAGCATATAATAATGCTGTACAACTCCAGATGTGTTACCATATAATACTGCTGTACAACTCCAGATGTATTAGCATATAATGCTGCTGTACAACCCCAGAGGTGTTAGCATATAATAATGCTGTACAGCTTGATGTATTAGCATATAATACTGCTGTACAACTCCAGATGTATTCGCATATAGTAATAATGTTTGTCTCCAAATGAGTTTACGTATAATACTGCTGTACAACCCCAGATGTATTCGCATATAGTAATGCTGTTTGTCTCCAGATCTGTTTACGTATAATCCTGCTGTAAAACACAAGATGTATTAGTAGATAATACTGCTATACAACTCTAGATGTTTTAGTATATAATAATGCTGTACAACTCCAGATGTATTAGTATATAATACTGCTATACTACTTCAGATATTTTAGTATATAATAAGGCTGTACAACTCTAGATGTATTAACATATAGTTCTGGTGTAAAAACCCAGCGGTATTAGCGTATACTTCTACTATACAACTACAGATGTTTTAGCATATAATACTGCTGTACAACTCCAGACGTATTAGCATATAATACTGCTGTACAACTCCAGATGTGTTAGCATATACTAATGCTGTACAACTTCAGATGTATTAGCATATAATACTGCTGTACAACTCCAGATGTATTCGCATATAGTTCTGGTGTAAAAACCCAGAGGTATTAGCATATAATACTGCTGTACAACTCTAGATGTATTCGCATATAGTTCTGGTGTAAAAACCCAGGGGTATTAGCATATAATACTGCTGTACAACTCCAGATGTGTTAGCATATAGTACTGATGTACAACTCCAGATCTGTTAGCATTTAATACTGCTGTACAATTCCATATGTGTTAGCATATATTACTGCTGTACAACTCCGGATATGTTAGCATATAATACTGCTGTACAACTCCAGATGTGTTGGCATATAGTAATGCTGTATAACTCTAGATGTGTTAGCATATAATACTGCTGTACAACTCCAGATGTCTTAGCATATAGTACTGCTGTAACCTCCAGATGTGTTAGCATATGGTACTGCTGTACAACTCCAGATGTCTTAGCATATAGTACTGCTGTAACTTCCAGATGTGGTAGCATATAGTACTGCTGTACAGCTCCAGATGTATTAGCATATAATACTCCTGTACAACTCCGGTTTGTTAGCATATAATACTTCTTTACAACTCCAGATGTATTAGCACATAATACTGCTGTACAACTCCAGATGTGTTAGCATATAATACTGGTGTACAACTCCAGATGTGTTAGCATATAATATTTCAGAACAACTCCAGATGTTTTAGCATCTAGTACTGCTGTACAACTCCGGATGTGTTAGCATATATTACTGCAGTACTACACCAGATATGTTAGCATATTGTACTGCTGTACAACTCCAGGTATGTTAGCATATAATACTGCTGTACAACTCCAGATGTGTTAGCATATAATACTGCTGTACAACTCCAGATGTGTTAACATATAATACTGCTGTACAACTCCAGATGAGTTAGCATATATTACTGCAGTACAACTCCAGATGTGTTAGCATATTGTACTGCTGTACAACTCCAGATGCGTTAGCATATAATAATGCTGTACAGCTTCAGATGTATTAGCATATAGTACTGCTGTACAACTCCAGATGTATTCGCATATAGTAATGCTGTTTGTCTCCAGATGTGTTTACGTATAATACTGCTGTACAACTCAAGATGTATTAGTATATAATAATGCTGTACAACTCCAGATGTATTTGTATATAAAACTGCTATACTACTCCAGATATCTTAGTATATAATAATGCTGTACAACTCTAGATGTATTAGCATATAGTTCTGGTGTAAAAACCCAGGGGTATTAGCATATAATACTACTATACAACTACGGATGTTTTAGTATATAAGAATGCTGTACAACTCCAGATGTTTTAGTATATAATAATGCTGTACAACTCAAGATGTATTAGTATATAATAATGCTATAGAACTCCAGATGTTTTAGTATATAATAATGCTGTACAACTCTAGATGTTATAGCATATAGTTCTGGTGTAAAAACCCAGGGGTATTATCATATAATACTGCTATACAACCCCAGATGTATTAGTATATAATACTGCTATACAACTCCAGATGTTTTTGTATTTAATAATGCTGTATACCCTAGGTGTATTAGCATATAGTCCTGGTGTAAAAACCCAGAGGTATTAGCATATAATACTGCTATACAACTCCAGATGTTTTAGTATATAATGCTGTACAACTCCAGATGTATTAGCATATAGTTCTGGTGTAAAACCCCAGGGGTATTAGCATATAATACTGCTGTACAACTCCATATATATTAGCCTATAATACTGCAGTAAAACTCCATGTGTGTTAGCATATAATACTGCCGTAGAACTCCATATGTGTTAGCATATAATACTGCAGAATAACTCCAGATGTGTTAGCATATAGTAATACTGCACAGCTCTAGATATGCTAGCATATAATACAGCTGTACAACTCCAGATGTATTGGTATATAATACTGCTGTCAATTCCAGATGTGTTAGAATATGATACTGTTGTACAACTCCAGATGTGTTAGTATATAATACTGCTGTACAACTCCAGATGTGTTAGCATATAATAATGCTGTACAACTTCAGATGTATTAGCATATAATACTGCTGTACAATTCCAGATGTGTTAGCATATAGTACTGCTGTACAACTCCAGATGTGTTATCATATAGTACTGCTGTACAACTCCAGATGTGTTAGCATTTAATACTGCAGTACACCTCCAGAAGTTTTAGCAAATAGTACTGCTGTACAACTCCGGATGTTTTAGCATATAATACTTCAGTACTACTCCAAATATGTTAGCATATTGTACTGCTGTACAACTCCAGATGTTGTAATATATAATACTGCTGTACTACTCCAGATGTGTTAGCATATAATACTGGTGTACAACTCCAGATGTGTTAGCATATAATACTGCAGTACAACTCCAGATGTTTTAGCATCTAGTACTGCTGTACAACTCCGCATGTGTAAGCATATAATACTGCTGTACAACTCCAGATGTGTTAGCATATAATACTGCTGTACAACTCCAGATGTATTAGCATATAATACTGCTGTACAACTCCAGATGTGTTAGCATATAATAATGCTGTACAGCTTCAGATGTATTAGCATATAGTACTGCTGTACAACTCCAGATGTATTCGCATATATTAATGCTGTTTGTCTCCAGATGTGTTTACGTATAATACTGCTGTACAACTCAAGATGTATTAGTATATAATACTGCTATACAACTCTAGATGTTTTAGTATATAATAATGCTGTACAACTCCAGATGTATTTGTATATAATACTGCTATACTACCCCAGATATCTTAGTATATAATAATGCTGTACAACTCTAGATGTATTAGCATATAGTTCTGGTGTAAAACCCCAGGGGCATTAGCATATAATACTACTATAAAACTACAGATGTTTTAGTATATAATAATGCTGTACAACTCCAGATGTGTTAGTATATAATAATGCTGTACAACTCAAGATGTATTAGTATATAATAATGCTACACAACTCCAGATGTTTTAATATATAATGCTGTACAACTCTAGATGTTATAGCATATAGTTGTGTTGTAAAAACCCAGGGGTATTATCATATAATACTGCTATACAACTCCAGATGTATTAGTATATAATACTGCTATACAACTCCAGATGTTTTTGTATTTAATAATGCTGTATACTCTAGGTGTATTAGCATATAGTCCTGGTGTAAAAACCCAGGGGTATTAGCATATAATACTGCTATACAACTCCAGATGTTTTAGTTATAATGCTGTACAACTCCAGATGTATTAGCATATAGTTCTGGTGTAAAAACCCAGGGGTATTAGCATATAATACTGCTGTACAACTCCATATGTGTAAGCCTATAATACTGCAGTAAAGCTCCATGTGTGTTAGCATATAATACTGCTGTACAACTCCATATGTGTTAGCACATAATACTGCTGTACAAATCCAGATGTGTTAGCATATAATAATGCTGTACAACTTCAGATGTATTAGCATATAATACTGCTGCACAACTCCAGATGTATTCGCATAAAGTACTGCTGTTTGTCTCCAGATGTGTTAACGTATAATACTGCTGTACAACCCCAGATGTGTTAGCATATAGTAATGCTGCACAGCCCTAGATGTGCTAGCATATAATACAGCTGTACAACTCCAGATGTATTGGTATATAATACTGCTGTACAATTCCAGATGTGTTAGCATATGATACTGTTGTACAACTCCAGATGTGTTAGCATATAATAGTGCTGTACAACTCCAGATGTGTTAGCATATAATACTGCTGTACTACTCCAGATGTATTAGCATAAAATACTGCTGTACAAATCCAGATGTGTTAGCATATAATAATGCTGTACAACTTCAGATGTATTAGCATATAATACTGCTGCACAACTCCAGATGTATTCGCATAAAGTACTGCTGTTTGTCTCCAGATGTGTTAACGTATAATACTGCTGTACAACCCCAGATGTGTTAGCATATAATACTGCTGTACAACTCCAGATGTATTAGTATATAATACTGATGTACAACTCCAAATGTTTCAGCATATAATACTGCTGTACATCTGCAGATGTGTTAGCATATAATACTGCTGTACAACTCCGGATGTGTTAGCATATAATTCTGCTGTACAACTCCAGATGTGTTAGCCAATAGTTCTGGTGTACAAACCCATGGGTATTAGCATATAATACTGTTGTACAACTGTAGATTTGTTAGCATATAGTACTGCTGTACAACTCCAGATGTATTATCATATAGTCTGGTGAAAAAACCCAGGGGTGTTAGCATATAATACTGCTGTACAACTCCATATGTATTAGCCTATAATACTGCAGTACAACGCCATATGTGTTAGCATAAAATGCTGCTGTACAACTCCATATGTGTTAGCATATAACACTGCTGTACAACTCCAGATGTGTTAGCATATACTACTGCTGTAAAACTCCAGATGTATTAGGATATAGTTCTGGTGCAAAAATCAAGGGGTAGTAGCATATAATACTGCTGTACAACTCCATATGTGTTAGCATATAATACTGCAGTACAACTCCAGATGTGTTAGCATATAGTAATGCTGTACAACTCCAGATGTATTTGTATATAATACTGCTATTCTACTCCAGATATCTTTGTATATAATAATGCTGTACAACTCTAGATGTATTAGCATATAGTTCTGGTGTAAAAACCCAGGGGCATTAGCATAAAATACTACTATACAACTACAGATGTTTTAGTATATAATAATGCTGTACAACTCCAGATGTGTTAGTATATAATAATGCTGTACAACTCAAGATGTATTAGTATATAATAATGCTACACAACTCCAGATGTTTTAGTATATAATTATGCTGTACAACTCTAGATGTATTAGCATATAGTTCTGGTGAAAAACTCAGGGGCATTAGCATATAATAACGCTATACAACTACAGATGTTTTAGTATATAATACTGCTGTACAACTCCAGATGTGTTAGCATATAATACTGCTGTACAACTCCAGATGTATTAGTATATAATACTGATGTACAACTCCAGATGTTTCAGCATATAATACTGCCGTACATCTCCAGATGTGTTAGCATATAATACTGCTGTACAACTCCGGATGTGTTAGCATATAATTCTGCTGTACAACTCCAGATGTGTTAGCCAATAGTTCTGGTGTACAAACCCATGGGTATTAGCATATAATACTGCTGTACAACTGCAGATTTGTTGCATATAGTACTGCTGTACAACTCCAGATGTATTATCATATAGTCTGGTGTAAAACCCAGGGGCATTAGCATATAATACTGCTGTACAACTCCATATGTATTAGCCTATAATACTTCAGTACAACGCCATATGTGTTAGCATAAAATGCTGCTGTACAACTCCATATGTGTTAGCATATAACACTGCTATACAACTCCAGATGTGTTAGCATATACTACTGCTGTAAAACTCCAGATGTATTAGGATATAGTTCTGGTGCAAAAATCAAGGGGTAGTAGCATATAATACTGCTGTACAACTCCAGATGTGTTAGCATATAGTACTGCTGTACAACTCCAGATGTGTTATCATATGGTACTGGTGTGCAACTCCGGATGTGTTAGCATGTAATACTGCAGTACACCTCCAGAAGTTTTAGCATATAGTACTGCTGTACAACTCCGGATGTTTTAGCATATAATACTGCAGTACTACTCCGGATGTGTTACCATATATTACTGCAGTACTACTCCAGATATGTTAGCATATTGTACTGCTGTACAACTCCAGATGTGTTAGCATATAATACTGGTGTACAACTCCAGATGTGTTAGCATATAATACTGCAGTACAACTCCAGATGTTTTAGCATCTAGTACTGCTGTACAACTTCGGATGTGTTAGCATATATTACTGCAGTACTTCTCCAGATATGTTAGCATATTGTACTGCTGTACATCTCCAGATGTGCTAGCATATAATACTGCTGTACAACTCCAGATGTGTTAGCATATAATAATGCTGTACAACTCCAGATGTATTAACATATAATACTGCTGTACAACTCCAGATGAGTTAGCATATAATACTGCAGTACAACTCCAGATGTGTTAGCATATTGTACTGCTGTACAACTCCAGATGTGTTAGCATATAGTACTGCTGTACAACTCCAGATGTATTAGAATATAGTACTGTTGTACAACTCCAGATGTATAAGCATATAATACTGCTGTACAACTCCAGATGTGTTAGATTATAATACTTCAGCACAACTCAAAATGTGTTAACATATTGAACTGCTGTACAACTCCAGATGTGTTAGCATATAGTACTGCTGTATAACTCCAGATGTGTTAGCATATAACACTGCTGTACAATTCCAGATGTGGTAGCATATATCACTGCTGTACAACTCTAGGTGTGTTAGCATCTGATACTGTTGTACAACTCCAGATGTGTTAGCATATAATAATGCTGTACAACTCCAGATGTGTTACCATATAATACTGCTGTACAACTCCAGATGTATTAGCATATAATGCTGCTGTACAACCCCAGAGGTGTTAGCATATAATAATGCTGTACAGCTTGATGTATTAGCATATAATACTGCTGTACAACTCCAGATGTATTCGCATATAGTAATAATGTTTGTCTCCAAATGAGTTTACGTATAATACTGCTGTACAACCCCAGATGTATTCGCATATAGTAATGCTGTTTGTCTCCAGATCTGTTTACGTATAATCCTGCTGTAAAACACAAGATGTATTAGTAGATAATACTGCTATACAACTCTAGATGTTTTAGTATATAATAATGCTGTACAACTCTAGATGTATTAGTATATAATACTGCTATACTACTCCAGATATTTTAGTATATAATAAGGCTGTACAACTCTAGATGTATTAACATATAGTTCTGTTGTAAAAACGCAGCGGTATTAGCATATACTTCTACTATACAACTACAGATGTTTTAGCATATAATACTGCTGTACAACTCCAGACGTATTAGCATATAATACTGCTGAACAACTCCAGATGTGTTAGCATATACTAATGCTGTACAACTTCAGATGTATTAGCATATAATACTGCTGTACAACTCCAGATATATTCGCATATAGTTCTGGTGTAAAAACCCAGACGTATTAGCATATAATACTGCTGTACAACTCCAGATGTGTTAGCATATAGTACTGATGTACAACTCCAGATGTGTTAGCATTTAATACTGCTGTACAATTCCATATGTGTTAGCATATAATACTGCTGTACATCTCCAGATGTGTTAGCATATAATACTGTTGTACAACTCCATATGTGTTAGCATATAATACTGCTGTAAACTCCATATGTGTTAGCATATATTACTGCTGTACAACTCCGGATATGTTAGCATATAATACTGCTGTACAACTCCAGATGTGTTGGCATATAGTAATGCTGTATAACTCTAGATGTGTTAGCATATAATACTGCTGTACAACTCCAGATGTCTTAGCATATAGTATTGCTGTAACCTCCAGATGTGTTAGCATATGGTACTGCTGTACAACTCCAGATGTCTTAGCATATAGTACTGCTGTAACTTCCAGATGTGGTAGCATATAGTACTTTTGTACAGCTCCAGATGTATTAGCATATAATACTCCTGTACAACTCCGGTTTGTTAGCATATAATACTGCTTTACAACTCCAGATGTATTAGCACATAATACTGCTGTACAACTCCAGATGTGTTATCATATAATACTGGTGTACAACTCCAGATGTGTTAGCATATAATACTTCAGAACAACTCCAGATGTTTTAGCATCTAGTACTGCTGTACAACTCCGGATGTGTTAGCATATATTACTGCAGTACTACTCCAGATATGTTAGCATATTGTACTGCTGTACAACTCCAGGTATGTTAGCATATAATACTGCTGTACAACTCCAGATGTGTTAGCATATAATACTGCTGTACAACTCCAGATGTGTTAACATATAATACTGCTGTACAACTCCAGATGAGTTAGCATATATTACTGCAGTACAACTCCAGATGCGTTAGCATATAATAATGCTGTACAGCTTCAGATGTATTAGCATATAGTACTTCTGTACAACTCCAGATGTATTCGCATATAGTAATGCTGCACAGCTCTAGATGTGCTAGCATATAATACAGCTGTACAACTCCAGATGTATTGGTATATAATACTGCTGTACAATTCCAGATGTGTTAGCATATGATACTGTTGTAAACTCCAGATGTGTTAGCATATAATAGTGCTGTACAACTCCAGATGTGTTAGCATATAATACTGCTGTACTACTCCAGATGTATTAGCATATAATACTGCTGTACAAATCCAGATGTGTTAGCATATAATAATGCTGTACAACGTCAGATGTATTAGCATATAATACTGCTGCACAACTCCAGATGTATTCGCATAAAGTACTGCTGTTTGTCTCCAGATGTGTTAACGTATAATACTGCTGTACAACTCCAGATGTGTTAGCCAATAGTTCTGGTGTACAAACCCATGGGTATTAGCATATAATACTGTTGTACAACTGTAGATTTGTTAGCATATAGTACTGCTGTACAACTCCAGATGTATTATCATATAGTCTGGTGAAAAAACCCAGGGGTGTTAGCATATAATACTGCTGTACAACTCCATATGTATTAGCCTATAATACTGCAGTACAACGCCATATGTGTTAGCATAAAATGCTGCTGTACAACTCCATATGTGTTAGCATATAACACTGCTGTACAACTCCAGATGTGTTAGCATATACTACTGCTGTAAAACTCCAGATGTATTAGGATATAGTTCTGGTGCAAAAATCAAGGGGTAGTAGCATATAATACTGCTGTACAACTCCATATGTGTTAGCATATAATACTGCAGTACAACTCCAGATGTGTTAGCATATAGTAATGCTGTACAACTCCAGATGTATTTGTATATAATACTGCTATACTACTCCAGATATCTTTGTGTATAATAATGCTGTACAGCTCTAGATGTATTAGCATATAGTTCTGGTGTAAAAACCCAGGGGCATTAGCATAAAATACTACTATACAACTACAGATGTTTTAGTATATAATAATGCTGTACAACTCCAGATGTGTTAGTATATAATAATGCTGTACAACTCAAGATGTATTAGGATATAGTTCTGGTGCAAAAATCAAGGGGTAGTAGCATATAATGCTGCTGTACAACTCCATATGTGTTAGCATATAATACTGCAGTACAACTCCAGATGTGTTAGCATATAGTACTGCTGTACAACTCTATATGTGTTAGCATATTGTACTCTTGTACAACTCCAGATGTGTTAGCAAATAATACTGCTGTACAACTCCATATGTGTTAGCATATAATACTGCTGTACAATTCCAGTTGTGTGTGTTGGCATATAGTACTGCTGTACAACTCCAGATGTGTTAGCATATAATACAGCTGTACAACACCGTATGTGTTAGCATATAATACTGCTGTACAACTCAAGATGTGTTAGCATATAGTACTACTGTAAAACTCCGGATGGGTTAGTATATATTACTGCTGTAAAACTCCATATGTGTTAGCATATAGTACTGCTGTACATCTCCGGATATGTTAGCATATAATACTCCTGTACAACTCCAGATGTGTTATCATATAGTACTGCTGTGCAACTCCAGATGTGTTAGCATATAATACTGCAGTACACCTCCAGAGGTTTTAGCATTTAGTACTGCTGTACAACTCCGGATGTTTTAGCATATAATACTGCAGTACTACTCCGGATGTGTTAGCATATATTACTGCAGTACTACTCCAGAAATGTTAGCATATTGTACTGCTGTACAACTCCAGATGTGTTAGCATATAATACTGGTGTCCAACTCCAGATGTGTTAGCATATAATACTGCAGTACAACTCCAGATGTTTTAGCATCTAGTACTGCTGTACAACTCCGGATGTGTTAGCATATATTACTGCAGTACTACTCCAGATATGTTAGCACATTGTACTGCTGTACAACACCAAATGTGCTAGCATATAATACTGCTGTACAACTCCAGATGTGTTAGCATATAATACTGCTGTACAACTCCAGATGTGTTAGCATATAATAATGCTGTACAGCTTCAGATGTATTAGCATATAGTACTGCTGTACAACTCCAGATGTATTCGCATATAGTAATGCTGTTTGTCTCCAGATGTGTTTACGTATAATACTGCTGTACAACTCCAGATGTATTCGCATATATTAATGCTGTTTGTATCCAGATGTGTTTACGTATAATACTGCTGTACAACTCAAGATGTATTAGTATATAATACTGCTATACAACCCTAGATGTTTTAGTATATAATAATGCTGTACAACTCCAGATGTATTTGTATATAATACTGCTATACTACTGCAGATATCTTAGTATATAATAATGCTGTACAACGCTAGATGTATTAGCTATAGTTCTGGTGTAAAAACCCAGGGGTATTAGCATATAATACTACTATACAAATACTGATGTTTTAGTAAATAATAATGCTGTACAACTCCAGATGTGTTAGTATATAATAATGCTGTACAACTCAATATGTATTAGTATATAATAATGCTACACAACTCCAGATGTTTTAGTATATAATAATGCTGTCCAAGTCTAGATGTTATAGCATATAGTTCTGTTGTAAAAACCCAGGGGTATTAGCATATAATACTGCTATACAACTCCAGATGTATTAGTATATAGTACTGCTATACAACTCCAGATGCTTTTGTATTTAATAACGCTGTATACTCTAGGTGTATTAGCATATAGTCCTGGTGTAAAAACCCAGGGGTATTAGCATATAATACTGCTATACAACTCCCGATGTTTTAGTATATAATGCTGTACAACTCCAGATGTATTAGCATATAGTTCTGGTGTAAAAACCCAGGGGTATTAGCATATAATACTGCTGTACAACTCCATATGTGTTAGCCTATAATACTGCAGTAAAACTCCATGTGTGTTAGCATATAATACTGCTGTACAACTCCATATGTGTTAGCGTATAATACTGCAGAATAACTCCAGATGTTTTAGCATATAGTAATGCTGCACAGCTCTAGATGTGCTAGCATATAATACAGCTGCACAACTCCAGATGTATTGGTATATAATACTGCTGTACAATTCCAGATGTGGTAGCACATGATACTGTTGTACAACTCCAGATGTGTTAGCATATAATATTGCTGTACAACTCCAGATGTATTCACATAAAGTACTGCTGTTTGTCTCCAGATGAGTTAACGTATAATACTGCTGTACAACTCCAGATTTGTTAGCATATAATACTGCTGTACAAATCCAGATGTATTAATATATAATACTGATGTACAACTCCAGATGTTTCAGCATATAATACTGTTGTACATCTCCAGATGTGTTAATATATAATACTGCTGTACAACTCCGGATATGTTAGCATATAATTCTGCTGTACAACTCCAGATGTGTTAGCCAATAGTTCTGGTGTACAAACCATGGGTATTAGCATATAATACTGCTGTGCAACTGCAGATGTGTTAGCATATAGTACTGCTGAACAACTCCAGATGTATTATCATATAGTCTGGTGTAAAAACATAGGGGTATTAGCATATAATACTGCTGTACAACTCCATATGTATTAGCATATAATACTGCAGTACAACGCCATATGTGTTAGCATAAAATACTGCTGTACAACTCCATATGTGTTAGCATATAACACTGCTGTACAACTCCAGATGTGTTAGCATATACTACTGCTGTAAAACTCCAGATGTATTAGGATATAGTTCTGGTGCAAAAATCAAGGGGTAGTAGCATATAATACTGCTGTACAACTCCATATGTGTTAGCATATAATACTGCAGTACAACTCCAGATGTGTTAGCATATAGTACTGCTGTACAACTCTATATGTGTTAGCATATTGTACTCTTGTACAACTCCAGATGTGTTAGCAAATAATACTGCTGTACAACTCCATATGTGTTAGCATATAATACTGCTGTACAATTCCAGTTGTGTGTGTTGGCATATAGTACTGCTGTACAACTCCAGATGTGTTAGCATAAAATACAGCTGTACAACACCGTATGTGTTAGCATATAATACTGCTGTACAATTCAAGATGTGTTAGCATATAGTACTACTGTACAATTCCGGATGTGTTAGTATATATTACTGCTATAAAACTCCATATGTGTTAGCATATAGTACTGCTGTACAACTCCAGATATGTTAGCATATAATACTCCTGTACAACTCCAGATGTGTTAGCATATAGTACTGCTGTACAACTCCAGATGTGTTATCATATAGTACTGCTGTATAACTCCATATGTGTTAGCATATAGTACTGCAGTACACCACCAGAGGTTTTAGCATATAGTACTGCTGTACAACTCCGGATGTTTTAGCATATAATACTGCAGTACTACTCCGGATGTGTTAGCATATATTACTGCAGTACTACTCCATATATGTTAGCATATTGTACTGCTGTACAACTCCAGATGTGTTAGCATATAATACTGGTGTACAACACCAGATGTGTTAGCATATAATACTGCAGTACAACTCCAGATGTTTTAGCATCTAGTACTGCTGTACAACTCCGGATGTGTTAGCATATATTACTGCAGTACTACTCCAGATATGTTAGCATATTGTACTGCTGTACAACTCCAGGTATGTTAGCATATAATACTGCTGTACAACTCCAGATGTGTTAGCATATAATACTGCTGTACAACTCCAGATGTGTTAACATATAATACTGCTGTACAACTCCAGATGAGTTAGCATATATTACTGCAGTACAACTCCAGATGCGTTAGCATATAATAATGCTGTACAGCTTCAGATGTATTAGCATATAGTACTTCTGTACAACTCCAGATGTATTCGCATATAGTAATGCTGCACAGCTCTAGATGTGCTAGCATATAATACAGCTGTACAACTCCAGATGTATTGGTATATAATACTGCTGTACAATTCCAGATGTGTTAGCATATGATACTGTTGTAAACTCCAGATGTGTTAGCATATAATAGTGCTATACAACTCCAGATGTGTTAGCATATAATACTGCTGTACTACTCCAGATGTATTAGCATATAATACTGCTGTACAAATCCAGATGTGTTAGCATATAATAATGCTGTACAACTTCAGATGTATTAGCATATAATACTACTGCACAACTCCAGATGTATTCGCATAAAGTACTGCTGTTTGTCTCCAGATGTGTTAACGTATAATACTGCTGTACAACTCCAGATGTGTTAGCCAATAGTTCTGGTGTACAAACCCATGGGTATTAGCATATAATACTGTTGTACAACTGTAGATTTGTTAGCATATAGTACTGCTGTACAACTCCAGATGTATTATCATATAGTCTGGTGAAAAAACCCAGGGGTGTTAGCATATAATACTGCTGTACAACTCCATATGTATTAGCCTATAATACTGCAGTACAACGCCATATGTGTTAGCATAAAATGCTGCTGTACAACTCCATATGTGTTAGCATATAATACTGCTGTACAACTCCAGATGTGTTAGCATATACTACTGCTGTAAAACTCCAGATGTATTAGGATATAGTTCTGGTGCAAAAATCAAGGGGTAGTAGCATATAATACTGCTGTACAACTCCATATGTGTTAGCATATAATACTGCAGTACAACTCCAGATGTGTTAGCATATAGTAATGCTGTACAACTCCAGATGTATTTGTATATAATACTGCTATACTACTCCAGATATCTTTGTGTATAATAATGCTGTACAACTCTAGATGTATTAGCATATAGTTCTGGTGTAAAAACCCAGGGGCATTAGCATAAAATACTACTATACAACTACAGATGTTTTAGTATATAATAATGCTGTACAACTCCAGATGTGTTAGTATATAATAATGCTGTACAACTCAAGATGTATTAGTATATAATTATGCTACACAACTCCAGATGTTTTAGTATATAATAATACTGTACAACTCTAGATGTATTAGCATATAGTTCTGGTGTAAAAACTCAGGGGCATTAGCATATAATAACGCTATACAACTACAGATGTTTTAGTATATAATACTGCTGTACAACTCCAGATGTGTTAGCATATAATACTGCTGTACAACTCCAGATGTATTAGTATATAATACTGATGTACAACTCCAGATGTTTCTGCATATAATACTGCCGTACATCTCCAGATGTGTTAGCATATAATACTGCTGTACAACTCCGGATGTGTTAGCATATAATTCTGCTGTACAACTCCAGATGTGTTAGCCATAGTTCTGGTGTACAAACCCATGGGTATTAGCATATAATACTGCTGTACAACTGCAGATTTGTTGCATATAGTACTGCTGTACAACTCCAGATGTATTATCATATAGTCTGGTGTAAAAACCCAGGGGCATTAGCATATAATACTGCTGTACAACTCCATATGTATTAGCCTATAATATTGCAGTACAACGCCATATGTGTTAGCATAAAATGCTGGTGTACAACTCCATATGTGTTAGCATATAACACTGCTATACAACTCCAGATGTGTTAGCATATACTACTGCTGTAAAACTCCAGATGTATTAGGATATAGTTCTGGTGCAAAAATCAAGGGGTAGTAGCATATAATGCTGCTGTACAACTCCATATGTGTTAGCATATAATACTGCAGTACAACTCCAGATGTGTTAGCATATAGTACTGCTGTACAACTCTATATGTGTTAGCATATTGTACTCTTGTACAACTCCAGATGTGTTAGCAAATAATACTGCTGTACAACTCCATATGTGTTAGCATATAATACTGCTGTACAATTCCAGTTGTGTGTGTTGGCATATAGTACTGCTGTACAACTCCAGATGTGTTAGCATATAATACAGCTGTACAACACCGTATGTGTTAGCATATAATACTGCTGTACAACTCAAGATGTGTTAGCATATAGTACTACTGTAAAACTCCGGATGGGTTAGTATATATTACTGCTGTAAAACTCCATATGTGTTAGCATATAGTACTGCTGTACATCTCCGGATATGTTAGCATATAATACTCCTGTACAACTCCAGATGTGTTATCATATAGTAGTGCTGTGCAACTCCAGATGTGTTAGCATATAATACTGCAGTACACCTCCAGAGGTTTTAGCATTTAGTACTGCTGTACAACTCCGGATGTTTTAGCATATAATACTGCAGTACTACTCCGGATGTGTTAGCATATATTACTGCAGTACTACTCCAGAAATGTTAGCATATTGTACTGCTGTACAACTCCAGATGTGTTAGCATATAATACTGGTGTCCAACTCCAGATGTGTTAGCATATAATACTGCAGTACAACTCCAGATGTTTTAGCATCTAGTACTGCTGTACAACTCCGGATGTGTTAGCATATATTACTGCAGTACTACTCCAGATATGTTAGCACATTGTACTGCTGTACAACACCAGATGTGCTAGCATATAATACTGCTGTACAACTCCAGATGTGTTAGCATATAATACTGCAGTACAACTCCAGATGCGTTAGCATATAATAATGCTGTACAGCTTCAGATGTATTAGCATATAGTACTTCTGTACAACTCCAGATGTATTCGCATATAGTAATGCTGCACAGCTCTAGATGTGCTAGCATATAATACAGCTGTACAACTCCAGATGTATTGGTATATAATACTGCTGTACAATTCCAGATGTGTTAGCATATGATACTGTTGTAAACTCCAGATGTGTTAGCATATAATAGTGCTGTACAACTCCAGATGTGTTAGCATATAATACTGCTGTACTACTCCAGATGTATTAGCATATAATACTGCTGTACAAATCCAGATGTGTTAGCATATAATAATGCTGTACAACTTCAGATGTATTAGCATATAATACTGCTGCACAACTCCAGATGTATTCGCATAAAGTACTGCTGTTTGTCTCCAGATGTGTTAACGTATAATACTGCTGTACAACTCCAGATGTGTTAGCCAATAGTTCTGGTGTACAAACCCATGGGTATTAGCATATAATACTGTTGTACAACTGTAGATTTGTTAGCATATAGTACTGCTGTACAACTCCAGATGTATTATCATATAGTCTGGTGAAAAAACCCAGGGGTGTTAGCATATAATACTGCTGTACAACTCCATATGTATTAGCCTATAATACTGCAGTACAACGCCATATGTGTTAGCATAAAATGCTGCTGTACAACTCCATATGTGTTAGCATATAACACTGCTGTACAACTCCAGATGTGTTAGCATATACTACTGCTGTAAAACTCCAGATGTATTAGGATATAGTTCTGGTGCAAAAATCAAGGGGTAGTAGCATATAATACTGCTGTACAACTCCATATGTGTTAGCATATAATACTGCAGTACAACTCCAGATGTGTTAGCATATAGTAATGCTGTACAACTCCAGATGTATTTGTATATAATACTGCTATACTACTCCAGATATCTTTGTGTATAATAATGCTGTACAGCTCTAGATGTATTAGCATATAGTTCTGGTGTAAAAACCCAGGGGCATTAGCATAAAATACTACTATACAACTACAGATGTTTTAGTATATAATAATGCTGTACAACTCCAGATGTGTTAGTATATAATAATGCTGTACAACTCAAGATGTATTAGGATATAGTTCTGGTGCAAAAATCAAGGGGTAGTAGCATATAATGCTGCTGTACAACTCCATATGTGTTAGCATATAATACTGCAGTACAACTCCAGATGTGTTAGCATATAGTACTGCTGTACAACTCTATATGTGTTAGCATATTGTACTCTTGTACAACTCCAGATGTGTTAGCAAATAATACTGCTGTACAACTCCATATGTGTTAGCATATAATACTGCTGTACAATTCCAGTTGTGTGTGTTGGCATATAGTACTGCTGTACAACTCCAGATGTGTTAGCATATAATACAGCTGTACAACACCGTATGTGTTAGCATATAATACTGCTGTACAACTCAAGATGTGTTAGCATATAGTACTACTGTAAAACTCCGGATGGGTTAGTATATATTACTGCTGTAAAACTCCATATGTGTTAGCATATAGTACTGCTGTACATCTCCGGATATGTTAGCATATAATACTCCTGTACAACTCCAGATGTGTTATCATATAGTACTGCTGTGCAACTCCAGATGTGTTAGCATATAATACTGCAGTACACCTCCAGAGGTTTTAGCATTTAGTACTGCTGTACAACTCCGGATGTTTTAGCATATAATACTGCAGTACTACTCCGGATGTGTTAGCATATATTACTGCAGTACTACTCCAGAAATGTTAGCATATTGTACTGCTGTACAACTCCAGATGTGTTAGCATATAATACTGGTGTCCAACTCCAGATGTGTTAGCATATAATACTGCAGTACAACTCCAGATGTTTTAGCATCTAGTACTGCTGTACAACTCCGGATGTGTTAGCATATATTACTGCAGTACTACTCCAGATATGTTAGCACATTGTACTGCTGTACAACACCAAATGTGCTAGCATATAATACTGCTGTACAACTCCAGATGTGTTAGCATATAATACTGCTGTACAACTCCAGATGTGTTAGCATATAATAATGCTGTACAGCTTCAGATGTATTAGCATATAGTACTGCTGTACAACTCCAGATGTATTCGCATATAGTAATGCTGTTTGTCTCCAGATGTGTTTACGTATAATACTGCTGTACAACTCCAGATGTATTCGCATATATTAATGCTGTTTGTATCCAGATGTGTTTACGTATAATACTGCTGTACAACTCAAGATGTATTAGTATATAATACTGCTATACAACCCTAGATGTTTTAGTATATAATAATGCTGTACAACTCCAGATGTATTTGTATATAATACTGCTATACTACTGCAGATATCTTAGTATATAATAATGCTGTACAACGCTAGATGTATTAGCTATAGTTCTGGTGTAAAAACCCAGGGGTATTAGCATATAATACTACTATACAAATACTGATGTTTTAGTAAATAATAATGCTGTACAACTCCAGATGTGTTAGTATATAATAATGCTGTACAACTCAATATGTATTAGTATATAATAATGCTACACAACTCCAGATGTTTTAGTATATAATAATGCTGTCCAAGTCTAGATGTTATAGCATATAGTTCTGTTGTAAAAACCCAGGGGTATTAGCATATAATACTGCTATACAACTCCAGATGTATTAGTATATAGTACTGCTATACAACTCCAGATGCTTTTGTATTTAATAACGCTGTATACTCTAGGTGTATTAGCATATAGTCCTGGTGTAAAAACCCAGGGGTATTAGCATATAATACTGCTATACAACTCCCGATGTTTTAGTATATAATGCTGTACAACTCCAGATGTATTAGCATATAGTTCTGGTGTAAAAACCCAGGGGTATTAGCATATAATACTGCTGTACAACTCCATATGTGTTAGCCTATAATACTGCAGTAAAACTCCATGTGTGTTAGCATATAATACTGCTGTACAACTCCATATGTGTTAGCGTATAATACTGCAGAATAACTCCAGATGTTTTAGCATATAGTAATGCTGCACAGCTCTAGATGTGCTAGCATATAATACAGCTGCACAACTCCAGATGTATTGGTATATAATACTGCTGTACAATTCCAGATGTGGTAGCACATGATACTGTTGTACAACTCCAGATGTGTTAGCATATAATATTGCTGTACAACTCCAGATGTATTCGCATAAAGTACTGCTGTTTGTCTCCAGATGAGTTAACGTATAATACTGCTGTACAACTCCAGATTTGTTAGCATATAATACTGCTGTACAAATCCAGATGTATTAATATATAATACTGATGTACAACTCCAGATGTTTCAGCATATAATACTGTTGTACATCTCCAGATGTGTTAATATATAATACTGCTGTACAACTCCGGATATGTTAGCATATAATTCTGCTGTACAACTCCAGATGTGTTAGCCAATAGTTCTGGTGTACAAACCATGGGTATTAGCATATAATACTGCTGTGCAACTGCAGATGTGTTAGCATATAGTACTGCTGAACAACTCCAGATGTATTATCATATAGTCTGGTGTAAAAACATAGGGGTATTAGCATATAATACTGCTGTACAACTCCATATGTATTAGCATATAATACTGCAGTACAACGCCATATGTGTTAGCATAAAATACTGCTGTACAACTCCATATGTGTTAGCATATAACACTGCTGTACAACTCCAGATGTGTTAGCATATACTACTGCTGTAAAACTCCAGATGTATTAGGATATAGTTCTGGTGCAAAAATCAAGGGGTAGTAGCATATAATACTGCTGTACAACTCCATATGTGTTAGCATATAATACTGCAGTACAACTCCAGATGTGTTAGCATATAGTACTGCTGTACAACTCTATATGTGTTAGCATATTGTACTCTTGTACAACTCCAGATGTGTTAGCAAATAATACTGCTGTACAACTCCATATGTGTTAGCATATAATACTGCTGTACAATTCCAGTTGTGTGTGTTGGCATATAGTACTGCTGTACAACTCCAGATGTGTTAGCATAAAATACAGCTGTACAACACCGTATGTGTTAGCATATAATACTGCTGTACAATTCAAGATGTGTTAGCATATAGTACTACTGTACAATTCCGGATGTGTTAGTATATATTACTGCTATAAAACTCCATATGTGTTAGCATATAGTACTGCTGTACAACTCCAGATATGTTAGCATATAATACTCCTGTACAACTCCAGATGTGTTAGCATATAGTACTGCTGTACAACTCCAGATGTGTTATCATATAGTACTGCTGTATAACTCCATATGTGTTAGCATATAGTACTGCAGTACACCACCAGAGGTTTTAGCATATAGTACTGCTGTACAACTCCGGATGTTTTAGCATATAATACTGCAGTACTACTCCGGATGTGTTAGCATATATTACTGCAGTACTACTCCATATATGTTAGCATATTGTACTGCTGTACAACTCCAGATGTGTTAGCATATAATACTGGTGTACAACACCAGATGTGTTAGCATATAATACTGCAGTACAACTCCAGATGTTTTAGCATCTAGTACTGCTGTACAACTCCGGATGTGTTAGCATATATTACTGCAGTACTACTCCAGATATGTTAGCATATTGTACTGCTGTACAACTCCAGGTATGTTAGCATATAATACTGCTGTACAACTCCAGATGTGTTAGCATATAATACTGCTGTACAACTCCAGATGTGTTAACATATAATACTGCTGTACAACTCCAGATGAGTTAGCATATATTACTGCAGTACAACTCCAGATGCGTTAGCATATAATAATGCTGTACAGCTTCAGATGTATTAGCATATAGTACTTCTGTACAACTCCAGATGTATTCGCATATAGTAATGCTGCACAGCTCTAGATGTGCTAGCATATAATACAGCTGTACAACTCCAGATGTATTGGTATATAATACTGCTGTACAATTCCAGATGTGTTAGCATATGATACTGTTGTAAACTCCAGATGTGTTAGCATATAATAGTGCTATACAACTCCAGATGTGTTAGCATATAATACTGCTGTACTACTCCAGATGTATTAGCATATAATACTGCTGTACAAATCCAGATGTGTTAGCATATAATAATGCTGTACAACTTCAGATGTATTAGCATATAATACTACTGCACAACTCCAGATGTATTCGCATAAAGTACTGCTGTTTGTCTCCAGATGTGTTAACGTATAATACTGCTGTACAACTCCAGATGTGTTAGCCAATAGTTCTGGTGTACAAACCCATGGGTATTAGCATATAATACTGTTGTACAACTGTAGATTTGTTAGCATATAGTACTGCTGTACAACTCCAGATGTATTATCATATAGTCTGGTGAAAAAACCCAGGGGTGTTAGCATATAATACTGCTGTACAACTCCATATGTATTAGCCTATAATACTGCAGTACAACGCCATATGTGTTAGCATAAAATGCTGCTGTACAACTCCATATGTGTTAGCATATAATACTGCTGTACAACTCCAGATGTGTTAGCATATAATACTGCTGTACAACTCCGGATATGTTTGCATATAATACTCCTGTACAACACCAGATGTGTTAGCATATAGTACTGCTGTACAACTCCAGATGTGTTATCATATAGTACTGCTGTGCAACTCCAGATGTGTTAGCATATAATATTGCAGTACACCTCCAGAAGTTTTAGCATATAGTACTGCTGTACAACTCCGGATGTTTTAGCATATAATACTGCAGTACTTCTCCGGATGTGTTAGCATATATTACTGCAGTACTACTCCAGATATGTTAGCATATTGTACTGCTGTACAACTCCAGATGTGTTAGCATATAATACTGGTGTACAACTCAAGATGTGTTAGCATATAATACTGCAGTACAACTCCAGATGTTTTAGCATCTAGTATTGCTGTACAACTCCGGATGTGTTAGCATATATTACTGCAGTACTACTCCAGATATGTTAGCATATTGTACTGCTGTACAACTCCAGATGTGCTAGCATATAATACTGCAGTACAACTCCAGATGTGTTAGCATATAATAATGCTGTACAACTCCAGATGTATTAACATATAATACTGCTGTACAACTCCAGATGAGTTAGCATATAATACTGCAGTACAACTTCAGATGTGTTAGCATATTGTACTGCTGTACAACTCCAGATGTGTTAGCATATAGTACTGCTGTACAACTCCAGATGTATTAGAATATAGTACTGTTGTACAACTCCAGATGTATAAGCATATAATACTGCTGTACAACTCCAGATGTGTTAGATTATAATACTGCAGCACAACTCAAAATGTGTTAACATATTGAACTGCTGTTTAACTCCAGATGTGTTAGCATATAGTACTGCTGTATAACTCCAGATGTGTTAGCATATAACACTGCTGTACAATTCCAGATGTGGTAGCATATAATACTGCTGTACAACTCTAGGTGTGTTAGCATCTGATACTGTTGTACAACTCCAGATGTGTTAGCATATAATAATGCTGTACAACTCCAGATGTGTTACCATATAATACTGCTGTACAACTCCAGATGTATTAGCATATAATGCTGCTGTACAACTCCAGAGGTGTTAGCATATAATAATGCTGTACAGCTTGATGTATTAGCATATAATACTGCTGTACAACTCCAGATGTATTCGCATATAGTAATAATGTTTGTCTCCAAATAAGTTTACGTATAATACTGCTGTACAACCCCAGATGTATTCGCATATAGTAATGCTGTTTGTCTCCAGATCTGTTTACGTATAATCCTGCTGTACAACACAAGATATATTAGTAGATAATACTGCTATACAACTCTAGATGTTTTAGTATATAATAATGCTGTACAACTCCAGATGTATTAGTATATAATACTGCTATACTACTCCAGATATTTTAGTATATAATAAGGCTGTACAACTCTAGATGTATTAACATATAGTTCTGGTGTAAAAACCCAAGCGGTATTAGCATATACTTCTACTATACAAATACAGATGTTTTAGCATATAATACTGCTGTACAACTCCAGACGTATTAGCATATAATACTGCTGTACAACTCCAGATGTGTTAGCATATAATAATGCTGTACAACTTCAGATGTATTAGCATATAATACTGCTGTACAACTCCAGATGTATTCGCATATAGTTCTGGTGTAAAAACCCAGGGGTATTAGCATATAATACTGCTGTACAACTCTAGATGTATTCGCATATAGTTCTGGTGTAAAAACCCAGGGGTAATGGCATATAATACTGCTGTACAACTCCAGATGTGTTAGCATATAGTACTGCTGTACAACTCCAGATGTGTTAGCATTTAATACTGCTGTACAATTCCATATGTGTTAGCATATAATACTGCTGTACATCTCCAGATGTGTTAGCATATAATACTGTTGTACAACTCCATATGTGTTAGCATATAATACTGCTGTAAACTCCATATGTGTTAGCATATATTACTGCTGTACAACTCCGGATATGTTAGCATATAATACTGCTGTACAACTCCAGATGTGTTAGCATATAGTAATGCTGTATAACTCCAGATGTGTTAGCATATAATACTGCTGTACAACTCCAGATGTCTTAGCATATAGTACTGCTGTAACCTCCAGATGTGTTAGCATATAATACTGCTGTACAACTCCAGATGTCTTAGCATATAGTACTGCTGTAGCTTCCAGATGTGGTAGCATATAGTACTGCTGTACAACTCCAGATGTATTAGCATATAATACTGGTGTACAACTCCAGATGTGTTAGCATATAATACTGCAGTACAACTCGAGATGTTTTAGCATCTAGTACTGCTGTACAACTCCGAATGTGTTAGCATCTATTACTGCAGTACTACTCCAGATAGGTTAGCATATTGTACTGCTGTACAACTCCAGATATGTTAGCATATAATACTGCTGTACAACTCCAGATGTGTTAGCATATAATACTGCTGTACAACTCCAGATGTGTTAACATATAATACTGCTGTACAACTCCAGATGAGTTAGCATATATTAGTGCAGTACAACTCCAGATGTGTTAGCATATTGTACTGCTGTACAACTCCAGATGTGTTAGCATATAATAATGCTGTACAGCTTCAGATGTATTAACATATAGTACTGCTGTACAACTCCAGATGTATTCGCATATAGTAATGCTGTTTGTCTCCAGATGTGTTTACGTATAATACTGCTGTACAAATCAAGATGTATTAGTATATAATAATGCTGTACAACTCCAGATGTATTTGTATATAATACTGCTATACTACTCAAGATATCTTAGTATATAATAATGCTGTACAACTCTAGATGTATTAGCATATAGTTCTGGTGTAAAAACCCAGGGGTATTAGCATATAATACTACTATACAACTACAGATGTTTTAGTATATAATAATGCTGTACAACTCCAGATGTTTTAGTATACAATAATGCTGTACAACTCAAGATGTATTAGTATATAATAATGCTATACAACTCCAGATGTTTTAGTATATAATAATGCTGTACAACTCTAGATGTTATAGCATATAGTTCTGGTGTAAAAACCCAGGGGTATTATCATATAATAGTGCTATACAAGCCCAGATGTATTAGTATATAATACTGCTATACAACTCCAGATGTTTTTGTATTTAATAATGCTGTATACCCTAGGTGTATTAGCATATAGTCCTTGTGTAAAAACCCAGAGGTATTAGCATATAATACTGCTATACAACTCCAGATGTTTTAGTATATAATGCTGTACAACTCCAGATGTATTAGCATATAGTTCTGGTGTAAAAACCCAGGGGTATTAGCATATAATACTGCTGTACAACTCCAAATATATTAGCCTATAATACTGCAGTAAAACTCCATGTGTGTTAGCATATAATACTGCTGTACAACTCCATATGTGTTAGCATATAATACTGCAGAATAACCCCAGATATGTTAGCATATAGTAATGCTGCACAGCTCTAGATGTGCTAGCATATAATACAGCTGTACAACTCCAGATGTATTGGTATATAATACTGCCGTACAACTCCAGATGTATTAGCATATAATACTGCTGTACAACTCCAGATGTGTTAGCATATAATAATGCTGTACAACTTCAGATGTATTAGCATATAATACCGCTGTACAATTCCAGATGTGTTAGCATATAGTACTGCTGTACAACTCCAGATGTGTTATCATATAGTACTGCTGTACAACTCCAGATGTGTTAGCATTTAATACTGCAGTACACCTCCAGAAGTTTTAGCATATAGTACTGCTGTACAACTCCGGATGTTTTAGCATATAATACTTCAGTACTACTCCAGAAATGTTAGCATATTGTACTGCTGTACAACTCCAGATGTTGTAACATATAATACTGCTGTACTACACCAGATGTGTTAGCATATAATACTGGTGTACAACTCCAGATGTGTTAGCATATAATAATGCAGTACAAATCCAGATGTTTTAGCATCTAGTACTGCTGTACAACTCCGGATGTGTTAGCATATAATACTGCTGTACAACTCCAGATGTGTTAGCATATAATACTGCTGTACAACTCCAGATGTATTAGCATATAATACTGCTGTACAACTCCAGATGTGTTAGCATATAATAATGCTGTACAGCTTCAGATGTATTAGCATATAGTACTGCTGTACAACTCCAGATGTATTCGCATATAGTAATGCTGTTTGTCTGCAGATGTGTTTACGTATAATACTGCTGTACAACTCCAGATGTATTCGCATATATTAATGCTGTTTGTCTCTAGATGTGTTTACGTATAATACTGCTGTACAACTCAAGATGTATTAGTATATAATACTGCTATACAACTCTAGATGTTTTAGTATATAATAATGCTGTACAACTCCAGATGTATTTGTATATAGTTCTGGTGTAAAACCCCAGGGGCATTAGCATATAATACTACTATACAACTACAGATGTTTTAGTATATAATAATGCTGTACGACTCCAGATGTGTTAGTTAATAATAATGCTGTACAACTCAAGATGTGTTAGTATATAATAATGCTGTACAACTCAAGATGTGTTAGTATATAATAATGCTACACAACTCCAGATGTTTTAGTATATAATGCTGTACAACTCTAGATGTTATAGCATATAGTTCTGTTGTAAAAACCCAGGGGTATTATCATATAATACTGCTGTACAACTCCAGATGTATTTGTATATAATACTGCTATAAAACTCCAGATGTTTTTGTATTTAATAATGCTGTATATTCTAGGTGTATTAGCATATAGTCCTGGTGTAAAAACCCAGGGGTATTAGCATATAATACTGCTATACAACTCCAGATGTTTTAGTATATAATGCTGTACAACTCCAGATGTATTAGCATATAGTTCTGGTGTAAAAACCCAGGGGTATTAGCATATAATACTGCTGTACAACTCCATGTGTGTTAGCATATAATACTGCTGTACAACTCCATATGTGTTAGCACATAATACTGCAGAATAGCACCAGATGTGTTAGCATATAGTAATGCTGCACAGCTCTAGATGTGCTAGCATATAATACAGCTGTACAACACCAGATGTATTGGTATATAATACTGCTGTACAATTCCAGATGTGTTAGCATATGATACTGTTGTACAACTCCAGATGTGTTAGCATATAATAATGCTGTACAACTTCAGATGTATTAGCATATAATACTGCTGCACAACTCCAGATGCATTCGCATAAAGTACTGCTGTTTGTCTACAGATGTGTTAACGTATAATACTGCTGTACAACTCCAGATGTGTTAGCATATAATACTGCTGTACAACTCCAGATGTATTAGTATATAATACTGATGTACAACTCCAGATGTTTCAGCATATAATACTGCTGTACATCTCCAGATGTGTTAGCATATAATACTGCTGTACAACTCCAGATGTGTTAGCCAATAGTTGTGGTGTACAAACCCATGGGTATTAGCATATAATACTGCTGTACAACTGCAGATTTGTTAGCATATAGTACTGCTGTACAACTCCAGATGTATTATCATATAGTCTGGTGTAAAAACCCAGGGGTATTAGCATATAATACTGCTGTACAACTCCATATGTATTAGCCTATAATACTGCAGTACAACGCCATATGTGTTAGCATAAAATGCTGCTGTACAACTCCATATGTGTTAGCATATAACACTGCTGTACAACTCCAGATGTATTAGCATATACTACTGCTGTAAAACTCCAGATATATTAGGATATAGTTCTGGTGCAAAAATCAAGGGGTAGTAGCATATAATACTGCTGTACAACTCCATATGTGTTAGCATATAATACAGCAGTACAATTCCAGATGTGTTAAATATAGTAATGCTGTACAACTTCAGATGTATTAGCATATAATACTGCTGCACAACTCCAGATGTATTCGCATAAAGTACTGCTGTTTGTCTCCAGATGTGTTAACGTATAATACTGCTGTACAACTCCAGATGTATTAGTATATAATAGTGATGTACAACTCCAGATGTTTCAGCATATAATACTGTTGTATATCTCCAGATGTGTTAATATATAATACTGCTGTACAACTCCGGATATGTTAGCATATAATTCTGCTGTACAACTCCAGATGTGTTAGCATATAGTACTGCTGAACAACTCCAGATGTATTATCATATAGTCTGGTGTAAAAACCTAGGGGTATTAGCATATAATACTGCTGTACAACTCCATATGTATTAGCCTATAATACTGCAGTACAACGCCATATGTGTTAGCATAAAATACTGCTGTACAACTCCATATGTGTTAGCATATAACACTGCTGTACAACTCCAGATGTGTTAGCATATACTACTGCTGTACAAATCCAGATGTGTTATCATATAGTACTGCTGTGCAACTCCGGATGTGTTAGCATATAATACTGCAGTACACCTCCAGACGTTTTAGCATATAGTACTGCTGTACAACTCCGGATGTTTTAGCATATAATACTGCAGTATTACTCCGGATGTGTTAGCATATATTACTGCAGTACTACTCCAGATATGTTAGCATATTGTACTGCTGTACAACGCCAGATGTGTTAGCATATAATACTGGTGTACAACTCCAGATGTGTTAGCATATAATACTGCAGTACAACTCCAGATGTTTTAGGATCTAGTACTGCTGTACAACTCCGGATGTGTTAGCATATATCACTGCAGTACTTCTCCAGATATGTTAGCATATTGTACTGCTGTACATCTCCAGATGTGCTAGCATATAATACTGCTGTAAAACTCCAGATGTGTTAGCATATAATAATGCTGTACAACTCCAGATGTATTAACATATAATACTGCTGTACAACTCCAGATGAGTTAGCATATAATACTGCAGTACAACTCCAGATGTGTTAGCATATTGTACTGCTGTACAATTCCAGATGTGTTAGCATATAGTACTGCTGTACAACTCCAGATGTATTAGAATATGGTACTGTTGTACAACTCCAGATGTATAAGCATATAATACTGCTGTACAACTCCAGATGTGTTAGATTATAATACTGCAGCACAACTCAAAATGTGTTAACATATTGAACTGCTGTACAACTCCAGATGTGTTAGCATATAGTACTGCTGTATAACTCCAGATGTGTTAGCATATAACACTGCTGCACAATTCCAGATGTGGTAGCATATAATACTGCTGTACAACACCAGATGTGTTACCATATAATACTGCTGTACAACTCCAGATGTATTAGCATATAATGCTGCTGTACAACTCCAGAGGTGTTAGCATATAATAATGCTGTACAGCTTGATGTATTAGCATATAATACTGCTGTACAACTCCAGATGTATTCGCATATAGTAATAATGTTTGTCTCCAAATGAGTTTACGTATAATACTGCTGTACAACCCCAGATGTATTCGCATATAGTAATGCTGTTTGTCTCCAGATCTGTTTACGTATAATCCTGCTGTAAAACACAAGATGTATTAGTAGATAATACTGCTGTACAACTCTAGATGTTTTAGTATATAATAATGCTGTACAACTCCAGATGTATTAGTATATAATACTGCTATACTACTCCAGATATTTTAGTATATAATAAGGCTGTACAACTCTAGATGTATTAAGATGTAGTTCTGGTGTAAAAACCCAGCGGTATTAGCATATAATACTGCTGTACAACTCTAGATGTATTCGCATATAGTTCTGGTGTAAAAACCCAGGGGTATTAGCATATAATACTGCTGTACAACTCCAGATGTGTTAGCACATAATACTGCTGTACAACTCCAGATGTGTTAGCATATAATAATGCTGTACAACTTCAGATGTATTAGCATATAATACTGCTGTACAACTCCAGATGTGTTAGCATATAATAATGCTGTACAACTTCAGATATATTAGCATATAATACTGCTGTACAACTCCAGATGTATTCGCATATAGTTCTGGTGTAAAAACCCAGGGGTATTAGCATATAATACTGCTGTACAACTCTAGATGTATTCGCATATAGTTCTGGTGTAAAAACCCAGGGGTATTAGCATATAATACTGCTGTACAACTCCAGATGTGTTAGCATATAGTACTGATGTACAACTCCAGATGTGTTAGCATTTAATACTGCTGTACAATCCCATATGTGTTAGCATATAATACTGCTGTACATCTCCAGATGTGTTAGCATATAATACTGTTGTACAGCTCCATATGTGTTAGCATATAATACTGCTGTAAACTCCATATGTGTTAGCATATATTACTGCTGTACAACTCCGGATATGTTAGCATATAATACTGCTGTACAACTCCAGATGTGTTGGCATATAGTAATGCTGTATAAGTCCAGATGTGTAAGCATATAATACTGCTGTACAACTCGAGATGTCTTAGCATATAGTACTGCTGTAACCTCCAGATGTGTTAGCATATGGTACTGCTGTACAACTCCAGATGTATTAGCATATAATACTCCTGTACAACTCCGGTTTGTTAGCATATAATACTGCTTTACAACTCCAGATGTATTAGCACATAATACTGCTGTACAACTCCAGATGTGTTAGCATATAATACTGGTGTACAACTCCAGATGTGTTAGCATATAATACTTCAGAACAACTCCAGATGTTTTAGCATCTAGTACTGCTGTACAACTCCGGATGTGTTAGCATATATTACTGCAGTACTACTCCAGATATGTTAGCATATTGTACTGCTGTACAACTCCAGATATGTTAGCATATAATACTGCTGTACAACTCCAGATGTGTTAGCATATAATACTGCTGTACAACTCCAGATGTGTTAACATATAATACTGCTGTACAACTCCAGATGAGTTAGCATATATTACTGCAGTACAACTCCAGATGTGTTAGCATATTGTACTGCTGTACAACTCCAGATGTGTTAGCATATAATAATGCTGTACAGCTTCAGATGTATTAGCATATAGTACTGCTGTACAACTCCAGATGTATTCGCATATAGTAATGCTGTTTGTCTCCAGATGTGTTTACGTATAATACTGCTGTACAACTCAAGATGTATTAGTATATAATAATGCTGTACAACTCCAGATGTATTTGTATATAAAACTGCTATACTACTCCAGATATCTTAGTATATAATAATGCTGTACAACTCTAGATGTATTAGCATATAGTTCTGGTGTAAAAACCCAGGGGTATTAGCATATAATACTACTATACAACTACGGATGTTTTAGTATATAAGAATGCTGTACAACTCCAGATGTTTTAGTATATAATAATGCTGTACAACTCAAGATGTATTAGTATATAATAATGCTATAGAACTCCAGATGCTTTAGTATATAATAATGCTGTACAACACTAGATGTTATAGCATATAGTTCTGGTGTAAAAACCCAGGGGTATTATCATATAATACTGCTATACAACCCCAGATGTATTAGTATATAATACTGCTATACAACTCCAGATGTTTTTGTATTTAATAATGCTGTATACCCTAGGTGTATTAGCATATAGTCCTGGTGTAAAAACCCAGAGGTATTAGCATATAATACTGCTATACAACTCCAGACGTTTTAGTATATAATGCTGTACAACTCCAGATGTATTAGCATATAGTTCTGGTGTAAACCCCAGGGGTATTAGCATATAATACTGCTGTACAACTCCATATATATTAGCCTATAATACTGCAGTAAAACTCCATGTGTGTTAGCATATAATACTGCTGTACAACTCCATATGTGTTAGCATATAATACTGCAGAATAACTCCAGATGTGTTAGCATATAGTAATGCTGCACAGCTCTAGATATGCTAGCATATATTACAGCTGTACAACTCCAGATGTATTGGTATATAATACTGCTGTACAATTCCAGATGTGTTAGCATATGATACTGTTGTACAACTCCAGATGTGTTAGCATATAATACTGCTGTAACACTCCAGATGTATTAGCATATAATACTGCTGTACAACTCCAGATGTGTTAGCATATAATAATGCTGTACAACTTCAGATGTATTAGCATATAATACTGCTGTACAATTCCAGATGTGTTAGCATATAGTACTGCTGTACAACTCCAGATGTGTTATCATATAGTACTGCTGTACAACTCCAGATGTGTTAGCATTTAATACTGCAGTACACCTCCAGGAGTTTTAGCATATAGTACTGCTGTAGAACTCCGGATGTTTTAGCATATAATACTTCAGTACTACTCCAGATATGCTAGCATATTGTACTGCTGTACAACTCCAGTTGTTGTAATATATAATACTGCTCTACTACTCCAGATGTGTTAGCATATAATACTGGTGTACAACTCCAGATGTGTTAGCATATAATACTGCAGTACAACTCCAGATGTTTTAGCATCTAGTACTGCTATACAACTCCGGATGTGTTAGCATATAATACTGCTGTACAACTCCAGATGTGTTAGCATATAATACTGCTGTACAACTCCAGATGTATTAGCATATAATACTGCTGTACAACTCCAGATGTGTTAGCATATAATAATGCTGTACAGCTTCAGATGTATTAGCATATAGTACTGCTGTACAACTCCAGATGTATTCGCATATAGTAATGCTGTTTGTCTGCAGATGTGTTTACGTATAATACTGCTGTATAACTCCAGATGTATTCGCATATATTAATGCTGTTTGTCTCCAGATGTGTTTACGTATAATACTGCTGTACAACTCAAGATGTATTAGTATATAATACTGCTATACAACTCTAGATGTTTTAGTATATAATAATGCTGTACAACTCCAGATGTATTTGTATATAATACTGCTATACTACTCCAGATATCTTAGTATATAATAATGCTGTACAACTCTAGATGTATTAGCATATAGTTCTGGTGTAAAACCCCAGGGGCATTAGCATATAATACTACTATAAAACTACAGATGTTTTAGTATATAATAATGCTGTACAACTCCAGATGTGTTAGTATATAATAATGCTGTACAACTCAAGATGTATTAGTATATAATAATGCTACACAACTCCAGATGTTTTAGTATATAATGCTGTACAACTCTAGATGTTATAGCATATAGTTCTGTTGTAAAAACCCAGGGGTATTATCATATAATACTGCTATACAACTCCAGATGTATTATTATATAATACTGCTATACAACTCCAGATGTTTTTGTATTTAATAATGCTGTATACTCTAGGTGTATTAGCATATAGTCCTGGTGTAAAAACCCAGGGGTATTAGCATATAAAACTGCTATACAACTCTAGATGTTTTAGTTATAATGCTGTACAACTCCAGATGTATTAGCATACAGTTTTGGTGTAAAAACCCAGGGGTATTAGCATATAATACTGCTGTACAACTCCATATGTGTAAGCCTATAATACTGCAGTAAAACTCCATGTGTGTTAGCATATAATACTGCTGTACAACTCCATATGCGTTAGCACATAATACTGCAGAATAACTCCAGATGTGTTAGCATATAGTAATGCTGCACAGCTCTAGATGTGCTAGCATATAATACAGCTGTACAACTCCAGATGTATTGGTATATAATAGTGCTGTACAACTCCAGATGTGTTAGCATATATTACTGCTGTACTACTCCAGATGTATTAGCATATAATACTGCTGTACAAATCCAGATGTGTTAGCATATAATAATGTTGTACAACTTCAGATATATTAGCATATAATACTGCTGCACAACTCCAGATGTATTCGCATAAAGTACTGCTGTTTGTCTCCAGATGTGTTAACGTATAATACTGCTGTACAACTCCAGATGTGTTAGCATATAATACTGCTGTACAACTCCAGATGTATTAGTATATAATACTGATGTACAACTCCAGATGTTTCAGCATATAATACTGCTGTACATCTCCAGATGTGTTAGCATATAATACTGCTGTACAACTCCGGATGTGTTAGCATATAATTCTGCTGTACAACTCCAGATGTGTTAGCCAATAGTTCTGGTTAACAAACCCATGGGTATTAGCATATAATACTGCTGTACAACCGCAGATGTGTTAGCATATAGTACTGCTGAACAACTCCAGATGTATTATCATATAGTCTGGTGTAAAAACCTAGGGGTATTAGCATATAATACTGCTGTACAACTCCATATGTATTAGCCTATAATACTGTAGTACAACGCCATATGTGTTAGCAAAAAATACTGCTGTACAACTCCATATGTGTTAGCATATAACACTGCTGTACAACTCCAGATGTGTTAGCATATAGTACTGCTGTACAACTCCAGATGTGTTATCATATAGTACTGGTGTGCAACTCCGGATGTGTTAGCATATAATACTGCAGTACACCTCCAGAAGTTTTAGCATATAGTACTGCTGTACAACTCCGGATGTTTTAGCATATAATACTGCAGTACTACTCCGGATGTGTTAGCATATATTACTGCAGTACTACTCCAGATATGTTAGCATATTGTACTGCTGTACAACTCCAGATGTGTTAGCATATAATACTGGTGTACAACTCCAGATGTGTTAGCATATAATACTGCAGTACAACTCCAGATGTTTTAGCATCTAGTACTGCTGTACAACTTCGGATGTGTTAGCATATATTACTGCAGTACTTCTCTTAATATGTTAGCATATTGTACTGCTGTACATCTCCAGATGTGCTAGCATATAATACTGCTGTACAACTCCAGATGTGTTAGCATATAATAATGCTGTACAACTCCAGATGTATTAACATATAATACTGCTGTACAACTCCAGATTAGTTAGCATATAATACTGCAGTACAACTCCAGATGTGTTAGCATATTGTACTGCTGTACAACTCCAGATGTGTTAGCATATAGTACTGCTGTACAACTCCAGATGTATTAGAATATAGTACTGTTGTACAACTCCAGATGTATAAGCATATAATACTGCTGTACAACTCCAGATGTGTTAGCATATAACACTGCTGTACAATTCCAGATGTGGTAGCATATAATACTGCTGTACAATTCTAGGTGTGTTAGCATCTGATACTGTTGTACAACTCCAGATGTGTTAGCATATAATAATGCTGTACAACTCCAGATGTGTTACCATATAATACTGCTGTACAACTCCAGATGTATTAGCATATAATGCTGCTGTACAACCCCAGAGGTGTTAGCATATAATAATGCTGTACAGCTTGATGTATTAGCATATAATACTGCTGTACAACTCCAGATGTATTCGCATATAGTAATAATGTTTGTCTCCAAATGAGTTTACGTATAATACTGCTGTACAACCCCAGATGTATTCGCATATAGTAATGCTGTTTGTCTCCAGATCTGTTTACGTATAATCCTGCTGTAAAACACAAGATGTATTAGTAGATAATACTGCTATACAACTCTAGATGTTTTAGTATATAATAATGCTGTACAACTCCAGATGTATTAGTATATAATACTGCTATACTACTTCAGATATTTTAGTATATAATAAGGCTGTACAACTCTAGATGTATTAACATATAGTTCTGGTGTAAAAACCCAGCGGTATTAGCGTATACTTCTACTATACAACTACAGATGTTTTAGCATATAATACTGCTGTACAACTCCAGACGTATTAGCATATAATACTGCTGTACAACTCCAGATGTGTTAGCATATACTAATGCTGTACAACTTCAGATGTATTAGCATATAATACTGCTGTACAACTCCAGATGTATTCGCATATAGTTCTGGTGTAAAAACCCAGAGGTATTAGCATATAATACTGCTGTACAACTCTAGATGTATTCGCATATAGTTCTGGTGTAAAAACCCAGGGGTATTAGCATATAATACTGCTGTACAACTCCAGATGTGTTAGCATATAGTACTGATGTACAACTCCAGATGTGTTAGCATTTAATACTGCTGTACAATTCCATATGTGTTAGCATATATTACTGCTGTACAACTCCGGATATGTTAGCATATAATACTGCTGTACAACTCCAGATGTGTTGGCATATAGTAATGCTGTATAACTCTAGATGTGTTAGCATATAATACTGCTGTACAACTCCAGATGTCTTAGCATATAGTACTGCTGTAACCTCCAGATGTGTTAGCATATGGTACTGCTGTACAACTCCAGATGTCTTAGCATATAGTACTGCTGTAACTTCCAGATGTGGTAGCATATAGTACTGCTGTACAGCTCCAGATGTATTAGCATATAATACTCCTGTACAACTCCGGTTTGTTAGCATATAATACTTCTTTACAACTCCAGATGTATTAGCACATAATACTGCTGTACAACTCCAGATGTGTTAGCATATAATACTGGTGTACAACTCCAGATGTGTTAGCATATAATACTTCAGAACAACTCCAGATGTTTTAGCATCTAGTACTGCTGTACAACTCCGGATGTGTTAGCATATATTACTGCAGTACTACACCAGATATGTTAGCATATTGTACTGCTGTACAACTCCAGGTATGTTAGCATATAATACTGCTGTACAACTCCAGATGTGTTAGCATATAATACTGCTGTACAACTCCAGATGTGTTAACATATAATACTGCTGTACAACTCCAGATGAGTTAGCATATATTACTGCAGTACAACTCCAGATGTGTTAGCATATTGTACTGCTGTACAACTCCAGATGCGTTAGCATATAATAATGCTGTACAGCTTCAGATGTATTAGCATATAGTACTGCTGTACAACTCCAGATGTATTCGCATATAGTAATGCTGTTTGTCTCCAGATGTGTTTACGTATAATACTGCTGTACAACTCAAGATGTATTAGTATATAATAATGCTGTACAACTCCAGATGTATTTGTATATAAAACTGCTATACTACTCCAGATATCTTAGTATATAATAATGCTGTACAACTCTAGATGTATTAGCATATAGTTCTGGTGTAAAAACCCAGGGGTATTAGCATATAATACTACTATACAACTACGGATGTTTTAGTATATAAGAATGCTGTACAACTCCAGATGTTTTAGTATATAATAATGCTGTACAACTCAAGATGTATTAGTATATAATAATGCTATAGAACTCCAGATGTTTTAGTATATAATAATGCTGTACAACTCTAGATGTTATAGCATATAGTTCTGGTGTAAAAACCCAGGGGTATTATCATATAATACTGCTATACAACCCCAGATGTATTAGTATATAATACTGCTATACAACTCCAGATGTTTTTGTATTTAATAATGCTGTATACCCTAGGTGTATTAGCATATAGTCCTGGTGTAAAAACCCAGAGGTATTAGCATATAATACTGCTATACAACTCCAGATGTTTTAGTATATAATGCTGTACAACTCCAGATGTATTAGCATATAGTTCTGGTGTAAAACCCCAGGGGTATTAGCATATAATACTGCTGTACAACTCCATATATATTAGCCTATAATACTGCAGTAAAACTCCATGTGTGTTAGCATATAATACTGCCGTAGAACTCCATATGTGTTAGCATATAATACTGCAGAATAACTCCAGATGTGTTAGCATATAGTAATACTGCACAGCTCTAGATATGCTAGCATATAATACAGCTGTACAACTCCAGATGTATTGGTATATAATACTGCTGTCAATTCCAGATGTGTTAGAATATGATACTGTTGTACAACTCCAGATGTGTTAGTATATAATACTGCTGTACAACTCCAGATGTGTTAGCATATAATAATGCTGTACAACTTCAGATGTATTAGCATATAATACTGCTGTACAATTCCAGATGTGTTAGCATATAGTACTGCTGTACAACTCCAGATGTGTTATCATATAGTACTGCTGTACAACTCCAGATGTGTTAGCATTTAATACTCCAGTACACCTCCAGAAGTTTTAGCAAATAGTACTGCTGTACAACTCCGGATGTTTTAGCATATAATACTTCAGTACTACTCCAAATATGTTAGCATATTGTACTGCTGTACAACTCCAGATGTTGTAATATATAATACTGCTGTACTACTCCAGATGTGTTAGCATATAATACTGGTGTACAACTCCAGATGTGTTAGCATATAATACTGCAGTACAACTCCAGATGTTTTAGCATCTAGTACTGCTGTACAACTCCGCATGTGTTAGCATATAATACTGCTGTACAACTCCAGATGTGTTAGCATATAATACTGCTGTACAACTCCAGATGTATTAGCATATAATACTGCTGTACAACTCCAGATGTGTTAGCATATAATAATGCTGTACAGCTTCAGATGTATTAGCATATAGTACTGCTGTACAACTCCAGATGTATTCGCATATATTAATGCTGTTTGTCTCCAGATGTGTTTACGTATAATACTGCTGTACAACTCAAGATGTATTAGTATATAATACTGCTATACAACTCTAGATGTTTTAGTATATAATAATGCTGTACAACTCCAGATGTATTTGTATATAATACTGCTATACTACTCCAGATATCTTAGTATATAATAATGCTGTACAACTCTAGATGTATTAGCATATAGTTCTGGTGTAAAACCCCAGGGGCATTAGCATATAATACTACTATAAAACTACAGATGTTTTAGTATATAATAATGCTGTACAACTCCAGATGTGTTAGTATATAATAATGCTGTACAACTCAAGATGTATTAGTATATAATAATGCTACACAACTCCAGATGTTTTAATATATAATGCTGTACAACTCTAGATGTTATAGCATATAGTTGTGTTGTAAAAACCCAGGGGTATTATCATATAATACTGCTATACAACTCCAGATGTATTAGTATATAATACTGCTATACAACTCCAGATGTTTTTGTATTTAATAATGCTGTATACTCTAGGTGTATTAGCATATAGTCCTGGTGTAAAAACCCAGGGGTATTAGCATATAATACTGCTATACAACTCCAGATGTTTTAGTTATAATGCTGTACAACTCCAGATGTATTAGCATATAGTTCTGGTGTAAAAACCCAGGGGTATTAGCATATAATACTGCTGTACAACTCCATATGTGTAAGCCTATAATACTGCAGTAAAGCTCCATGTGTGTTAGCATATAATACTGCTGTACAACTCCATATGTGTTAGCACATAATACTGCTGTACAAATCCAGATGTGTTAGCATATAATAATGCTGTACAACTTCAGATGTATTAGCATATAATACTGCTGCACAACTCCAGATGTATTCGCATAAAGTACTGCAGTTTGTCTCCAGATGTGTTAACGTATAATACTGCTGTACAACCCCAGATGTGTTAGCATATAGTAATGCTGCACAGCCCTAGATGTGCTAGCATATAATACAGCTGTACAACTCCAGATGTATTGGTATATAATACTGCTGTACAATTCCAGATGTGTTAGCATATGATACTGTTGTACAACTCCAGATGTGTTAGCATATAATAGTGCTGTACAACTCCAGATGTGTTAGCATATAATACTGCTGTACTACTCCAGATGTATTAGCATAAAATACTGCTGTACAAATCCAGATGTGTTAGCATATAATAATGCTGTACAACTTCAGATGTATTAGCATATAATACTGCTGCACAACTCCAGATGTATTCGCATAAAGTACTGCTGTTTGTCTCCAGATGTGTTAACGTATAATACTGCTGTACAACCCCAGATGTGTTAGCATATAATACTGCTGTACAACTCCAGATGTATTAGTATATAATACTGATGTACAACTCCAAATGTTTCAGCATATAATACTGCTGTACATCTGCAGATGTGTTAGCATATAATACTGCTGTACAACTCCGGATGTGTTAGCATATAATTCTGCTGTACAACTCCAGATGTGTTAGCCAATAGTTCTGGTGTACAAACCCATGGGTATTAGCATATAATACTGTTGTACAACTGTAGATTTGTTAGCATATAGTACTGCTGTACAACTCCAGATGTATTATCATATAGTCTGGTGAAAAAACCCAGGGGTGTTAGCATATAATACTGCTGTACAACTCCATATGTATTAGCCTATAATACTGCAGTACAACGCCATATGTGTTAGCATAAAATGCTGCTGTACAACTCCATATGTGTTAGCATATAACACTGCTGTACAACTCCAGATGTGTTAGCATATACTACTGCTGTAAAACTCCAGATGTATTAGGATATAGTTCTGGTGCAAAAATCAAGGGGTAGTAGCATATAATACTGCTGTACAACTCCATATGTGTTAGCATATAATACTGCAGTACAACTCCAGATGTGTTAGCATATAGTAATGCTGTACAACTCCAGATGTATTTGTATATAATACTGCTATTCTACTCCAGATATCTTTGTATATAATAATGCTGTACAACTCTAGATGTATTAGCATATAGTTCTGGTGTAAAAACCCAGGGGCATTAGCATAAAATACTACTATACAACTACAGATGTTTTAGTATATAATAATGCTGTACAACTCCAGATGTGTTAGTATATAATAATGCTGTACAACTCAAGATGTATTAGTATATAATAATGCTACACAACTCCAGATGTTTTAGTATATAATTATGCTGTACAACTCTAGATGTATTAGCATATAGTTCTGGTGAAAAACTCAGGGGCATTAGCATATAATAACGCTATACAACTACAGATGTTTTAGTATATAATACTGCTGTACAACTCCAGATGTGTTAGCATATAATACTGCTGTACAACTCCAGATGTATTAGTATATAATACTGATGTACAACTCCAGATGTTTCAGCATATAATACTGCCGTACATCTCCAGATGTGTTAGCATATAATACTGCTGTACAACTCCGGATGTGTTAGCATATAATTCTGCTGTACAACTCCAGATGTGTTAGCCAATAGTTCTGGTGTACAAACCCATGGGTATTAGCATATAATACTGCTGTACAACTGCAGATTTGTTGCATATAGTACTGCTGTACAACTCCAGATGTATTATCATATAGTCTGGTGTAAAACCCAGGGGCATTAGCATATAATACTGCTGTACAACTCCATATGTATTAGCCTATAATACTTCAGTACAACGCCATATGTGTTAGCATAAAATGCTGCTGTACAACTCCATATGTGTTAGCATATAACACTGCTATACAACTCCAGATGTGTTAGCATATACTACTGCTGTAAAACTCCAGATGTATTAGGATATAGTTCTGGTGCAAAAATCAAGGGGTAGTAGCATATAATACTGCTGTACAACTCCAGATGTGTTAGCATATAGTACTGCTGTACAACTCCAGATGTGTTATCATATAGTACTGGTGTGCAACTCCGGATGTGTTAGCATGTAATACTGCAGTACACCTCCAGAAGTTTTAGCATATAGTACTGCTGTACAACTCCGGATGTTTTAGCATATAATACTGCAGTACTACTCCGGATGTGTTACCATATATTACTGCAGTACTACTCCAGATATGTTAGCATATTGTACTGCTGTACAACTCCAGATGTGTTAGCATATAATACTGGTGTACAACTCCAGATGTGTTAGCATATAATACTGCAGTACAACTCCAGATGTTTTAGCATCTAGTACTGCTGTACAACTTCGGATGTGTTAGCATATATTACTGCAGTACTTCTCCAGATATGTTAGCATATTGTACTGCTGTACATCTCCAGATGTGCTAGCATATAATACTGCTGTACAACTCCAGATGTGTTAGCATATAATAATGCTGTACAACTCCAGATGTATTAACATATAATACTGCTGTACAACTCCAGATGAGTTAGCATATAATACTGCAGTACAACTCCAGATGTGTTAGCATATTGTACTGCTGTACAACTCCAGATGTGTTAGCATATAGTACTGCTGTACAACTCCAGATGTATTAGAATATAGTACTGTTGTACAACTCCAGATGTATAAGCATATAATACTGCTGTACAACTCCAGATGTGTTAGATTATAATACTTCAGCACAACTCAAAATGTGTTAACATATTGAACTGCTGTACAACTCCAGATGTGTTAGCATATAGTACTGCTGTATAACTCCAGATGTGTTAGCATATAACACTGCTGTACAATTCCAGATGTGGTAGCATATATCACTGCTGTACAACTCTAGGTGTGTTAGCATCTGATACTGTTGTACAACTCCAGATGTGTTAGCATATAATAATGCTGTACAACTCCAGATGTGTTACCATATAATACTGCTGTACAACTCCAGATGTATTAGCATATAATGCTGCTGTACAACCCCAGAGGTGTTAGCATATAATAATGCTGTACAGCTTGATGTATTAGCATATAATACTGCTGTACAACTCCAGATGTATTCGCATATAGTAATAATGTTTGTCTCCAAATGAGTTTACGTATAATACTGCTGTACAACCCCAGATGTATTCGCATATAGTAATGCTGTTTGTCTCCAGATCTGTTTACGTATAATCCTGCTGTAAAACACAAGATGTATTAGTAGATAATACTGCTATACAACTCTAGATGTTTTAGTATATAATAATGCTGTACAACTCTAGATGTATTAGTATATAATACTGCTATACTACTCCAGATATTTTAGTATATAATAAGGCTGTACAACTCTAGATGTATTAACATATAGTTCTGTTGTAAAAACGCAGCGGTATTAGCATATACTTCTACTATACAACTACAGATGTTTTAGCATATAATACTGCTGTACAACTCCAGACGTATTAGCATATAATACTGCTGAACAACTCCAGATGTGTTAGCATATACTAATGCTGTACAACTTCAGATGTATTAGCATATAATACTGCTGTACAACTCCAGATATATTCGCATATAGTTCTGGTGTAAAAACCCAGACGTATTAGCATATAATACTGCTGTACAACTCCAGATGTGTTAGCATATAGTACTGATGTACAACTCCAGATGTGTTAGCATTTAATACTGCTGTACAATTCCATATGTGTTAGCATATAATACTGCTGTACATCTCCAGATGTGTTAGCATATAATACTGTTGTACAACTCCATATGTGTTAGCATATAATACTGCTGTAAACTCCATATGTGTTAGCATATATTACTGCTGTACAACTCCGGATATGTTAGCATATAATACTGCTGTACAACTCCAGATGTGTTGGCATATAGTAATGCTGTATAACTCTAGATGTGTTAGCATATAATACTGCTGTACAACTCCAGATGTCTTAGCATATAGTATTGCTGTAACCTCCAGATGTGTTAGCATATGGTACTGCTGTACAACTCCAGATGTCTTAGCATATAGTACTGCTGTAACTTCCAGATGTGGTAGCATATAGTACTTTTGTACAGCTCCAGATGTATTAGCATATAATACTCCTGTACAACTCCGGTTTGTTAGCATATAATACTGCTTTACAACTCCAGATGTATTAGCACATAATACTGCTGTACAACTCCAGATGTGTTATCATATAATACTGGTGTACAACTCCAGATGTGTTAGCATATAATACTTCAGAACAACTCCAGATGTTTTAGCATCTAGTACTGCTGTACAACTCCGGATGTGTTAGCATATATTACTGCAGTACTACTCCAGATATGTTAGCATATTGTACTGCTGTACAACTCCAGGTATGTTAGCATATAATACTGCTGTACAACTCCAGATGTGTTAGCATATAATACTGCTGTACAACTCCAGATGTGTTAACATATAATACTGCTGTACAACTCCAGATGAGTTAGCATATATTACTGCAGTACAACTCCAGATGCGTTAGCATATAATAATGCTGTACAGCTTCAGATGTATTAGCATATAGTACTTCTGTACAACTCCAGATGTATTCGCATATAGTAATGCTGCACAGCTCTAGATGTGCTAGCATATAATACAGCTGTACAACTCCAGATGTATTGGTATATAATACTGCTGTACAATTCCAGATGTGTTAGCATATGATACTGTTGTAAACTCCAGATGTGTTAGCATATAATAGTGCTGTACAACTCCAGATGTGTTAGCATATAATACTGCTGTACTACTCCAGATGTATTAGCATATAATACTGCTGTACAAATCCAGATGTGTTAGCATATAATAATGCTGTACAACTTCAGATGTATTAGCATATAATACTGCTGCACAACTCCAGATGTATTCGCATAAAGTACTGCTGTTTGTCTCCAGATGTGTTAACGTATAATACTGCTGTACAACTCCAGATGTGTTAGCCAATAGTTCTGGTGTACAAACCCATGGGTATTAGCATATAATACTGTTGTACAACTGTAGATTTGTTAGCATATAGTACTGCTGTACAACTCCAGATGTATTATCATATAGTCTGGTGAAAAAACCCAGGGGTGTTAGCATATAATACTGCTGTACAACTCCATATGTATTAGCCTATAATACTGCAGTACAACGCCATATGTGTTAGCATAAAATGCTGCTGTACAACTCCATATGTGTTAGCATATAACACTGCTGTACAACTCCAGATGTGTTAGCATATACTACTGCTGTAAAACTCCAGATGTATTAGGATATAGTTCTGGTGCAAAAATCAAGGGGTAGTAGCATATAATACTGCTGTACAACTCCATATGTGTTAGCATATAATACTGCAGTACAACTCCAGATGTGTTAGCATATAGTAATGCTGTACAACTCCAGATGTATTTGTATATAATACTGCTATACTACTCCAGATATCTTTGTGTATAATAATGCTGTACAGCTCTAGATGTATTAGCATATAGTTCTGGTGTAAAAACCCAGGGGCATTAGCATAAAATACTACTATACAACTACAGATGTTTTAGTATATAATAATGCTGTACAACTCCAGATGTGTTAGTATATAATAATGCTGTACAACTCAAGATGTATTAGGATATAGTTCTGGTGCAAAAATCAAGGGGTAGTAGCATATAATGCTGCTGTACAACTCCATATGTGTTAGCATATAATACTGCAGTACAACTCCAGATGTGTTAGCATATAGTACTGCTGTACAACTCTATATGTGTTAGCATATTGTACTCTTGTACAACTCCAGATGTGTTAGCAAATAATACTGCTGTACAACTCCATATGTGTTAGCATATAATACTGCTGTACAATTCCAGTTGTGTGTGTTGGCATATAGTACTGCTGTACAACTCCAGATGTGTTAGCATATAATACAGCTGTACAACACCGTATGTGTTAGCATATAATACTGCTGTACAACTCAAGATGTGTTAGCATATAGTACTACTGTAAAACTCCGGATGGGTTAGTATATATTACTGCTGTAAAACTCCATATGTGTTAGCATATAGTACTGCTGTACATCTCCGGATATGTTAGCATATAATACTCCTGTACAACTCCAGATGTGTTATCATATAGTACTGCTGTGCAACTCCAGATGTGTTAGCATATAATACTGCAGTACACCTCCAGAGGTTTTAGCATTTAGTACTGCTGTACAACTCCGGATGTTTTAGCATATAATACTGCAGTACTACTCCGGATGTGTTAGCATATATTACTGCAGTACTACTCCAGAAATGTTAGCATATTGTACTGCTGTACAACTCCAGATGTGTTAGCATATAATACTGGTGTCCAACTCCAGATGTGTTAGCATATAATACTGCAGTACAACTCCAGATGTTTTAGCATCTAGTACTGCTGTACAACTCCGGATGTGTTAGCATATATTACTGCAGTACTACTCCAGATATGTTAGCACATTGTACTGCTGTACAACACCAAATGTGCTAGCATATAATACTGCTGTACAACTCCAGATGTGTTAGCATATAATACTGCTGTACAACTCCAGATGTGTTAGCATATAATAATGCTGTACAGCTTCAGATGTATTAGCATATAGTACTGCTGTACAACTCCAGATGTATTCGCATATAGTAATGCTGTTTGTCTCCAGATGTGTTTACGTATAATACTGCTGTACAACTCCAGATGTATTCGCATATATTAATGCTGTTTGTATCCAGATGTGTTTACGTATAATACTGCTGTACAACTCAAGATGTATTAGTATATAATACTGCTATACAACCCTAGATGTTTTAGTATATAATAATGCTGTACAACTCCAGATGTATTTGTATATAATACTGCTATACTACTGCAGATATCTTAGTATATAATAATGCTGTACAACGCTAGATGTATTAGCTATAGTTCTGGTGTAAAAACCCAGGGGTATTAGCATATAATACTACTATACAAATACTGATGTTTTAGTAAATAATAATGCTGTACAACTCCAGATGTGTTAGTATATAATAATGCTGTACAACTCAATATGTATTAGTATATAATAATGCTACACAACTCCAGATGTTTTAGTATATAATAATGCTGTCCAAGTCTAGATGTTATAGCATATAGTTCTGTTGTAAAAACCCAGGGGTATTAGCATATAATACTGCTATACAACTCCAGATGTATTAGTATATAGTACTGCTATACAACTCCAGATGCTTTTGTATTTAATAACGCTGTATACTCTAGGTGTATTAGCATATAGTCCTGGTGTAAAAACCCAGGGGTATTAGCATATAATACTGCTATACAACTCCCGATGTTTTAGTATATAATGCTGTACAACTCCAGATGTATTAGCATATAGTTCTGGTGTAAAAACCCAGGGGTATTAGCATATAATACTGCTGTACAACTCCATATGTGTTAGCCTATAATACTGCAGTAAAACTCCATGTGTGTTAGCATATAATACTGCTGTACAACTCCATATGTGTTAGCGTATAATACTGCAGAATAACTCCAGATGTTTTAGCATATAGTAATGCTGCACAGCTCTAGATGTGCTAGCATATAATACAGCTGCACAACTCCAGATGTATTGGTATATAATACTGCTGTACAATTCCAGATGTGGTAGCACATGATACTGTTGTACAACTCCAGATGTGTTAGCATATAATATTGCTGTACAACTCCAGATGTATTCGCATAAAGTACTGCTGTTTGTCTCCAGATGAGTTAACGTATAATACTGCTGTACAACTCCAGATTTGTTAGCATATAATACTGCTGTACAAATCCAGATGTATTAATATATAATACTGATGTACAACTCCAGATGTTTCAGCATATAATACTGTTGTACATCTCCAGATGTGTTAATATATAATACTGCTGTACAACTCCGGATATGTTAGCATATAATTCTGCTGTACAACTCCAGATGTGTTAGCCAATAGTTCTGGTGTACAAACCATGGGTATTAGCATATAATACTGCTGTGCAACTGCAGATGTGTTAGCATATAGTACTGCTGAACAACTCCAGATGTATTATCATATAGTCTGGTGTAAAAACATAGGGGTATTAGCATATAATACTGCTGTACAACTCCATATGTATTAGCATATAATACTGCAGTACAACGCCATATGTGTTAGCATAAAATACTGCTGTACAACTCCATATGTGTTAGCATATAACACTGCTGTACAACTCCAGATGTGTTAGCATATACTACTGCTGTAAAACTCCAGATGTATTAGGATATAGTTCTGGTGCAAAAATCAAGGGGTAGTAGCATATAATACTGCTGTACAACTCCATATGTGTTAGCATATAATACTGCAGTACAACTCCAGATGTGTTAGCATATAGTACTGCTGTACAACTCTATATGTGTTAGCATATTGTACTCTTGTACAACTCCAGATGTGTTAGCAAATAATACTGCTGTACAACTCCATATGTGTTAGCATATAATACTGCTGTACAATTCCAGTTGTGTGTGTTGGCATATAGTACTGCTGTACAACTCCAGATGTGTTAGCATAAAATACAGCTGTACAACACCGTATGTGTTAGCATATAATACTGCTGTACAATTCAAGATGTGTTAGCATATAGTACTACTGTACAATTCCGGATGTGTTAGTATATATTACTGCTATAAAACTCCATATGTGTTAGCATATAGTACTGCTGTACAACTCCAGATATGTTAGCATATAATACTCCTGTACAACTCCAGATGTGTTAGCATATAGTACTGCTGTACAACTCCAGATGTGTTATCATATAGTACTGCTGTATAACTCCATATGTGTTAGCATATAGTACTGCAGTACACCACCAGAGGTTTTAGCATATAGTACTGCTGTACAACTCCGGATGTTTTAGCATATAATACTGCAGTACTACTCCGGATGTGTTAGCATATATTACTGCAGTACTACTCCATATATGTTAGCATATTGTACTGCTGTACAACTCCAGATGTGTTAGCATATAATACTGGTGTACAACACCAGATGTGTTAGCATATAATACTGCAGTACAACTCCAGATGTTTTAGCATCTAGTACTGCTGTACAACTCCGGATGTGTTAGCATATATTACTGCAGTACTACTCCAGATATGTTAGCATATTGTACTGCTGTACAACTCCAGGTATGTTAGCATATAATACTGCTGTACAACTCCAGATGTGTTAGCATATAATACTGCTGTACAACTCCAGATGTGTTAACATATAATACTGCTGTACAACTCCAGATGAGTTAGCATATATTACTGCAGTACAACTCCAGATGCGTTAGCATATAATAATGCTGTACAGCTTCAGATGTATTAGCATATAGTACTTCTGTACAACTCCAGATGTATTCGCATATAGTAATGCTGCACAGCTCTAGATGTGCTAGCATATAATACAGCTGTACAACTCCAGATGTATTGGTATATAATACTGCTGTACAATTCCAGATGTGTTAGCATATGATACTGTTGTAAACTCCAGATGTGTTAGCATATAATAGTGCTATACAACTCCAGATGTGTTAGCATATAATACTGCTGTACTACTCCAGATGTATTAGCATATAATACTGCTGTACAAATCCAGATGTGTTAGCATATAATAATGCTGTACAACTTCAGATGTATTAGCATATAATACTACTGCACAACTCCAGATGTATTCGCATAAAGTACTGCTGTTTGTCTCCAGATGTGTTAACGTATAATACTGCTGTACAACTCCAGATGTGTTAGCCAATAGTTCTGGTGTACAAACCCATGGGTATTAGCATATAATACTGTTGTACAACTGTAGATTTGTTAGCATATAGTACTGCTGTACAACTCCAGATGTATTATCATATAGTCTGGTGAAAAAACCCAGGGGTGTTAGCATATAATACTGCTGTACAACTCCATATGTATTAGCCTATAATACTGCAGTACAACGCCATATGTGTTAGCATAAAATGCTGCTGTACAACTCCATATGTGTTAGCATATAATACTGCTGTACAACTCCAGATGTGTTAGCATATACTACTGCTGTAAAACTCCAGATGTATTAGGATATAGTTCTGGTGCAAAAATCAAGGGGTAGTAGCATATAATACTGCTGTACAACTCCATATGTGTTAGCATATAATACTGCAGTACAACTCCAGATGTGTTAGCATATAGTAATGCTGTACAACTCCAGATGTATTTGTATATAATACTGCTATACTACTCCAGATATCTTTGTGTATAATAATGCTGTACAACTCTAGATGTATTAGCATATAGTTCTGGTGTAAAAACCCAGGGGCATTAGCATAAAATACTACTATACAACTACAGATGTTTTAGTATATAATAATGCTGTACAACTCCAGATGTGTTAGTATATAATAATGCTGTACAACTCAAGATGTATTAGTATATAATTATGCTACACAACTCCAGATGTTTTAGTATATAATAATACTGTACAACTCTAGATGTATTAGCATATAGTTCTGGTGTAAAAACTCAGGGGCATTAGCATATAATAACGCTATACAACTACAGATGTTTTAGTATATAATACTGCTGTACAACTCCAGATGTGTTAGCATATAATACTGCTGTACAACTCCAGATGTATTAGTATATAATACTGATGTACAACTCCAGATGTTTCTGCATATAATACTGCCGTACATCTCCAGATGTGTTAGCATATAATACTGCTGTACAACTCCGGATGTGTTAGCATATAATTCTGCTGTACAACTCCAGATGTGTTAGCCATAGTTCTGGTGTACAAACCCATGGGTATTAGCATATAATACTGCTGTACAACTGCAGATTTGTTGCATATAGTACTGCTGTACAACTCCAGATGTATTATCATATAGTCTGGTGTAAAAACCCAGGGGCATTAGCATATAATACTGCTGTACAACTCCATATGTATTAGCCTATAATATTGCAGTACAACGCCATATGTGTTAGCATAAAATGCTGGTGTACAACTCCATATGTGTTAGCATATAACACTGCTATACAACTCCAGATGTGTTAGCATATACTACTGCTGTAAAACTCCAGATGTATTAGGATATAGTTCTGGTGCAAAAATCAAGGGGTAGTAGCATATAATGCTGCTGTACAACTCCATATGTGTTAGCATATAATACTGCAGTACAACTCCAGATGTGTTAGCATATAGTACTGCTGTACAACTCTATATGTGTTAGCATATTGTACTCTTGTACAACTCCAGATGTGTTAGCAAATAATACTGCTGTACAACTCCATATGTGTTAGCATATAATACTGCTGTACAATTCCAGTTGTGTGTGTTGGCATATAGTACTGCTGTACAACTCCAGATGTGTTAGCATATAATACAGCTGTACAACACCGTATGTGTTAGCATATAATACTGCTGTACAACTCAAGATGTGTTAGCATATAGTACTACTGTAAAACTCCGGATGGGTTAGTATATATTACTGCTGTAAAACTCCATATGTGTTAGCATATAGTACTGCTGTACATCTCCGGATATGTTAGCATATAATACTCCTGTACAACTCCAGATGTGTTATCATATAGTACTGCTGTGCAACTCCAGATGTGTTAGCATATAATACTGCAGTACACCTCCAGAGGTTTTAGCATTTAGTACTGCTGTACAACTCCGGATGTTTTAGCATATAATACTGCAGTACTACTCCGGATGTGTTAGCATATATTACTGCAGTACTACTCCAGAAATGTTAGCATATTGTACTGCTGTACAACTCCAGATGTGTTAGCATATAATACTGGTGTCCAACTCCAGATGTGTTAGCATATAATACTGCAGTACAACTCCAGATGTTTTAGCATCTAGTACTGCTGTACAACTCCGGATGTGTTAGCATATATTACTGCAGTACTACTCCAGATATGTTAGCACATTGTACTGCTGTACAACACCAGATGTGCTAGCATATAATACTGCTGTACAACTCCAGATGTGTTAGCATATAATACTGCAGTACAACTCCAGATGCGTTAGCATATAATAATGCTGTACAGCTTCAGATGTATTAGCATATAGTACTTCTGTACAACTCCAGATGTATTCGCATATAGTAATGCTGCACAGCTCTAGATGTGCTAGCATATAATACAGCTGTACAACTCCAGATGTATTGGTATATAATACTGCTGTACAATTCCAGATGTGTTAGCATATGATACTGTTGTAAACTCCAGATGTGTTAGCATATAATAGTGCTGTACAACTCCAGATGTGTTAGCATATAATACTGCTGTACTACTCCAGATGTATTAGCATATAATACTGCTGTACAAATCCAGATGTGTTAGCATATAATAATGCTGTACAACTTCAGATGTATTAGCATATAATACTGCTGCACAACTCCAGATGTATTCGCATAAAGTACTGCTGTTTGTCTCCAGATGTGTTAACGTATAATACTGCTGTACAACTCCAGATGTGTTAGCCAATAGTTCTGGTGTACAAACCCATGGGTATTAGCATATAATACTGTTGTACAACTGTAGATTTGTTAGCATATAGTACTGCTGTACAACTCCAGATGTATTATCATATAGTCTGGTGAAAAAACCCAGGGGTGTTAGCATATAATACTGCTGTACAACTCCATATGTATTAGCCTATAATACTGCAGTACAACGCCATATGTGTTAGCATAAAATGCTGCTGTACAACTCCATATGTGTTAGCATATAACACTGCTGTACAACTCCAGATGTGTTAGCATATACTACTGCTGTAAAACTCCAGATGTATTAGGATATAGTTCTGGTGCAAAAATCAAGGGGTAGTAGCATATAATACTGCTGTACAACTCCATATGTGTTAGCATATAATACTGCAGTACAACTCCAGATGTGTTAGCATATAGTAATGCTGTACAACTCCAGATGTATTTGTATATAATACTGCTATACTACTCCAGATATCTTTGTGTATAATAATGCTGTACAGCTCTAGATGTATTAGCATATAGTTCTGGTGTAAAAACCCAGGGGCATTAGCATAAAATACTACTATACAACTACAGATGTTTTAGTATATAATAATGCTGTACAACTCCAGATGTGTTAGTATATAATAATGCTGTACAACTCAAGATGTATTAGGATATAGTTCTGGTGCAAAAATCAAGGGGTAGTAGCATATAATGCTGCTGTACAACTCCATATGTGTTAGCATATAATACTGCAGTACAACTCCAGATGTGTTAGCATATAGTACTGCTGTACAACTCTATATGTGTTAGCATATTGTACTCTTGTACAACTCCAGATGTGTTAGCAAATAATACTGCTGTACAACTCCATATGTGTTAGCATATAATACTGCTGTACAATTCCAGTTGTGTGTGTTGGCATATAGTACTGCTGTACAACTCCAGATGTGTTAGCATATAATACAGCTGTACAACACCGTATGTGTTAGCATATAATACTGCTGTACAACTCAAGATGTGTTAGCATATAGTACTACTGTAAAACTCCGGATGGGTTAGTATATATTACTGCTGTAAAACTCCATATGTGTTAGCATATAGTACTGCTGTACATCTCCGGATATGTTAGCATATAATACTCCTGTACAACTCCAGATGTGTTATCATATAGTACTGCTGTGCAACTCCAGATGTGTTAGCATATAATACTGCAGTACACCTCCAGAGGTTTTAGCATTTAGTACTGCTGTACAACTCCGGATGTTTTAGCATATAATACTGCAGTACTACTCCGGATGTGTTAGCATATATTACTGCAGTACTACTCCAGAAATGTTAGCATATTGTACTGCTGTACAACTCCAGATGTGTTAGCATATAATACTGGTGTCCAACTCCAGATGTGTTAGCATATAATACTGCAGTACAACTCCAGATGTTTTAGCATCTAGTACTGCTGTACAACTCCGGATGTGTTAGCATATATTACTGCAGTACTACTCCAGATATGTTAGCACATTGTACTGCTGTACAACACCAAATGTGCTAGCATATAATACTGCTGTACAACTCCAGATGTGTTAGCATATAATACTGCTGTACAACTCCAGATGTGTTAGCATATAATAATGCTGTACAGCTTCAGATGTATTAGCATATAGTACTGCTGTACAACTCCAGATGTATTCGCATATAGTAATGCTGTTTGTCTCCAGATGTGTTTACGTATAATACTGCTGTACAACTCCAGATGTATTCGCATATATTAATGCTGTTTGTATCCAGATGTGTTTACGTATAATACTGCTGTACAACTCAAGATGTATTAGTATATAATACTGCTATACAACCCTAGATGTTTTAGTATATAATAATGCTGTACAACTCCAGATGTATTTGTATATAATACTGCTATACTACTGCAGATATCTTAGTATATAATAATGCTGTACAACGCTAGATGTATTAGCTATAGTTCTGGTGTAAAAACCCAGGGGTATTAGCATATAATACTACTATACAAATACTGATGTTTTAGTAAATAATAATGCTGTACAACTCCAGATGTGTTAGTATATAATAATGCTGTACAACTCAATATGTATTAGTATATAATAATGCTACACAACTCCAGATGTTTTAGTATATAATAATGCTGTCCAAGTCTAGATGTTATAGCATATAGTTCTGTTGTAAAAACCCAGGGGTATTAGCATATAATACTGCTATACAACTCCAGATGTATTAGTATATAGTACTGCTATACAACTCCAGATGCTTTTGTATTTAATAACGCTGTATACTCTAGGTGTATTAGCATATAGTCCTGGTGTAAAAACCCAGGGGTATTAGCATATAATACTGCTATACAACTCCCGATGTTTTAGTATATAATGCTGTACAACTCCAGATGTATTAGCATATAGTTCTGGTGTAAAAACCCAGGGGTATTAGCATATAATACTGCTGTACAACTCCATATGTGTTAGCCTATAATACTGCAGTAAAACTCCATGTGTGTTAGCATATAATACTGCTGTACAACTCCATATGTGTTAGCGTATAATACTGCAGAATAACTCCAGATGTTTTAGCATATAGTAATGCTGCACAGCTCTAGATGTGCTAGCATATAATACAGCTGCACAACTCCAGATGTATTGGTATATAATACTGCTGTACAATTCCAGATGTGGTAGCACATGATACTGTTGTACAACTCCAGATGTGTTAGCATATAATATTGCTGTACAACTCCAGATGTATTCGCATAAAGTACTGCTGTTTGTCTCCAGATGAGTTAACGTATAATACTGCTGTACAACTCCAGATTTGTTAGCATATAATACTGCTGTACAAATCCAGATGTATTAATATATAATACTGATGTACAACTCCAGATGTTTCAGCATATAATACTGTTGTACATCTCCAGATGTGTTAATATATAATACTGCTGTACAACTCCGGATATGTTAGCATATAATTCTGCTGTACAACTCCAGATGTGTTAGCCAATAGTTCTGGTGTACAAACCATGGGTATTAGCATATAATACTGCTGTGCAACTGCAGATGTGTTAGCATATAGTACTGCTGAACAACTCCAGATGTATTATCATATAGTCTGGTGTAAAAACATAGGGGTATTAGCATATAATACTGCTGTACAACTCCATATGTATTAGCATATAATACTGCAGTACAACGCCATATGTGTTAGCATAAAATACTGCTGTACAACTCCATATGTGTTAGCATATAACACTGCTGTACAACTCCAGATGTGTTAGCATATACTACTGCTGTAAAACTCCAGATGTATTAGGATATAGTTCTGGTGCAAAAATCAAGGGGTAGTAGCATATAATACTGCTGTACAACTCCATATGTGTTAGCATATAATACTGCAGTACAACTCCAGATGTGTTAGCATATAGTACTGCTGTACAACTCTATATGTGTTAGCATATTGTACTCTTGTACAACTCCAGATGTGTTAGCAAATAATACTGCTGTACAACTCCATATGTGTTAGCATATAATACTGCTGTACAATTCCAGTTGTGTGTGTTGGCATATAGTACTGCTGTACAACTCCAGATGTGTTAGCATAAAATACAGCTGTACAACACCGTATGTGTTAGCATATAATACTGCTGTACAATTCAAGATGTGTTAGCATATAGTACTACTGTACAATTCCGGATGTGTTAGTATATATTACTGCTATAAAACTCCATATGTGTTAGCATATAGTACTGCTGTACAACTCCAGATATGTTAGCATATAATACTCCTGTACAACTCCAGATGTGTTAGCATATAGTACTGCTGTACAACTCCAGATGTGTTATCATATAGTACTGCTGTATAACTCCATATGTGTTAGCATATAGTACTGCAGTACACCACCAGAGGTTTTAGCATATAGTACTGCTGTACAACTCCGGATGGTTTAGCATATAATACTGCAGTACTACTCCGGATGTGTTAGCATATATTACTGCAGTACTACTCCATATATGTTAGCATATTGTACTGCTGTACAACTCCAGATGTGTTAGCATATAATACTGGTGTACAACACCAGATGTGTTAGCATATAATACTGCAGTACAACTCCAGATGTTTTAGCATCTAGTACTGCTGTACAACTCCGGATGTGTTAGCATATATTACTGCAGTACTACTCCAGATATGTTAGCATATTGTACTGCTGTACAACTCCAGGTATGTTAGCATATAATACCGCTGTACAACTCCAGATGTGTTAGCATATAATACTGCTGTACAACTCCAGATGTGTTAACATATAATACTGCTGTACAACTCCAGATGAGTTAGCATATATTACTGCAGTACAACTCCAGATGCGTTAGCATATAATAATGCTGTACAGCTTCAGATGTATTAGCATATAGTACTTCTGTACAACTCCAGATGTATTCGCATATAGTAATGCTGCACAGCTCTAGATGTGCTAGCATATAATACAGCTGTACAACTCCAGATGTATTGGTATATAATACTGCTGTACAATTCCAGATGTGTTAGCATATGATACTGTTGTAAACTCCAGATGTGTTAGCATATAATAGTGCTATACAACTCCAGATGTGTTAGCATATAATACTGCTGTACTACTCCAGATGTATTAGCATATAATACTGCTGTACAAATCCAGATGTGTTAGCATATAATAATGCTGTACAACTTCAGATGTATTAGCATATAATACTACTGCACAACTCCAGATGTATTCGCATAAAGTACTGCTGTTTGTCTCCAGATGTGTTAACGTATAATACTGCTGTACAACTCCAGATGTGTTAGCCAATAGTTCTGGTGTACAAACCCATGGGTATTAGCATATAATACTGTTGTACAACTGTAGATTTGTTAGCATATAGTACTGCTGTACAACTCCAGATGTATTATCATATAGTCTGGTGAAAAAACCCAGGGGTGTTAGCATATAATACTGCTGTACAACTCCATATGTATTAGCCTATAATACTGCAGTACAACGCCATATGTGTTAGCATAAAATGCTGCTGTACAACTCCATATGTGTTAGCATATAATACTGCTGTACAACTCCAGATGTGTTAGCATATACTACTGCTGTAAAACTCCAGATGTATTAGGATATAGTTCTGGTGCAAAAATCAAGGGGTAGTAGCATATAATACTGCTGTACAACTCCATATGTGTTAGCATATAATACTGCAGTACAACTCCAGATGTGTTAGCATATAGTAATGCTGTACAACTCCAGATGTATTTGTATATAATACTGCTATACTACTCCAGATATCTTTGTGTATAATAATGCTGTACAACTCTAGATGTATTAGCATATAGTTCTGGTGTAAAAACCCAGGGGCATTAGCATAAAATACTACTATACAACTACAGATGTTTTAGTATATAATAATGCTGTACAACTCCAGATGTGTTAGTATATAATAATGCTGTACAACTCAAGATGTATTAGTATATAATTATGCTACACAACTCCAGATGTTTTAGTATATAATAATACTGTACAACTCTAGATGTATTAGCATATAGTTCTGGTGTAAAAACTCAGGGGCATTAGCATATAATAACGCTATACAACTACAGATGTTTTAGTATATAATACTGCTGTACAACTCCAGATGTGTTAGCATATAATACTGCTGTACAACTCCAGATGTATTAGTATATAATACTGATGTACAACTCCAGATGTTTCTGCATATAATACTGCCGTACATCTCCAGATGTGTTAGCATATAATACTGCTGTACAACTCCGGATGTGTTAGCATATAATTCTGCTGTACAACTCCAGATGTGTTAGCCATAGTTCTGGTGTACAAACCCATGGGTATTAGCATATAATACTGCTGTACAACTGCAGATTTGTTGCATATAGTACTGCTGTACAACTCCAGATGTATTATCATATAGTCTGGTGTAAAAACCCAGGGGCATTAGCATATAATACTGCTGTACAACTCCATATGTATTAGCCTATAATATTGCAGTACAACGCCATATGTGTTAGCATAAAATGCTGGTGTACAACTCCATATGTGTTAGCATATAACACTGCTATACAACTCCAGATGTGTTAGCATATACTACTGCTGTAAAACTCCAGATGTATTAGGATATAGTTCTGGTGCAAAAATCAAGGGGTAGTAGCATATAATGCTGCTGTACAACTCCATATGTGTTAGCATATAATACTGCAGTACAACTCCAGATGTGTTAGCATATAGTACTGCTGTACAACTCTATATGTGTTAGCATATTGTACTCTTGTACAACTCCAGATGTGTTAGCAAATAATACTGCTGTACAACTCCATATGTGTTAGCATATAATACTGCTGTACAATTCCAGTTGTGTGTGTTGGCATATAGTACTGCTGTACAACTCCAGATGTGTTAGCATATAATACAGCTGTACAACACCGTATGTGTTAGCATATAATACTGCTGTACAACTCAAGATGTGTTAGCATATAGTACTACTGTAAAACTCCGGATGGGTTAGTATATATTACTGCTGTAAAACTCCATATGTGTTAGCATATAGTACTGCTGTACATCTCCGGATATGTTAGCATATAATACTCCTGTACAACTCCAGATGTGTTATCATATAGTACTGCTGTGCAACTCCAGATGTGTTAGCATATAATACTGCAGTACACCTCCAGAGGTTTTAGCATTTAGTACTGCTGTACAACTCCGGATGTTTTAGCATATAATACTGCAGTACTACTCCGGATGTGTTAGCATATATTACTGCAGTACTACTCCAGAAATGTTAGCATATTGTACTGCTGTACAACTCCAGATGTGTTAGCATATAATACTGGTGTCCAACTCCAGATGTGTTAGCATATAATACTGCAGTACAACTCCAGATGTTTTAGCATCTAGTACTGCTGTACAACTCCGGATGTGTTAGCATATATTACTGCAGTACTACTCCAGATATGTTAGCACATTGTACTGCTGTACAACACCAGATGTGCTAGCATATAATACTGCTGTACAACTCCAGATGTGTTAGCATATAATACTGCTGTACAACTCCAGATGTGTTAGCATATAATAATGCTGTACAGCTTCAGATGTATTAGCATATAGTACTTCTGTACAACTCCAGATGTATTCGCATATAGTAATGCTGCACAGCTCTAGATGTGCTAGCATATAATACAGCTGTACAACTCCAGATGTATTGGTATATAATACTGCTGTACAATTCCAGATGTGTTAGCATATGATACTGTTGTAAACTCCAGATGTGTTAGCATATAATAGTGCTATACAACTCCAGATGTGTTAGCATATAATACTGCTGTACTACTCCAGATGTATTAGCATATAATACTGCTGTACAAATCCAGATGTGTTAGCATATAATAATGCTGTACAACTTCAGATGTATTAGCATATAATACTACTGCACAACTCCAGATGTATTCGCATAAAGTACTGCTGTTTGTCTCCAGATGTGTTAACGTATAATACTGCTGTACAACTCCAGATGTGTTAGCCAATAGTTCTGGTGTACAAACCCATGGGTATTAGCATATAATACTGTTGTACAACTGTAGATTTGTTAGCATATAGTACTGCTGTACAACTCCAGATGTATTATCATATAGTCTGGTGAAAAAACCCAGGGGTGTTAGCATATAATACTGCTGTACAACTCCATATGTATTAGCCTATAATACTGCAGTACAACGCCATATGTGTTAGCATAAAATGCTGCTGTACAACTCCATATGTGTTAGCATATAATACTGCTGTACAACTCCAGATGTGTTAGCATATACTACTGCTGTAAAACTCCAGATGTATTAGGATATAGTTCTGGTGCAAAAATCAAGGGGTAGTAGCATATAATACTGCTGTACAACTCCATATGTGTTAGCATATAATACTGCAGTACAACTCCAGATGTGTTAGCATATAGTAATGCTGTACAACTCCAGATGTATTTGTATATAATACTGCTATACTACTCCAGATATCTTTGTGTATAATAATGCTGTACAACTCTAGATGTATTAGCATATAGTTCTGGTGTAAAAACCCAGGGGCATTAGCATAAAATACTACTATACAACTACAGATGTTTTAGTATATAATAATGCTGTACAACTCCAGATGTGTTAGTATATAATAATGCTGTACAACTCAAGATGTATTAGTATATAATTATGCTACACAACTCCAGATGTTTTAGTATATAATAATACTGTACAACTCTAGATGTATTAGCATATAGTTCTGGTGTAAAAACTCAGGGGCATTAGCATATAATAACGCTATACAACTACAGATGTTTTAGTATATAATACTGCTGTACAACTCCAGATGTGTTAGCATATAATACTGCTGTACAACTCCAGATGTATTAGTATATAATACTGATGTACAACTCCAGATGTTTCTGCATATAATACTGCCGTACATCTCCAGATGTGTTAGCATATAATACTGCTGTACAACTCCGGATGTGTTAGCATATAATTCTGCTGTACAACTCCAGATGTGTTAGCCAATAGTTCTGGTGTACAAACCCATGGGTATTAGCATATAATACTGCTGTACAACTGCAGATTTGTTGCATATAGTACTGCTGTACAACTCCAGATGTATTATCATATAGTCTGGTGTAAAAACCCAGGGGCATTAGCATATAATACTGCTGTACAACTCCATATGTATTAGCCTATAATATTGCAGTACAACGCCATATGTGTTAGCATAAAATGCTGGTGTACAACTCCATATGTGTTAGCATATAACACTGCTATACAACTCCAGATGTGTTAGCATATACTACTGCTGTAAAACTCCAGATGTATTAGGATATAGTTCTGGTGCAAAAATCAAGGGGTAGTAGCATATAATGCTGCTGTACAACTCCATATGTGTTAGCATATAATACTGCAGTACAACTCCAGATGTGTTAGCATATAGTACTGCTGTACAACTCTATATGTGTTAGCATATTGTACTCTTGTACAACTCCAGATGTGTTAGCAAATAATACTGCTGTACAACTCCATATGTGTTAGCATATAATACTGCTGTAAAATTCCAGTTGTGTGTGTTGGCATATAGTACTGCTGTACAACTCCAGATGTGTTAGCATATAATACAGCTGTACAACACCGTATGTGTTAGCATATAATACTGCTGTACAACTCAAGATGTGTTAGCATATAGTACTACTGTAAAACTCCGGATGGGTTAGTATATATTACTGCTGTAAAACTCCATATGTGTTAGCATATAGTACTGCTGTACATCTCCGGATATGTTAGCATATAATACTCCTGTACAACTCCAGATGTGTTATCATATAGTACTGCTGTGCAACTCCAGATGTGTTAGCATATAATACTGCAGTACACCTCCAGAGGTTTTAGCATTTAGTACTGCTGTACAACTCCGGATGTTTTAGCATATAATACTGCAGTACTACTCCGGATGTGTTAGCATATATTACTGCAGTACTACTCCAGAAATGTTAGCATATTGTACTGCTGTACAACTCCAGATGTGTTAGCATATAATACTGGTGTCCAACTCCAGATGTGTTAGCATATAATACTGCAGTACAACTCCAGATGTTTTAGCATCTAGTACTGCTGTACAACTCCGGATGTGTTAGCATATATTACTGCAGTACTACTCCAGATATGTTAGCACATTGTACTGCTGTACAACACCAGATGTGCTAGCATATAATACTGCTGTACAACTCCAGATGTGTTAGCATATAATACTGCTGTACAACTCCAGATGTGTTAGCATATAATAATGCAGTACAACTCCAGATGTTTTAGCATCTAGTACTGCTGTACAACTCCGGATGTGTTAGCATATATTGCTGCAGTACTACTCCAGATATGTTATCATATTGTACTGCTGTACAACTCCAGATGAGTTAGCATATAATACTGCAGTACAACTCCAGATGTGTTAGCATATAATACTGCTGTAAAACTCCAGATGTGTTAGCATCTGATACTGTTGTACAACTCCAGATGTGTTAGCATATAATAATGCTGTACAACTCCAGATGTGTTAACATATAATACAGCTGTACAACTCCAGATGAGTTAGCATATAATACTGCAGTACAACTCCAGATGTGTTAGCATATTGTACTGCTGTACAACTCCAGATGTGTTAGCATATAGTACTGCTGTACAACCCCAGATGTATTAGAATATAGTACTGTTGTACAACTCAAGATGTATAAGCATATAATACTGCTGTACAACTCCAGATGTGTTAGATTATAATACTGCAGCACAACTCAAAATGTGTTAACATATTGAACTGCTGTACAACTCCAGATGTGTTAGCATATAGTACTGCTGTATAACTCCAGATGTGTAAGCATATAACACTGCTGTACAATTCCAGATGTGGTAGCATATAATACTGCTGTACGACTCCAGTTGTGTTAGCATATAATACTGCTGCAGAGCTTTAGATGTGTTAGCATATAATACTTCTGTACAACTATAGATGTATTAGCATATAGTTCTGGTGTACAAACCCAAGGGTATTAGCAAATTATACTGTTGTACAACTCTAGGTGTATTAGCATCTGATACTGTTGTACAACTCCAGATGTGTTAGCATATAATAGTGCTGTACAACTCCAGATGTGTTAGCATATAATACTGCTGTACAACTCCAGATGTATTAGCATATAATACTGCTGTACAACTCAAGATGTGTTAGCATATAATAATGCAGTAAAGCTTCAGATGTATTAGCATATAATACTGCTGTACAACTCCAGATGTATTCGCATATAGTAATAATGTTTGTCTCCAAATGAGTTTACGTATAATACTGCTGTACAACCCCAGATGTATTCGCATATAGTAATGCTGTTTGTCTCCAGATGTGTTTACTTATAATACCGCGGTACAACTCAAGATGTATTAGTAGATAATACTGCTATACAACTCTAGATGTTTTAGTATATAATAAGGCTGTTTAACTCTAGATGTATTAACATGTATTTCTGGTGTAAAAACCCAGCGGTATTAGCATATAATTCTACTATACAACTACAGATGTTTTAGCATATAATACTGCTGTACAACTCCAGAAGTATTAGCATATAATACTGCTGTACAACTCCAGATGTGTTAGCATATAATAATGATGTACAACTTCAGATGTATTAGCATATAATACTGCTGTACAACTCCAGAAGTATTCGCATATAGTTCTGCTGTAAAAATTAGGGGTATTAGGATATAATACTGCTGTACAACTCCAGATGTGTTAGCATATAGTACTCATGTACAACTCCAGATGTGTTAGCATTTAATACTGCTGTACAATTCCATATGTGTTAGCATATAATACTGCTGTACATCTCCAGATCTGTTAGCATATAATACTGTTGTACAACTCCATATGTGTTAGCATATAATACTGCTGTAAACTCCATATGTGTTATCCTATAATACTGCAGTGAAACTCCATGTGTGTTAGCATATAAAACTGCTGTACAACTCCATATGTGTTAGCATATAATACTGCAGAATAACTCACGATGTGTTAGCATATAGTAATGCTGCACAGCTCTAAATGTGCTAGCATATAATACAGCTGTACAACTCCAGATGTATTGGTATATAATACTGCTGTACAATTCCAGATGTGTTAGCATATGATACTGTTGTACAACTCCAGATGTGTTAGCATATAATAATGGTTTACAACTCCAGATGTGTTAGCATATAATACTGGTGTACAACTCCAGATGTGTTAGCATATAATACTGCTGTACAACTCCAGATGTGTTAGCATATAATAATGCTGTACAACTCCAGATGTATTCGCATATAGTTCTGGTGTAAAAACCCAGGGGTATTAGCATATAATACTGCTGTACAACTCCAGATGTGTTACACTGCAGAACAACTCCAGATGTTTTAGCATGTAGTACTGCTGTACAACTCCGGATGTGTTAGCATATATTACTGCAGTACTACTCCAGATATGTTAGCATATAGTACTGCTGTACAACTCCAGATGTGTTAGCATATAGTACTGCTGTACAACACCAGATGTGTTATCATATAGTACTGCTGTGCAACTCCGGATGTTTTAGCATTTAATACTGCAGTACTACTCCGGATGTGTTAGCATATATTACTGCAGTACTACTCCAGATATGTTAGCATATTGTACTGCTGTACAACTCCAGATGTGTTAGCATATAATACTGGTGTACAACACCAGATGTGTTAGAATATAATACTGCAGTACAACTCCAGATGTTTTAGCATCTAGCACTGCTGTACAACTCCGGATGTGTTAGCATATATTACTATAGTACTACTCCAGATATGTTATCATATTGTACTGCTGTACAACTCCAGATGTGTTAGCATATAATACTGCTGTACAACTCCAGATGTGTTAGCATATAATAATGCTGTACAACTCCAGATGTGTTAACATATAATACTGCTGTACAACTCCAGATGAGTTAGCATATAATACTGCATTACAACTCCAGATGTGTTAGCAAATTGTACTGCTGTACAACTCCAGATGTGTTAGCATATAGTACTGCTGTACAACTCCAGATGTATTAGAATACAGTACTGTTGTACAACTCAAGATGTATAAGCATATAATACTGCTGTACAACTCCAGATATGTTAGATTATAATACTGCAGCACAACTCAAAATGTGTTAACATATTGAACTGCTGTACAACTCCAGATGTGTTAGCATATAGTACTGCTGTATAACTCCAGATGTGTTAGCATATAACACTGCTGTACAATTCCAGATGTGGTAGCATATAATACTGCTGTACGACTCCAGATGTGTTAGCATATAATACTGCTGCACAGCTTTAGATGTGTTAGCATATAATACTTCTGTACAACTCGAGATGTATTAGCATATAGTTCTGGTGTACAAACTCAAGGGTATTAGCATATAATACTGCTGTACAACTCTAGGTGTGTTAGCATCTGATACTGTTGTACAACTCCAGATGTGTCAGCATATAATAAAGCTGTACAACACCAGATGTGTTAGCATATAATACTGCTGTACAACTCCAGATGTATTAGCATATAATACTGCTGTACAACTCAAGATGTGTTAGCATATAGTCAGGCTGTACAGCTTCAGATGTATTAGCATATAATACTGCTGTACAACTCCATATGTGTTAGCATAGAATACTGCAGAATAGCTCTCGATGTGTTAGCATATAGTAATGCTGCACAGCTCTAGATGTGCTAGCATATAATACAGCTGTACAACTCCAGATGTATTGGTATATAATACTGCTGTACAATTCCAGATGTGTTAGCATATGATACTGTTGTACAACTCCAGATGTGTTAGTATATAATACTGCTGTACAACTCCAGATGTATTCGCATAAAGTACTGCTGTTTGTCTCCAGATGAGTTAACGTATAATACTGCTGTACAACTCCAGATTTGTTAGCATATAATACTGCTGTACAGCTCCGGATGTGTTAGCATATAATTCTGCTGTACAACTCCAGATGTGTTAGCCAATAGTTCTGGTGTACAAACCCATGGGTATTAGCATATAATACTGCTGTACAACTGTAGATTTGTTAGCATATAGTACTGCTGTACAACTCCAGATTTATTATCATATAGTCTGGTGAAAAAACCCAGGGGTGTTAGCATATAATACTGCTGTACAACTCCATATGTATTAGCCTATAATACTGCAGTACAACGCCATATGTGTTAGCATAAAATGCTGCTGTACAACTCCATATGTGTTAGCATATAACACTGCTGTACAACTCCAGATCTGATAGCATATACTACTGCTGTAAAACTCCAGATGTATTAGGATATAGTTCTGGTGCAAAAATCAAGGGGTAGTAGCATATAATTCTGCTATACAACTCCATATGTGTTAGCATATAATACTGCAGTACAACTCCAGATGTGTTAGCATATAGTAATGCTGTACAACTCCAGATGTATTTGTATATAATACTGCTATACTACTCCAGATATCTTTGTATATAATAATGCTGTACAACTCTAGATGTATTAGCATATAGTTCTGGTGTAAAAACCCAAGGGCATTAGCATAAAATACTACTATACAACTACAGATGTTTTAGTATATAATAATGCTGTACAACTCCAGATGTGTTAGTATATAATAATGCTGTACAACTCAAGATGTATTAGTATATAATAATGCTACACAACTCCAGATATTTTAGTATATAATAAAGCTGTACAACTCTAGATGTATTAGCATATAGTTCTGGTGTAAAAACTCAGGGGCATTAGCATAAAATACTGCTATACAACTACAGATGTTTTAGTATGTAATACTGCTGTACAGCTCCAGATGTGTTAGCATATAATACTGCTGTACAACTCCAGATGTATTAGTATATAATACTGATGTACAACTCCTGATGTTTCAGCATATAATACTGCCGTACATCTCCAGATGTGTTAGCATATAATACTGCTGTACAACTCCGGATGTGTTAGCATATAATTCTGCTGTACAACTCCAGATGTGTTAGCCAATAGTTCTGGTGTACAAACCCATGGGTATTAGCATTTATACTGCTGTACAACTACAGATTTGTTGCATATAGTACTGCTGTACAACTCCAGATGTATTATCATATAGTCTGGTGTAAAAACCCAGGGGCATTAGCATATAATACTGCTGTACAACTCCATATGTATTAGCCTATAATACTGCAGTACAACGCCATATGTGTTAGCATAAAATGCTGCTGTACAACTCCATATGTGTTAGCATATAACACTGCTGTACAACTCCAGATGTGTTAGCATATACTACTGCTGAAAATTCCAGATGTATTAGGATATAGTTCTGGTGCAAAAATCAAGGGGTAGTAGCATATAATACTGCTGTACAACTCCATATGTGTTAGCATATAATACTGCAGTACAACTCCAGATGTGTTAGCATATAGTACTGCTGTACAACTCTATATGTGTTACCATATTGTACTCTTGTACAACTCCAGATGTGTTAGCAAATAATACTGCTGTACAACTCCATATGTGTTAGCATATAATACTGCTGTACAATTCCAGTTGTGTGTGTTGGCATATAGTACTGCTGTACAACTCCAGATGTGTTAGCATATAATACAGCTGTACAACACCGTATGTGTTAGCATATAATACTGCTGTACAACTCAAGATGTGTTAGCATATAGTACTACTGTAAAACTCCGGATGGGTTAGTATATATTACTGCTGTAAAACTCCATATGTGTTAGCATATAGTACTGCTGTACAACTCCGGATATGTTAGCATATAATACTCCTGTACAACTCCAGATGTGTTAGCATATAGTACTGCTGTACAACTCCAGATGTGTTATCATATAGTACTGCTGTGCAACTCCAGATGTGTTAGCATATAATACTGCAGTACACCTCCAGAGGTTTTAGCATTTAGTACTACTGTACAACTCCGGATGTTTTAGCATATAATACTGCAGTACTACTCCGGATGTGTTAGCATATATTACTGCAGTACTACTCCAGATATGTTAGCATATGGTACTGCTGTACAACTCCAGATGTGTTAGCATATAATACTGGTGTCCAACTCCAGATGTGTTAGCATATAATACTGCAGTACAACTCCAGATGTTTTAGCATCTAGTACTGCTGTGCAACTCCGGATGTGTTAGCATATATTACTGCAGTACTACTCCAGATATGTTAGCACATTGTACTGCTGTACAACACCAGATGTGCTAGCATATAATACTGCTGTACAACTCCAGATGTGTTAGCATATAATACTGCTGTACAACTCCAGATGTGTTAGCATATAATAATGCTGTACAGCTTCAAATGTATTAGCATATAGTACTGCTGTACAACTCCAGATGTATTCGCATATAGTAATGCTGTTTGTCTCCAGATGTGTTTACGTATAATACTGCTGTACAACTCCAGATGTATTCGCATATATTAATGCTGTTTGTATCCAGATGTGTTTACGTATAATACTGCTGTACAACTCAAGATGTATTAGTATATAATACTGCTATACAACCCTAGATGTTTTAGTGTATAATAATGCTGTACAACTCCAGATGTATTTGTATATAATACTGCTATACTACTGCAGATATCTTAGTATATAATAATGCTGTAAAACGCTAGATGTATTAGCTATAGTTCTGGTGTAAAAACCGAGGGGTATTAGCATATAATACTACTATACAACTCCAGATGTATTAGTATATAGTACTGCTATACAACTCCAGATGCTTTTGTATTTAATAACGCTGTATACTCTAGGTGTATTAGCATATAGTCCTGGTGTAAAAACCCAGGGGAATTAGCATATAATACTGCTATACAACACCCGATGTTTTAGTATATAATGCTGTACAACTCTACATGTATTAGCATATAGTTCTGGTGTAAAAACCCAGGGGTATTAGCATATAATACTGCTGTACAACTCCATATGTGTTAGCCTATAATACTGCAGTAAAACTCCATGTGTGTTAGCATATAATACAGCTGTACAACTCCAGATGTATTGGTATATAATACTGCTGTACAATTCCAGATGTGTTAGCATATGATACTGTTGTACAACTCCAGATGTGTTAGCATATAATACTGCTGTACAACTCCAGATGTATTCGCATAAAGTACTGCTGTTTGTCTCCAGATGAGTTAACGCATAATACTGCTGTACAACTCCAGATTTGTTAGCATATAATACTGCTGTACAACTGCAGATGTATTAGTATATAATACTGATGTACAACTCCAGATGTTTCAGCATATAATACTGTTGTACATCTCCAGATGTGTTAATATATAATACTGCTGTACAACTCCGGATATGTTAGCATATAATTCTGCTGTACAACTCCAGATGTGTTAGCCAATAGTTCTGGTGTACAAACCATGGGTATTAGCATATAATACTGCTGTACAACTGCAGATGTGTTAGCATATAGTACTGCTGAACAACTCCAGATGTATTATCATATAGTCTGGTGTAAAAAGATAGGGGTATTAGCATATAATACTGCTGTACAACTCCATATGTATTATCCTATAATACTGCAGTACAACGCCATATGTGTTAGCATAAAATACTGCTGTACAACTCCATATGTCTTAGCATATAACACTGCTGTACAACTCCAGATGTGTTAGCATATACTACTGCTGTAAAACTCCAGATGTATTAGGATATAGTTCTGGTGCAAAAATCAAGGGGTAGTAGCATATAATACTGCTGTACAACTCCATATGTGTTAGCATATAATACTGCAGTACAACTCCAGATGTGTTAGCATATAGTACTGCTGTACAACTCTATATGTGTTAGCATATTGTACTCTTGTACAACTCCAGATGTGTTAGCAAATAATACTGCTGTACAACTCCATATGTGTTAGCATATAATACTGCTGTACAATTCCAGTTGTGTGTGTTGGCATATAGTACTGCTGTACAACTCCAGATGTGTTAGCATAAAATACAGCTGTACAACACCGTATGTGTTAGCATATAATACTGCTGTACAATTCAAGATGTGTTAGCATATAGTACTACTGTACAACTCCGGATGTGTTAGTATATATTACTGCTATAAAACTCCATATGTGTTAGCATATAGTACTGCTGTACAACTCCAGATATGTTAGCATATAATACTCCTGTACAACTCCAGATGTGTTAGCATATAGTACTGCTGTACAGCTCCAGATGTGTTATCATATAGTACTGCTGTGCAACTCCATATGTGTTAGCATATAATACTGCAGTACACCACCAGAGGTTTTAGCATATAGTACTGCTGTACAACTCCGGATGTTTTAGCATATAATACTGCAGTACTACTCCGGATGTGTTAGCATATATTACTGCAGTACTACTCCATATATGTTAGCATATTGTACTGCTGTACAACTCCAGATGTGTTAGCATATAATACTGGTGTACAACACCAGATGTGTTAGCATATAATACTGCAGTACAACTCCAGATGTTTTAGCATCTAGTACTGCTGTACAACTCCGGATGTGTTAGCATATATTGCTGCAGTACTACTCCAGATATGTTATCATATTGTACTGCTGTACAACTCCAGATGTGTTAGCATATAATACTCCTGTACAACTCCAGATGTGTTAGCATCTGATACTGTTGTACAACTCCAGATGTGTTAGCATATAATAATGCCGTACAACTCCAGATGTGTTAACATATAATACAGCTGTACAACTCCAGATGAGTTAGCATATAATACTGCAGTACAACTCCAGATGTGTTAGCATATTGTACTGCTGTACAACTCCAGATGTGTTAGCATATAGTACTGCTGTACAACTCCAGATGTATTAGAATATAGTACTGTTGTAGAACTCAAGATGTATAAGCATATAATACTGCTGTACAACTCCAGATGTGTTAGATTATAATACTGCAGCACAACTCAAAATGTGTTAACATATTGAACTGCTGTACAACTACAGATGTGTTAGCTAATAACACTGCTGTACAATTCCAGATGTGGTAGCATATAATACTGCTGTACGACTCCAGTTGTGTTAGCATATAATACTGCTGCAGAGCTTTAGATGTGTTAGCATATAATACTTCTGTACAACTATAGATGTATTAGCATATAGTTCTGGTGTACAAACCCAAGGGTATTAGCATATAATACTGTTGTACAACTCTAGGTGTGTTAGCATCTGATACTGTTGTACAACTCCAGATGTGTTAGCATATAATAGTGCTGTACAACTCCAGATGTGTTAGCATATAATACTGCTGTACAACTCCAGATGTATTAGCATATAATACTGCTGTACAACTCAAGATGTGTTAGCATATAATAATGCAGTAAAGCTTCAGATGTATTAGCATATAATACTGCTGTACAACTCCAGATGTATTCGCATATAGTAATAATGTTTGTCTCCAAATGAGTTTACGTATAATACTGCTGTACAACCCCAGATGTATTCGCATATAGTAATGCTGTTTGTCTCCAGATGTGTTTACGTATAATACTGCGGTACAACTCAAGATGTATTAGTAGATAATACTGCTATATAACTCTAGATGTTTTAGTATATAATAAGGCTGTTTATCTCTAGATGTATTAACATGTAGTTCTGTTGTAAAAACCCAGCGGTATTAGCATATAATTCTACTATACAACTACAGATGTTTTAGCATATAATACTGCTGTACAACTCCAGAAGTATTAGCATATAATACTGCTGTACAACTCCAGATGTGTTAGCATATAATAATGATGTACAACTTCAGATGTATTAGCATATAATACTGCTGTACAACTCCAGATGTGTTAGCATATAGTACTCATGTACAACTCCAGATGTGTTAGCATTTAATACTGCTGTACAATTCCATATGTGTTAGCATATAATACTGCTGTACATCTCCAGATCTGTTAGCATATAATACTGTTGTACAACTCCATATGTGTTAGCATATAATACTGCTGTAAACTCCATATGTGTTAGCCTATAATACTGCAGTGAAACTCCATGTGTGTTAGCATATAATACTGCTGTACAACTCCATATGTGTTAGCATATAATACTGCAGAATAACTCACGATGTGTTAGCATATAGTAATGCTGCACAGCTCTAAATGTGCTAGCATATAATACAGCTGTACGACCCCAGATGTATTGGTATATAATACTGCTGTACAATTCCAGATGTGTTAGCATATGATACTGTTGTACAACTCCAGATGTGTTAGCATATAATAATGCTGTACAACTCCAGATGTGTTAGCATATAATACTGCTGTACAACTCCAGATGTATTAGCATATAATACTGCTGTACAACTCCAGATGTGTTAGCATATAATAATGCTGTACAACTCCAGATGTATTCGCATATAGTTCTGGTGTAAAAACCCAGGGGTATTAGCATATAATACTGCTGTACAACTCCAGATGTGTTACACTGCAGAACAACTCCAGATGTTTTAGCATGTAGTACTGCTGTACAACTCCGGATGTGTTAGCATATATTACTGCAGTACTACTCCAGATATGTTAGCATATAGTACTGCTGTACAACTCCAGATGTGTTAGCATATAGTACTGCTGTACAACTCCAGATGTGTTATCATATAGTACTGCTGTGCAACTCCGGATGTTTTAGCATTTAATACTGCAGTACTACTCCGGATGTGTTAGCATATATTACTGCAGTACTACTCCAGATATGTTAGCATATTGTACTGCTGTACAACTCCAGATGTGTTAGCATATAATACTGGTGTACAACACCAGATGTGTTAGCATATAATACTGCAGTACAACTCCAGATGTTTTAGCATCTAGTACTGCTGTACATCTCCGGATGTGTTAGCATATATTACTATAGTACTACTCCAGATATGTTATCATATTGTACTGCTGTACAACTCCAGATGTGTTAGCATATAATACTGCTGTACAACTCCAGATGTGTTAGCATATAATAATGCTGTACAACTCCAGATGTGTTAACACATAATACTGCTGTACAACTCCAGATGAGTTAGCATATAATACTGCAGTACAACTCCAGATGTGTTAGCATATTGTACTGCTGTACAACTCCTGATGTGTTAGCATATAGTACTGCTGTACAACTCCAGATGTATTAGAATATAGTACTATTGTACAACTCAAGATGTATAAGCATATAATACTGCTGTACAACTCCAGATATGTTAGATTATAATACTGCAGCACAACTCAAAATGTGTTAACATTATGAACTGCTGTACAACTCCAGATGTGTTAGCATATAGTACTGCTGTATAGCTCCAGATGTGTTAGCATATAACACTGCTGTACAATTCCAGATGTGGTAGCATATAATACTGCTGTACGACTCCAGATGTGTTAGCATATAATACTGCTGCACAGCTTTAGATGTGTTAGCATATAATACTTCTGTACAACTCGAGATGTATTAGCATATAGTTCTGGTGTACAAACCCAAGGGTATTAGCATATAATACTGCTGTACAACTCTAGGTGTGTTAGCATCTGTTACTGTTGTACAACTCCAGATGTGTCAGCATATAATAAAGCTGTACAACTTCAGATGTGTTAGCATATAATACTGCTGTACAACTCCAGATGTATTAGCATATAATACTGCTGTACAACTCAAGATGTGTTAGCATATAGTCAGGCTGTACAGCTTCAGATGTATTAGCATATAATACTGCTGTACAACTCCAGATGTATTCGCATATAGTAATAATGTTTGTCTCCAAATGAGTTTACGTATAATACTGCTGTACAACCCCAGATGTATTCGCATATAGTAATGCTGTTTGTCTCCAGATGTGTTTACGTATAATACTGCGGTACAACTCAAGATGTATTAGTAGATAATACTGCTATACAACTCTAGATGTTTTAGTATATAATAAGGCTGTTTAACTCTAGATGTATTAACATATAGTTCTGGTGTAAAAACCAAGCGGTATTAGCATATAATTCTACTATACAACTACAGATGTTTTAGCATATAATACTGCTGTACAACTCCAGAAGTATTAGCATATAATACTGCTGTACAACTCCAGATGTGTTAGCATATAATAATGATGTACAACTTCAGATGTATTAGCATATAATACTGCTGTACAACTCCAGATGTATTCGCATATAGTTCTGGTGTAAAAACCCAGGGGTATTAGCATATAATACTGCTGTACAACTCTAGATGTGTTAGCATATAGTACTGATGTACAACTCCAGATGTGTTAGCATTTAATACTGCTGTACATCTCCAGATGTGTTAGCATATAATACTGTTGTACAACTCCATATGTGTTAGCATATAATACTGCTGTAAACTCCATATGTGTAAGCCTATAATACTGCAGTGAAACTCCATGTGTGTTAGCATATAATACTGCTGTACAACTCCATATGTGTTAGCATAGAATACTGCAGAATAACTCTCGATGTGTTAGCATATAGTAATGCTGCACAGCTCTAGATGTGCTAGCATATAATACAGCTGTACAACTCCAGATGTATTGGTATATAATACTGCTGTACAATTCCTGATGTGTTAGCATATGATACTGTTGTACAACTCCAGATGTGTTAGCATATAATACTGCTGTACAACTCCAGATGTATTCGCATAAAGTACTGCTGTTTGTCTCCAGATGAGTTAACGTATAATACTGCTGTACAACTCCAGATTTGTTAGCATATAATACTGCTGTACAACTCCAGATGTATTAATATATAATACTGATGTACAACTCCAGATGTTTCAGCATATAATACTGTTGTACATCTCCAGATGTGTTAATATATAATACTGCTGTACAACTCCGGATATGTTAGCATATAATTCTGCTGTACAACTCCAGATGTGTTAGCCAATAGTTCTGGTGTACAAACCATGGGTATTAGCATATAATACTGCTGTACAACTGCAGATGTGTTAGCATATAGTACTGCTGAACAACTCCAGAGGTATTATCATATAGTCTGGTGTAAAAACATAGGGGTATTAGCATATAATACTGCTGTACAACTCCATATGTATTAGCCTATAATACTGCAGTACAACGCCATATGTGTTAGCATAAAATACTGCTGTATAATTCCATATGTGTTAGCATATAACACTGCTGTACAACTCCAGATGTGTTAGCATATACTACTGCTGTAAAACTCCAGATGTATTAGGATATAGTTCTGGTGCAAAAATCAAGGGGTAGTAGCATATAATACTGCTGTACAACTCCATATGTGTTAGCATATAATACTGCAGTACAACTCCAGATGTGTTAGCATATAGTACTGCTGTACAACTCTATATGTGTTAGCATATTGTACTCTTGTACAACTCCAGATGTGTTAGCAAATAATACTGCTGTACAACTCCATATGTGTTAGCATATAATACTGCTGTACAATTCCAGTTGTGTGTGTTGGCATATAGTACTGCTGTACAACTCCAGATGTGTTAGCATAAAATACAGCTGTATAACACCGTATGTGTTAGCATATAATACTGCTGTACAATTCAAGATGTGTTAGCATATAGTACTACTGTACAACTCCGGATGTGTTAGTATATATTACTGCTATAAAACTCCATATGTGTTAGCATATAGTACTGCTGTACAACTCCAGATATGTTAGCATATAATACTCCTGTATAACTCCAGATGTGTTAGCATATAGTACTGCTGTACAACTCCAGATGTGTTATCATATAGTACTGCTGTGCAACTCCATATGTGTTAGCATATAATACTGCAGTACACCACCAGAGGTTTTAGCATATAGTACTGCTGTACAACTCCGGATGTTTTAGCATATAATACTGCAGTACTACTCCGGATGTGTTAACATATATTACTGCAGTACTACTCCATATATGTTAGCATATTGTACTGCTGTACAACTCCAGATGTGTTAGCATATAATACTGGTGTACAACACCAGATGTGTTAGCATAGAATACTGCAGTACAACTCCAGATGTTTTAGCATCTAGTACTGCTGTACAACTCCGGATGTGTTAGCATATATTGCTGCAGTACTACTCCAGATATGTTATCAAATTGTACTGCTGTACAACTCCAGATGTGTTAGCATATAATACTGCTGTACAACTCCAGATGTGTTAGCATCTGATACTGTTGTACAACTCCAGATGTGTTAGCATATAATAATGCTGTACAACTCCAGATGTGTTAACATATAATACTGCTGTACAACTCCAGATGAGTTAGCATATATTACTGCAGTACAACTCCAGATGTGTTAGCATATTGTACTGCTGTACAACTCCAGATGTGTTAGCATATAGTACTGCTGTACAACTCCAGATGTATTAGAATATAGTACTGTTGTACAACTCAAGATGTATAAGCATATAATACAGCTGTACAACTCCAAATGTGTTAGATTATAATACTGCAGCACAACTCAAAATGTGTTAACATATTGAACTGCTGTACAACTCCAGATGTGTTAGCATATAGTACTGCTGTATAACTCCAGATGTGTTAGCATATAACACTGCTGTACAATTCCGGATGTGGTAGCATATAATACTGCTGTACGACTCCAGTTGTGTTAGCATATAATACTGCTGCAGAGCTTTAGATGTGTTAGCATATAATACTTCTGTACAACTATAGATGTATTAGCTTATAGTTCTGGTGTACAAACCCAAGGGTATTAGCATATAATACTGTTGTACAACTCTAGGTGTGTTAGCATCTGATACTGTTGTACAACTCCAGATGTGTAAGCATATAATAGTGCTGTACAACCCCAGATGTGTTAGCATATAATACTGCTGTACAACTCCAGATGTATTAGCATATAATACTGCTGTACAACTCAAGATGTGTTAGCATATAATAATGCAGTAAAGCTTCAGATGTATTAGCATATAATACTGCTGTACAACTCCAGATGTGTTAGCATATAATAATGCTGTACAACTCCAGATGTATTCGCATATAGTTCTGGTGTAAAAACCCAGGGGTATTAGATTATAATACTGCTGTACAACTCCAGATGTGTTACACTGCAGAACAACTCCAGATGTTTTAGCATGTAGTACTGCTGTACAACTCCGGATGTGTTAGCATATATTACTGCAGTACTACTCCAGATATGTTAGCATATAGTACTGCTGTACAACTCCAGATGTGTTGGCATATAGTTCTGCTGTACAACTCCAGATGTGTTATCATATAGTACTGCTGTGCAACTCCGAATGTTTTAGCATTTAATACTGCAGTACTACTCCGGATGTGTTAGCATATATTACTGCAGTACTACTCCAGATATATTAGCATATTGTACTGCTGTACAACTCCAGATGTGTTAGCATATAACACTGGTGTACAACACCAGATGTGTTAGCATATAATACTGCAGTACAACTCCAGATGTTTTAGCATCTAGTACTGCTGTACAACTCCGGATGTGTTAGCATATATTACTATAGTACTACTCCAGATATGTTATCATACTGTACTGCTGTACAACTCCAGATGTGTTAGCATATAATACTGCAGTACAACTCCAGATGTGTTAGCATATCGTACTGCTGTACAACTCCAGATGTGTTAGCATATAGTACTGCTGTACAACTCCAGATGTATTAGAATATAGTACTGTTGTACAACTCAAGATGTATAAGCATATAATACTGCTGTACAACTCCAGATATGTTAGATTATAATACTGCAGCACAACTCAAAATGTGTTAACATATTGAACTGCTGTACAACTCCAGATGTGTTAGCATATAGTACTGCTGTATAACTCCAGATGTGTTAGCATATAACACTGCTGTACAATTCCAGATGTGGTAGCATATAATACTGCTGTACGACTCCAGATGTGTTAGCATATAATACTGCTGCACAGCTTTAGATGTGTTAGCATATAATACTTCTGTACAACTCGAGATGTATTAGCATATAGTTCTGGTGTACAAACCCAAGGGTATTAGCATATAATACTGCTGTATAACTCCAGATGTGTCAGCATATAATAAAGCTGTACAACTCCAGATGTGTTAGCATATAATACTGCTGTACAACTCCAGATGTATTAGCATATAATACTGCTGTACAACTCAATATGTGTTAGCATATAGTCAGGCTGTACAGCTTCAGATGTATTAGCATATAATACTGCTGTACAACTCCAGATGTATTCGCATATAGTAATAATGTTTGTCTCCAAATGAGGTTACGTATAATACTGCTGTACAACCCCAGATGTATTCGCATATAGTAATGCTGTTTGTCTCCAGATGTGTTTACGTATAATACTGCGGTACAACTCAAGATGTATTAGTAGATAATACTGCTATACAACTCTAGATGTTTTAGTCTATAATAAGGCTGTTTAACTCTAGATGTATTAACATATAGTTCTGGTGTAAAAACCCAGCGGTATTAGCATATAATTCTACTATACAACTACAGATGTTTTGGCATATAATACTGCTGTACAACTCCAGAAGTATTAGCATATAATACTGCTGTACAACTCCAGATGTGTTAGCATATAATAATGATGTACAACTTCAGATGTATTAGCATATAATACTGCTGTACAACTCCAGATGTATTCGCATATAGTTCTGGTGTAAAAACCCAGGGGTATTAGCATATAATACTGCTGTACATCTCCAGATGTGTTAGCATATAGTAACTGATGTACAACTCCAGATGTGTTAGCATTTAATACTGCTGTACATCTCCAGATGTGTTAGCATATAATACTGCTGGAAAACTCCATATGTGTAAGCCTATAATACTGCAGTGAAACTCCATGTGTGTTAGCATATAATACTGCTGTACAACTCCATATGTGTTAGCATAGAATACTGCAGAATAACTCTCGATGTGTTAGCATATAGTAATGCTGCACAGCTCTAGATGTGCTAGCATATAATACAGCTGTAGAACTCCAGATGTATTGGTATATAATACTGCTGTACAATTCCAGATGAGTTAGCATATGATACTGTTGTACAACTCCAGATGTGTTAGCATATAATAATGCTGTACAACTCCAGATGTGTTAGCATATAATACTGCTGTACAACTCCAGATGTATTAGCATATAAAACTGCTGTACAACTCCAGATGTGTTAGCATATAATAATGCTGTACAACTCCAGATGTATTCGCATATAGTTCTGGTAAAAATCCAGGGGTATTAGCATATAATACTGCTGTACAACTCCAGATGTGTTAGCATATAGTACTGATGTACAACTCCATATGTATTAGCCTATAATACTGCAGTACAACGCCATATGTGTTAGCATAAAATGCTGCTGTACAACTCCATATGTGTTAGCATATAACACTTCTGTACAACTCCAGATGTGTTAGCATATACTACTGCTGTAAAACTCCAGATGTATTAGGATATAGTTCTGGTGCAAAAATCAAGGGGTAGTAGCATATAATACTGCTGTACAACTCCATATGTGTTAGCATATAATACTGCAGTACAACTCCAGATGTGTTAGCATATAGTACTGCTGTACAACTCTATATATATGTTAGCATATTGTACTCTTGTACAACTCCAGATGTGTTAGCAAATAATACTGCTGTACAACTCCATATGTGTTAGAATATAATACTGCAGTACAATTCCAGTTGTGTGTGTTGGCATATAGTACTGCTGTACAACTCCAGATGTGTTAGCATATAATACAGCTGTACAACACCGTATGTGTTAGCATATAATACTGCTGTACAACTCATGATGTGTTAGCATATAGTACTACTGTACAACTCAAGATGTGTTAGCATATAATACTGCTGTACAAATCTGGATGTGTTAGTTTATAGTACTGCTGTAGAGCTCCATATGTGTTAGCATATAGTACTGCTGTACAAATCTGGATGTGTTAGTTTATAGTACTGCTGTAAAGCTCCATATGTGTTAGCATATAGTACTGCTGTACAAATCTGGATGTGTTAGTTTATAGTACTGCTGTAAAGCTCCATATGTGTTAGCATATAGTACTGCTGTACAAATCTGGATGTGTTAGTTTATAGTACTGCTGTAAAGCTCCATATGTGTTAGCATATAGTACTGCTGTACAACTCCATATGTGTTAGCATATAATACTGCTGTACAAATCTGGATGTGTTAGTTTATAGTACTGCTGTAGAGCTCCATATGTGTTAGCATATAGTACTGCTGTACAAATCTGGATGTGTTAGTTTATAGTACTGCTGTAAAGCTCCATATGTGTTAGCATATAGTACTGCTGTACAAATCTGGATGTGTTAGTTTATAGTACTGCTGTAAAGCTCCATATGTGTTAGCATATAGTACTGCTGTACAAATCTGGATGTGTTAGTTTATAGTACTGCTGTAAAGCTCCATGTGTTTTAGCATATAGTACTGCTGTACAAATCTGGATGTGTTAGTTTATAGTACTGCTGTAAAGCTCCATATGTGTTAGCATATAGTACTGCTGTACAACTCCGGATATGTTTGCATATAATACTCCTGTACAACACCAGATGTGTTAGCATATAGTACTGCTGTAATCTCCAGATATGTTATCATATAGTACTGCTGTGCAACTCCAGATATGTTATCATATAGTACTGCTGTACAACTCCAGATATGTTAGCATATAGTACTGCTGTACAACTCCAGATATGTTATCATATAGTACTGCTGTGCAACTCCAGATATGTTATCATATAGTACTGCTGTACAACTCCAGATATGTTATCATATAGTACTGCTGTGCAACTCCAGATATGTTAGCATATAGTACTGCTGTACAACTCCAGATATGTTATCATATAGTACTGCTGTAAAGCTCCATATGTGTTAGCATATAGTACTGCTGTACAACTCCGGATATGTTTGCATATAATACTCCTGTACAACACCAGATGTGTTAGCATATAGTACTGCTGTACAACTCCAGATGTGTTATCATATAGTACTGCTGTGCAACTCCAGATGTGTTAGCATATAATATTGCAGTACACCTCCAGCAGTTTTAGCATATAGTACTGCTGTACAACTCCGGATATTTTAGCATATAATACTGCAGTACTACTCCGGATGTGCTAGCATATATTACTGCAGTACTACTCCAGATATGTTAGCATATTGTACTGCTGTACAACTCCAGATGTGTTAGCATATAATACTGGTGTACAACTCCAGATGTGTTAGCATATAATACTGCAGTACAACTCCAGATGTTTTAGCATCTAGTATTGCTGTACAACTCCGGATGTGTTAGCATATATTACTGCAGTACTACTCCAGATATGTTAGCATATTGTACTGCTGTAAAACTCCAGATGTGCTAGCATATAATACTGCTGTACAACTCCAGATGTGTTAGCATATAATAATGCTGTACAACTCCAGATGTATTAACATATAATACTGCTGTACAACTCCAGATGAGTTAGTATATAATACTGCAGTACAACTCCAGATGTGTTAGCATATTGTACTGCTGTACAACTCCAGATGTGTTAGCATATAGTACTGCTGTACAACTCCAGATGTATTAGAATATTGTACTGTTGTACAACTCCAGATGTATAAGCATATAATACTGCTGTACAACTCCAGATGTGTTAGATTATAATACTGCAAAACAACTCAAAATGTGTTAACATATTGAACTGCTGTTTAACTCCAGATGTGTTAGCATATAGTACTGCTGTATAACTCCAGATGTGTTAGCATATAACACTGCTGTACAATTCCAGATGTGGTAGCATATAATACTGCTGTACAACTCTAGGTGTGTTAGCATCTGATACTGTTGTACAACTCCAGATGTGTTAGCATATAATAATGCTCTACAACTCCAGATGTGTTACCATATAATACTGCTGTACAACTCCAGATGTATTAGCATATAATGCTGCTGTACAACTCCAGAGGTGTTAGCATATAATAATGCTGTACAGCTTGATGTATTAGCATATAATACTGCTGTACAACTCCAGATGTATTCGCATATAGTAATAATGTTTGTCTCCAAATACGTTTAGTATAATACTGCTGTACAACCCCAGATGTATTCGCATATAGTAATGCTGTTTGTCTCCAGATCTGTTTTGGTATAATCCTGCTGTACAACACAAGATATATTAGTAGATAATACTGCTATACAACTCTAGATGTTTTAGTATATAATAATGCTGTACAACTCCAGATGTATTAGTATATAATACTGCTATACTACTCCAGATATTTTAGTATATAATAAGGCTGTACAATTCTAGATGTATTAACATATAGTTCTGGTGTAAAAACCCAGCGGTATTAGCATATACTTCTACTATACAACTACAGATGTTTTAGCATATAATACTGCTGTACAACTCCAGACGTATTAGCATATAATACTGCTGTACAACTCCAGATGTGTTAGCATATAATAATGCTGTACAACTTCAGATGTATTAGCATATAATACTGCTGTACAACTCCAGATGTATTCGCATATAGTTCTGGTGTAAAAACCCAGGGGTATTAGCATATAATACTGCTGTACAACTCTAGATGTATTCGCATATAGTTCTGGTGTAAAAACCCAGGGGTAATAGCATATAATACTGCTGTACAACTCCAGATGTGTTAGCATATAGTACTGCTGTACAACTCCAGATGTGTTAGCATTTAATACTGCTGTACAATTCCATATGTGTTAGCATATAATACTGCTGTACATCTCCAGATGTGTTAGCATATAATACTGTTGTACAACTCCATATGTGTTAGCATATAATACTGCTGTAAACTCCATATGTGTTAGCATATATTACTGCTGTACAACTCCGGATATGTTAGCATATAATACTGCTGTACAACTCCAGATGTGTTAGCATATAGTAATGCTGTATAACTCCAGATGTGTTAGCATATAATACTGCTGTACAACTCCAGATGTCTTAGCATATAGTACTGCTGTAACCTCCAGATGTGTTAGCATATAATACTGCTGTACAACTCCAGATGTCTTAGCATATAGTACTGCTGTAGCTTCCAGATGTGGTAGCATATAGTACTGCTGTACAACTCCAGATGTATTAGCATATAATACTGCTGTACAAATCCAGATGTATTAGCATATAATACTCCTGTACAACTCCGGTTTGTTAGCATATAATACTGCTTTACTACTCCAGATGTATTAGCATATAATACTGGTGTACAACTCCAGATGTGTTAGCATATAATACTGCAGTACAACTCCAGATGTTTTAGCATCTAGTACTGCTGTACAACTCCGGATGTGTTAGCATCTATTACTGCAGTACTACTCCAGATATGTTAGCATATTGTACTGCAGTACAACTCCAGATGTGTTAGCATATTGTACTGCTGTACAACTCCAGATGTGTTAGCATATAATAATGCTGTACAGCTTCAGATGTATTAGCATATAGTACTGCTGTACAACTCCGGATGTATTCGCATATAGTAATGCTGTTTGTCTCCAGATGTGTTTACGTATAATACTGCTGTACAACTCAAGATGTATTAGTATATAATAATGCTGTACAACTCCAGTTGTATTTGTATATAATACTGCTATACTACTCAAGATATCTTAGTATATAATAGTGCTGTACAACTCTAGATGTATTAGCATATAGTTCTGGTGTAAAAACCCAGGGGTATTAGCAGATAATACTACTATACAACTACAGATGTTTTAGTATATAATAATGCTGTACAACTCCAGATGTTGTAGTATACAATAATGCTGTACAACTCAAGATGTATTAGTATATAATAATGCTATACAACTCCAGATGTTTTAGTATATAATAATGCTGTACAACTCTAGATGTTATAGCATATAGTTCTGGTGTAAAAACCCAGGGGTATTATCATATAATAGTGCTATACAAGCCCAGATGTATTAGTATATAATACTGCTATACAACTCCAGATGTTTTTGTATTTAATAATGCTGTATACCCTAGGTGTATTAGCATATAGTCCTTGTGTAAAAACCCAGAGGTATTAGCATATAATACTGCTATAAAACTCCAGATGTTTTAGTATATAATGCTGTACAACTCCAGATGTATTAGCATATAGTTCTGGTGTAAAAACCCAGGGGTATTAGCATATAATACTGCTGTACATCTCCATATATATTAGCCTATAATACTGCAGTAAAACTCCATGTGTGTTAGCATATAATACTGCTGTACAACTCCATATGTGTTAGCATATAATACTGCAGAATAACTCCAGATGTGTTAGCATATAGTAATGCTGCACAGCTCTAGATGTGCTAGCATATAATACAGCTGTACGACTGCAGATGTATTGGTATATAATACTGCTGTACAACTCCAGATGTATTAGCATATAATACTGCTGTACAACTCCAGATGTGTTAGCATATAATAGTGCTGTACAACTTCAGATGTATTAGCATATAATACCGCTGTACAATTCCAGATGTGTTAGCATATAGTACTGCTGTACAACTCCAGATGTGTTAGCTATTATACTGCAGTACACCTCCAGAAGTTTTAGCATATAGTACTGCTGAACAACTCCGGATGTTTTAGCATATAATACTTCAGTACTACTCCAGATATGTTAGCATATTGTACTGCTGTACAACTCCAGATGTTGTAACATATAATACTGCTGTACTACTCCAGATGTGTTAGCATATAATACTGCTGTACAACTCCAGATGTGTTAGCATATAATACTGCTGTACAACTCCAGATGTATTAGCATATAATACTGCTGTACAACTCCAGATGTGTTAGCATATAATAATGCTGTACAGCTTCAGATGTATTAGCATACAGTACTGCTGTACAACTCCAGATGTATTCGCATATAGTAATGCTGTTTGTCTGCAGATGTGTTTACGTATAATACTGCTGTACAACTCCAGATGTATTCGCATATATTAATGCTGTTTGTCTCTAGATGTGTTTACGTATAATATTGCTGTACAACTCAAGATGTATTAGTATATAATACTGCTATACAACTCTAGATGTTTTAGTATATAATAATGCTGTACAACTCCAGATGTATTTGTATATAATACTGCTATACTACTCCAGATATCTTAGTATATAATAATGCTGTACAACTCTAGATGTATTAGCATATAGTTCTGGTGTAAAACTCCAGGGGCATTAGCATATAATACTACTATACAACTACAGATGTTTTAGTATATAATAATGCTGTACAACCCCAGATGTGTTAGTATATAATAATGCTGTACAACTCAAGATGTGTTAGTATATAATAATGCTGTACAACTCAAGATGTGTTAGTATATAATAATGCTACACAACTCCAGATGTTTTAGTATATAATGCTGTACAACTCTAGATGTTATAGCATATAGTTCTGTTGTAAAAACCCAGGGGTATTATCATATAATACTGCTATACAACTCCAGATGTATTAGTATATAATACTGCTATACAACTCCAGATGTTTTTGTATTTAATAATGCTGTATACTCTAGGTGTATTAGCATATATTCCTGGTGTAAAAACCCAGGGGTATTAGCATATAATACTGCTGTACAACTCCATATGTGTAAGCCTATAATACTGCAGTAAAACTCCATGTGTGTTAGCATATAATACTGCTGTACAACTCCATATGTGTTAGCACATAATACTGCAGAATAACTCCAGATGTGTTAGCATATAGTAATGCTGCACAGCTCTAGATGTGCTAGCATATAATACAGCTGTACAACACCAGATGTATTGGTATATAATACTGCTGTACAATTCCAGATGTGTTAGCATATGATACTGTTGTACAACACCAGATGTGTTAGCATATAATAGTGGTGTACAACTCCAGATGTGTTAGCATATAATACTGCTGTACTACTCCAGATGTATTAGCATATATTACTGCTGTACAACTCCAGATGTGTTAGCATATAATAATGCTGTACAACTTCAGATGTATTAGCATATAATACTGCTGCACAACTCCAGATGTATTCGCATAAAGTACTGCTGTTTGTCTACAGATGTGTTAACGTATAATACTGCTGTACAACTCCAGATGTGTTAGCATATAATACTGCTGTACAACTCCAGATGTATTAGTATATAATACTGATGTACAACTCCAGATGTTTCAGCATATAATACTGCTGTACATCTCCAGATGTGTTAGCATATAATACTGCTGTACAACTCCGGATGTGTTAGCTTATAATTCTGCTGTACAACTCCAGATGTGTTAGCCAATAGTTCTGGTGTACAAACCCATGGGTATTAGCATATAATACTGCTGTACAACTGCAGATTTGTTAGCATATAGTACTGCTGTACAACTCCAGATGTATTATCATATAGTCTGGTGTAAAAACCCAGGGGTATTAGCATATAATACTGCTGTACAACTCCATATGTATTAGTCTATAATACTGCAGTACAACGCCATATGTGTTAGCATAAAATGCTGCTGTATAACTCCATATGTGTTAGCATATAACACTGCTGTACAACTCCAGATGTATTAGCATATACTACTGCTGTAAAACTCCAGATATATTAGGATATAGTTCTGGTGCAAAAATCAAGGGGTAGTAGCATATAATACTGCTGTACAACTCCATTTGTGTTAGTATATAATACTGCAGTACAATTCCAGATGTGTTAGCATATAGTAATGCTGTACAACTTCAGATGTATTAGCATATAATACTGTTGCACAACTCCAGATGTATTCGCATAAAGTACTGCTGTTTGTCTCCAGATGTGTTAACGTATAATACTGCTGTACAACTCCAGATGTGTTAGCATATAATACTGCTGTACAACTCCAGATGTATTAGTATATAATACTGATGTACAACTCCAGATGTTTCTGCATATAATACTGTTGTATATCTCCAGATGTGTTAATATATAATACTGCTGTACAACTCCGGATATGTTAGCATATAATTCTGCTGTACAACTCCAGATGTGTTAGCATATAGTACTGCTGAACAACTCCAGATGTATTATCATATAGTCTGGTGTAAAAACCTAGGGGTATTAGCATATAATACTGCTGTACAACTCCATATGTATTAGCCTATAATACTGCAGTACAACGCCATATGTGTTAGCATAAAATACTGCTGTACAACTCCATATGTGTTAGCATATAACACTGCTGTACAACTCCAGATGTGTTAGCATATACTACTGCTGTACAAATCCAGATGTGTTATCATATAGTACTGCTGTGCAACTCCGGATGTGTTAGCATATAATACTGCAGTACACCTCCAGAAGTTTTAGCATATAGTACTGCTGTACAACTCCGGATGTTTTAGCATATAATACTGCAGTACTACTCCGGATGTGTTAGCATATATTACTGCAGTACTACTCCAGATATGTTAGCATATTGTACTGCTGTACAACTCCAGATGTGTTAGCATATAATACTGGTGTGCAACTCCAGATGTGTTAGCATATAATACTGCAGTACAACTCCAGATGTTTTAGGATCTAGTACTGCTGTACAACTCCGGATGTGTTAGCATATATTACTGCAGTACTTCTCCAGATATGTTAGCATATTGTACTGCTGTACATCTCCAGATGTGCTAGCATATAATACTGCTGTACAACTCCAGATGTGTTAGCATATAATAATGCTGTACAACTCCAGATGTATTAACATATAATACTGCTGTACAGCTCCAGATGAGTTAGCATATAATACTGCAGTACAACTCCAGATGTGTTAGCATATTATACTGCTGTACAACTCCAGATGTGTTAGCATATAGTACTGCTGTACAACTCCAGATGTATTAGAATATAGTACTGTTGTACAACTCCAGATGTATAAGCATATAATACTGCTGTACAACTCCGGATGTGTTAGATTATAATACTGCAGCACAACTCAAAATGTGTTAACATATTGAACTGCTGTACAACTCCAGATGTGTTAGCATATAGTACTGCTGTATAACTCCAGATGTGTTAGCATATAACACTGCTGTACAATTCCAGATGTGGTAGCATATAATACTGCTGTACAACTCTAGGTGTGTTAGCATCTGATACTGTTGTACAACTCCAGATGTGTTAGCATATAATAATGCTGTACAACTCCAGATGTGTTACCATATAATACTGCTGTACAACTCCAGATGTATTAGCATATAATGCTGCTGTACACCTCCAGAGGTGTTAGCATATAATAATGCTGTACAGCTTGATGTATCAGCATATAATACTGCTGTACAACTCCAGATGTATTCGCATATAGTAATAATGTGTGTCTCCAAATGAGTTTACGTATAATACTACTGTACAACCCCAGATGTATTCGCATATAGTAATGCTGTTTGTCTCCAGATCTGTTTACGTATAATCCTGCTGTAAAACACAAGATGTATTAGTAGATAATACTGCTATACAACTCTAGATGTTTTAGTATATAATAATGCTGTACAACTCCAGATGTATTAGTATATAATACTGCTATACTACTCCAGATATTTTAGTATATAATAAGGCTGTACAACTCTAGATGTATTAACATATAGTTCTGGTGTAAAAACCCAGCGGTATTAGCATATAATACTGCTGTACAACTCTAGATGTATTCGCATATAGTTCTGGTGTAAAAACCCAGGGGTATTAGCATATAATACTGCTGTACAACTCCAGATGTGTTAGCATATAATACTGCTGTACAACTCCAGATGTGTTAGCATATAATAATGCTGTACAACTTCAGATGTATTAACATATAATACTGCTGACAACTCCAGATCTGTTAGCATATAATAATGCTGTACAACTTCAGATGTATTAGCATATAATACTGCTGTACAACTCCAGATGTATTCGCATATAGTTCTGGTGTAAAAACCCAGGGGTATTAGCATATAATACTGCTGTACAACTCTAGATGTATTCGCATATAGTTCTGGTGTAAAAACCCAGGGGTATTAGCATATAATACTGCTGTACAACTCCAGATGTGTTAGCATATAGTACTGATGTACAACTCCAGATGTGTTAGCATTTAATACTGCTGTACAATCCCATATGTGTTAGCATATAATACTGCTGTACATCTCCAGATGTGTTAGCATATAATACTGTTGTACAACTCCATATGTGTTAGCATATAATACTGCTGTAAACTCCATATGTGTTAGCATATATTACTGCTGTACAACTCCAGATGTGTTGGCATATAGTAATGCTGTATAACTCCAGATGTGTTAGCATATAATACTGCTGTACAACTCCAGATATCTTAGCATATAGTACTGCTGTAACCTCCAGATGTGTTAGCATATGGTACTGCTGTACAACTCCAGATGTCTTAGCATATAGTACTGCTGTAACTTCCAGATGTGGTAGCATATAGTACTGCTGTACAACTCCAGATGTATTAGCATATAATACTCCTGTACAACTCCGGTTTGTTAGCATATAATACTGCTTTACAACTCCAGATGTATTAGCACATAATACTGCTGTACAACTCCAGATGTGTTAGCATATAATACTGGTGTACAACTCCAGATGTGTTAGCATATAATACTTCAGAACAACTCCAGATGTTTTAGCATCTAGTACTGCTGTACAACTCCGGATGTGTTAGCATATATTACTGCAGTACTACTCCAGATATGTTAGCATATTGTAATGCTGTACAACTCCAGATATGTTAGCATATAATACTGCTGTAGAACTCCAGATGTGTTAGCATATAATACTGTTGTACAACTCCAGATGTGTTAACATATAATACTGCTGTACAACTCCAGATGAGTTAGCATATATTACTGCAGTACAACTCCAGATGTGTTAGCATATTGTACTGCTGTACAACCCCAGATGCGTTAGCATATAATAGTGCTGTACAGCTTCAGATGTATTAGCATATAGTACTGCTGTACAACTCCAGATGTATTCGCATATAGTAATGCTGTTTGTCTCCAGATGTGTTTACGTATAATACTGCTGTACAACTCAAGATGTATTAGTATATAATAATGCTGTACAACTCCAGATGTATTTGTATATAAAACTGCTATACTACACCAGATATCTTAGTATATAATAATGCTGTACAACTCTAGATGTATTAGCATATAGTTCTGGTGTAAAAACCCAGGGGTATTAGCATATAATACTACTATACAACTACGGATGTTTTAGTATATAATAATGCTGTACAACTCCAGATGTTTTAGTATATAATAATGCTGTTCAACTCAAGATGTATTAGTATATAATAATGCTATAGAACTCCAGATGTTTTAGTATATAATAATGCTGTATACCCTAGGTGTATTAGCATATAGTCCTGGTGTAAAAACCCAGAGGTATTAGCATATAATACTGCTATACAACTCCAGATGTTTTAGTATATAATGCTGTACAACTCCAGATGTATTAGCATATAGTTCTGGTGTAAAACCCCAGGGGTATTAGCATATAATACTGCTGTACAACTCCATATATATTAGCCTATAATACTGCAGTAAAACTCCATGTGTGTTAGCATATAATACTGCTGTACAACTCCATATGTGTTAGCATATAATACTGCAGAATAACTCCAGATGTGTTAGCATATAGTAATGCTGCACAGCTCTAGATATGCTAGCATATAATACAGCTGTACAACTCCAGATGTATTGGTATATAATACTGCTGTACAATTCCAGATGTGTTAGCATATGATACTGTTGTACAACTCCAGATGTGTTAGCATATAATACTGCTGTACAACTCCAGATGTATTAGCATATAATACTGCTGTACAACTCCAGATGTGTTAGCATATAATAATGCTGTACAACTTCAGATGTATTAGCATATAATACTGCTGTACAATTCCAGATGTGTTAGCATATAGTACTGCTGTTCAACTCCAGATGTGTTATCATATAGTACTGCTGTACAACTCCAGATGTGTTAGCATTTAATACTGCAGTACACCTCCAGGAGTTTTAGCATATAGTACTGCTGTAGAACTCCGGATGTTTTAGCATATAATACTTCAGTACTACTCCAGATATGTTAGCATATTGTACTGCTGTACAACTCCAGTTGTTGTAATATATAATACTGCTGTACTACTCCAGATGTGTTAGCATATAATACTGGTGTACAACTCCAGATGTGTTAGCATATAATACTGCAGTACAACTCCAGATGTTTTAGCATCTTGTACTGCTGTACAACTCCGGAAGTGTTAGCATATAATACTGCTGTACAACTCCAGATGTGTTAGCATATAATACTGCTGTACAACTCCAGATGTTTTAGCATATAATACTGCTGTACAACTCCAGATGTGTTAGCATATAATAATGCTGTACAGCTTCAGATATATTAGCATATAGTACTGCTGTACAACTCCAGATGTATTCGCATATAGTAATGCTGTTTGTCTGCAGATGTGTTTACGTATAATACTGCTGTACAACTCCAGATGTATTCGCATATATTAATGCTGTTTGTCTCCAGATGTGTTTACGTATAATACTGCTGTACAACTCAAGATGTATTAGTATATAATACTGCTATACAACTCTAGATGTTTTAGTATATAATAATGCTGTACAACTCCAGATGTATTTGTATATAATACTGCTATACTACTCCAGATATCTTAGTATATAATAATGCTGTACAACTCTAGATGTATTAGCATATAGTTCTGGTGTAAAACCCCAGGGGCATTAGCATATAATACTACTATAAAACTACAGATGTTTTAGTATATAACAATGCTGTACAACTCCAGATGTGTTAGTATATAATAATGCTGTACAACTCAAGATGTATTAGTATATAATAATGCTACACAACTCCAGATGTTTTAGTATATAATGCTGTACAACTCTAGATGTTATAGCATATAGTTCTGTTGTAAAAACCCAGGGGTATTATCATATAATACTGCTATACAACTCCAGATGTATTATTATATAATACTGCTATACAACTCCAGATGTTTTTGTATTTAATAATGCTGTATACTCTAGGTGTATTAGCATATAGTCCTGGTGTAAAAACCCAGGGGTATTAGCATATAATACTGCTATACAACTCCAGATGTTTTAGTTATAATGCTGTACAACTCCAGATGTATTAGCATATAGTTCTGGTGTAAAAACCCAGGGGTATTAGCATATAATACTGCTGTACAACTCCAGATGTGTTAGCATATAATACTGCTGTACAACTCCAGATGTGTTAGCATATAATAATGCTGTACAACTTCAGATGTATTAGCATATAATACTGCTGTACAACTCCAGATGTGTTAGCATATAATAATGCTGTACAACTTCAGATGTATTAGCATATAATACTGCTGTACAACTCCAGATGTATTCGCATATAGTTCTGGTGTAAAAACCCAGGGGTATTAGCGTATAATACTGCTGTACAACTCTAGATGTATTCGCATATAGTTCTGGTGTAAAAACCCAGGGGTATTAGCATATAATACTGCTGTACAACTCCAGATGTGTTAGCATATAGTACTGATGTACAACTCCAGATGTGTTAGCATTTAATACTGCTGTACAATCCCATATGTGTTAGCATATAATACTGCTGTACATCTCCAGATGTGTTAGCATATAATACTGTTGTACAACTCCATATGTGTTAGCATATAATACTGCTGTAAACTCCATATGTGTTAGCATATATTACTGCTGTACAACTCCGGATATGTTAGCATATAATACTGCTGTACAACTCCAGATGTGTTGGCATATAGTAATGCTGTATAACTCCAGATGTGTTAGCATATAATACTGCTGTACAACTCCAGATGTCTTAGCATATAGTACTGCTGTAACCTCCAGAAGTGTTAGCATATGGTACTGCTGTACAACTCCAGATGTCTTAGCATAGAGTACTGCTGTAACTTCCAGATGTGGTAGCATATAGTACTGCTGTACAACTCCAGATGTATTAGCATATAATACTCCTGTACAACTCCGGTTTGTTAGCATATAATACTGCTTTACAACTCCAGATGTATTAGCACATAATACTGCTGTACAACTCCAGATGTGTTAGCATATAATACTGGTGTACAACTCCAGATGTGTTAGCATATAATACTTCAGAACAACTCCAGATGTTTTAGCATCTAGTACTGCTGTACAACTCCGGATGTGTTAGCATATATTACTGCAGTACTACTCCAGATATGTTAGCATATTCTACTGCTGTACAACTCCAGATATGTTAGCATATAATACTGCTGTACAACTCCAGAAGTGTTAGCATATAATACTGTTGTACAACTCCAGATGTGTTAACATATAATACTGCTGTACAACTCCAGATGAGTTAGCATATATTACTGCAGTACAACTCCAGATGTGTTAGCATATTGTACTGCTGTACAACTCCAGATGCGTTAGCATATAATAATGCTGTACAGCTTCAGATGTATTAGCATATAGTACTGCTGTACAACTCCAGATGTATTCGCATATAGTAATGCTGTTTGTCTCCAGATGTGTTTACGTATAATACTGCTGTACAACTCAAGATGTATTAGTATATAATAATGCTGTACAACTCCAGATGTATTTGTATATAAAACTGCTATACTACACCAGATATCTTAGTATATAATAATGCTGTACAACTCTAGATGTATTAGCATATAGTTCTGGTGTAAAAACCCAGGGGTATTAGCATATAATACTACTATACAACTACGGATGTTTTAGTATATAATAATGCTGTACAACTCCAGATGTTTTAGTATATAATAATGCTGTACAACTCAAGATGTATTAGTATATAATAATGCTATAGAACTCCAGATGTTTTAGTATATAATAATGCTGTATACCCTAGGTGTATTAGCATATAGTCCTGGTGTAAAAACCCAGAGGTATTAGCATATAATACTGCTATACAACTCCAGATGTTTTAGTATATAATGCTGTACAACTCCAGATGTATTAGCATATAGTTCTGGTGTAAAACCCCAGGGGTATTAGCATATAATACTGCTGTACAACTCCATATATATTAGCCTATAATACTGCAGTAAAACTCCATGTGTGTTAGCATATAATACTGCTGTACAACTCCATATGTGTTAGCAAATAATACTGCAGAATAACTCCAGATGTGTTAGCATATAGTAATGCTGCACAGCTCTAGATATGCTAGCATATAATACAGCTGTACAACTCCAGATGTATTGGCATATAATACTGCTGTACAATTCCAGATGTGTTAGCATATGATACTGTTGTACAACTCCAGATGTGTTAGCATATAATACTGCTCTACAACTCCAGATGTATTAGCATATAATACTGCTGTACAACTCCAGATGTGTTAGCATATAATAATGCTGTACAACTTCAGATGTGTTAGCATATAATACTGCTGTACAACTCCAGATGTGTTAGCATATAATACTGCTGTACAATTCCAGATGTGTTAGCATATAGTACTGCTGTTAAACTCCAGATGTGTTATCATATAGTACTGCTGTACAACTCCAGATGTGTTAGCATTTAATACTGCAGTACACCTCCAGGAGTTTTAGCATATAGTACTGCTGTACAACTCCGGATGTGTTAGCATATAATACTGCTGTACAACTCCAGATGTGTTAGCATATAATACTGCTGTACAACTCCAGATGTATCAGCATATAATACTGCTGTACAACTCCGGATGTGTTAGCATATAATAATGCTGTACAGCTTCAGATATACTAGCATATAGTACTGCTGTACAACTCCAGATGTATTCGCATATAGTAATGCTGTTTGTCTGCAGATGTGTTTAAGTATAATACTGCTGTACAACTCCAGATGTATTCGCATATATTAATGCTGTTTGTCTCCAGATGTGTTTACGTATAATACTGCTGTACAACTCAAGATGTATTAGTATATAATACTGCTATACAACTCTAGATGTTTTAGTATATAATAATGCTGTACAACTTCAGATGTATTTGTATATAATACTGCTATACTACTCCAGATATCTTAGTATATAATAATGCTGTACAACTCTAGATGTATTAGCATATAGTTCTGGTGTAAAACCCCAGGGGCATTAGGATATAATACTACTATAAAACTACAGATGTTTTAGTATATAACAATGCAGTACAACTCCAGATGTGTTAGTATATAATAATGCTACACAACTCCAGATGTTTTAGTATATAATGCTGTACAACTCTAGATGTTATAGCATATAGTTCTGTTGTAAAAACCCAGGGGTATTATCATATAATACTGCTATACAACTCCAGATTTATTATTATATAATACTGCTATACAACTCCAGATGTTTTTGTATTTAATAATGCTGTATACTCTAGGTGTATTAGCATATAGTCCTGGTGTAAAAACCCAGGGGTATTAGCATATAATACTGCTGTACAACTCCATATGTGTAAGCCTATAATACTGCAGTAAAACTCCATGTGTGTTAGCATATAATACTGCTGTACAACTCCATATGTGTTAGCACATAATACTGCAGAATAACTCCAGATGTGTTAGCATATAGTAATGCTGCACAGCTCTAGATGTGCTAGCATATAATACAGCTGTACAACTCCAAATGTATTGGTATATAATACTGCTGTACAATTCCAGATGTGTTAGCATATGATACTGTTGTACAACTCCAGATGTGTTAGCATATAATAGTGCTGTACAACTCCAGATGTGTTAGCATATAATACTGCTGTACTACTCCAGATGTATTAGCATATAATACTGCTGTACAAATCCAGATGTGTTAGCATATAATAATGCTGTACAACTCCAGATGTATTCGCATAAAGTACTGCTGTTTGTCTCCAGATGTGTTAACGTATAATACTGCTGTACAACTCCAGATGTGTTAGCATATAATACTGCTGTACAACTCCAGATGTATTAGTATATAATACTGATGTACAACTCCAGATGTTTCAGCATATAATACTGCTGTACATCTGCAGATGTGTTAGCATATAATACTGCTGTACAACTCCGGATGTGTTAGCATATAATTCTGCTGTACAATTCCAGATGTGTTAGCCAATAGTTCTGGTGTACAAACCCATGGGTGTTAGCATATAATACTGCTGTACAACTGTAGATTTGTTAGCATATAGTACTGCTGTACAACTCCAGATGTATTATCATATAGTCTGGTGAACAAACCCAGGGGTGTTAGCATATAATACTGCTGTACAACTCCATATGTATTAGCCTATAATACTGCAGTACAACGCCATATGTGTTAGCATAAAATGCTGCTGTACAACTCCATATGTGTTAGCATATAACACTGCTGTACAACTCCAGATGTGTTAGCATATACTACTGCTGTAAAACTCCAGATGTATTAGGATATAGTTCTGGTGCAAAAATCAAGAGGTAGTAGCATATAATACTGCTGTACAACTCCATATGTGTTAGCATATAATACTGCAGTACAACTCCAGATGTGTTAGCATATAGTAATGCTGTACAACTCCAGATGTATTTGTATATAATACTGCTATACTACTCCAGATATCTTTGCATATAATAATGCTGTACAACTCTAGATGTATTAGCATATAGTTCTGGTGTAAAAACCCAGGGGAATTAGCATAAAATACTACTATACAACTACAGATGTTTTAGTATATAATAATGCTGTACAACTCCAGATGTGTTAGTATATAATAATGCTGTACAACTCAAGATGTATTAGTATATAATAATGCTACACAACTCCAGATGTTTTAGTATATAATAATGCTGTACAACTCTAGATGTATTAGCATATAGTTCTGGTGTAAAAACTCAGGGGCATTAGCATATAATACTGCTATACAACTACAGATGTTTTAGTATATAATACTGCTGTACAACTCCAGATGTGTTAGCATATAATACTGCTGTACAACTCCAGATGTATTAGTATATAATACTGATGTACAACTCCAGATGTTTCAGCATATAATACTGCCGTACATCTCCAGATGTGTTAGCATATAATACTGCTGTACAACTCCGGATGTGTTAGCATATAATTCTGCTGTACAACTCCAGATGTGTTAGCCAATAGTTCTGGTGTACAAACCCATGGGTATTAGCATATAATACTGCTGTACAACTGCAGATTTGTTGCATAAAGTACTGCTGTACAGCTCCAGATGTATTATCATATGGTCTGGTGTAAAAACCCAGGGGCATTAGCATATAATACTGCTGTACAACTCCATATGTATTAGCCTATAATACTGCAGTACAACGCCATATGTGTTAGCATAAAATGCTGCTGTACAACTCCATATGTGTGAGCATATTACACTGCTGTACAACTCCAGATGTGTTAGCATATACTACTGCTGTAAAACTCCAGATGCATTAGGATATAGTTCTGGTGCAAAAATCAAGGGGTAGTAGCATATAATACTGCTGTACAACTCCATACGTGTTAGCATATAATACTGCAGTACAACTCCAGATGTGTTAGCATATAGTACTGCTGTACAACTCTATATGTGTTAGCATATTGTACTCTTGTACAACTCCAGATGTGTTAGCAAATAATACTGCTGTACAACTCCATATGTGTTAGCATATAATACTGCTGTACAATTCCAGTTGTGTGTGTTGGCATATAGTACTGCTGTACAACTCCAGATGTGTTAGCATATAATACAGCTGTACAACACCGTATGTGTTAGCATATAATACTGCTGTACAACTCAAGATGTGTTAGCATATAGTACTACTGTAAAACTCCGGATGGGTTAGTATATATTACTGCTGTAAAACTCCATATGTGTTAGCATATAGTACTGCTGTACAACTCCGGATATGTTAGCATGTAATACTCCTGTACAGCTCTAGATGTGTTAGCATATAGTACTGCTGTACAACTCCAGATGTGTTATCATATAGTACTGCTGTGCAACTCCAGATGTGTTAGCATATAATACTGCAGTACACCTCCAGAGGTTTTAGCATTTAGTACTGCTGTACAACTCCGGATGTTTTAGCATATAATACTGCAGTACTACTCCGGATGTGTTAGCATATATTACTGCAGTACTACTCCAGATATGTTAGCATATTGTACTGCTGTACAACTCCAGATGTGTTAGCATATAATACTGGTGTCCAACTCCAGATGTGTTAGCATATAATACTGCAGTACAACTCCAGATGTTTTAGCATCTAGTACTGCTGTACAACTCCGGATGTGTTAGCATATATTACTGCAGTACTACTCCAGATATGTTAGCACATTGTACTGTTGTACAACACCAGATGTGCTAGCATATAATACTGCTGTACAACTCCAGATGTGTTAGCATATAATAATTCTGTACAACTCCAGATGTGTTAACATATAATACTGCTGTACAACTCAGATGAGTTAGCATATAATACTGCATTACAACTCCAGATGTGTTAGCATATTGTACTGCTGTACAACTCCAGATGTGTTAGCATATAGTACTGCTGTACAACACCAGATGTATTAGAATATAGTACTGTTGTACAACTCCAGATGTATAAGCATATAATACTGCTGTACAACTCCAGATGTGTTAGATTATAATACTGCAGCACAACTCAAAATGTGTTAAATATTGAACTGCTGTACAACTCCAGATGTGTTAGCATATAGTACTGCTGTATAACTCCAGATGTGTTAGCATATAACACTGCTGTACAATTCCAGATGTGGTAGCATATAATACTGCAGTACGACTCCAGATGTGTTAGCATATAATACTGCTGCACAGCTTTAGATGTGTTAGCATATAATACTTCTGTACAACTCCAGATGTATTAGCATATAGTTCTGGTGTACAAACCCAAGGGTAGTAGCATATAATACTGCTGTACAACTCTAGGTGTGTTAGCATCTGATACTGTTGTACAAATCCAGATGTGTTAGCATATAATAATGCTATACAACTCCAGATGTGTTAGCATATAGTACTGCTGTACAACTCCAGATGTATTAGCATATAATACTACTGTACAACTCCAGATGTGTTAGCATATAATAATGCTGTACAGCTTCAGATGTATTAGCATATAATACTGCTGTACAACTCCAGATGTATTCGCATATAGTAATAATGTTTGTCTCCAAATGAGTTTACGTATTATACTGCTGTACAAACCCAGATGTATTCGCATATCGTAATGCTGTTTGTCTCCAGATGTGTTTACGTATAATACTGCTGTACAACTCAAGATGTATTAGTAGATAATACTGATATACAACTCTAGATGCTTTTGTATATAATAATGCTGTACAACTCCAGAAGTATTAGTATATAATACTGCTATACTACTCCAGATATTTTAGTATATAATAAGGCTGTACAACACTAGATGTATTAACATATAGTTCTGGTGTAAAAACCCAGCGGTATTAACATATAATTCTACTATACAACCACAGATGTTTTAGCATATAATACTGCTGTACAACTCCAGAAGTATTAGCATATAATACTGCTGTACAACTCCAGATGTGTTAGCATATAATAATGCTGTACAACTTCAGATGTATTAGCATATAATACTGATGTACAACTCCAGATGTATTCGCATATAGTTCTGGTGTAAAAACCCAGGGGTATTAGCATATAATACTGCTGTACAACTCCAGATGTGTTAGCATATAGTACTGATGTACAACTCCAGATGTGTTAGCATTTATTACTTGCGTACAATTCCATATGTGTTAGCATATAATACTGCTATACATCTCCAGATGTGTTAGCATATAATACTGTTGTACAACTCCATTTGTGTTAGCGTATAATACTGCTGTAAAGTCCATATGTGTTAGCCTATAATACTGCAGTAAAACTCCAAGTGTGTTAGCATATAATACTGCTGTACAACTCCATATGTATTAGCATATAATACTGAAGAATAACTCCAGATGTGTTAGCATATAGTAATGCTGCACAGCTCTAGATGTGCTAGCATATAATACAGCTGTACAACTCCAGATGTATTGGTATATAATACTGCTGTACAATTCCAGATGTGTTAGCATATGATACTGCTGTACAACTCCAGAAGTATTAGCATATAATACTGCTGTACAATTCCAGATGTGTTAGCATATGATACAGTTGTACAACTCCAGATGTGTTAGCATATAATAATGCTGTACATCTCTAGATGTGTTAGCATATAATACTGCTGTACAACTCCGGATGTTTTAGCATATAATACTGCAGTACTACTCCAGATATGTTAGCATATTGTACTGCTGTACAATTCCAGATGTTGTAATATATAATACTGCTGTACTACTCCAGAGTTATTAGCATATTATACTGGTGTACAACACCAGGTGTGTTAGCATATAATACTGCAGTACAACTCCAGATGTTTTAGCATCTAGTACTGCTGTACAACTCCGGATGTGTTAGCATATATTACTGCAGTACTACTCCAGATATGTTAGCATATTGTACTGCTGTACAACTCCAGATGTGTTAGCATATAATACTTCTGTACAACTCCAGATGTGTTAGCATATAATAATGCTGTACAACTCCAGATGTGTTAACATATAATACTGCTGTACAACTCCAGATGAGTTAGCATATAATACTGCAGTACAACTCCAGATGTGTTAGCATATTGTACTGCTGTACAACTCCAGATGTATTAGCATATAGTACTGCTGTACAACTCCAGATGTATTAGAATATAGTACTGTTGTACAACTCCAGATGTATAAGCATATAATACTGCTGTACAGCTCCAGATGTGTTAGATTATAATACTGCAGCACAACTCAAAATGTGTTAACATATTGAACTGCTGTACAACTCCAGATGTGTTAGCATATAGTACTGCTGTTTAACTCCAGATGTGTTAGCATATAACATTGCTGTACAATTCCAGATGTGGTAGCATATAATACTGCTGTACGACTCCAGATGTGTTAGCATACAATACTGCTGCACAGCTCTGGATGTGTTAGCATATAATACTTCAGTACAACTCCAGATGTATTAGCATATCGTTCTGGTGTACAAACCCAAGGGTATTAGCATATAATACTGCTGTAGAACTCTAGGTGTGTTAGCATCTGATGCTGTTGTACAACTCCAGATGTGTTAGCATATAATAATGCTGTACAACTCCAGATGTGTTAGCATATAATAATGCTGTACAGCTTGATGTATTACCATATAATACTGCTGTACAACTGCAGATGTATTCGCATGTAGTAATGCTGTTTGTCTTCAAATGTGTTTACGTATAATACTGCTGTACAACTCAAGATGTATTAGTAGATAATACTGATATTCAACTCTAGATGTTTTAGTATATAATAATGCTGTACAACTCCAGATGTATTAGTATATAATACTGCTATACTACTCCAGATATTTTAGTATATAATAAGGCTGTACAACTCTAGATGTATTAACATATAGTTCTGGTGTAAAAACCCAGCGGTATTAGCATATACTTCTACTATACAACTACAGATGTTTTAGCATATAATACTGCTGTACAACACCAGAAGTATTAGCATATAATACTGCTGTACAACTCCATTTGTGTTAGTATATAATAATGCTGTACAACTTCAGATGTATTAGCATATAATACTGCTGTACAACTCCAGATGTATTCGCATATAGTTCTGGTGTAAAAATCCAGGGGTATTAGCATATAAAACTGCTGTACAACTCCAGATGTGTTAGCATATAGTATTGATGTACAACTCCAGTTGTGTTAGCATTTAATACTGCTGTACTATTCCATATGTGTTAGCATATAATACTGCTGTACATCTCCAGATGTGTTAGCATATAATACTGTTGTACAACTCCATATGTGTTAGCATATAATACTGCTGTAAACTCCATATGTGTTAGCATATAGTACTGCTGTAACTTCCAGAAGTGTTAGCATATAGTACTGCTGTACAACTCCAGATGTGTTATCATATAGTACTGCTGTACAACTCCAGATGTGTTAGCATATAATACTGCAGTACACCTCCAGAAGTTTTAGCATGTAGTACTGCTGTACAACTCCGGATGTTTTAGCATATAACACTACAGTACTACTCCAGATATGTTAGCATATTGTACTGCTGTACAACTCCAGAAGTTGTAATATATAATAGTGCTGTACTACTCCAGATGTGTTAGCATATAATACTGGTGTACAGCTCCAGATGTGTTAGCATATAATACTGCAGTACAACTCCAGATGTTTTAGCATCAAGTACTGCTGTAAAACTCCGGATGTGTTAGCATATATTACTGCAGTACTACTCCAGATATGTTAGCATATTTTACTGCTGTACAACTCCAGATGTGTTAGCATATAATACTGCTGTACAACTCCAGATGTGTTAGCATATATTACTGCTGTAAAACTCCATATGTGTTAGCATATAGTACTGCTGTACAACTCCGGATATGTTAGCATACAATACTCCTGTACAACTCCAGATGTGTTAGCATATAGTACTGCTGTACACCTCCAGATGTGTTATCATATAGTACTACTGTGCAACTCCAGATGTGTTAGCATATAATACTGCAGTACACCTCCAGAAGTTTTAGCATGTAGTACTGCTGTACAACTCCGGATGTTTTAGCATATAACACTACAGTACTACTCCAGATATGTTATCATATAGTACTACTGTGCAACTCCAGAAGTATTAGCATATAATACTGCTGTACAATTCCAGATGTGTTAGCATATAATACTGGTGTACAACTCCAGATGTGTTAGCATATAATACTGCAGTACAACTCCAGATGTTTTAGCATCTAGTACTGCTGCACAACTCCGGATGTGTTAGCATATATTACTGCAGTACTACTCCAGATATGTTAGCATATTGTACTGCTGTACAACTCCAGATGTGTTAGCATATAATACTGCTGTACAACTCCAGATGTGTTAGCATATAATAATGCATTACCCCTCCAGATGTGTTAGCATATTGTGCTGCTGTACAACTCCAGACGTGTTAGCATATAGTACTGCTGTACAACTCCAGATGTATTAGAATATAGTACTGTTGTACAACTCCAGATGTATAAGCATATAATACTGCTGTACGACTCCAGATGTGTTAGCATATAATACTGCTGCACAGCTTTAGATGTGTTAGCATATAATACTTCTGTACAACTCCAGATGTATTAGCATGTAGTTCTGGTGTACAAACCCAAGGGTATTAGCATATAATACTGCTGTACATCTCTAGGTGTATTAGCATCTGATACTGTTGTACAACTCCAGATGTGTTAGCATATAATAATGCTGTACAACTCCAGATGTATTAGCATATAATACTGCTGTACAACACCAGATGTGTTAGCATAAAATAATGCTGTACAGCTTCAGATGTATAAGCATATAATACTGCTGTACAACTCCAGATGTATTCGCATATAGTAATAATGTTTGTCTCCAAATGAGTTTACGTATAATACTGCTGTACAACCCCAGATGTATTCGCATATAGTAATGCTGTTTGTCTCCAGATGTGTTTACGTATAATACTGCTGTACAACTCAAGATGTATTAGTAGATAATACTGCTATACAACTAGATGTTTTAGTATATAATAATGCTGTACAACTCCAGATGTGTTAACGTATAATACTGCTGTACAACTCCAAATGTGTTAGCATATAATACTGCTGTACAACTCCAGATGTATTAGTATACAATACTGATGTAAACTCCACATGTTTCAGCATATAATACTGCTGTACATCTCCAGATGTGTGAGCATATAATACTGCTGTACAACTCCGGATGTGTTAGCATATAATTCTCCTGTACAACTCCAGATGTGTTAGCCAATAGCTGTGGTTTACAAACCCATAGGTATTAGCATATAATACTGCTGTACAACTGCAGATGTGTTAGCATATAGTTCTACTGTACAACTGCAGATGTACTATGATATAGTCTGGTGTAAAAACCCAGGGGTATTAGCATATAATACTGCTGTACAACTCCAGATGTGTTAACCAATAGTTCAGGTGTACGAAACCATGTGTATTCGCATATAGTACTGCTGTACAACTCCAGATGTATTAGCATATAATACTGCTGGACAACTCCAGATGTGTTAGCATATAATAATGCTGTACAACTTCAGATGTATTAGCATATAATACTGCTGTACAACACCAGATGTATTCGCATATAGTACTGCTGTTTGTCTCCAGATGTGTTAACGTATAATGCTGCTGTAACCCTCCAGATGTGTTAGCATATAATACTGCAGTACAACTCCGGATGTGTTAGCATATAACTCTGCTGTACAACTCCAGATGTGTTAATCAATAGTTCTGGTGTACAAACCCATTGGTATTAGCATATAATGCTGCTGTACAACTCCAGATGTGTTAGCGTAAAGTACTTCTGTACAACTCCGGATGTATTATCATATAGTCTGGTGTAAAAATCCAGGGGTATTAGCATATAATACTGCTGTTAAACCCGTATGTGTTAGCCTATAATACTGCAGTACAACGCCATATGTGTTAGCAAAAAATAATGCTGTACAACTCCATATGTGTTAGCATATAACACTGCTGGACAACTCCAGATGTGTTAGCATATACTACTGCTGTAAAACTCCAGATGTATTAGGATATAGTTGTGGTGCAAAAATCAAGGGGTAGTAGCATATAATACTGCTGTACAACTCCATATGTGTTACCATATAATACTGCAGTACAACTCCAGATGTGTTAGCATATAGTTATGCTGTACAACTCTATATGTGTTAGCATATTTACTGTTGTACAACTCCAGATGTGTTAGTAAATAATACTGCTGTACCACTCCATCTGTGTTAGCATATAATACTGCTGTACCACTCCAGATGTGTTAGCATATAATATTGCTGTAGCACTCCAGATGTGTTAGCATATAATACTGCTGTACAACTCCAGATGTGTTAGCATGTAGTACTGCTGTAGCACTCCAGATGTGTTAGCATATAATACTGCAGTACAACTCCAGATGTGTTAGCATATAGTGCTGCTGTACAACTCTATATGTGGTAGCATATTGTACTGTTGTACAACTCCAGATGTGTTAGCAAATAATACTGCTGTACAACTCCATATGTGTTAACAAATAATACTGCTGTACAACTCCAGATGTGTTAGAATATAATACTGCTGTACAACTCTAAGTGTGTTAGCATAAAATACTGCTGTACAAGTCCAGATTTGTTAGCATGTAGAAATGCTGTACAACTCCTGATGTGTTAGCATATAGTACTGCTGTACAACTCCAGGTGTGTTAGCATATAATACTGCTGTGCAACTCCAGATGTGTTAGCATATAATACTGCTGTACAACTCCATATGCGTTAGCATACAATACTGCTGTACAACTCCAGATGTGTTAGCATATAATACTACTGTACAACTCCAGATGTTTTAGCATATAATACTGCTGTACAACACCATATGTGTTAGCATATAATACTGATGTACATCTCCAGATGTGTTAGTATATAATAGTTCTGTACAATTCCAGTTGTGTTAGCATATAGTACTGCTGTACAACTCCAGATGTGTTAGCATATAATACTACTGTACAACTCCAGATGTTTTAGCATATAATACTGCTGTACAACACCATATGTGTTAGCATATAATACTGATGTACATCTCCAGATGTGTTAGCATATAATAGTTCTGTACAATTCCAGTTGTGTTAGCATACAGTACTGCTGTACAACTCCAGATGTATTAGCATATAATACTGCTGGACAACTCCAGATGTGTTAGCATATAATAATGCTGTACAACTTCAGATGTATTAGCATATAATACTGCTGTACAACTCCAGATGTATTCGCATATAGTACTGCTGTTTGTCTCCAGATGTGTTAACGTATAATACTGCTGTACAACTCCAGATGTGTTAGCATATAATACTGCTGTACAACTCCAGATCTATTAGTATACAATACTGATGTACAACTCCAGATGTTTCAGTATATAATACTGCTATACATCTCCAGATGTGTTAGCATATAATACTGCTGTACAAATCCAGATGTGTTAATCAATAGTTCTGGTGTACAAACCCATGGGTATTAGCATATAATACTGCTGTACAACTCCAGATGTTTTAGTATATAATAATGCTGTACAACTCCAGATGTTTTAGTATATAATAATGCTGTACAAGTCAAGATGTATTAGTATATAATACTGCTATACAACTCCAGATGTTTTAGTATATAATAATGCTGTACAACTCCAGATGTTTTAGTATATAATAATGCTGTACAACTCAAGATGTATTAGTATATAATACTGCTATACAACTCCAGATGTTTTAGTATATAATAATGCTGTACAACTCTAGATGTATTAGCATATAGTTCTGGTGTAAAAACCCAGGGGTCTTAGCATATAATACTGCTGTACAACTCCATTTGTGTTAGCCTATAATACTGCAGTACAACTCCATATGTGTTAGCATATAATACTGCTGTACCACTCCATATGTGTTAGCATATAATACTGTTGTACAACTCCAGATGTGTTATCACATACTACTGCTGTACAACTCCAGATGTTTTAGTATATAGTTCTGGTGCAAAAATCCAGGGGTATTAGCATATAATACTGCTGTACAGCTCCACATGTGTTAGCATATAATACTGCAGTACAACTCCAGATGTGTTAGCATATAATACTGCTGTACCACTCCATATGTGTTAGCATATAATACTGTTGTACAACTCCAGATGTGTTAGCATATACTACTGCTGTACAACTCCGGATGTATTAGTATATAGTTCTGGTGTAAAAACCCAGGGGTATTAGCATATAATACTACTATACAACTCCAGATGTTTTAGTATAAAATAATGCTGTACAACTCCAGATGTTTTAGTATATAATAATGCTGTACAACTCAAAATGTATTAGTATATAATACTGCTATACAACTCCAGATGTTTTAGTATATAATAATGCTGTACAACTCTAGATGTATTAGCATATAATTCTGGTGTAAAAACCCAGGGGTATTAGCATATAATACTGCTGTACAACTCCATTTGTGTTAGCCTATAATACTGCAGTACAACTCCATATGTGTTAGCATATAATACTGCTGTACCACTCCATATGTGTTAGCATATAATACTGTTGTACAACTCCAGATGTGTTAGCATATACTACTGCTGTACAACTCCAGATGTATTAGTATATAGTTCTGGTGCAAAAATTCAGGGGTATTAGCATATAATACTGCTGTACAACCCCACATGTGTTAGCATATAATACTGCAGTACAACTCCAGATGTGTTAGAATATAGTACTGCTGCACAGCTCTAGAAGTGCTACCATATAATACAGCTGTACAACTCCAGATGTATAGGTATATAATACTGCTGTACAACTCCAGATGTGTTAGCATATGATACTGTTGTACAACTCCAGATGTGTTAGCATATAATAATACTGTACAACTCCAGATGTGTTAGCATATAATACTGCTGTACAACTCCAGATGTATTAGCATATAATTCTGCTGTACAACACCAGATGTGTTAGCATATAATAATGCTGTACAACTTCAGATGTATTAGCATATAATACTGCTATTTGTCTCCAGATGTGTTAACGAATAATACTGCTGTACAATACAAGATGTGTTAGCATATAATACTGCTGTACAACTCCAGATGTATTAGTATATAATACTGCTGTACAACTCCAGATGTTTCAGCATATAATACTGCTGTACAACGCCAGGTGTGTTAGCATAAAATACTGCTGTACAACTCCAGATGTATTAGTATATAATACTGCTGTACAACTCCAGATGTTTCAGCATATAATACTGCTGTACAACTCCAGGTGTGTTAGCATAAAATACTGCTGTACAACTCCGGATGTGTCAGCATATAGTACTGCTGTACAACTCAAGATGTATTAGTATATAATACTGCTATACAACTCCAGATGTTTTAGTATATAATAATGCTGTACAACACTAGATGTATTAGCATATAGCTCTGGTGTAAAAACCCAGGGGTATTATCATATAATACTGCTATACAGCTCCAGATGTATTAGTATATAATACTTCTATACAACTCCAGATGTTTTAGTATTTAATAATGCTGTATACTCTAGATGTATTAGCATATAGTTCCGGTGTCAGAACCCAGGGGTATTAGCATATAATACTGCTATACAACTCCAGATGTTTTAGTATATAATGCTGTACAGCTCCACATGTGTTAGCATATAATGTTGCTGTACAACTCCATATGTGTTAGCATATAATACTGCAGTACAACTCCAGATGTGCTAGCATATAATACAGCTGTACAACTCCAGATGTATTGGTATATAATACTGCTGTACAATTCCAGATGTGTGAGCATATGATACTGTTGTACAACTCCAGATGTGTTAGCATATAATACTGCTGTACAACTCCAGATGTATTAGTATACAATACTGATGTACAACTCCAGATGTTTCAGGATATAATACTGCTGTACATCTCCAGATATGTTAGCATATAATACTGCTGTACAACTCCGGATGTGTTAGCATATAATTCTGCTGTACAACTCCAGATGTGTTAATCAATAGTTCTGGTGTACAAACCCATGTGTATTAGCATATAATACTGCTGTACAACTCCAGATGTGTTAGCATATAGTACTACTGTACAACTCCAGATGTATTATCATATAGTCTGGTGTAAAAACCCAGGGGTATTAGCATATAATACTGCTATACAACTCCGTATGTGTAAGCTTATAATACTGCAGTACAACGCCTTATTTGTTAGCATAAAATAATGCTGTACAACTCCATATGTGTTAGCATATAACACTGCTGGACAACTCTAGATGTGTTACCATATACTACGGCTGTAAAACTCCAAATGTATGAGGATATAGTTCTTGTGCAAAAATCAAGGGGTAGTAGCATACAATACTGCAGTTCAACTCCAGATGTGTTAGCATATAGTACAACTGTACAACACTATATGTGTTAGCATATTGTACTGTTGTACAACTCCAGATGTGTTAGTAAATAATACTGCTGTACAACTCCATCTGTGTTAGCATATAATACTGCTGTACCACTCCTGATGTGCTAGCATATAATACTGCTGTAGCACTCCAGATGTGTTAGCATATAATACAGCTGTACAACTCCAAATGTGTTAGCATGTAGTACTGCTGTAGGACTCCAGATGTGTTAGCAAATAATACTGCTGTACAACTCCATATGTGATAGCATATTGTACTGTTGTACAACTCCAGATGTGTTAGCAAATAATACTGCTGTACAACGCCAGATGTGTTAGAATATAATACTGGTGTACAACTCAAAGTGTGTTAGCATAAGATACTGCTGTACAAGTCCAGATGTGTTAGCATATAGTACTGCTGTACAACTCCAGGTGTGTTAGCATATAATACTGCTGTGCAACTCCAGATTTGTTAGCATATAATACTGCTGTAAAACTCCATATGCGTTAGCATACAATACTGCTGTACAACTCCAGAAGTGTTAGCATATAATACTACTGTACAACTCCAGATGTTTTAGCATATAATACTGCTGTACAACTCCATATGTGTTAGCATATAATACTGATGTACATCTCCAGATGTGTTAGCATATAATAGTTCTGTACAATTCCAGTTGTGTTAGCATATAGTACTGCTGTACAACTCCAGATGTGTTAGCATATAATTCTGCTGTACAACACCATATATTTTAGCATTTAATACTGCTGTACAACTGAAGATGTGTTAGCATGTAATACTGCTGTACAACCCCAGATGTGTTAGCACATAGTACTGATGTACAACTCCAGATGTTTTATTATATAATACTGCTTTACAACTCCATATGTGTTAGCATTTAGTACTGCTGTACAACTCCGGATATGTTAGCATATAATACTGCTGTACAACTCCAGATGTGTTAGCATATAATACTGCTGTACAGCTCCAGATGTCTCAGCATATAGTACTGCTGTAACCTCCAGATGTGTTAGCATATAACACTGCTGTACAACTGCAGATGTATTAGATATAATAATACTGCTGTTACAACTCCAGATGTGTTAGCATATAGTACTGCTGTAAAACTCCAGATGTGTTAGCATATAACACTGCTGTACAATTCCAGATGTGTTAGCATATAATACTGCTGTACGACTCCAAATGTGTTAGCATATAATACTGCTGCACAGCTCTAGATGTGTTAGCATATAATACTTCTGTACAACTCCAGATGTATTAGCATATAGTTTTGGTGTACAACTCCAGATGTATTCGAATATAGTAATGCTGTTTGTCTCCAGATGTGTTAGCATATAATAATGCTGTACAACCCCAGATGTGTTAGCATATAATACTGCTGTACAACTCCAGATGTGTTAGCATATAATAACTCTGTACAGCTTTAGATGTATTTGCATATAATACTTCTGTACAACTCCAGATGTATTCGCATATAGTAATGCTGTTTGCCTCCAGATGTGTTTACGTATAATACTGCTGTACAAATCCAGATGTATTCGCATATAGTAATGCTGTACAACCCCAGATGTGTTAGCATATAATACTGCTGTAGAACTCCAGATGTGTTAGCATATAATAATGCTGTACAGCTTAAGATGTATTTGCATATAATACTGCTGTACAACTCCAGATGTATTCGCATATAGTAATGCTGTTTGTCTCCAGATGTGTTTACGTATAATACTGCTGTACAACTCCATATGTGTTAGCATATAGCAAAGCTGTTTGTCTCCAGATGTGTTTACGTATAATACTGCTGTACAAATCCAGATGTATTGGCATATAGTAATGCTGTTTGTCTCCAGATGTGCTTACGTATAATACAACTGTAAAACACAAGATGTATTAGTATATAATACTGCTATACTATTCTAGATGTTTTAGTATATAATAATGCTGTCAACTCCAGATGTATTAGTATATAATACTGCTATACAACTCCAGATATTTTAGTATATAATAATGCTGTAAAACTCAAGATGTATTAGCATATAGTTCTGGTGTAAAAACCCAGGGGTATTAGCATATAATACTACTATACAATTCCAGATGTTTTAGTATATAATAATGCTGTACAACTCAAGATGTATTAGTATATAGTACTGATATACAACTCCAGATGTTTTTGTATATAATAATGCTGTACAACTCTAGATGTATTAGCATATAGTTCTGGTGTAAAAACCCAAGGGGGTATTAGCATATAATACTGCTGTACAACTCCATTTGTGTTAGCCTATAATACTGCAGTACAACTCCATATGTGTTAGCATATAATACTGCTGTACCACTCCATATGTGTTAGCATATAATACTGTTGTACAACTCCAGATGTGTTAGCATATAGTACTGCTGCACAGCTCTAGATGTGCTAGCATATAATACAGCTGTACAACTCCAGATGTATAGGTATATAATACTGTTGTACAACTCCAGATGTGTTAGCATATAATACTGTTGTACAACTCCAGATGTGTTATCATATAATAATACTGTACAACTCCAGATGTGTTAGCACATAATACTGCTGTACAACTCCAGATGTATTAGCATATAATACTGCTGTTTGTCTCCAGATGTGTTAACGAATAATACTGCTGTACAACACAAGATGTGTTAGCATATAATACTGCTGTAACTCCAGATGTATTAGTATATAATACTGGTGTACAACTCCAGATGTTTCAGCATATAATACTGCTGTACAATTCCATATGTGTTAGCATATAATACTGCTGTACATCTCCAGATGTGTTAGCATATAATACTGTTGTACAACTCCATATGTATTAGCATATAATACTGCTGTAAACCCCATATGTGTTAGCATATAGTACTGCTGTACAACTTTGGATGTGTTAGTATATAGTTCTGCTGTAAAGCTCCATATGTGTTAGTATATATTACTGCTGTACAACTCCGGATATGTTAGCATATAATACTGCTGTACAACTCCAGATGCTTTAGCATATAATACTGCTGTACAACTCCATAAGTGTTAGCATATAGTACTGCTGTAAAACTCCAGATGTGTTAGCATGTAATACTGCTGTACAAGTCCAGATGTGTTAGCATATAATACTGCTGTACAACTCAAGATGTGTTAGCATATAGTACTACTGTACAACTCTGGATGTGATAGTATATATTACCTCTGTAAAGCTCCAAATGTGTTAACATATAGTACTGCTGTACAACTCCAGATGTGTTAGCATATAGTACTGCTGTACAACTCCAGATTTGTTAGCATATAATAATGCTGTAAAATTCCAGATGTCTTAGCATATAGTACTGTTGTACAACTCCATATGTGTTAGCAGATAATACTGCTGTACAACTCCAGATGTATTAGCATATAATACTGCTGTACAACCCCGGCTGTGTTAGCATATAATACTGCTTTACAACTCCAGATGTATTAGCATATAATACTGCTGTAACCCTTAGATGTGTTAGCATATAATACTGCTGTACAACTCCAGATGTGTTAGCATATAAAACTGCTGTACAACTCCAGATGTGTTAGCATATAATACTGCTGTACAACTCCAGATGTGTCAGCATATAATACTGCTGTACAACCTCATATGTGTTAGCATATAATACTGCTGTACATCTGCAGATGTGTTAGCATATAATACTGCTGTACAACTCCAGATGTGTTAGCATATAATACTGCTGTACAATTCCATATGTGTTAGTATATAATACTGCTGTAACCTCCAGATGTGTTAGCATATAATACTGCTGTACAACTCCAGATGTGTAAGCATGTAATACTGCTGTACAACTCCAGATGTGTTAGCATATAATACTGCTGTACAGTTTCAGATGTCTCAGCATATAGTAATGCTGTAACCTCCAGATGTGTTAGCATATAACACTGCTGTACAAATCCAGATGTATTAGATATAATAATACTGCTGTTACAACTCCAGATGTGTTAGCATATAGTACTGCTGTATAACTCCAGATGTGTTAGCATATAACACTGCTGTACAATTCCAGATGTTTTAGCATATAATACTGCTGTACGACTCCAGATGTGTTAGCATATAATACTGCTGCTCAGCTCTAGATGTGTTAGCATATAATACTTCTGTACAACTCCAGATGTATTAGCATATAGTTCTGGTGTACAACTCCAGATGTACTCGCATATAGTAATGCTGTTTGTCTCCAGATGTGTTAGCATATAATAATGCTGTACAACCCCAGAGGTGTTAGCATATAATACTGCTGTACAACTCCAGATGTGTTAGCATATAATAATGCTGTACAGCTTCAGATGTATTTGCATATAATACTTCTGTACAACTCCAGATGTATTCGCATATAGTAATGCTGTTTGTCTCCAGATGTGTTTACGTATAATACTGCTGTACAATTCCAGATGTATTCGCATATAGTAATGCTGTACAACCCCAGATGTGTTAGCATATAATACTGCTGTACAACTCCAGATGTGTTAGCATATAATAATGCTGTATAGCTTCAGATGTATTTGCATATAATACTGCTGTACAACTCCAGATATATTCGCATATAGTAATGCTGCTTGTCTCCAGATGTGTTTACGTATAATACTGCTGTACAACTCCATATGTGTTAGCATATAGTAAAGCTGTTTGTCTCCAGATGTGTTTACGTATAATACTGCTGTACAAATCCAGATGTATTGGCATATAGTAATGCTGTTTGTCTCCAGATGTGCTTACGTATAATACTACTGTAAAACACAAGATGTATTACTATATAATACTGCTATACAACTCTAGATGTTTTAGTATATAATAATGCTGTACAACTCCAGATGTATTAGTATATAATACTGCTATACAACTCCAGATATTTTAATATATAATAGTGCTGTAAAACTCAAGATGTATAAGCATATAGTTCTGGTGTAAAAACCCAGGGGTATTAGCATATAATACTACTATACAATTCCAGATGTTTTAGTATATAATAATGCTGTACAACTCCGGATGTTTTAGTATATAATAATGCTGTACAACTCAAGATGTATTAGTATATAGTACTGATATACAACTCCAGATGTTTTTGTATATAATAATGCTGTACAACTCTAGATGTATTAGCATATATTTCTGGTGTAAAAACCCAGGGGTATTAGCATATAATACTGCTGTACAACTCCAATTGTGTTAGCCTATGATACTGCAATACAACTCCATATGTGTTAGCATATAATACTGCTGTACCACTCCATATGTGTTAGCATATAATACTGTTGTACAACTCCAGATGTGTTAGCATATAGTACTGCTGCACAGCTCTAGATGTGCTAGCATATAATACAGCTGTACAACTCCAGATGTATAGGTATATAATACTGTTGTACAACTCCAGATGTGTTAGCATATAATACTGCTGTTAAACCCATATGTGTTAGCCTATAATACTGCAGTACAACGCCATATGTGTTAGCAAAAAATAATGCTGTACCACTCCATATGTGTTAGCATATAACACTGCTGGACAACTCCAGATGTGTTAGCATATACTACTGCTGTAAAACTCCAGATGTATTAGGATATAGTTGTGGTGCAAAAATCAAGGGGTAGTAGCATATAATACTGCTGTACAACTCCATATGTGTTACCATATAATACTGCAGTACAACTCCAGATGTGTTAGCATATAGTTATGCTGCACAACTCCAGATGTGTTAGCATATAATACTGCTGTACAACTCCAGATGTATTAGTATACAATACTGATGTACAACTCCAGATGTTTCAGGATATAATACTGCTGTACATCTCCAGATATGTTAGCATATAATACTGCTGTACAACTCCGGATGTGTTAGCATATAATTCTGCTGTACAACTCCAGATGTGTTAATCAATAGTTCTGGTGTACAAACCCAGGTGTATTAGCATATAATACTGCTGTACAACTCCAGATGTGTTAGCATATAGTACTACTGTACAACTCCAGATGTATTATCATATAGTCTGGTGTAAAAACCCAGGGGTATTAGCATATAATACTGCTATACAACTCCGTATGTGTAAGCTTATAATACTGCAGTACAACGCCTTATTTGTTAGCATAAAATAATGCTGTACAACTCCATATGTGTTAGCATATAACACTGCTGGACAACTCTAGATGTGTTACCATATACTACGGCTGTAAAACTCCAAATGTATGAGGATATAGTTCTTGTGCAAAAATCAAGGGGTAGTAGCATACAATACTGCAGTTCAACTCCAGATGTGTTAGCATATAGTACAACTGTACAACACTATATGTGTTAGCATATTGTACTGTTGTACAACTCCAGATGTGTTAGTAAATAATACTGCTGTACAACTCCATCTGTGTTAGCATATAATACTGCTGTACCACTCCTGATGTGCTAGCATATAATACTGCTGTAGCACTCCAGATGTGTTAGCATATAATACAGCTGTACAACTCCAAATGTGTTAGCATGTAGTACTGCTGTAGGACTCCAGATGTGTTAGCAAATAATACTGCTGTACAACTCCATATGTGATAGCATATTGTACTGTTGTACAACTCCAGATGTGTTAGCAAATAATACTGCTGTACAACGCCAGATGTGTTAGAATATAATACTGCTGTACAACTCAAAGTGTGTTAGCATAAGATACTGCTGTACAAGTCCAGATGTGTTAGCATATAGTACTGCTGTACAACTCCAGGTGTGTTAGCATATAATACTGCTGTGCAACTCCAGATTTGTTAGCATATAATACTGCTGTAAAACTCCATATGCGTTAGCATACAATACTGCTGTACAACTCCAGAAGTGTTAGCATATAATACTACTGTACAACTCCAGATGTTTTAGCATATAATACTGCTGTACAACTCCATATGTGTTAGCATATAATACTGATGTACATCTCCAGATGTGTTAGCATATAATAGTTCTGTACAATTCCAGTTGTGTTAGCATATAGTACTGCTGTACAACTCCAGATGTGTTAGCATATAATTCTGCTGTACAACACCATATATTTTAGCATTTAATACTGCTGTACAACTGAAGATGTGTTAGCATGTAATACTGCTGTACAACCCCAGATGTGTTAGCACATAGTACTGATGTACAACTCCAGATGTTTTATTATATAATACTGCTTTACAACTCCATATGTGTTAGCATTTAGTACTGCTGTACAACTCCGGATATGTTAGCATATAATACTGCTGTACAACTCCAGATGTGTTAGCATATAATACTGCTGTACAGCTCCAGATGTCTCAGCATATAGTACTGCTGTAACCTCCAGATGTGTTAGCATATAACACTGCTGTACAACTGCAGATGTATTAGATATAATAATACTGCTGTTACAACTCCAGATGTGTTAGCATATAGTACTGCTGTTAAACTCCAGATGTGTTAGCATATAACACTGCTGTACAATTCCAGATGTGTTAGCATATAATACTGCTGTACGACTCCAAATGTGTTAGCATATAATACTGCTGCACAGCTCTAGATGTGTTAGCATATAATACTTCTGTACAACTCCAGATGTATTAGCATATAGTTTTGGTGTACAACTCCAGATGTATTCGAATATAGTAATGCTGTTTGTCTCCAGATGTGTTAGCATATAATAATGCTGTACAACCCCAGATGTGTTAGCATATAATACTGCTGTACAACTCCAGATGTGTTAGCATATAATAACTCTGTACAGCTTTAGATGTATTTGCATATAATACTTCTGTACAACTCCAGATGTATTCGCATATAGTAATGCTGTTTGCCTCCAGATGTGTTTACGTATAATACTGCTGTACAAATCCAGATGTATTCGCATATAGTAATGCTGTACAACCCCAGATGTGTTAGCATATAATACTGCTGTAGAACTCCAGATGTGTTAGCATATAATAATGCTGTACAGCTTAAGATGTATTTGCATATAATACTGCTGTACAACTCCAGATGTATTCGCATATAGTAATGCTGTTTGTCTCCAGATGTGTTTACGTATAATACTGCTGTACAACTCCATATGTGTTAGCATATAGCAAAGCTGTTTGTCTCCAGATGTGTTTACGTATAATACTGCTGTACAAATCCAGATGTATTGGCATATAGTAATGCTGTTTGTCTCCAGATGTGCTTACGTATAATACAACTGTAAAACACAAGATGTATTAGTATATAATACTGCTATACTATTCTAGATGTTTTAGTATATAATAATGCTGTCAACTCCAGATGTATTAGTATATAATACTGCTATACAACTCCAGATATTTTAGTATATAATAATGCTGTAAAACTCAAGATGTATTAGCATATAGTTCTGGTGTAAAAACCCAGGGGTATTAGCATATAATACTACTATACAATTCCAGATGTTTTAGTATATAATAATGCTGTACAACTCAAGATGTATTAGTATATAGTACTGATATACAACTCCAGATGTTTTTATATATAATAATGCTGTACAACTCTAGATGTATTAGCATATAGTTCTGGTGTAAAAACCCAGGGGGTATTAGCATATAATACTGCTGTACAACTCCATTTGTGTTAGCCTATAATACTGCAGTACAACTCCATATGTGTTAGCATATAATACTGCTGTACCACTCCATATGTGTTAGCATATAATACTGTTGTACAACTCCAGATGTGTTAGCATATAGTACTGCTGCACAGCTCTAGATGTGCTAGCATATAATACAGCTGTACAACTCCAGATGTATAGGTATATAATACTGTTGTACAACTCCAGATGTGTTAGCATATAATACTGTTGTACAACTCCAGATGTGTTATCATATAATAATACTGTACAACTCCAGATGTGTTAGCATATAATACTGCTGTACAACTCCAGATGTATTAGCATATAATACTGCTGTTTGTCTCCAGATGTGTTAACGAATAATACTGCTGTACAACACAAGATGTGTTAGCATATAATACTGCTGTAACTCCAGATGTATTAGTATATAATACTGGTGTACAACTCCAGATGTTTCAGCATATAATACTGCTGTACAATTCCATATGTGTTAGCATATAATACTGCTGTACATCTCCAGATGTGTTAGCATATAATACTGTTGTACAACTCCATATGTATTAGCATATAATACTGCTGTAAACCCCATATGTGTTAGCATATAGTACTGCTGTACAACTTTGGATGTGTTAGTATATAGTTCTGCTGTAAAGCTCCATATGTGTTAGTATATATTACTGCTGTACAACTCCGGATATGTTAGCATATAATACTGCTGTACAACTCCAGAGGTGTTAGCATATAGTAATGCTGTACAACTCCAGATGTGTTAGCATGTAGTACTGCTGTATAGCTCCAGATGTGTTAGCACATAATACTGCAGTACAACTCCAGATGCTTTAGCATATAATACTGCTGTACAACTCCATAAGTGTTAGCATATAGTACTGCTGTAAAACTCCAGATGTGTTAGCATGTAATACTGCTGTACAAGTCCAGATGTGTTAGCATATAATACTGCTGTACAACTCAAGATGTGTTAGCATATAGTACTACTGTACAACTCTGGATGTGATAGTATATATTACCTCTGTAAAGCTCCAAATGTGTTAACATATAGTACTGCTGTACAACTCCAGATGTGTTAGCATATAGTACTGCTGTACAACTCCAGATTTGTTAGCATATAATAATGCTGTAAAATTCCAGATGTCTTAGCATATAGTACTGTTGTACAACTCCATATGTGTTAGCAGATAATACTGCTGTACAACTCCAGATGTATTAGCATATAATACTGCTGTACAACCCCGGCTGTGTTAGCATATAATACTGCTTTACAACTCCAGATGTATTAGCATATAATACTGCTGTAACCCTTAGATGTGTTAGCATATAATACTGCTGTACTACTCCAGATGTGTTAGCATATAAAACTGCTGTACAACTCCAGATGTGTTAGCATATAATACTGCTGTACAACTCCAGATGTGTCAGCATATAATACTGCTGTACAACCTCATATGTGTTAGCATATAATACTGCTGTACATCTGCAGATGTGTTAGCATATAATACTGCTGTACAACTCCAGATGTGTTAGCATATAATACTGCTGTACAATTCCATATGTGTTAGTATATAATACTGCTGTAACCTCCAGATGTGTTAGCATATAATACTGCTGTACAACTCCAGATGTGTAAGCATGTAATACTGCTGTACAACTCCAGATGTGTTAGCATATAATACTGCTGTACAGCTCCAGATGTCTCAGCATATAGTAATGCTGTAACCTCCAGATGTGTTAGCATATAACACTGCTGTACAAATCCAGATGTATTAGATATAATAATACTGCTGTTACAACTCCAGATGTGTTAGCATATAGTACTGCTGTATAACTCCAGATGTGTTAGCATATAACACTGCTGTACAATTCCAGATGTGTTAGCATATAATACTGCTGTACGACTCCAGATGTGTTAGCATATAATACTGCTGCTCAGCTCTAGATGTGTTAGCATATAATACTTCTGTACAACTCCAGATGTATTAGCATATAGTTCTGGTGTACAACTCCAGATGTACTCGCATATAGTAATGCTGTTTGTCTCCAGATGTGTTAGTATATAATAATGCTGTACAACCCCAGAGGTGTTAGCATATAATACTGCTGTACAACTCCAGATGTGTTAGCATATAATAATGCTGTACAGCTTCAGATGTATTTGCATATAATACTTCTGTACAACTCCAGATGTATTCGCATATAGTAATGCTGTTTGTCTCCAGATGTGTTTACGTATAATACTGCTGTACAATTCTAGATGTATTCGCATATAGTAATGCTGTACAACCCCAGATGTGTTAGCATATAATACTGCTGTACAACTCCAGATGTGTTAGCATATAATAATGCTGTATAGCTTCAGATGTATTTGCATATAATACTGCTGTACAACTCCAGATATATTCGCATATAGTAATGCTGCTTGTCTCCAGATGTGTTTACGTATAATACTGCTGTACAACTCCATATGTGTTAGCATATAGTAAAGCTGTTTGTCTCCAGATGTGTTTACGTATAATACTGCTGTACAAATCCAGATGTATTGGCATATAGTAATGCTGTTTGTCTCCAGATGTGCTTACGTATAATACTACTGTAAAACACAAGATGTATTACTATATAATACTGCTATACAACTCTAGATGTTTTAGTATATAATAATGCTGTACAACTCCAGATGTATTAGTATATAATACTGCTATACAACTCCAGATATTTTAATATATAATAGTGCTGTAAAACTCAAGATGTATAAGCATATAGTTCTGGTGTAAAAACCCAGGGGTATTAGCATATAATACTACTATACAATTCCAGATGTTTTAGTATATAATAATGCTGTACAACTCCGGATGTTTTAGTATATAATAATGCTGTACAACTCAAGATGTATTAGTATATAGTACTGATATACAACTCCAGATGTTTTTGTATATAATAATGCTGTACAACTCTAGATGTATTAGCATATATTTCTGGTGTAAAAACCCAGGGGTATTAGCATATAATACTGCTGTACAACTCCAATTGTGTTAGCCTATGATACTGCAGTACAACTCCATATGTGTTAGCATATAATACTGCTGTACCACTCCATATGTGTTAGCATATAATACTGTTGTACAACTCCAGATGTGTTAGCATATAGTACTGCTGCACAGCTCTAGATGTGCTAGCATATAATACAGCTGTACAACTCCAGATGTATAGGTATATAATACTGTTGTACAACTCCAGATGTGTTAGCATATAATACTGCTGTTAAACCCATATGTGTTAGCCTATAATACTGCAGTACAACGCCATATGTGTTAGCAAAAAATAATGCTGTACCACTCCATATGTGTTAGCATATAACACTGCTGGACAACTCCAGATGTGTTAGCATATACTACTGCTGTAAAACTCCAGATGTATTAGGATATAGTTGTGGTGCAAAAATCAAGGGGTAGTAGCATATAATACTGCTGTACAACTCCATATGTGTTACCATATAATACTGCAGTACAACTCCAGATGTGTTAGCATATAGTTATGCTGCACAACTCTATATGTGTTAGCATATTTACTATTGTACAACTCCAGATGTGTTTGTAAATAATACTGCTGTACCACTCCATCTGTGTTAGCATATAATACTGCTGTACCACTCCAGATGTGTTAGCATATAATACTGCTGTAGCACTCCAGATGTGTTAGCATATAATACTGCTGTACAACTCCAGATGTGTTAGCATGTAGTACTGCTGTAGCACTCCGGATGTGTTAGCATATAATACTGCAGTACAACTCCAGATGTGTTAGCATATAGTGCTGCTGTACAACTCTATATGTGGTAGCATATTGTACTGTTGTACAACTCCAGATGTGTTAGCAAATAATACTGCTGTACAACTCCATATGTGTTAACAAATAATACTGCTGTACAACACCAGATGTGTTAGAATATAATACTGCTGTACAACTCTAAGTGTGTTAGCTTAAAATACTGCTGTACAAGTCCAGATGTGTTAGCATGTAGCACTGCTGTACAACTCCAGATGTGTTAGCATATAGTACTGCTGTACAACTCCAGGTGTGTTAGCATATAATACTGATGTACAACTGCAGATGTATTACATATAATAATACTGCTGTTACAACTCCAGATGTGTTAGCATATAGTACTGCTGTAAAACTCCAGATGTGTTAGCATATAACACTGCTGTACAATTCCAGATGTGTTAGCATATAATACTGCTGTACGACTCCAAATGTGTTAGCATATAATACTGCTGCACAGCTCTAGATGTGTTAGCATATAATACTTCTGTACAACTCCAGATGTATTAGCATATAGTTTTGGTGTACAACTCCAGATGTATTCGAATATAGTAATGCTGTTTGTCTCCAGATGTGTTAGCATATAATAATGCTGTACAACCCCAGATGTGTTAGCATATAATACTGCTGTACAACTCCAGATGTGTTAGCATATAATAACTCTGTACAGCTTTAGATGTATTTGCATATAATACTTCTGTACAACTCCAGATGTATTCGCATATAGTAATGCTGTTTGCCTCCAGATGTGTTTACGTATAATACTGCTGTACAAATCCAGATGTATTCGCATATAGTAATGCTGTACAACCCCAGATGTGTTAGCATATAATACTGCTGTAGAACTCCAGATGTGTTAGCATATAATAATGCTGTACAGCTTAAGATGTATTTGCATATAATACTGCTGTACAACTCCAGATGTATTCGCATATAGTAATGCTGTTTGTCTCCAGATGTGTTTACGTATAATACTGCTGTACAACTCCATATGTGTTAGCATATAGCAAAGCTGTTTGTCTCCAGATGTGTTTACGTATAATACTGCTGTACAAATCCAGATGTATTGGCATATAGTAATGCTGTTTGTCTCCAGATGTGCTTACGTATAATACAACTGTAAAACACAAGATGTATTAGTATATAATACTGCTATACTATTCTAGATGTTTTAGTATATAATAATGCTGTCAACTCCAGATGTATTAGTATATAATACTGCTATACAACTCCAGATATTTTAGTATATAATAATGCTGTAAAACTCAAGATGTATTAGCATATAGTTCTGGTGTAAAAACCCAGGGGTATTAGCATATAATACTACTATACAATTCCAGATGTTTTAGTATATAATAATGCTGTACAACTCAAGATGTATTAGTATATAGTACTGATATACAACTCCAGATGTTTTTGTATATAATAATGCTGTACAACTCTAGATGTATTAGCATATAGTTCTGGTGTAAAAACCCAGGGGGTATTAGCATATAATACTGCTGTACAACTCCATTTGTGTTAGCCTATAATACTGCAGTACAACTCCATATGTGTTAGCATATAATACTGCTGTACCACTCCATATGTGTTAGCATATAATACTGTTGTACAACTCCAGATGTGTTAGCATATAGTACTGCTGCACAGCTCTAGATGTGCTAGCATATAATACAGCTGTACAACTCCAGATGTATAGGTATATAATACTGTTGTACAACTCCAGATGTGTTAGCATATAATACTGTTGTACAACTCCAGATGTGTTATCATATAATAATACTGTACAACTCCAGATGTGTGAGCATATAATACTGCTGTACAACTCCAGATGTATTAGCATATAATACTGCTGTTTGTCTCCAGATGTGTTAACGAATAATACTGTTGTACAACACAAGATGTGTTAGCATATAATACTGCTGTAACTCCAGATGTATTAGTATATAATACTGGTGTACAACTCCAGATGTTTCAGCATATAATACTGCTGTACAATTCCATATGTGTTAGCATATAATACTGCTGTACATCTCCAGATGTGTTAGCATATAATACTGTTGTACAACTCCATATGTATTAGCATATAATGCTGCTGTAAACCCCATATGTGTTAGCATATAGTACTGCTGTACAACTTTGGATGTGTTAGTATATAGTTCTGCTGTAAAGCTCCATATGTGTTAGTATATATTACTGCTGTACAACTCCGGATATGTTAGCATATAATACTGCTGTACAACTCCAGAGGTGTTAGCATATAGTAATGCTGTACAACTCCAGATGTGTTAGCATGTAGTACTGCTGTATAGCTCCAGATGTGTTAGCACATAATACTGCAGTACAACTCCAGATGCTTTAGCATATAATACTGCTGTACAACTCCATAAGTGTTAGCATATAGTACTGCTGTAAAACTCCAGATGTGTTAGCATGTAATACTGCTGTACAAGTCCAGATGTGTTAGCATATAATACTGCTGTACAACTCAAGATGTGTTAGCATATAGTACTACTGTACAACTCTGGATGTGATAGTATATATTACCTCTGTAAAGCTCCAAATGTGTTAACATATAGTACTGCTGTACAACTCCAGATGTGTTAGCATATAGTACTGCTGTACAACTCCAGATTTGTTAGCATATAATAATGCTGTAAAATTCCAGATGTCTTAGCATATAGTACTGTTGTACAACTCCATATGTGTTAGCAGATAATACTGCTGTACAACTCCAGATGTATTAGCATATAATACTGCTGTACAACCCCGGCTGTGTTAGCATATAATACTGCTTTACAACTCCAGATGTATTAGCATATAATACTGCTGTAACCCTTAGATGTGTTAGCATATAATACTGCTGTACAACTCCAGATGTGTTAGCATATAAAACTGCTGTACAACTCCAGATGTGTTAGCATATAATACTGCTGTACAACTCCAGATGTGTCAGCATATAATACTGCTGTACAACCTCATATGTGTTAGCATATAATACTGCTGTACATCTGCAGATGTGTTAGCATATAATACTGCTGTACAACTCCAGATGTGTTAGCATATAATACTGCTGTACAATTCCATATGTGTTAGTATATAATACTGCTGTAACCTCCAGATGTGTTAGCATATAATACTGCTGTACAACTCCAGATGTGTAAGCATGTAATACTGCTGTACAACTCCAGATGTGTTAGCATATAATACTGCTGTACAGCTCCAGATGTCTCAGCATATAGTAATGCTGTAACCTCCAGATGTGTTAGCATATAACACTGCTGTACAAATCCAGATGTATTAGATATAATAATACTGCTGTTACAACTCCAGATGTGTTAGCATATAGTACTGCTGTATAACTCCAGATGTGTTAGCATATAACACTGCTGTACAATTCCAGATGTGTTAGCATATAATACTGCTGTACGACTCCAGATGTGTTAGCATATAATACTGCTGCTCAGCTCTAGATGTGTTAGCATATAATACTTCTGTACAACTCCAGATGTATTAGCATATAGTTCTGGTGTACAACTCCAGATGTACTCGCATATAGTAATGCTGTTTGTCTCCAGATGTGTTAGCATATAATAATGCTGTACAACCCCAGAGGTGTTAGCATATAATACTGCTGTACAACTCCAGATGTGTAGCATATAATAATGCTGTACAGCTTCAGATGTATTTGCATATAATACTTCTGTACAACTCCAGATGTATTCGCATATAGTAATGCTGTTTGTCTCCAGATGTGTTTACGTATAATACTGCTGTACAATTCCAGATGTATTCGCATATAGTAATGCTGTACAACCCCAGATGTGTTAGCATATAATACTGCTGTACAACTCCAGATGTGTTAGCATATAATAATGCTGTATAGCTTCAGATGTATTTGCATATAATACTGCTGTACAACTCCAGATATATTCGCATATAGTAAAGCTGTTTGTCTCCAGATGTGTTTACGTATAATACTGCTGTACAAATCCAGATGTATTGGCATATAGTAATGCTGTTTGTCTCCAGATGTGCTTACGTATAATACTACTGTAAAACACAAGATGTATTACTATATAATACTGCTATACAACTCTAGATGTTTTAGTATATAATAATGCTGTACAACTCCAGATGTATTAGTATATAATACTGCTATACAACTCCAGATATTTTAATATATAATAGTGCTGTAAAACTCAAGATGTATAAGCATATAGTTCTGGTGTAAAAACCCAGGGGTATTAGCATATAATACTACTATACAATTCCAGATGTTTTAGTATATAATAATGCTGTACAACTCCGGATGTTTTAGTATATAATAATGCTGTACAACTCAAGATGTATTAGTATATAGTACTGATATACAACTCCAGATGTTTTTGTATATAATAATGCTGTACAACTCTAGATGTATTAGCATATATTTCTGGTGTAAAAACCCAGGGGTATTAGCATATAATACTGCTGTACAACTCCAATTGTGTTAGCCTATGATACTGCAGTACAACTCCATATGTCTTAGCATATAATACTGCTGTACCACTCCATATGTGTTAGCATATAATACTGTTGTACAACTCCAGATGTGTTAGCATATAGTACTGCTGCACAGCTCTAGATGTGCTAGCATATAATACAGCTGTACAACTCCAGATGTATAGGTATATAATACTGTTGTACAACTCCAGATGTGTTAGCATATAATACTGCTGTTAAACCCATATGTGTTAGCCTATAATACTGCAGTACAACGCCATATGTGTTAGCAAAAAATAATGCTGTACCACTCCATATGTGTTAGCATATAACACTGCTGGACAACTCCAGATGTGTTAGCATATACTACTGCTGTAAAACTCCAGATGTATTAGGATATAGTTGTGGTGCAAAAATCAAGGGGTAGTAGCATATAATACTGCTGTACAACTCCATATGTGTTACCATATAATACTGCAGTACAACTCCAGATGTGTTAGCATATAGTTATGCTGCACAACTCTATATGTGTTAGCATATTTACTATTGTACAACTCCAGATGTGTTAGTAAATAATACTGCTGTACCACTCCATCTGTGTTAGCATATAATACTGCTGTACCACTCCAGATGTGTTAGCATATAATACTGCTGTAGCACTCCAGATGTGTTAGCATATAATACTGCTGTACAACTCCAGATGTGTTAGCATGTAGTACTGCTGTAGCACTCCAGATGTGTTAGCATATAATACTGCAGTACAACTCCAGATGTGTTAGCATATAGTGCTGCTGTACAACTCTATATGTGGTAGCATATTGTACTGTTGTACAACTCCAGATGTGTTAGCAAATAATACTGCTGTACAACTCCATATGTGTTAACAAATAATACTGCTGTACAACACCAGATGTGTTAGAATATAATACTGCTGTACAACTCTAAGTGTGTTAGCTTAAAATACTGCTGTACAAGTCCAGATGTGTTAGCATGTAGCACTGCTGTACAACTCCAGATGTGTTAGCATATAGTACTGCTGTACAACTCCAGGTGTGTTAGCATATAATACTGCTGTGCAACTCCAGATGTGTTAGCATATAATACTGCTGTACAACTCCATATTCGTTAGCATACAATACTGCTGTACAACTCCAGATGTGTTAGCATATAATACTACTGTACAACTCCAGATGTTTTAGCATATAATACTGCTGTACAACACCATATGTGTTAGCATATAATACTGATGTACATCTGCAGATATGTTAGCATATAATAGTTCTGTACAATTCCAGTTGTGTTAGCATAGAGTACTGCTGTACAACTCCAGATGTATTAGCATATAATACTGCTGGACAACTCCAGATGTGTTAGCATATAATAATGCTGTACAACTTCAGATGTGTTAGCATATAATACTGCTGTACAACTCCAGATGTATTCGCATATAGTACTGCTGTTTGTCTCCAGATGTGTTAACGTATAATACTGCTGTACAACTCCAGATCTATTAGTATACAATACTGATGTACAACTCCAGATGTTTCAGCATATAATACTGCTATACATCTCCAGATGTGTTAGCATATAATACTGCTGTACAAATCCAGATGTGTTATCAATAGTTCTGGTGTACAAACCCATGGGTATTAGCATATAATACTGCTGTACAACTCCAGATGTTTTAGTATATAACAATGCTGTACAACTCCAGATGTTTTAGTATATAATAATGCTGTACAACTCAAGATGTATTAGTATATAATACTGCTATACAATTCCAGATGTTTTAGTATATAATAATGCTGTACAACTCCAGATGTTTTAGTATATAATAATGCTGTACAACTCAAGATGTATTAGTATATAATACTGCTATACAACTATAGATGTTTTAGTATATAATAATGCTGTACAACTCTAGATGTATTAGCATATAGTTCTGGTGTAAAAACCCAGGGTTCTTAGCATATAATACTGCTGTACAACTCCATTTGTGTTAGCCTATAATACTGCAGTACAACTCCATATGTGTTAGCATATAATACTGCTGTACCACTCCATATGTGTTAGCATATAATACTGTTGTACAACTCCAGATGTGTTAGCATATACTACTGCTGTACAACTCCAGATGTTTTAGTATATAGTTCTGGTGCAAAAATCCAGGGGTATTAGCATATAATACTGCTGTACAGCTCCACATGTGTTAGCATATAATACTGCAGTACAACTCCAGATGTGTTAGCATATAATACTGCTGTACCACTCCATATGTGTTAGCAAATAATACTGTTGTACAACTCCAGATGTGTTAGCATATACTACTGCTGTACAACTCCAGATGTATTAGTATATAGTTCTGGTGTAAAAACCCAGGGGTATTAGCATATAATACTACTATACAACTCCAGATGTTTTAGTATAAAATAATGCTGTACAACTCCAGATGTTTTAGTATATAATAATGCTGTACAACTCAAAATGTATTAGTATATAATACTGCTATACAACTCCAGATGTTTTAGTATATAATAATGCTGTACAACTCTAGATGTATTAGCATATAATTCTGGTGTAAAAACCCAGGGGTATTAGCATATAATACTGCTGTACAACTCCATTTGTGTTAGCCTATAATACTGCAGTACAACTCCATATGTGTTAGCATATAATACTGCTGTACCACTCCATATGTGTTAGCATATAATACTGTTGTACAACTCCAGATGTGTTAGCATATACTACTGCTGTACAACTCCAGATGTATTAGTATATAGTTCTGGTGCAAAAATTCAGGGGTATTAGCATATAATACTGCTGTACAACCCCACATGTGTTAGCATATAATACTGCAGTACAACTCCAGATGTGTTAGAATATAGTACTGCTGCACAGCTCTAGAAGTGCTACCATATAATACAAGCTGTACAACTCCAGATGTATAGGTATATAATACTGCTGTACAACTCCAGATGTGTTAGCATATGATACTGTTGTACAACTCCAGATGTGTTAGCATATAATAATACTGTACCACTCCAGATGTGTTAGCATATAATACTGCTGTACAACTCCAGATGTATTAGCATATAATTCTGCTGTACAACACCAGATGTGTTAGCATATAATAATGCTGTACAACTTCAGATGTATTAGCATATAATACTGCTATTTGTCTCCAGATGTGTTAACGAATAATACTGCTGTACAACACAAGATGTGTTAGCATATAATACTGCTGTACAACTCCAGATGTATTAGTATATAATACTGCTGTACAACTCCAGATGTTTCAGCATATAATACTGCTGTACAACGCCAGGTGTGTTAGCATGAAATACTGCTGTACAACTCAAGATGTATTAGTATATAATACTGCTGTACAACTCCAGATGTTTCAGCATATAATACTGCTGTACAACTCCAGGTGTGTTAGCATAAAATACTGCTGTACAACTCCGGATGTGTCAGCATATAGTACTGCTGTACAACTCAAGATGTATTAGTATATAATACTGCTATACAACTCCAGATGTTTTAGTATATAATAATGCTGTACAACACTAGATGTATTAGCATATAGCTCTGGTGTAAAAACCCAGGGGTATTATCATATAATACTGCTATACAGCTCCAGATGTATTAGTATATAATACTCCTATACAACTCCAGATGTTTTAGTATTTCATAATGCTGTATACTCTAGATGTATTAGCATATAGTTCCGGTGTCAGAACCCAGGGGTATTAGCATATAATACTGCTATACAACTCCAGATGTTTTAGTATATAATGCTGTACAACTTCAGATGTATTAGCGTATAGTTCTGGTGTAAAAATTCAGGGGTATTAGCATATAATGTTGCTGTACAACTCCATATGTGTTAGCATATAATACTGCAGTACAACTCCAGATGTGCTAGCATATAATACAGCTGTACAACTCCAGATGTATTGGTATATAATACTGCTGTACAATTCCAGATGTGTGAGCATATGATACTGTTGTACAACTCCAGATGTGTTAGCATATACTACTGCTGTACAACTCCAGATGTATTAGTATACAATACTGATGTACAACTCCAGATGTTTCAGGATATAATACTGCTGTACATCTCCAGATATGTTAGCATATAATACTGTTGTACAACTCCGGATGTGTTAGCATATAATTCTGCTGTACAACTCCAGATGTGTTAATCAATAGTTCTGGTGTACAAACCCATGTGTATTAGCATATAATACTGCTGTACAACTCCAGATGTGTTAGCATATAGTACTACTGTACAACTCCAGATGTATTATCATATAGTCTGGTGTAAAAACCCAGGGGTATCAGCATATAATACTGCTATACAACTCAGTATGTGTTAGCCTATAATACTGCAGTACAACGCCTTATGTGTTAGCATAAAATAATGCTGTACAACTCCATATGTGTTAGCATATAACACTGCTGGACAACTCTAGATGTGTTACCATATACTACGGCTGTAAAACTCCAGATGTATGAGGATAAAGTTCTTGTGCAAAAATCAAGGGGTAGTAGCATACAATACTGCAGTACAACTCCAGATGTGTTAGCATATAGTACAACTGTACAACACTATATGTGTTAGCATATTGTACTGTTGTACAACTCCAGATGTGTTAGTAAATAATACTGCTGTACAACTCCATCTGTGTTAGCATATAATACTGTTGTACCACTCCTGATGTGCTAGCATATAATACTGCTGTAGCACTCCAGATGTGTTAGCATATAATACTGCTGTACAACTCCAAATGTGTTAGCATGTAGTACTGCTGTAGGACTCCAGATGTGTTAGCAAATAATACTGCTGTACAACTCCATATGTGATAGCATATTGTACTGTTGTACAACTCCAGATGTGTTAGCAAATAAAACTGCTGTACAACTCCATATGTGTTAGCAAATAATACTGCTGTACAACGCCAGATGTGTTAGAATATAATACTGCTGTACAACTCAAAGTGTGTTAGCATAAGATACTGCTGTACAAGTCCAGATGTGTTAGCATATAGTACTGCTGTACAACTCCAGGTGTGTTAGCATATAATACTGCTGTGCAACTCCAGATTTGTTAGCATATAATACTGCTGTAAAACTCCGTATGCGTTAGCATACAATACTGCTGTACAACTCCAGAAGTGTTAGCATATAATACTACTGTACAACTCCATATGTGTTAGCATATAATACTGATGTACATCTCCAGATGTGTTACCATATAATAGCTCTGTACAATTCCAGTTGTGTTAGCATATAGTACTGCTGTACAACTCCAGATGTGTTAGCATATAATTCTGCTGTACAACACCATATATTTTAGCATTTAATACTGCTGTACAACTGAAGATGTGTTAGCATGTAATACTGCTGTACAACCCCAGATGTGTTAGCACATAGTACTGATGTACAACTCCAGATGTTTTATTATATAATACTGCTTTACAACTCCAGATGTCTCAGCATATAGTACTGCTGTAACCTCCAGATGTGTTAGCATATAACACTGCTGTACAACTGCAGATGTATTAGATATAATAATACTGCTGTTACAACTCCAGATGTGTTAGCATATAGTACTGCTGTAAAACTCCAGATGTGTTAGCATATAACACTGCTGTACAATTCCAGATGTGTTAGCATATAATACTGCTGTACGACTCCAAATGTGTTAGCATATAATACTGCTGCACAGCTCTAGATGTGTTAGCATATAATACTTCTGTACAACTCCAGATGTATTAGCATATAGTTTTGGTGTACAACTCCAGATTTATTCGAATATAGTAATGCTGTTTGTGCTTACGTATAATACAACTGTAAAACACAAGATGTATTAGTATATAATACTGCTATACAACTCTAGATGTTTTAGTATATAATAATGCTGTACAACTCCAGATGTATTAGTATATAATACTGCTATACAACTCCAGATATTTTAGTATATAGTAATGCTGTAAAACTCAAGATGTATTAGCATATAGTTCTGGTGTAAAAACCCAGGGGGTATTAGCATATAATACTGCTGTACAACTCCATTTGTGTTAGCCTATAATACTGCAGTACAACTCCATATGTGTTAGCATATAATACTGCTGTACAACTCCAGATGTGTTAGCATATAGTACTGCTGCACAGCTCTAGATGTGCTAGCATATAATACAGCTGTACAACTCCAGATGTATAGGTATATAATACTGTTGTACAACTCCAGATGTGTTAGCATATGATACTGTTGTACAACTCCAGATGTGTTATCATATAATAATACTGTACAACTCCAGATGTGTTAGCATATAATACTGCTGTACAACTCCAGATGTATTAGCATATAATACTGCTGTTTGTCTCCAGATGTGTTAACGAATAATACTGCTGTACAACACAAGATGTGTTAGCATATAATACTGCTGTAACTCCAGATGTATTAGTATATAATACTGGTGTACAACTCCAGATGTTTCAGCATATAATACTGCTGTACAATTCCATATGTGTTAGCATATAATACTGCTGTACATCTCCAGATGTGTTAGCATATAATACTGTTGTACAACTCCATATGTATTAGCATATAATACTGCTGTAAACCCCATATGTGTTAGCATATAGTACTGCTGTACAACTTTGGATGTGTTAGTATATAGTTCTGCTGTAAAGCTCCATATGTGTTAGTATATATTACTGCTGTACAACTCCGGATATGTTAGCATATAATACTGCTGTACAACTCCAGAGGTGTTAGCATATAGTAATGCTGTACAACTGCAGATGTGTTAGCATGTAGTACTGCTGTACAGCTCCAGATGTGTTAGCACATAATACTGCAGTACAACTCCAGATGCTTTAGCATATAATACTGCTGTACAACTCCATATGTGTTAGCATATAGTACTGCTGTAAAACTCCAGATGTGTTAGCATGTAATACTGCTGTACAAGTCCAGATGTGTTAGCATATAATACTGCTGTACAACTCAAGATGTGTTAGCATATAGTACTACTGTACAACTCTGGATGTGATAGTATATATTACCTCTTTAAACCTCCAAATGTGTTAACATATAGTACTGCTGTACAACTCCAGATGTGTTAGCATATAGTACTGCTGTACAACTCCAGATTTGTTAGCATATAATAATGCTGTAAAATTCCAGATGTCTTAGCATATAGTACTGTTGTACAACTCCATATGTGTTAGCAGATAATACTGCTGTACAACTCCAGATGTATTAGCATATCATACTGCTGTACAACCTCGGCTGTGTTAGCATATAATACTACTTTACAACTCCAGATGTATTAGCATATAATACTGCTGTAACCCTTAGATGTGTTAGCATATAATACTGCTGTACAACTCCAGATGTGTTAGCATATAAAACTGCTGTACAACTCCAGATGTGTTAGCATATAATACTGCTGTACAACTCCAGATGTGTCAGCATATAATACTGCTGTACAACCTCATATGTGTTAGCATATAATACTGCTGTACATCTGCAGATGTGTTAGCATATAATACTGCTGTACAACTCCAGATGTGTTAGCATATAATACTGCTGTACAATTCCATATGTGTTAGTATATAATACTGCTGTAACCTCCAGATGTGTTAGCATATAATACTGCTGTACAACTCCAGATGTGTAAGCATATAATACTGCTGTACAACTCCAGATGTGTTAGCATATAATACTGCTGTACAGCTCCAGATGTCTCAGCATATAGTAATGCTGTAACCTCCAGATGTGTTAGCATATAACACTGCTGTACAAATCCAGATGTATTAGATATAATAATACTGCTGTTACAACTCCAATGTGTTAGCATATAGTACTGCTGTATAACTCCAGATGTGTTAGCATATAACACTGCTGTACAATTCCAGATGTGTTAGCATATAATACTGCTGTACGACTCCAGATGTATTAGCATATAGTTCTGGTGTACAACTCCAGATGTACTCGCATATAGTAATGCTGTTTGTCTCCAGATGTGTTAGCATATAATAATGCTGTACAACCCCAGATGTGTTAGCATATAATACTGCTGTACAACTCCAGATGTGTTAGCATATAATAATGCTGTACAGCTTCAGATGTATTTGCATATAATACTTCTGTACAACTCCAGATGTATTCGCATATAGTAATGCTGTTTGTCTCCAGATGTGTTTACGTATAATACTGCTGTACAAATCCAGATGTATTCGCATATAGTAATGCTGTACAACCCCAGATGTGTTAGCATATAATACTGCTGTTCAACTCCAGATGTGTTAGCATATAATAATGCTGTACAGCTTCAGATGTATTTGCATATAATACTGCTGTACAACTCCAGATGTATTCGCATATAGTAATGCTGCTTGTCTCCAGAATTGTTTACGTATAATACTGCCGTACAACTCCATATGTGTTAGCATATAGTAAAGCTGTTTGTCTCCAGATGTGTTTACGTATAATACTGCTGTACAAATCCAGATGTATTGGCATATAGTAATGCTGTTTGTCTCCAGATGTGCTTACGTATAATACTACTGTAAAACACAAGATGTATTACTATATAATACTGCTATACAACTCTAGATGTTTTAGTATATAATAATGCTGTACAACTCCAGATGTATTAGTATATAATACTGCTATACAACTCCAGATATTTTAATATATAATAGTGCTGTAAAGCTCAAGATGTATAAGCATATAGTTCTGGTGTAAAAACCCAGGGGTATTAGCATATAATACTACTATACAATTCCAGATGTTTTAGTATATAATAATGCTGTACAACTCCGGAAGTTTTAGTCTATAATAATGCTGTACAACTCATGATGTATTAGTATATAGTACTGATATACAACTCCAGATGTTTTTGTATATAATAATGCTGTACAACTCTAGATGTATTAGCATATATTTCTGGTGTAAAAACCCAGGGGTATTAGCATATAATACTGCTGTACAACTCCAATTGTGTTAGCCTATGATACTGCAGTACAACTCCATATGTGTTAGCATATAATACTGCTGTACCACTCCATATGTGTTAGCATATAATACTGTTGTACAACTCCAGATGTGTTAGCATATAGTACTGCTGCACAGCTCTAGATGTGCTAGCATATAATACAGCTGTACAACTCCAGATGTATAGGTATATAATACTGTTGTACAACTCCAGATGTGTTAGCATATGATACTGTTGTACAACACCAGATGTGTTAGCATATAATAATACTGTACAACTCCAGATGTGTTAGCATATAATACTGCTGTACAACTCCAAATGTATTAGCATATAATACTGCTGTTTGTCTCCAGATGTGTTAACGAATAATACTGCTGTAAAACACAAGATGTGTTAGCATATAATACTGCTGTACAACTCCAGATGTATTAGTATATAATACTGGTGTACAACTCCAGATGTTTCAGCATATAATACTGCTGTACAATTCCATATGTGTTAGCATATAATACTGCTGTACATCTACAGATGTGTTAGCATATAATACTGTTGTAGAACTCCATATGTATTAGCATATAATACTGCTGTAAACTCCATATGTGTTAGCATATAGTCCTGCTGTACAACTTCGGTTGTGTTAGTATATAGTACTGCTGTAAAGCTCCATATGTGTTAGCATATAATACTGCTGTACAACTCCAGATGTGTTAGCATATAGTAATGCTGTACAACTCCAGATGTGTTAGCATATAATACTGCAGTACAACTCCAGATGTGTTAGCATATAGTACTGCTGCACAGCTCTAAATGTGCTACCATATAATACAGCTGTATAACTCCAGATGTATAGATATATAATACTGCTGTACAACTCCAGATGTGTTAGCATATGATACTGTTGTACAACTCCAGATGCGTTAGCATATAATAATACTGCACAACTCCAGCTGTGTTAGCATATAATACTGCTGTACATCTCCAGATGTATTAGCATATAATTCTGCTGTACAACTCCAGATGTGTTAGCATATAATAATGCTGTACAACTTCAGATGTATTAGCATATAATACTGCTGTTTGTCTCCATATGTGTTAACAAATAATACTGCTGTACAACCCAAGATGTGTTAGCATATAATACTGCTGAACAACTCCATATGTGTTAGCATAAAATAATGCTGTAAAAAACCATATGTGTTAGCATATAACACTGCAGGACAACTCCAGATATGTTAGCATATACTACTGCTGTAAAACTCCAGATGTATTAGGATATAGTTCTGGTGCAAAAATCAAGGGGTAGTAGCATATAATACTGCTGTACAGCTCCATATGTGTTACCATATAATACTGCAGTACAACTCCAGATGTCTTAGCATATAGTACTGCTGTACTACTCTATATGTGTTAGCATATTGTACTGTTGTACAACTCCAGATGTGTTAGTAAATAATACTGCTGTACCACTCCATCTGTGTTAGCATATAATACTGCTGTACCACTCCAGATTTGTTAGCATATAATACTACTGTAGCACTCCAGATGTGTTAGCATATAGTACTGCTGCACAGCTCTAGATGTGCTACCATATAATACAGCTGTACAACTCCAGATGTATAGGTATATAATACTGCTGTACAACTCCAGATGTGTTAGAATATGATACTGTTGTACAACTCCAGAAGTGTTAGCATATAATAATACTGCACAACACCAGCTGTGTTAGCATATAATACTGCTGTACATGTCCAGATGTATTAGCATATAATTCTGCTGTACAACTCCAGATGTGTTAGCATAAAATACTGCTGTACAACTTCAGATGTATTAGCATATAATACTGCTGTTTGTCTCCAGATGTGTTAACGAACAATACTGCTGTACAACCCAAGATGTGTTAGCGTATAATACAGCTGTACAACTCCAGATGTATTAGTATATAATACTGCTGCACAACCCCAGATGTGTCAGCATATAATACTGCTGTACAACTCCAGGTGTGTTAGCATAAAATACTGCTGTACAACTCCGGATGTGTTAGCATATAATTCTGCTGTACAACTCCACATGTGTTAACCAATAGTTCAGGTGTACGAAACCATGTGTATTCGCATATAATACTGCTGTACAACTCCAGATGTATTAGCATATAATACTGCTGGACAACTCCAGATGTGTTAGCATATAATAATGCTGTACATCTTCAGATGTATTAGCATATAATACTGCTGTACAACTCCAGATGTATTCGCATATAGTACTGCTGTTTGTCTCCAGATGTGTTAACGTATAATACTGCTGTACAACTCCAGATGTGTTAGCCTATAATACTGCTGTACAACTCCAGATGTATTAGTATACAATACTGATGTACAACTCCAGATGTTTCAGCATATAATACTGCTGTACATCTCCAGATGTGTTAGCATATAATACTGCTGTACAACTCCGGATGTGTTAGCATATAATTCTGCTGTACAACTCCAGATGTGTTAATCAATAGTTCTGGTGTACAAACCCATGGGTATTAGCATATAATACTGCTGTGCAACTCCAGATGTGTTAGCGTATGGTACTACTGTACAACTCCGGATGTATTATCATATAGTCTGGTGTAAAAACCCAGGGGTATTAGCATATAATACTGCTGTACAACTCCGTATGTGTTAGCCTATAATACTGCAGTACAACTCCATATGTGTTAGCATATAACACTGCTGGACAACTCCAGATGTGTTAGCATATACTACTGCTGTAAAACTCCAGCTGTATTAGGATATAGTTCTGGTGCAAAACTCAAGGGGTAGTAGCATATAATACTGCTGTACAACTCCATATGTTTTACCATATAATACTGCAGTACAACTCCAGATGTGTTAGCATATAGTACTGCTGTACAACTCTATATGTGTTAGCATATTGTACTGTTGTAAAACTCCAGATGTGTTAGTAAATAATACTGCTGTACAACTCCATCTCTGTTAGCATATAATACTGCTGTACCACTCCAGATGTGTTAGCATATAATACTGCTGTAGCACTCCAGATGTGTTAGCATATAATACTGCTGTACAACTCCAGATGTGTTAGCACGTAGTACAGCTGTAGAACTCCAGATGTGTTAGCATATAATACTGCAGTACAACTCCAGATATGTTAGCATATAGTGCTGCTGTACAACTCTATATGTGTTAGCATATTGTACTGTTGTACAACTCCAGATGTGTTAGCAAACAATACTGCTGTACAACTCCATATGTGTTAACAAATAATACTGCTGTACAACTCCAGATGTGTTAGAATACAATACTGCTTTACAACTCAAAGTGTGTTAGCATAAAACACTGCTGTACAAGTCCAGATGTGTTAGCATGTAGCACTGCTGTACAACTCCAGATGTGTTAGCATATAGTACTGCTGTACAACTCCAGTTGTGTTAGCATATAATACTGCTGTGCAACTCCAGATGTGTTAGTATATAATGCTGCTGTACAACTCCAGATGTATTAGTATACAATACGTATGTACAACTCCAGATTTTTCAGCATATAATACTGCTGTACATCTCCAGATGCGTTAGCATATAATACTGCTGAACAACTCCGGATGTGTTAGCGTATGGTACTTCTGTACAACTTCGGATGTGTTAGCATGTAGTACTGCTGTACAGCTCCAGATAAGTTAGCACATAATACTGCAGTACAACTCCAGATGCTTTAGCATATAATACGGCTGTACAACTCCATATGTGTTAGCATATAGTACTGCTGTAAAACTCCAGATGTGTTAGCATGTAATACTGCTGTACAAGTCCAGATGTGTTAGCATATAATACTGCTGTACAACTCAAGATGTGTTAGCATATAGTACTACTGTACAACTCTGGATGTGATAGTATATATTACCTCTGTAAAGCTCCAAATGTGTTAACATATAGTACTGCTGTACATCTCCGGATATGTTAGCATATAATCCTGCTGTACAACTCCAGATGTGTTAGCATATAGTACTGCTGTACAACTCCAGATTTGTTAGCATATAATAATGCTGTAAAATTCCAGATGTCTTAGCATATAGTACTGTTGTACCACTCCATATGTGTTAGCAGATAATACTGCTGTACAACTCCAGATGTATTAGCATATAATACTGCTGTACAACTCCGGCTGTGTTAGCATATAATACTGCTTTACAACTCCAGATGTATTAGCATATAATACTGCTGGAACCTCCAGATGTGTTAGCATATAATACTGCTGTACAACTCCAGATGTGTTAGCATATAAAACTGCTGTACAACTCCAGATGTGTTAGCATATAATACTGCTGTACAACTCCAGATGTGTCAGCATATAATACTGCTGTACAACCTCATATGTGTTAGCATATAATACTGCTGTACATCTGCAGATGTGTTAGCATATAATACTGCTGTACAACTCCAGATGTGTTAGCATATAGTACTGATGTACAACTCAATATGTGTTAGCATATAATACTGCTGTACAACTCCAGATGTATTAGTATACAATACTGATGTACAACTCCAGATGCTTCAGGATATAATACTGCTGTACATCTCCAGATGTGTTAGCATATAATACTGCTGTACAACTCCGGATGTGTTAGCATATAATTCTGCTGTACAACTCCAGATGTGTTAATCAATAGTTCTGGTGTACAAACCCATGTGTATTAGCATATAATACTGCTGTACAACTCCAGATGTGTTAGCATATAGTACTACTGTACAACTCCAGACGTATTATCATATAGTCTGGTGTAAAAACCCAGGGGTATTAGCATATAATACTGCTATACAACTCCGTATGTGATAGCCTATAATACTGCAGTACAACGCCTTATGTGTTAGCTTAAAATAATGCTGTACAACTCCATATGTGTTAGCATATTGTACTGTTGTACAACTCCAGATGTGTTAGTAAATAATACTGCTGTACAACTCCATCTGTGTTAGCATATAATACTGCTGTACCACTCCTGATGTGCTAGCATATAATACTGCTGTAGCACTCCAGATGTGTTAGCAAATAATACTGCTGTACAACTCCATATGTGTTAGCAAATAATACTGCTGTACAACGCCAGATGTGTTAGAATATAATACTGCTGTACAACTCAAAGTGTGTTAGCATAAAATACTGTTGTACAAGTCCAGATGTGTTAGCATATAGTACTGCTGTACAACTCCAGGTGTGTTAGCATATAATACTGCTGTGCAACTCCAGATTTGTTAGCATATAATACTGCTGTACAACTCCATATGTGTTAGCATATAATACTGATGTACATCTCCAGATGTGTTAGCATATAATAGTTCTGTACAATTCCAGTTGTGTTAGCATATAGTACTGCTGTACAACTCCAGATGTGTTAGCATATAATACTGCTGTACAAAACCATATATTTTAGCATTTAATACTGCTGTACAACTGAAGATGTGTTAGCATGTAATACTGCTGTACAACTCCTGATGTGTTAGCACATAGTACTGATGTACAACTCCAGATGTTTTATTATATAATACTGCTTTACAACTCCATATGTGTTAGCATTTAGTACTGCTGTACAACTCCGAATATGTTAGCATATAATACTGCTGTACAACTCCAGATGTGTTAGCATATAATACCGCTGTACAGCTCCAGATGTCTCAGCATATAGTACTGCTGTAACCTCCAGATGTTATAGCATATAATACTGCTGTACAACTGCAGATGTATTAGATATAATAATACTGCTGTTACAACTCCAGATGTGTTAGCATATAGTACTGCTGTAAAACTCCAGATGTGTTAGCATATAACACTGCTGTACAATTCCAGATGTGTTAGCATATAATACTGCTGTACGACTCCAGATGTGTTAGCATATAATACTGCTGCACAGCTCTAGATGTGTTAGCATATAATACTTCTGTACAACTCCAGATGTATTAGCATACAGTTTTGGTGTACAACTCCAGATGTATTCGCATATAGTAATGCTGTTTGTCTCCAGATGTGTTTACGTATAATACTGCTGTACAAATCCAGATGTATTCGCATATAGTAATGCTGTACAACCCCAGATGTGTTAGCATATAATAGTGCTGTACAACTCCAGATGTGTTAGCATATAATAATGCTGTACAGCTTCAGATGTATTTGCATATAATACTGCTGTACAACTCCAGATGTATTCGCATATAGTAATGCTGTTTGTCTCCAGATGTGTTTACGTATAATACTGTTGTACAACTCCATATGTGTTAGCATATAGTAAAGCTGTTTGTCTACAGATGTGTTTACGTATAATACTGCTGTACAAATCCAGATGTATTGGCATATAGTAATGCTGTTTGTCTCCAGATGTGCTTACGTATAATACTACTGTAAAGCACAAGATGTATTAGTATATAATACTGCTATACAACTCTAGATGTTTTAGTATATAATAATGCTGTACAACTCCAGATGTATTAGTATATAATACTGCTATACAAATCCTGATATTTTAGTATATAATAATGCTGTAAAACTCAAGATGTATTAGCATATAGTTCTGGTGTAAAAACCCAGGGGTATTAGCATATAATACTACTATACAATTCCAGATGTTTTAGTATATAATAATGCTGTACAACTCCGGATGTTTTAGTATATAATAATGCTGTACAACTCAAGATGTATTAGTATATAGTACTGATATACAACTCCAGATGTTTTTGTATATAATAATGCTTTACAACTCTAGATGTATTAGCATATAGTTCTGGTGTAAAAACTCAGGGGGTATTAGCATATAATACTGCTGTACAACTCCATTTGTGTTAGCCTATAATACTGCAGTACAACTCCATATGTGTTAGCATATAATACTGCTGCACCACTCCATATGTGTTAGCATATAATACTGTTGTACAACTCCAGATGTGTTAGCATATAGTACTGCTGCACAGGTATAGATGTGCTAGCATATAATACAGCTGTACAACTACAGATGTATAGGTATATAATACTGTTGTACAACTCCAGATGTGTTAGCATATGATGCTGTTGTACAACTCCAGACGTGTTATCATATAATAATACTGTACAACTCCAGATGTGTTAGCATATAATACTGCTGTACAACTCCAGATGTATTAGCATATAATACTGCTGTTTGTCTCCAGATGTGTTAACGAATAATACTGCTGTACAACACAAGATGTGTTAGCATATAATACTGCTGTACAACTCCGGATGTATTAGTATATAATACTGGTGTACAACTCCAGATGTTTCAGCATATAATACTGCTGTACAATTCCATATGTGTTAGCATATAATACTGCTGTACATCTCCAGATGTGTTAGCATATAATACTGTTGTACAACTCCATATGTATTAGCATATAATACTGCTGTAAACTCCATATGTGTTAGCATATAGTACTGCTGTACAACTTTGGATGTGTTAGTATATAGTACTGCTGTAAAGCTCCATATGTGTTAGCATATATTACTGCTGTACAACTCCGGATATGTTAGCATATAATACTGCTGTACAACTCCAGAGGTGTTAGCATATAGTAATGCTGTACCACTCCAGATGTGTTAGCATGTAGTACTGCTGTACAGCTCCAGATGTGTTAGCACATAATACTGCAGTACAACTCCAGATGCTTTAGCATATAATACTGCTGTACAACTCCATATGTGTTAGCATATAGTACTGCTGTAAAACTCCAGATGTGTTAGCATGTAATACTGCTGTACAAGTCCAGATGTGTTAGCATATAATACTGCTGTACAACTCAAGATGTGTTAGCATATAGTACTACTGTACAACTCTGGATGTGATAGTATATATTACCTCTGTAAAGCTCCAAATGTGTTAACATATAGTACTGCTGTACTTCTCCGGATATGTTAGCATATAATCCTGCTGTACAACTCCAGATGTGTTAGCATATAGTACTGCTGTACAACTCCAGATTTGTTAGCATATAATAATGCTGTAAAATTCCAGATGTCTTAGCATATAGTACTGTTGTACAACTCCATATGTGTTAGCAGATAATACTGCTGTACAACTCCAGATGTATTAGCATATAATACTGCTGTACAACTCCGGCTGTGTTAGCATATAATACTGCTTTACAACTCCAGATGTATTAGCATATAATACTGCTGTACAACTCCAGATGTGTTAGCATATAAAACTGCTGTACAACTCCACATGTGTTAGCATATAATACTGCTGTACAACTCCAGATGTGTCAGCATATAATACTGCTGTACAACCTCATATGTGTTAGCATATAATACTGCTGTACATCTGCAGATGTGTTAGCATATAATACTGCTGTACAACTCCAGATGTGTTAGCATATAGTACTGATGTATAACTCCAGATGTGTTAGAATATAATACTGCTGTACAATTCCATATGTGTTAGTATATAATACTGCTGTAACCTCCAGATGTCTTAGCATATAATACTGCTGTACAACTCCAGATGTGTAAGCATATAATACTGCTGTACAACTCCAGATGTGTTAGCATATAATACTGCTGTACAGCTCCAGATGTCTCAGCATATAGTAATGCTGTAACCTCCAGATGTGTTAGCATATAACACTGCTGTACAAATCCAGATGTATTAGATATAATAATACTGCTGCTACAACTCCAGATGTGTTAGCATATAGTACTGCTGTATAACTCCAGATGTGTTAGCATATAACACTGCTGTACAATTCAAGATGTGTTAGCATATAATACTGCTGAACGACTCCAGATGTGTTAGCATATAATACTGCTGCACAGCTCTAGATGTGTTAGCATATAATACTTCTGTACAACTCCAGATGTATTAGCATATAGTTCTGGTGTACAACGCCAGATGTATTCGCATATAGTAATGCTGTTTGTCTCCAGATGTGTTAGCATATAATACTGCTGCACAGCTCTAGATGTGTTAGCATATAATACTGCTGTACAACTCCAGATGTGTTAGCATATAATAATGCTGTAAAATTTCAGATGTATTTGCATATAATACTTCTGTACAACTCCAGATGTATTCGCATATAGTAATGCTGTTTGTCTCCAGATGTGTTTACGTATAATACTGCTGTACAAATCCAGATGTATTCGCATATAGTAATGCTGTAGAACCCCAGATGTGTTAGCATATAATACTGCTGTACAACTCCAGATGTGTTAGCATATAATAATGCTGTACAGATTCAGATGTATTTGCATATAATACTGCTGTACAACTCCAGATGTATTCGCATATAGTAATGCTGTTTGTCTCCAGATGTGTTTACGTATAATACTGCTGTACATCTCCATATGTGTTAGCATATAGTAAAGCTGTTTGTCTCCAGATGTGTTTACGTATAATACTGCTGTACAAATCCAGATGTATTGGCATATAGTAATGCTGTTTGTCTCCAGATGTGCTTACGTATAATACTACTGTAAAACACAAGATGTATTACTATATAATACTGCTATACAACTCTAGATGTTTTAGTATATAATAATGCTGTACAACTCCAGATGTATTAGTATATAATACTGCTATACAACTCCAGATATTTTAGTATATAATAATGCTGTAAAACTCAAGATAATTAAGCATATAGTTCTGGTGTAAAAACCCAGGGGTATTAGCATATAATACTACTATACAATTCCAGATGTTTTAGTATATAATAATGCTGTACAACTCTAGATGTATTAGCATATATTTCTGGTGTAAAAACCCAGGGGGTATTAGCATATAATACTGCTGTACAACTCCATTTGTGTTAGCCTATGATACTGCAGTACAACTCCATATGTGTTAGCATATAATACTGCTGTACCACTCCATATGTGTTAGCATATAATACTGTTGTACAACTCCAGATGTGTTAGCATATAGTACTGCTGCACAGCTCTAGATGTGCTAGCATATAATACAGCAGTACAACTCCAGATGTGTTAGCATATAGTACTGCTGCACAGCTCTAGATGTGCTACCATATAATACAGCTGTACAACTCCAGATGTATAGGTATATAATACTGCTGTACAACTCCGGATGTGTTAGCATATGATACTGTTGTACAACTCCAGATGCGTTAGCATATAATAATACTGCACAACTCCAGCTGTGTTAGCATATAATACTGCTGTACATCTCCAGATGTATTAGCATATAATTCTGCTGTACAACTCCAGATGTGTTAGGATATAATAATGCTGTACAACTTCAGATGTATTAGCATATAATAATGCTGTTTGTCTCAAGATGTGTTAACGAATAATACTGCTGTACAACCCAAGATGTGTTAGCATATAATACTGCTGTACAACTCCATATGTGTTAGCATAAAATAATGCTGTAAAACCACATATGTGTTAGCATATAACACTGCTGGACAACTCCAGATGTGTTAGCATATACTACTGCTGTAAAACTCCAGATGTATTAGGATATAGTTCTGGTGCAAAAATCAAGGGGTAGTAGCATATAATACTGCTGTACAGCTCCATATGTGTTACCATATAATACTGCAGTACAACTCCAGATGTCTTAGCATATAGTACTGCTGTACAACTCTATATGTGTTAGCATATTGTACTGTTGTACAACTCCAGATGTGTTAGTAAATAATACTGCTGTACCACTCCATCTGTGTTAGCATATAATACTGCTGTACCACTCCAGATGTGTTAGCATATAATACTGCTGTAGCACTCCAGATGTGTTAGCATATAGTACTGCTGCACAGCTCTAGATGTGCTACCATATAATACAGCTGTACAACTCCAGATGTATAGGTATATAATACTGCTGTACAACTCCAGATGTGTTAGCATATGATACTGTTGTACAACTCCAGAAGTGTTAGCATATAATAATACTGCACAACACCAGCTGTGTTAGCATATAATACTGCTGTACATCTCCAGATGTATTAGCATATAATTCTGCTGTACAACTCCAGATATGTTAGCATATAATAATGCTGTACAACTTCAGATGTATTAGCATAAAATACTGCTGTTTGTCTCCAGATGTGTTAACGAACAATACTGCTGTACAACCCAAGATGTGTTAGCATATAATACTGCTGTACAACTCCAGATGTATTAGTATATAATACTGCTGCACAACACCAGATGTGTCAGCATATAATACTGCTGTACAACTCCAGGTGTGTTAGCATAAAATACTGCTTTACAACTCCGGATGTGTTACCATATAATTCTGCTGTACAGCTCCACATGTGTTAACCAATAGTTCAGGTGTACGAAACCATGTGTATTCGCATATAATACTGCTGTACAACTCCAGATGTATTAGCATATAATACTGCTGGACAACTCCAGATGTGTTAGCATATAATAATGCTGTACAAATTCAGATGTATTAGCATAAAATACTGCTGTACAACTCCAGATGTATTCGCATATAGTACTGCTGTTTGTCTCCAGATGTGTTAGCCTATAATACTGCTGTACAACTCCAGATGTGTTAGTATACAATACTGATGTACAACTCCAGATGTTTCAGCATATAATACTGCTGTACAACTCCGGATGTGTTAGCATATAATTCTGCTGTACAACTCTAGATGTGTTAATCAATAGTTCTGGTGTACAAACCCATGGGTATTAGCATATAATACTGCTGTACAACTCCAGATGTGTTAGCGTATAGTACTACTGTACAGCTCCGGATGTATTATCATATAGTCTGGTGTAAAAACCCAGGGGTATTAGCATATAATACTGCTGTACAACTCCGTATGTGTTAGCCTATAATACTGGAGTACAACTCCATATGTGTTAGCATATAACACTGCTGGACAACTTCAGATGTGTTAGCATATACTACTGCTGTAAAACTCCAGATGTATTAGGATATAGTTCTGGTGCAAAACTCAAGGGGTAGTAGCATATAATACTGCTGTACAACTCCATATGTTTTACCATATAATACTGCAGTACAACTCCAGATGTGTTAGCATATAGTACTGCTGTACAACTCTATATGTGTTAGCATATTGTATTGTTGTACAATTCCAGATGTGTTAGTAAATAATACTGCTGCACAACTCCATCTCTGTTAGCATATAATACTGCTGTACCACTCCAGATGCGTTAGCATATAATACTGGTGTAGCACTCCAGATTTGTTAGCATATAATACTGCTGTACAACTCCAGATGTGTTAGCATGTACTACTGCTGTAGAACTCCAGGTGTTAGCATATAATACTGCAGTACAACTCCAGATGTGTTAGCATATAGTGCTGCTGTACAACTCCATCTCTGTTAGCATATAATACTGCTGTACCACTCCAGATGTGGTAGCATATAATACTGCTGTAGCACTCCAGATGTGTTAGCATATAATACTGCTGTACAACTCCAGATGTGTTAGCACGTAGTACAGCTGTAGAACTCCAGATGTGTTAGCATATAATACTGCAGTACAACTCCAGATATGTTAGCATATAGTGCTGCTGTACAACTGTATATGTGATAGCATATTGTACTGTTGTACAACTCCAGATGTGTTAGCAAATAATACTGCTGTACAACTCCATATGTGTTAACAAATAATACTGCTGTACAACTCCAGATGTGTCAGAATATAATACTGCTTTACAACTCAAAGTGTGTTAGCATAAAATTCTGCTGTACAAGTCCAGATGTGTTAGCATATAGTACTGCTGTACAACTCCAGTTGTGTTAGCATATAATACTGCTGTGCAACACCAGTTGTGTTAGTATATAATACTGCTGTACAACTCCAGATGTATTAGTATACAATACGTATGTACAACACCAGATGTTTCAGCATATAATACTGCTGTACATCTCCAGATGCGTTAGCATATAATACTGCTGAACAACTCCGGATGTGTTAGCGTATGGTACTTCTGTACAACTTCGGATGTATTATCATATAGTCTGGTGTAAAAACCCAGGGGAATTAGCATATAATACTGCTGTACAACCCGTATGTGTTAGCCTGTAATACTGCAGTACAACGCCATATGTGCTAGCATAAAATAATGCTGTACAACTCCATATGTGTTAGCATATAACACTGCTGGACAACTCCAGATGTGTTAGCATATACTACTGCTGTAAAACTCCAGATGTATTAGGATATAGTTCTGGTGCAAAAATCAAGGGGTAGTAGCATATAATACTGCTGTACAGCTCCATATGTGTTACCATATAATACTGCAGTACAACTCCAGATGTGTTAGCATATAGTACTGCTGTACAACACTATATGTGTTAGCATATTGTACTGTTGTACAACTCCAGATGTGTTAGTAAATAATACTGCTGTACCACGCCTTCTGTGTTAGCATATAATACTGCTGTACCACTCTAGATGTGTTAGCTATAATACTGCTGTAGCACTCCAGATGTGATAGCATATAATACTGCTGTACAACTCCAGATGTGTTAGCATTTAGTACTGCTGTAGAACTCCAGATGTGTTAGCATATAATACTGCAGTACAACTCCAGATGTGTTAGCATATAGTGCTGCTGTACAACTCTATATGTGGTAGCATATCTTACTGTTGTACAACTCCAGATGTGTTAGCGAATAATACTGCTGTACAACTCCATATGTGTTAACAAATAATACTGCTGCACAACTCCAGATGTGTTAGAATATAATACTGCTGTACAACTCAAAGTGTGTTAGCATAAAATACTGCTGTACAAGTCCAGATGTGTTAGCATGTAGCACTGCTGTACAACTCCAGATGTGTTAGCATATAGTACTGCTGTACAACTCCAGGTGTGTTAGCATATAATACTGCTGTGCAACTCCAGGTGTGTTAGCATATAATACTGCTGTACAACTCCATATGCGTTAGCAAACAATACTGCTGTACAACTCCAGATGTGTTAGCATATAATACTACTGTACAACTCCAGATGTTTTAGCATATAATACTGCTGTACAACACCATATGTGTTAGCATATAATACTGAGGTACATCTCCAGATGTGTTAGCATATAATAGTTCTGTACAATTCCAGTTGTGTTAGCATATAGTACTGCTGTACAACTCCAGATGTGTTAGCATATCATACTGCTGTACAACACCATATATTTTAGCATTTAATACTGCTGTACAACTGAAGATGTGTTAGCATGTAATACTGCTGTACAACTCCAGATGTGTTAGCACATCGTACTGATGTACAACTCCAGATGTTTTAGCATTAAATACTGCTGTACAAATTCAGATGTATTAGATATAATAATACTGCTGTACAACTCCAGATGTGTTAGCATATAGTACTGCTGTATAACTCCAGATGTGTTGGCATATAACACTGCTGTACAATTCTAGATGTGTTAGCATATAATACTTCTGTACGACTCCAGATGTGTTAGCATATAATACTGCTGCACAGCTATAGATGTGTTAGCATATAATACTTCTGTACAACTCCAGATGTATTAGCATATAATTCTGGTGTACAACTCCAGATGTATTCGCATATAGTAATGCTGTTTGTCTCCAGATGTGTTAGCATATAATAATGCTGTACAACCCCAGATGTGTTATCATATAATACTGCTGATCAACTAGAGATGTGTTAGCATATAATAATGCTGTACAGCTTCAGATGTATTTGCATATAATACTGCTGTACTACTCCAGATGTATTCGCATATAGTAATGCTGTTTGTCTCCAGATGTGTTTACGTATAATACTGCTGTACAACTCCATATGTGTTAGCATATAGTAAAGCGATTTGTGTCCAGATGTGTTTACGTATAATACTGCTGTACAACACCATATGTGTTAGCATATAATACTGATGTACATCTCCAGATGTGTTAGCATATAATAGTTCTGTACAATTCCAGTTGTGTTAGCATATAGTACTGCTGTACAACTGCAGATGTGTTAGCATATAATACTACTGTACAACTCCATATGTTTTAGCAAATAATACTGCTGTACAACACCATATGTGTTAGCATATAATACTGATGTACATCTCCAGATGTGTTAGCATATAATAGTTCTGTACAATTCCAGTTGTGTTAGCATATAGTACTGCTGTACAACTCCAGATGTATTAGCATATAATACTGCTAGACAACTCCAGATGTGTTAGCATATAATAATGCTGTACAACTTCAGATGTATTAGCATATAATACTGCTGTACAAATCCAGATGTATTCGCATATAGTACTGCTGTTTGTCTCCAGATGTGTTAACGTATAATACTGCTGTACAACTCCAGATGTGTTAGCATATAATACTGCTGTACAACTCCAGATGTATTAGTATACAATACTGATGTACAACTCCAGATGTTTCAGCATATAATACTGCTATACATCTCCAGATGTGTTAGCATATAATACTGCTGTACAAATCCAGATGTGTTAATCAATATTTCAGGTGTACAAACCCATGGGTATTAGCATATAATACTGCTGTACAACTCCAGATGTGTTAGCGTATAGTACTACTGTACAACTCCGGATGTATTATCATATAGTCTGGTGTAAAAACCCAGGGGTATTAGCATATAATACTGCTGTACAACTCCGTATGTGTTAGCCTATAATACTGCAGTTTAACGCCATATGTGTTAGCATAAAATAATGCTGTAGAACTCCATATGTGTTAGCATATAACACTGCTGGACAACTCCAGATGTGTTAGCATATACTACTGCTGTAAAACTCCAGATGTATTAGGATATAGTTCTGGTGCAAAAATCAAGGGGTAGTAGCATATAATACTGCTGTACAACTCCATATGTTTTACCATATAATACTGCAGTACAACTCCAGATGTGTTAGCATATAGTACTGCTGTACAACTCTATATGTGTTAGCATATTGTACTGTTGTACAACTCCAGATGTGTTAGTAAATAATACTGCTGTACAACTCCATCTCTGTTAGCATATAATACTGCTGTACCACTCCAGATGTGTTAGCATATAATACTGCTGTAGCACTCCAGATGTGTTAGCATATAATACTGCTGTACAACTCCAGATGTGTTAGCATGTAGTACTGCTGTAGAACTCTATATGTGGTAGCATATTGTACTATTGTACAACTCCAGATGTGTTAACAAATAATACTGCTGTACAACTCCATATGTGTTAACAAATAATACTGCTGTACAACTCCAGATGTGTTAGAATATAATACTGCTGTACAACTCAAAGTGTGTTAGCCTAAAATACTGCTGTACAAGTCCAGATGTGTTAGCATGTAGCATTGCTGTACAACTCCAGATGTGTTAGCATATAGTACTGCTGTACAACTCCAGTTGTGTTAGCATATAATACTGCTGTGCAACTCCAGATGTGTTAGCATATAATACTGCTGTACAACTCCATATGCGTTAGCATACAATACTGCTGTACAACTCCAGATGTGTTAGCATACAATACTACTGTACAACTCCAGATGTTTTAGCATATAATACTGCTGTAAAACACAATATGTGTTAGCATATAATACTGATGTACATCTCCAGATGTGTTAGCATATAATAGTTCAGTACAATTCCAGTTGTGTTAGCATATAGTTCTGCTGTACAACTCCAGATGTGTTAGCATATAATAGTGCTGTACAACACCATATATTTTACCATTTAATACTGCTGTACAACATAAGATGTGTTAGCATGTAATACTGCTGTACAACTCCAGATGTGCTGGCACATAGTACTGATGTACAACTCCATATGTTTTAGCATATAATACTGCTGTACAACTCCATATGTGTTAGCATATAGTACTGCTGTACAACCCCGGATATGTTAGCATATAATACTGCTGTACAACTCCAGATGTGTTAGCATATAATACTGCTGTACAACTCCAGATGTCTCAGCATATAGTACTGCTGTAACCTCCAGATGTGTTAGCATATAATACTGCTGTACAACTCCAGATGTAGTAGATATAATAATACTGCTGTACAACTCCAGATGTGTTAGCATACACTACTGCTGTAAAACTCCAGATGTATTAGGATATAGTTCTGGTGCAAAAATCAAGGGGTAGCAGCATATAATACTGCTGTACAGCTCCATATGTGTTACCATATAATACTGCAGTACAACTCCAGATGTCTTAGCATATAGTACTGCTGTACAACTCTATATGTGTTAGCATATTGTACTGTTGTACAACTCCAGATGTGTTAGTAAATAATACTGCTGTACCACTCCATCTGTGTCAGCATATAATACTGCTGTACCACTCCAGATGTGTTAGCATATACTACTGCTGTAGCACTCCAGATGTGTTAGCATATAGTACTGCTGCACAGCTCTAGATCTGCTACCATATAATACAGCTGTACAACTCCAGATGTATAGGTATATAATGCTGCTGTGCAACTCCAGATGTGTTAGCATATGATACTGTTGTACAACTCCAGAAGTGTTAGCATATAATAATACTGCACAACACCAGCTGTGTTAGCATATAATACTGCTGTACATCTCCAGATGTATTAGCATATAATTCTGCTGTACAACTCCAGATGTGTTAGCATATAATAATGCTGTACATCTTCAGATGTATTAGCATATAATACTGCTGTTTGTCTCCAGATGTGTTAACGAACAATACTGCTGTACAACCCAAGATGTGTTAGCATATAATACTGCTGTACAACTCCAGATGTATTAGTATATAATACTGCTGCACAACACCAGATGTGTCAGCATATAATACTGCTGTACAACTCCAGGTGTGTTAGCATAAAATACTGCTGTACAACTGCGGATGTGTTACCATATAATTCTGCTGTACAACTCCACATGTGTTAACCAATAGTTCAGGTGTACGAAACCATGTGTATTCGCATATAATACTGCTGTACAACTCCAGATGTATTAGCATATAATACTGCTGGACAACTCCAGATGTGTTAGCATATAATAATGCTGTACAAATTCAGATGTATTAGCATATAATACTTCTGTACAACTCCAGATGTATTCGCGTATAGTACTGCTGTTTGTCTCCAGATGCGTTAGCCTATAATACTGCTGTACAACTCCAGATATATTAGTATACAATACTGATGTACAACTCCAGATGTTTCAGCATATAATACTGCTGTACATCTCCAGATGTGTTAGCATATAATACTGCTGTACAACTCCGGATGTGTTAGCATATAATTCTGCTGTACAACTCCAGATGTGTTAATCAATAGTTCTGGTGTACAAACCCATGGGTATTAGCATATAATACTGCTGTACAACTCCAGATGTGTTAGCGTATAGTACTACTGTACAACTCCGGATGTATTATCATATAGTCTGGTGTAAAAACCCAGGGGTATTAGCATATAATACTGCTGTACAACTCCGTATGTGTTAGCCTATAATACTGCAGTACAACTCCATATCTGTTAGCATATACTACTGCTGTAAAACTCCAGATGTATTAGGATATAGTTCTGGTGCAAAACTCAAGGGGTAGTAGCATATAATACTGCTGTACAACTCCATATGTTTTACCATATAATACTGCAGTACAACTCCAGATGTGTTAGCATATAGTATTGCTGTACAACTCTATATGTGTTAGCATATTGTACTGTTGTACAACTCCAGATGTGTTAGTAAATAATACTGCTGTACAACTCCATCTCTGTTAGCATATAATACTGCTGTACCACTCCAGATGTGTTAGCATATAATACTGGTGTAGCACTCCAGATGTGTTAGCATATAATACTGCTGTACAACTCCAGATGTGTTAGCATGTAGTACTGCTGTAGAACTCCAGATGTGTTAGCATATAATACTGCAGTACAACTCCAGATGTGTTAGCATATAGTGCTGCTGTACAACTCCATCTCTGTTAGCATATAATACTGCTGTACCACTCCAGATGTGTTAGCATATAATACTGCTGTAGCACTCCAGATGTGTTAGCATATAATACTGCTGTACAACTCCAGATGTGTTAGCACGTAGTACAGCTGTAGAAATCCAGATGTGTTAGCATATAATACTGCAGTACAACTCCATATGTGTTAACAAATAATACTGCTGTACAACTCCAGATGTGTTAGAATATAATACTGCTTTACAACTCAAAGTGTGTTATAATAAAATACTGCTGTACAAGTCCAGATGTGTTAGCATGTAGCACTGCTGTACAGCTCCGGATGTGTTAGCATATAGTACTGCTGTACAACTCCAGTTGTGTTAGCATATAATACTGCTGTGCAACACCAGATGTGTTAGTATATAATACTGCTGTACAACTCCAGTTGTATTAGTATACAATACGTATGTACAACTCCAGATGTTTCAGCATATAATACTGCTGTACATCTCCAGATGCGTTAGCATATAATACTGCTGAACAACTCCGGATGTGTTAGCGTATGGTACTTCTATACAACTTCGGATGTATTATCATATAGTCTGGTGTAAAAACCCAGGGGTATTAGCATATAATACTGCTGTACAACCCGTATGTGTTAGCCTATAATACTGCAGTACAACGCCATATGTGCTAGCATAAAATAATGCTGTACAACTCCATATGTGTTAGCATTTAACACTGCTGGACAACTCCAGATGTGTTAGCATATACTACTGCTGTAAAACTCCAGATGTATTAGGATATAGTTCTGGTGCAAAAATCAAGGGGTAGTAGCATATAATACTGCTGTACAGCTCCATATGTGTTACCATATAGTACTGCTGTACAACTCTATATGTGTTAGCATATTGTACTGTTGTACAACTCCAGATGTGTTAGTAAATAATACTGCTGTACCACGCCATCTGTGTTAGCATATAATACTGCTGTACCACTCTAGATGTGTTAGCATATAATACTGCTGTAGCACTCCAGATGTGTTAGCATATAATACTGCAGTACAACTCCAGATGTGTTAGCATATAGTGCTGCTGTACAACTCTATATGTGGTAGCATATCTTACTGTTGTACAACTCCAGATGTGTTAGCAAATAATACTGCTGTACAACTCCATATGTGTTAACAAATAATACTGCTGTACAACTCCAGATGTGTTAGAATATAATACTGCTGTACAACTCAAAGTGTGTTAGCATAAAATACTGCTGTACAAGTCCAGATGTGTTAGCATGTAGCACTGCTGTACAACTCCAGATGTGTTAGCATATAGTACTGCTGTACATCTCCAGGTGTGTTAGCATATAATACTGCTGTGCAACTCCAGATGTGTTAGCATATAATACTGCTGTACAACTCCATATGCGTTAGCATACAATACTGCTGTACAACTCCAGATGTGTTAGCATATAATACTACTGTACAACTCCAGATGTTTTAGCATATAATACTGTTGTACAACACCATATGTGTTAGCATATAATACCGATGTACATCTCCAGATGTGTTAGCATATAATAGTTCTGTACAATTCCAGTTGTGTTAGCAAATAGTACTGCTGTACAACTCCAGATGTGTTAGCATATCATACTGCTGTACAACACCATATATTTTAGCATTTAATACTGCTGTACAACTGAAGATGTGTTAGCATGTAATACTGCTCTACAACTCCAGATGTGTTAGCACATAGTACTGATGTACAACTCCAGATGTTTTAGCATTAAATACTGCTGTACAAATCCAGATGTATTAGATATAATAATACTGCTGTACAACTCCAGATGTGTTAGCATATAGTACTGCTGTATAACTCCAGATGTGTTGGCATATAACACTGCTGTACAATTCTAGATGTGTTAGCATATAATACTGCTGTACGACTCCAGATGTGTTAGCATATAATACTGCTGCACAGCTATAGATGTGTTAGCATATAATACTTCTGTACAACTCCAGATGTATTAGCATATAGTTCTGGTGTACAACTCCAGATGTATTCGCATATAGTAATGCTGTTTGTCTCCAGATGTGTTAGCATATAATAATGCTGTACAACCCCAGATGTGTTATCATATAATACTGCTGTACAACTCCAGATGTGTTAGCATATAATAATGCTGTACAGCTTCAGATGTATTTGCATATAATACTGCTGTACTACTCCAGATGTATTCGCATATAGTAATGCTGTTTGTCTCCAGATGTGTTTACGTATAATACTGCTGTACAACTCCATATGTGTTAGCATATAGTAAAGCTGTTTGTGTCCAGATGTGTTTACGTATAATACTGCTGTACAAATCCAGATGTATTCGCGTATAGTAATGCTGTTTGTCTCCAGATGTGTTTACGTATAATACTGCTGTACAACACAAGATGTATTAGTATATAATACTGCTATACAACTCTAGAAGTTTTAGTATATAATAATGCTGTACAACTCCAGATGTATTAGTATATAATACTGCTATACAACTCCAGATATTCTAGTATATAGTAATGCTGTACAACTCAAGACGTATTAGCATATAGTTCTGGTGTAAAAACCCAGGGGTATTAGCATATAATACTACTATACAACTCCAGATGTTTTAGTATATAATAATGCTGTACAACTCCAGATGTTTTAGTATATAATAATGCTGTACAACTCAAGATGTATTAGTATATAATACTGCTATAGAACTCCAGATGTTTTAGTATATAATAATGCTGTACAACTCTAGATGTATTAGCATATAGTTCAGGTGTAAAAACCCAGGGGTATTAGCATATAATACTGCTGTACAACTCCATTTGTGTTAGCCTATAATACTGCAGTACAACTCCGTATGTGTTAGCATATAATACTGTTGTACAACTCCAGATGTGTTAACATATACTACTGCTGTACAACTCCAGATGTATTAGTATATAGCTCTGGTGAAAAAATCCAGGGGTATTAGCATATAATACTGCTGTATAACTCCAGATGTGTTGGCATATAACACTGCTGTACAATTCTAGATGTGTTAGCATATAATACTGCTGTACGACTCCAGATGTGTTAGCATATGATACTGCTGCACAGCTATAGATGTGTTAGCATATAATACTGCTGTACAACTCCAGATGTATTAGCATATAATTCTGCTGTACAACTCCAGATGTGTTAGCATATAATAATGCTGTACAACTTGAGATTTATTAGCATATAATACTGCTGTTGGTCTCCAGATGTGCTAACGAATAATACTGCTGTACAACCCAAGATGTGTTAGCATATAATACTGCTGTACAACTCCAGATGTATTAGTATATCATACTGCTGTACATCTCCAGATGTTTCAGCATATAATACTGCTGTACAACTCCAGGTGTGTTAGCATAAAATACTGCTGTACAACTCCGGATGTGTTAGCATATAATTCTGCTGTACAACTCCAGATGTGTTAACCAATAGTTCAGGTGTTTGAAACCATGTATATTCGCATATAATACTGCTGTACAACTCCAGGTGTATTAGCATATAATACTGCTGGACAACGTCAGATGTGTTAGCATATAATAATGCTGTACAACTTCAGATGTATTAGCATATAATACTGCTGTACAACACCAGATGTATTCGCATATAGTACTGCTGTTTGTCTCCAGATGTGTTAACGTATAATACTGCTGTACAACTCCAGATGTGTTAGCATATAATACTGCTGTACAACTCCAGATGTGTTAGCATATAATAATGCTGTACAGCTTCAGATGTATTTGCATATAATACTTCTGTACAACTCCAGATGTATTCGCATATAGTAATGCTGTTTGTCTCCAGATGTGTTTACGTATAATACTGCTGTACAAATCCAGATGTATTCGCATATAGTAATGCTGTACAACCCCAGATGTGTTAGCATATAATACTGCTGTACAACTCCATATGTGTTAGCATATAATAATGCTGTACAGCTTCAGATGTATTTGCATATAATACTGCTGTACAACTCCAGATGTATTCGCATATAGTAATGCTGTTTGTCTCCAGATGTGTTTACGTATAATACTGCTGTACAACTCCAGATGTGTTAGCATATAATAATGCTGTACATCTTCAGATGTATTAGCATATAATACTGCTGTTTGTCTCCAGATGTGTTAACGAACAATACTGCTGTACAACCCAAGATGTGTTAGCATATAATACTGCTGTACAACTCCAGATGTATTAGTATATAATACTGCTGCACAACACCAGATGTGTCAGCATATAATACTGCTGTACAACTCCAGGTGTGTTAGCATAAAATACTGCTGTACAACTGCGGATGTGTTACCATATAATGCTGCTGTACAACTCCACATGTGTTAACCAATAGTTCAGGTGTACGAAACCATGTGTATTCGCATAAAATACTGCTGTACAACTCCAGATGTATTAGCATATAATACTGCTGGACAACTCCAGATGTGTTAGCATATAATAATGCTGTACAAATTCAGATGTATTAGCATATAATACTTCTGTACAACTCCAGATGTATTCGCGTATAGTACTGCTGTTTGTCTCCAGATGCGTTAGCCTATAATACTGCTGTACAACTCCAGATATATTAGTATACAATACTGATGTACAACTCCAGATGTTTCAGCATATAATACTGCTGTACATCTCCAGATGTGTTAGCATATAATACTGCTGTACAACTCCGGATGTGTTAGCATATAATTCTGCTGTACAACTCCAGATGTGTTAATCAATAGTTCTGGTGTACAAACCCATGGGTAGTAGCATATAATACTGCTGCACAACTCCAGATGTGTTAGCGTATAGTACTATTGTACAACTCCGGATGTATTATCATATAGTCTGGTGTAAAAACCCAGGGGTATTAGCATATAATACTGCTGTACAACTCCGTATGTGTTAGCCTATAATACTGCAGTACAACTCCATATCTGTTAGCATATACTACTGCTGTAAAACTCCAGATGTATTAGGATATAGTTCTGGTGCAAAACTCAACGGGTAGTAGCATATAATACTGCTGTACAACTCCATATGTTTTACCATATAATACTGCAGTACAACTCCAGATGTGTTAGCATATAGTATTGCTGTACAACTCTATATGTGTTAGCATATTGTACTGTTGTACAACTCCAGATGTGTTAGTAAATAATACTGCTGTACAACTCCATCTCTGTTAGCATATAATACTGCTGTACCACTCCAGATGTGTTAGCATATAATACTGGTGTAGCACTCCAGATGTGTTAGCATATAATACTGCTGTACAACTCCAGATGTGTTAGCATGTAGTACTGCTGTAGAACTCCAGATGTGTTAGCATATAATACTGCAGTACAACTCCAGATGTGTTAGCATATAGTGCTGCTGTACAACTCCATCTCTGTTAGCATATATTACTGCTGTACCACTCCAGATGTGTTAGCATATAATACTGCTGTAGCACTCCAGATGTGTTAGCATATAATACTGCTGTACAACTCCAGATGTGTTAGCACGTAGTACAGCTGTAGAAATCCAGATGTGTTAGCATATAATACTGCAGTACAACTCCATATGTGTTAACAAATAATACTGCTGTACAACTCCAGATGTGTTAGAATATAATACTGCTTTACAACTCAAAGTGTGTTATAATAAAATACTGCTGTACAAGTCCAGATGTGTTAGCATGTAGCACTGCTGTACAGCTCCAGATGTGTTAGCATATAGTACTGCTGTACAACTCCAGTTGTGTTAGCATATAATACTGCTGTGCAACACCAGATGTGTTAGTATATAATACTGCTGTACAACTCCAGTTGTATTAGTATACAATACGTATGTACAACTCCAGATGATTCAGCATATAATACTGCTGTACATCTCCAGATGCGTTAGCATATAATACTGCTGAACAACTCCGGATGTGTTAGCGTATGGTACTTCTGTACAACTTCGGATGTATTATCATATAGTCTGGTGTAAAAACCCAGGGGTATTAGCATATAATACTGCTGTACAACCCGTATGTGTTAGCCTATAATACTGCAGTACAACGCCATATGTGCTAGCATAAAATAATGCTGTACAACTCCATATGTGTTAGCATTTAACACTGCTGGACAACTCCAGATGTGTTAGCATATACTACTGCTGTAAAACTCCAGATGTATTAGGATATAGTTCTGGTGCAAAAATCAAGGGGTAGTAGCATATAATACTGCTGTACAGCTCCATATGTGTTACCATATAGTACTGCTGTACAACTCTATATGTGTTAGCATATTGTACTGTTGTACAACTCCAGATGTGTTAGTAAATAGTACAGCTGTACCACGCCATCTGTGTTAGCATATAATACTGCTGTACCACTCTAGATGTGTTAGCATATAATACTGCTGTAGCACTCCAGATGTGTTAGCATATAATACTGCAGTACAACTCCAGATGTGTTAGCATATAGTGCTGCTGTACAACTCTATATGTGGTAGCATATCTTACTGTTGTACAACTCCAGATGTGTTAGCAAATAATACTGCTGTACAACTCCATATGTGTTAACAAATAATACTGCTGTACAACTCCAGATGTGTTAGAATATAATACTGCTGTACAACTCAAAGTGTGTTAGCATAAAATACTGCTGTACAAATCCAGATGTGTTAGCATGTAGCACTGCTGTACAACTCCAGATGTGTTAGCATATAGTACTGCTGTACATCTCCAGGTGTGTTAGCATATAATACTGCTGTGCAACTCCAGATGTGTTAGCATATAATACTGCTGTACAACTCCATATGCGTTAGCATACAATACTGCTGTACAACTCCAGATGTGTTAGCATATAATACTACTGTACAACTCCAGATGTTTTAGCATATAATACTGCTGTACAACACCATATGTGTTAGCATATAATACTGATGTACATCTCCAGATGTGTTAGCATATAATAGTTCTGTACAATTCCAGTTGTGTTAGCAAATAGTACTGCTGTACAACTCCAGATGTGTTAGCATATCATACTGCTGTACAACACCATATATTTTAGCATTTAATACTGCTGTACACTCTGAAGATGTGTTAGCATGTAATACTGCTCTACAACTCCAGATGTGTTAGCACATAGTACTGATGTACAACTCCAGATGTTTTAGCATTAAATACTGCTGTACAAATCCAGATGTATTAGATATAATAATACTGCTGTACAACTCCAGATGTGTTAGCATATAGTACTGCTGTATAACTCCAGATGTGTTGGCATATAACACTGCTGTACAATTCTAGATGTGTTAGCATATAATACTGCTGTACGACTCCAGATGTGTTAGCATATAATACTGCTGCACAGCTATAGATGTGTTAGCATATAATACTTCTGTACAACTCCAGATGTATTAGCATATAGTTCTGGTGTACAACTCCAGATGTATTCGCATATAGTAATGCTGTTTGTCTCCAGATGTGTTAGCATATAATAATGCTGTACAACCCCAGATGTGTTATCATATAATACTGCTGTACAACTCCAGATGTGTTAGCATATAATAATGCTGTACAGCTTCAGATGTGTTAGCATATAATACTACTGTACAACTCCAGATGTTTTAGCATATAATACTGCTGTACAACACCATATGTGTTAGCATATAATACTGATGTACATCTCCAGATGTGTTAGCATATAATAGTTCTGTACAATTCCAGTTGTGTTAGCAAATAGTACTGCTGTACAACTCCAGATGTGTTAGCATATCATACTGCTGTACAACACCATATATTTTAGCATTTAATACTGCTGTACAACTGAAGATGTGTTAGCATGTAATACTGCTCTACAACTCCAGATGTGTTAGCACATAGTACTGATGTACAACTCCAGATGTTTTAGCATTAAATACTGCTGTACAAATCCAGATGTATTAGATATAATAATACTGCTGTACAACTCCAGATGTGTTAGCATATAGTACTGCTGTATAACTCCAGATGTGTTGGCATATAACACTGCTGTACAATTCTAGATGTGTTAGCATATAATACTGCTGTACGACTCCAGATGTGTTAGCATATAATACTGCTGCACAGCTATAGATGTGTTAGCATATAATACTTCTGTACAACTCCAGATGTATTAGCATATAGTTCTGGTGTACAACTCCAGATGTATTCGCATATAGTAATGCTGTTTGTCTCCAGATGTGTTAGCATATAATAATGCTGTACAACCCCAGATGTGTTATCATATAATACTGCTGTACAACTCCAGATGTGTTAGCATATAATAATGCTGTACAGCTTCAGATGTATTTGCATATAATACTGCTGTACTACTCCAGATGTATTCGCATATAGTAATGCTGTTTGTCTCCAGATGTGTTTACGTATAATACTGCTGTACAACTCCATATGTGTTAGCATATAGTAAAGCTGTTTGTGTCCAGATGTGTTTACGTATAATACTGCTGTACAAATCCAGATGTATTCGCGTATAGTAATGCTGTTTGTCTCCAGATGTGTTTACGTATAATACTGCTGTACAACACAAGATGTATTAGTATATAATACTGCTATACAACTCTAGAAGTTTTAGTATATAATAATGCTGTACAACTCCAGATGTATTAGTATATAATACTGCTATACAACTCCAGATATTCTAGTATATAGTAATGCTGTACAACTCAAGACGTATTAGCATATAGTTCTGGTGTAAAAACCCAGGGGTATTAGCATATAATACTACTATACAACTCCAGATATTTTAGTATATAATAATGCTGTACAACTCCAGATGTTTTAGTATATAATAATGCTGTACAACTCAAGATGTATTAGTATATAATACTGCTATAGAACTCCAGATGTTTTAGTATATAATAATGCTGTACAACTCTAGATGTATTAGCATATAGTTCTGGTGTATAAACCCAGGGGTATTAGCATATAATACTGCTGTACAACTCCATTGGTGTTAGCCTATAATACTGCAGTACAACTCCGTATGTGTTAGCATATAATACTGTTGTACAACTCCAGATGTGTTAACATATACTACTGCTGTACAACTCCAGATGTATTAGTGTATAGCTCTGGTGAAAAAATCCAGGGGTATTAGCATATAATACTGCTGTATAACTCCAGATGTGTTGGCATATAACACTGCTGTACAATTCTAGATGTGTTAGCATATAATACTGCTGTACGACTCCAGATGTGTTAGCATATGATACTGCTGCACAGCTATATATGTGTTAGCATATAATACTGCTTAACAACTCCAGATGTATTAGCATATAATTCTGCTGTACAACTCCAGATGTGTTAGCATATAATAATGCTGTACAACTTGAGATTTATTAGCATATAATACTGCTGTTGGTCTCCAGATGTGCTAACGAATAATACTGCTGTACAACCCAAGATGTGTTAGCATATAATACTGCTGTACAACTCCAGATGTATTAGTATATCATACTGCTGTACATCTCCAGATGTTTCAGCATATAATACTGCTGTACAACTCCAGGTGTGTTAGCATAAAATACTGCTGTACAACTCCGGATGTGTTAGCATATAATTCTGCTGTACAACTCCAGATGTGTTAACCAATAGTTCAGGTGTTTGAAACCATGTATATTCGCATATAATACTGCTGTACAACTCCAGGTGTATTAGCATATAATACTGCTGGACAACGTCAGATGTGTTAGCATATAATAATGCTGTACAACTTCAGATGTATTAGCATATAATACTGCTGTACAACACCAGATGTATTCGCATATAGTACTGCTGTTTGTCTCCAGATGTGTTAACGTATAATACTGCTGTACAACTCCAGATGTGTTAGCATATAATACCGCTGTACAACTCCAGATGTGTTAGCATATAATAATGCTGTACAGCTTCAGATGTAGTTGCATATAATACTTCTGTACAACTCCAGATGTATTCGCATATAGTAATGCTGTTTGTCTCCAGATGTGTTTACGTATAATACTGCTGTACAAATCCAGATGTATTCGCATATAGTAATGCTGTACAACCCCAGATGTGTTAGCATATAATACTGCTGTACAACTCCATATGTGTTAGCATATAATAATGCTGTACAGCTTCAGATGTATTTGCATATAATACTGCTGTACAACTCCAGATGTATTCGCATATAGTAATGCTGTTTGTCTCCAGATGTGTTTACGTATAATACTGCTGTACAACTCCATACGTGTTAGCATATAGTAAAGCTGTTTGTCTCCAGATGTGTTTACGTATAATACTGCTGTACAAATCCAGATGTATTGGCATATAGTAATGCTGTTTGTCTCCAGATGTGCTTACGTATAATACTACTGTAAAACACAGGATGTATTACTATATAATACTGCTATACAACTCTAGATGTTTTAGTATATAATAATGCTGTACAACTCCAGATGTATTAGTATATAGTACTGCTATACAACTCCAGATATTTTAGTATATAATAATGCTGTAAAACTCAAGATGTATAAGCATATAGTTCTGGTGTAAAAACCCAGGGGTATTAGCATATAATACTACTATACAATTCCAGATGTTTTAGTATATAATAATGCTGTACAACCCCGGATGTTTTAGTATATAATAATGCTGTACAACTCAAGATGTATTAGTATATAGTACTGATATACAACTCCAGATGTTTTTGTATATAATAATGCTGTACAACTCTAGATGTATTAGCATATGTTTCTGGTGTAAAAACCCAGGGGGTATTAGCATATAATACTGCTGTACAACTCCATTTGTGTTAGCCTATGATACTGCAGTACAACTCCATATGTGTTAGCATATAATACTGCTGTACCACTCCATATGTGTTAGCATATAATACTGTTGTACAACTCCAGATGTGTTAGCATATAGTACTGCTGCACAGCTCTAGATGTGCTAGCATATAATACAGCTGTACTACTCCAGATGTATAGGTATATAATACTGTTGTACAACTCCAGATGTGTTAGCATATGATACTGTTGTACAACTCCAGATGTGTTAGCATATAATAATACTGTACAAATCCAGATGTGTTAGCATATAATACTGCTGTACAACTCCAGATGTATTAGCATATAATACTGCTGTACAACTCCATATGCGTTAGCATACAATACTGCTGTACAACTCCAGATGTGTTAGCATACAATACTACTGTACAACTCCAGATGTTTTAGCATATAATACTGCTGTACAACACCATATGTGTTAGCATATAATACTGATGTACATCTCCAGATGTGTTAGCATATAATAGTTCAGTACAATTCCAGTTGTGTTAGCATATAGTTCTGCTGTACAACTCCAGATGTGTTAGCATATAATACTGCTGTACAACACCATATATTTTAGCATTTAATACTGCTGTACAACTGAAGATGTGTTAGCATGTAAAACTGCTGTACAACTCCAGATGTGCTGGCACATAGTACTGATGTACAACTCCATATGTTTTAGCTAATAATACTGCTGTACAACTCCATATGTGTTAGCATATAGTACTGCTGTACAACTCCGGATATGTTAGCATATAATACTGCTGTACAACTCCAGATGTGTTAGCATATAATACTGCTGTACAACTCCAGATGTCTCAGCATATAGTACTGCTGTAACCTCCAGATGTGTTAGCATATAATACTGCTGTACAACTCCAGATGTAGTAGATATAATAATACTGCTGTACAACTCCAGATGTGTTAGCATATACTACTGCTGTAAAACTCCAGATGTATTAGGATATAGTTCTGGTGCAAAAATCAAGGGGTAGCAGCATATAATACTGCTGTACAGCTCCATATGTGTTACCATATAATACTGCAGTACAACTCCAGATGTCTTAGCATATAGTACTGCTGTACAACTCTATATGTGTTAGCATATTGTACTGTTGTACAACTCCAGATGTGTTAGTAAATAATACTGCTGTACCACTCCATCTGTGTCAGCATATAATACTGCTGTACCACTCCAGATGTGTTAGCATATACTACTGCTGTAGCACTCCAGATGTGTTAGCATATAGTACTGCTGCACAGCTCTAGATGTGCTACCATATAATACAGCTGTACAACTCCAGATGTATAGGTATATAATGCTGCTGTGCAACTCCAGATGTGTTAGCATATGATACTGTTGTACAACTCCAGAAGTGTTAGCATATAATAATACTGCACAACACCAGCTGTGTTAGCATATAATACTGCTGTACATCTCCAGATGTATTAGCATATAATTCTGCTGTACAACTCCAGATGTGTTAGCATATAATAATGCTGTACATCTTCAGATGTATTAGCATATAATACTGCTGTTTGTCTCCAGATGTGTTAACGAACAATACTGCTGTACAACCCAAGATGTGTTAGCATATAATACTGCTGTACAACTCCAGATGTATTAGTATATAATACTGCTGCACAACACCAGATGTGTCAGCATATAATACTGCTGTACAACTCCAGGTGTGTTAGCATAAAATACTGCTGTACAACTCCGGATGTGTTACCATACAATTCTGCTGTACAACTCCACATGTGTTAACCAATAGTTCAGGTGTACGAAACCATGTGTATTCGCATATAATACTGCTGTACAACTCCAGATGTATTAGCATATAATACTGCTGGACAACTCCAGATGTGTTAGCATATAATAATGCTGTACAAATTCAGATGTATTAGCATATAATACTTCTGTACAACTCCAGATGTATTCGCGTATAGTACTGCTGTTTGTCTCCAGATGCGTTAACCTATAATACTGCTGTACAACTCCAGATATATTAGTATACAATACTGATGTACAACTCCAGATGTTTCAGCATATAATACTGCTGTACATCTCCAGATGTGTTAGCATATAATACTGCTGTACAACTCCGGATGTGTTAGCATATATTTCTGCTGTAGAACTCCAGATGTGTTAATCAATAGTTCTGGTGTACAAACCCATGGGTATTAGCATATAATACTGCTGTACAACTCCAGATGTGTTAGCGTATAGTACTACTGTACAACTCCGGATGTATTATCATATAGTCTGGTGTAAAAACCCAGGGGTATTAGCATATAATACTGCTGTACAACTCCGTATGTGTTAGCCTATAATACTGCAGTACAACTCCATATCTGTTAGCATATAGTATTGCTGTACAACTCTATATGTGTTAGCATATTGTACTGTTGTACAACTCCAGATGTGTTAGTAAATAATACTGCTGTACAACTCCATCTCTGTTAGCATATAATACTGCTGTACCACTCCAGATGTGTTAGCATATAATACTGGTGTAGCACTCCAGATGTGTTAGCATATAATACTGCTGTACAACTCCAGATGTGTTAGCATGTAGTACTGCTGTAGAACTCCAGATGTGTTAGCATATAATACTGCAGTACAACTCCAGATGTGTTAGCATATAGTGCTGCTGTACAACTCCATCTCTGTTAGCATATAATACTGCTGTACCACTCCAGATGTGTTAGCATATAATACTGCTGTAGCACTCCAGATGTGTAAGCATATAATACTGCTGTACAACTCCAGATGTGTTAGCACGTAGTACAGCTGTAGAACTCCAGATGTGTTAGCATATAATACTGCAGTACAACTCCATATGTGTTAACAAATAATACTGCTGTACAACTCCAGATGTGTTAGAATATAATACTGCTTTACAACTCAAAGTGTGTTATAATAAAATACTGCTGTACAAGTCCAGATGTGTTAGCATGTAGCACTGCTGTACAGCTCCAGATGTGTTAGCATATAGTACTGCTGTACAACTCCAGTTGTGTTAGCATATAATACTGCTGTGCAACACCAGATGTGTTAGTATATAATACTGCTGTACAACTCCAGTTGTATTAGTATACAATACGTATGTACAACTCCAGATGTTTCAGCATATAATACTGCTGTACATCTCCAGATGCGTTAGCATATAATACTGCTGAACAACTCCGGATGTGTTAGCGTATGGTACTTCTGTACAACTTCGGATGTATTATCATATAGTCTGGTGTAAAAACCCAGGGGTATTAGCATATAATACTGCTGTACAACCCGTATGTGTTAGCCTATAATACTGCAGTACAACGCCATATGTGCTAGCATAAAATAATGCTGTACAACTCCATATGTGTTAGCATTTAACACTGCTGGACAACTCCAGATGTGTTAGCATATACTACTGCTGTAAAACTCCAGATGTATTAGGATATAGTTCTGGTGCAAAAATCAAGGGGTAGTAGCATATAATACTGCTGTACAGCTCCATATGTGTTACCATATAATACTGCAGTACAACTCCAGATGTGTTAGCATATAGTACTGCTGTACAACTCTATATGTGTTAGCATATTGTACTGTTGTACAACTCCAGATGTGTTAGTAAATAATACTGCTGTACCACGCCATCTGTGTTAGCATATAATACTGCTGTACCACTCTAGATGTGTTAGCATATAATACTGCTGTAGCACTCCAGATGTGTTAGCATATAATACTGCAGTACAACTCCAGATGTGTTAGCATATAGTGCTGCTGTACAACTCTATATGTGGTAGTATATCTTACTGTTGTACAACTCCAGATGTGTTAGCAAATAATACTGCTGTACAACTCCAGATGTATTAGCATATAATACTGCTGTTTGTCTCCAGATGTGTTAACGAATAATACTGCTGTATAACACAAGATGTGTTAGCATATAATACTGCTGTACAACTCCAGATGTATTAGTATATAATACTGGTGTACAACTCCAGATGTTTCAGCATATAATACTGCTGTACAATTCCATATGTGTTAGCATATAATACTGCTGTACATCTCTAGATGTGTTAGCATATAATACTGTTGTACAACTCCATATGTATTAGCATATAATACTGCTGAAAACTCCATATGTGTTAGCATATAGTTCTGGTGTACAACTTCGGATGTGTTAGTATATAGTACTGCTGTAAAGCTCCATATGTGTTAGCATATATTACTGCTGTACAACTCCGGATATGTTAGCATATAATACTGCTGTACAACTCCAGATGTGTTAGCATATAGTAATGTTGTACAACTCCAGATGTGTTAGCATGTATTACTGCTGTACAGCTCCAGATGTGTTAGCACATAATACTGCAGTACAACTCCAGATGCTTTAGCATATAATACTGCTTTACAACTCCATATGTGTTAGCATATAGTACTGCTGTAAAACTCCAGATGTGCTAGCATGTAATACTGCTGTACAAGTCCAGATGTGTTAGCATATAATACTGCTGTACAACTCAAGATGTTTTAGCATATAGTACTACTGTACAACTCTGGATGTGATAGTATATATTACCTCTGTAAAGCTCCAAATGTGTTAACATATAGTACTGCTGTACAACTTGGGATATGTTAGCATACAATCCTGCTGTACAACTCCAGATGTGTTAGCATTTAGTACTGCTGTACAACTCCAGATTTGTTAGCATATAATAATGCTGTAAAATTCCAGATGTCTTATCATATAGTACTGTTGTACAACTCCATATGTGTTAGCAGATAATACTGCTGTACAACTCCAGATGTATTAGCATATAATACTGCTGTACAACTCCGGCTGTGTTAGCATATAATACTGCTTTACAACTCCAGATGTATTAGCATATAATACTGCTGTAACCTCCAGATGTGTTAGCATATAATACTGCTGTAAACTCCATTTGTGTTAGCATATAGTACTGCTGTACAACCTCGGATGTGTTAGTATATAATACTGCTGTAAAGCTCCATATGTGTTAGCATATATTACTGCTGTACAACTCCAGATATGTTAGCATATAATACTGCTGTACAAGTCCAGATGTGTTAGCATATAGTACTGCTGTACAACTCCAGGTGTGTTAGCAAATAATACTGCTGTGCAACTCCAGATGCGTTAGCATACAGTACTACTGTACAACTCCAGATGTTTTAGCATATAATACTGCTGTACAACACCATATGTGTTAGCATATAATACTGATGTACATCTCCAGATGTGTTAGCATATAATAGTTCTGTACAATTCCAGTTGTGTTAGCATATAGTACTGCTGTACAACTCCAGATGTATTAGCATATAATACTGCTGGACAACTCCAGATGTGTTAGCATATAATAATGCTGTACAACTTCAGATGTATTAGCATATAATACTGCTGTACAACTCCAGATGTATTCGCATATAGTACTGCTGTTTGTCTCCAGATGTGTTAACGTATAATACTGCTGTACAATTTCAGATGTGTTAGCATATAATACTGCTGTACAACTCCAGATGTATTAGTATACAATACTGATGTACAACTCCAGATGTTTCAGCATATAATACTGCTATACATCTCCAGATGTGTTAGCATATAATACTGCTGTACAAATCCAGATGTGTTAATCAATAGTTCTGGTGTACAAACCCATGGGTATTAGCATATAATACTGCTGTACAACTCCAGATGTGTTAGCGTATAGTACTACTGTACAACTCCGGATGTATTATCATATAGTCTGGTGTAAAAACCCAGGGGTATTAGCATATAATACTGCTGTACAACTCCGTATGTGTTAGCCTATAATACTGCAGTACAACGCCATATGTGTTAGCATAAAATAATGCTGTACAACTCCATATGTGTTAGCATATAACACTGCTGGACAACTCCAGATGTGTTAGCATATACTACTGCTGTAAAACTCCAGATGTATTAGGATATAGTTCTGGTGCAAAAATCAAGTGGTAGTAGCATATAATACTGCTGTACAACTCCATATGTTTTACCATATAATACTGCAGTACAACTCCAGATGTGTTAGCATATAGTACTGCTGTACAACTCTATATGTGTTAGCATATTGTACTGTTGTACAACTCCAGATGTGTTAGTAAATAATACTGCTGTACAACTCCATCTCTGTTAGCATATAATACTGCTGTACCACTCCAGATATGTTAGCATGTAATACTGCTGTAGCACTCCAGATGTGTTAGCATATAATACTGCTGTACAACTCCAGATGTGTTAGCATGTAGTACTGCTGTAGAACTCTATATGTGTCAGCATATTGTACTGTTGTACAACTCCAGATGTGTTAGCAAATAATACTGCTGTACAACTCCATATGTGTTAACAAATAATACTGCTGCACAACTCCAGATGTGTTAGAATATAATACTGCTGTACAACTCAAAGTGTGTTAGCATAAAATACTGCTGTACAAGTCCAGATGTGTTAGCGTGTAGCATTGCTGTACAACTCCAGATGTGTTAGCATATAGTACTGCTGTACAACTCCAGTTGTGTTAGCATATAATACTGCTGTGCAACTCCAGATGTGTTAGCATATAATACTGCTGTACAACTCCATATGCGTTAGCATACAATACTGCTGTACAACTCCAGATGTGTTAGCATACAATACTACTGTACAAGTCCAGATGTTTTAGCATATAATACTGCTGTACAACACCATATGTGTTAGCATATAATACTGATGTACATCTCCAGATGTGTTAGCATATAATAGTTCAGTACAATTCCAGTTGTGCTAGCATATAGTTCTGCTGTACAACTCCAGATGTGTTAGCATATAATACTGCTGTACAACACCATATATTTTAGCATTTAATACTGCTGTACAACTGAAGATGTGTTAGCATGTAATACTGCTGTACAAATCCATATGTTTTATCATATAATACTGCTGTACAACTCCATATGTGTTAGCATATAGTACTGCTGTACAACTCCGGATATGTTAGCATATAATACTGCTGTACAACTCCAGATGTGTTAGCATATAATACTGCTGTACAACTCCAGATGTCCCAGCATATAGTACTGCTGTAACCTCCAGATGTGTTAGCATATAATACTGCTGTACATTTCCAGATGTATTAGATATAATAATACTGCTGTACAACACCAGATGTGTTAGCATATAGTACTGCTGTATAACTCCAGATGTGTTAGCATATAACACTGCTGTACAATTCTTGATGTGTTAGCATATAATACTGCTGTACGACTCCAGATGTGTTAGCATATAATACTGCTGCACAGCTATAGATGTGTTAGCATATAATACTTCTGTACAACTCCAGATGTATTTGCATATAGTTCTGGTGTACAACTCCAGATGTATTCGCATATAGTAATGCTGTTTGTCTCCAGATGTGTTAGCATATAATACTGCTGTACAACTCCAGATGTGTTAGCATATAATAATGCTGTACAGCTTCAGATGTATTTGCATATAATACTGCTGTACAACTCCAGATGTATTCGCATATAGTAATGCTGTTTGTCTCCAGATGTGTTTACGTATAATACTGCTGTACAACTCCATATGTGTTAGCATATAGTAAAGCTGTTTGCCTCCAGATGCGTTTACGTATAATACTGCTGTACAAATCCAGATGTATTCGCATATAGTAATGCTGTTTGTCTCCAGATGTGTTTACGTATAATACTGCTGTACAAAACATGATGTATTAGTATATAATACTGCTATACAACTCTAGAAGTTTTAGTATATAATAATGCTGTACAACTCCAGATGTATTAGTATATAATACTGCTATACAACTCCAGATATTTTACTATATAATAATGCTGTACAACTCAAGATGTATTAGCATATAGTTCTGGTGTAAAAACCCAGGGGTATTAGCATATAATACTACTATACAACTCCAGATGTTTTAGTATATAATAATGCTGTACAACTCCAGATGTTTTAGTATATAATAATGCTGAACAACTCAATATGTATTAGTATATAATACTGCTATACAACTCCAGATGTTTTAGTATATAATAATGCTGTACAACTCTAGATGTATTAGCATATAGTTCTGGTGTAAAAACCCAGGGGTATTAGCATATAATACTGCTGTAAACTCCATTTGTGTTAGCCTATAATACTGCAGTACAACTCCATATGTGTTAGCATATAATACTGCTGTACCACTCCATATGTTTTAGCATATAATACTGTTGTACAACTCCAGATCTGTTAGTATATACTACTGCTGTACAACTCCAGATGTATTAGTATATAGTTCTGGTGCAAAAATCCAGGGGTATTAGCATATAATACTGCCGTACAACTCCACATGTGATAGCATATAATACTGCAGTACAACTCCAGATGTGTTAGCATATAGTACTGCTTCACAGCTCTAGATGTGCTACCATATAATACAGCTGTACAACTCCAGATGTATAGGTGTATAATACTGCTGCACAACTCCAGATGTGTTAGCATATGATACTGTTGTACAACTCCATATGTGTTAGCATATAATAATACTGTACAACTCCAGATGTGTTAGCATATAATACTGCTGTACAACTCCAGATGTATTAGCATATAATTCTGCTGTACAACTCCAGATGTGTTAGCATATAATAATGCTGTACAACTTCAGATGTATTAGCATATAATACTGCTGTTGGTCTCCAGATGTGTTAACGAATAATACTGCTGTACAACCCAAGATGTGTTAGCATACAATACTGCTGTACAACTCCAGATGTGTTAGCATACAATACTACTGTACAAGTCCAGATGTTTTAGCATATATTACTGCTGTACAACACCATATGTGTTAGCATATAATACTGATGTACATCTCCAGATGTGTTAGCATATAATAGTTCAGTACAATTCCAGTTGTGCTAGCATATAGTTCTGCTGTACAACTCCAGATGTGTTAGCATATAATACTGCTGTACAACACCATATATTTTAGCATTTAATACTGCTGTACAACTGAAGATGTGTTAGCATGTAATACTGCTGTACAAATCCATATGTTTTAGCATATAATACTGCTGTACAACTCCATATGTGTTAGCATATAGTACTGCTGTACAACTCCGGATATGTTAGCATATAATACTGCTGTACAACTCCAGATGTGTTAGCATATAATACTGCTGTACAACTCCAGATGTCCCAGCATATAGTACTGCTGTAACCTCCAGATGTGTTAGCATATAATACTGCTGTACATCTCCAGATGTATTAGATATAATAATACTGCTGTACAACACCAGATGTGTTAGCATATAGTACTGCTGTATAACTCCAGATGTGTTAGCATATAACACTGCTGTACAATTCTTGATGTGTTAGCATATAATACTGCTGTACGACTCCAGATGTGTTAGCATATAATACTGCTGCACAGCTATAGATGTGTTAGCATATAATACTTCTGTACAACTCCAGATGTATTTGCATATAGTTCTGGTGTACAACTCCAGATGTATTAGTATACAGTTCTGGTGCAAAAATCCAGGGGTATTAGCATATAATACTGCTGTACAACTCCACATGTGTTAGCATATAATACTGCAGTACAACTCCAGATGTGTTAGCATATAGTACTGCTTCACAGCTCTAGATGTGCTACCATATAATACAGCTGTACAACTCCAGATGTATAGGTGTATAATACTGCTGCACAACTCCAGATGTGTTAGCATATGATACTGTTGTACAACTCCAGATGTGTTAGCATATAATAATACTGTACAACTCCAGATGTGTTAGCATATAATACTGCTGTACAACTCCAGATGTATTAGCATATAATTCTGCTGTACAACTCCAGATGTGTTAGCATATAAGAATGCTGTACAACTTCAGATGTATTAGCATATAATACTGCTGTTGGTCTCCAGATGTGTTAACGAATAATACTGCTGTACAACCCAAGATGTGTTAGCATATAATACTGCTGTACAACTCCAGATGTATTAGTATATCATACTGCTGTACAACTCAAGGGGTGTTAGCATAAAATACTGCTGTACAACTCCGGATGTGTTAGCATATAAATCTGCTGTACAACTCCAGATGTGTTAACCAATAGTTCAGGTGTACGAAACCATGTGTATTCGCATATAATACTGCTGTACAACTCCAGATGTATTAGCATATAATACTGCTGGACACCTCCAGATGTGTTAGCATATAATAATGCTGTACAAGTTCAGATGTATTAGCATATAATACTGCTGTACAACTCCAGATGTATTCGCATATAGTACTGCTGTTTGTCTCCAGATGTGTTAACGTATAATACTGCTGTACATCTCCAGATGTGTTAGCATATAATACTGCAGTACAACTCCATATGTGTTAGCATATAATACTGCTGTACCACTCCATATGTGTTAGCATATAATACTGTTGTACAACTCCAGATGTGTTAGCATATAGTACTGCTGCACAGCTCTAGATGTGCTAGCATATAATACAGCTGTACAACTCCAGATGTATAGGTATATAATACTGTTGTACAACTCCAGATGTGTTAGCATATGATACTGTTGTACAACTGCAGATGTGTTAGCATATAATAATACTGTACAACTCCAGATGTGTTAGCATATAATACTGCTGTACAACTCCAGATGTATTAGCATATAATACTGCTGTTTGTCTCCAGATGTGTTAACGAATAATACTGCTGTATAACACAAGATGTGTTAGCATATAATACTGCTGTACAACTCCAGATGTATTAGTATATAATACTGGTGTACAACTCCAGATGTTTCAGCATATAATACTGCTGTACAATTCCATATGTGTTAGCATATAATACTGCTGTACATCTCCAGATGTGTTAGCATATAATACTGTTGTACAACTCCATATGTATTAGCATATAATACTGCTGAAAACTCCATATGTGTTAGCATATAGTTCTGCTGTACAACTTCGGATGTGTTAGTATATAGTACTGCTGTAAAGCTCCATATGTGTTAGCATATATTACTACTGTACAACTCCGGATATGTTAGCATATAATACTGCTGTACAACTCCAGATGTGTTAGCATATAGTAATGTTGTACAACTCCAGATGTGTTAGCATGTATTACTGCTGTACAGCTCCAGATGTGTTAGCACATAATACTGCAGTACAACTCCAGATGCTTTAGCATATAATACTGCTTTACAACTCCATATGTGTTAGCATATAGTACTGCTGTAAAACTCCAGATGTGCTAGCATGTAATACTGCTGTACAAGTCCAGATGTGTTAGCATATAATACTGCTGTACAACTCAAGATGTTTTAGCATATAGTACTACTGTACAACTCTGGATGTGATAGTATATATTACCTCTGTAAAGCTCCAAATGTGTTAACATATTGTACTGCTGTACAACTTGGGATATGTTAGCATACAATCCTGCTGTACAACTCCAGATGTGTTAGCATTTAGTACTGCTGTACAACTCCAGATTTGTTAGCATATAATAATGCTGTAAAATTCCAGATGTCTTATCATATAGTACTGTTGTACAACTCCATATGTGTTAGCAGATAATACTGCTGTACAACTCCAGATGTATTAGCATATAATACTGCTGTACAACTCCGGCTGTGTTAGCATATAATACTGCTTTACAACTCCAGATGTATTAGCATATAATACTGCTGTAACCTCCAGATGTGTTAGCATATAATACTGTTGTACAACTCCATATGTATTAGCATATAATACTGCTGTAAACTCCATATGTGTTAGCATATAGTACTGCTGTACAACCTCGGATGTGTTAGTATATAATACTGCTGTAAAGCTCCATATGTGTTAGCATATATTACTGCTGTACAACTCCAGATATGTTAGCATATAATACTGCTGTACCAGTCCAGATGTGTTAGCATATAGTACTGCTGTACAACTCCAGGTGTGTTAGCATATAATACTGCTGTGCAACTCCAGATGCGTTAGCATACAGTACTGCTGTACAACTCCAGATGTGTTAGCATATAATACTACTGTACAACTCCAGATGTTTTAGCATATAATACTGCTGTACAACACCATATGTGTTAGCATATAATACTGATGTACATCTCCAGATGTGTTAGCATATAATAGTTCTGTACAATTCCAGTTGTGTTAGCATATAGTACTGCTGTACAACTCCAGATGTATTAGCATATAATACTGCTGGACAACTCCAGATGTGTTAGCATATAATAATGCTGTACAACTTCAGATGTATTAGCATATAATACTGCTGTACAACTCCAGATGTATTCGCATATAGTACTGCTGTTTGTCTCCAGATGTGTTAACGTATAATACTGCTGTACAATTTCAGATGTGTTAGCATATAATACTGCTGTACAACTCCAGATGTATTAGTATACAATACTGATGTACAACTCCAGATGTTTCAGCATATAATACTGCTATACATCTCCAGATGTGTTAGCATATAATACTGCTGTACAAATCCAGATGTGTTAATCAATAGTTCTGGTGTACAAACCCATGGGTATTAGCATATAATACTGCTGTACAACTCCAGATGTGTTAGCGTATAGTACTACTGTACAACTCCGGATGTATTATCATATAGTCTGGTGTAAAAACCCAGGGGTATTAGCATATAATACTGCTGTACAACTCCGTATGTGTTAGCCTATAATACTGCAGTACAACGCCATATGTGTTAGCATAAAATAATGCTGTACAACTCCATATGTGTTAGCATATAACACTGCTGGACAACTCCAGATGTGTTAGCATATACTACTGCTGTAAAACTCCAGATGTATTAGGATATAGTTCTGGTGCAAAAATCAAGTGGTAGTAGCATATAATACTGCTGTACAACTCCAGATGTGTTAGCATATAGTACTGCTGTACAACTCTATATGTGTTAGCATATTGTACTGTTGTACAACTCCAGATGTGTTAGTAAATAATACTGCTGTACAACTCCATCTCTGTTAGCATATAATACTGCTGTACCACTCCAGATGTGTTAGCATGTAATACTGCTGTAGCACTCCAGATGTGTTAGCATATAATACTGCTGTACAACTCCAGATGTGTTAGCATGTAGTACTGCTGTAGAACTCTATATGTGGTAGCATATAGTACTGTTGTACAACTCCAGATGTGTTAGCAAATAATACTGCTGTACAACTCCATATGTGTTAACAAATAATACTGCTGCACAACTCCAGATGTGTTAGAATATAATACTGCTGTACAACTCAAAGTGTGTTAGCATAAAATACTGCTGTAAAGTCCAGATGTGTTAGCGTGTAGCATTGCTGTACAACTCCAGATGTGTTAGCATATAGTACTGCTGTACAACTCCAGTTGTGTTAGCATATAATACTGCTGTGCAACTCCAGATGTGTTAGCATATAATACTGCTGTACAACTCCATATGCGTTAGCATACAATACTGCTGTACAACTCCAGATGTGTTAGCATACAATACTACTGTACAAGTCCAGATGTTTTAGCATATAATACTGCTGTACAACACCATATGTGTTAGCATATAATACTGATGTACATCTCCAGATGTGTTAGCATATAATAGTTCAGTACAATTCCAGTTGTGCTAGCATATAGTTCTGCTGTACAACTCCAGATGTGTTAGCATATAATACTGCTGTACAACACCATATATGTTAGCATTTAATACTGCTGTTCAACTGAAGATGTGTTAGCATGTAATACTGCTGTACAAATCCATATGTTTTAGCATATAATACTGCTGTACAACTCCATATGTGTTAGCATATAGTACTGCTGTACAACTCCGGATATGTTAGCATATAATACTGCTGTACAACTCCAGATGTGTTAGCATATAATACTGCTGTACAACTCCAGATGTCCCAGCATATAGTACTGCTGTAACCTCCAGATGTGTTAGCATATAATACTGCTGTACATCTCCAGATGTATTAGATATAATAATACTGCTGTACAACACCAGATGTGTTAGCATATAGTACTGCTGTATAACTCCAGATGTGTTAGCATATAACACTGCTGTACAATTCTTGATGTGTTAGCATATAATACTGCTGTACGACTCCAGATGTGTTAGCATATAATACTGCTGCACAGCTATAGATGTGTTAGCATATAATACTTCTGTACAACTCCAGATGTATTTGCATATAGTTCTGGTGTACAACTCCAGATGTATTCGCATATAGTAATGCTGTTTGTCTCCAGATGTGTTAGCATATAATACTGCTGTACAACTCCAGATGTGTTAGCATATAATAATGCTGTACAGCTTCAGATGTATTTGCATATAATACTGCTGTACAACTCCAGATGTATTCGCATATAGTAATGCTGTTTGTCTCCAGATGTGTTTACGTATAATACTGCTGTACAACTCCATATGTGTTAGCATATAGTAAAGCTGTTTGCCTCCAGATGCGTTTACGTATAATACTGTTGTACAAATTTAGATGTATTCGCATTAAGTAATGCTGTTTGTCTCCAGATGTGTTTACGTATAATACTGCTGTACAAAACATGATGTATTAGTATATAATACTGCTATACAACTCTAGAAGTTTTAGTATATAATAATGCTGTACAACTCCAGATGTATTAGTATATAATACTGCTATACAACTCCAGATATTTTAGTATATAATAATGCTGTACAACTCAAGATGTATTAGCATATAGTTCTGGTGTAAAAACCCAGGGGTATTAGCATATAATACTACTATACAACTCCAGATGTTTTAGTATATAATAATGCTGTACAACTCCAGATGTTTTAGTATATAATAATGCTGAACAACTCAATATGTATTAGTATATAATACTGCTATACAACTCCAGATGTTTTAGTATATAATAATGCTGTACAACTCTAGATGTATTAGCATATAGTTCTGGTGTAAAAACCCAGGGGTATTAGCATATAATACTGCTGTAAACTCCATTTGTGTTAGCCTATAATACTGCAGTACAACTCCATATGTGTTAGCATATAATACTGCTGTAGCACTCCATATGTGTTAGCTTATAATACTGTTGTACAACTCCAGATCTGTTAGTATATACTACTGCTGTACAACTCCAGATGTATTAGTATATAGTTCTGGTGCAAAAATCCAGGGGTATTAGCATATAATACTGCTGTACAACTCCACATGTGTTAGCATATAATACTGCAGTACAACTCCAGATGTGTTAGCATATAGTACTGCTTCACAGCTCTAGATGTGCTACCATATAATACAGCTGTACAACTCCAGATGTATAGGTGTATAATACTGCTGCACAACTCCAGATGTGTTAGCATATGATACTGTTGTACAACTCCAGATGTGTTAGCATATAATAATACTGTACAACTCCAGATGTGTTAGCATATAATACTGCTGTACAACTCCAGATGTATTAGCATATAATTCTGCTGTACAACTCCAGATGTGTTAGCATATAATAATGCTGTACAACTTCAGATGTATTAGCATATAATACTGCTGTTGGTCTCCAGATGTGTTAACGAATAATACTGCTGTACAACCCAAGATGTGTTAGCATATAATACTGCTGTACAACTCCAGATGTATTAGTATATCATACTGCTGTACAACTCCAGATGTTTCAGCATATAATACTGCTGTACAACTCAAGGGGTGTTAGCATAAAATACTGCTGTACAACTCCGGATGTGTTAGCATATAATTCTGCTGTACAACTCCAGATGTGTTAACCAATAGTTCAGGTGTACGAAACCATGTGTATTCGCATATAATACTGCTGTACAACTCCAGATGTATTAGCATATAATACTGCTGGACACCTCCAGATGTGTTAGCATATAATAATGCTGTACAAGTTCAGATGTATTAGCATATAATACTGCTGTACAACTCCAGATGTATTCGCATATAGTACTGCTGTTTGTCTCCAGATGTGTTAACGTATAATACTGCTGTACATCTCCAGATGTGTTAGCATATAATACTGCTGTACAACTCCGGATGTGTTAGCATATAATTCTGCTGTACAACTCCAGATTTGTTAATCAATAGTTCTGGTGTACAAACCCATGGGTATTAGCATATAATACTGCTGTACAACTCCAGATGTGTTAGCGTATAGTACTTCTGTACAATTCCGGATGTATTATCATATAGTCTGGTGTAAAAACCCAGGGGTATTAACATATAATACTGCTGTACAACTCCGTATGTGTTAGCCTATAATACTGCAGTACAACGCCATATGTGTTAGCATAAAATAATGCTGTACAACTCCATATGTGTTAGCATATAACACTGCTGGACAACTCCAGATGTGTTAGCTTATACTACTGCTGTAAAACTCCAGATGAATTAGGATATAGTTCTGGTGCAAAAATCAAGGGGTAGTAGCATATAATACTGCTGTACAACTCCATATGTGTTACCATATAATACTGCAGTACAACTCAATATGTGTTAGCATATAGTACTGCTGTACAACTCTATATGTGTTAGCATATTGTACTGTTGTACAACTCCAGATGTGTTAGTAAATAATACTGCTGTACCACTCCATCTGTGTTAGCATATAATACTGCTGTACCACTCCAGATGTGTTAGGATATAATACTGCTGTAGCACTCCAGATGTGTTAGCATATTATACTGCTGTACAACTCCAGATGTGTTAGCATGTAGTACTGCTGTAGAACTCCAGATGTGTTAGCATATAATACTGCAGTACAACTCCAGATGTGTTAGCATATAGTGCTGCTGTACAACTCTATATGTGGTAGTATATTGTACTGTTGTACAACTCCAGAAGTGGTAGCAAATAATACTGCTGTACAACTCCATATGTGTTAACAAATAATACTGCTGTACAACTCCAGATGTGTTAGAATATAATACTGCTGTACAACTCAAAGTGTGTTAGCATAAAATACTGCTGTACAAGTCCAGATGTGTTAGCATGTAGCACTGCTGTACAACTCCAGATGTGTTAGCATATAGTACTGCTGTACAACTCCAGCTGTGTTAGCATATAATACTGCTGTGCAACTCCAGATGTGTTAGCATATAATACTGCTGTACAACTCCATATGCGTTAGCATACAATACTGCTGTACAACTCCAGATGTGTTAGCATATAATACTACTGTACAACTCCAGATGTTTTAGCATATAATACGGCTGTACAACACCATATGTGTTAGCATATAATACTGATGTACATCTCCAGATGTGTTACAATATAATAGTTCTATACAATTCCAGTTGTGTTAGCATATAGTACTGCTGTACAACTCCAGATGTGTTAGCATATAATACTGCTGTACAACACCATATATTATAGCATTTAATACTGCTGTACAACTGAAGATGTGTTAGCATGTAATACTGCTGTACAACTCCGGATGTGTTAGAATATAGTACTGATGTACAACTCCAGATGTTTTAGCATATAATATTGCTGTACAACTCCATATGTGTTAGCATATAGTACTGCTGTACAACTCTATATGTGTTAGCATATTGTACTGTTGTACAACTCCAGATGTGTTAGTAAATAATACTACTGTACCACTCCATCTGTGTTAGCATATAATACTGCTGTACCACTCCAGATGTGTTAGCATATAATAATGCTGTACAGCTTCAGATGTATTTGCATATAATACTGCTGTACAACTCCAGATGTATTCGCATATAGTAATGCTGTTTGTCTCCAGATGTGTTTACGTATAATACTGCTGTACAACTCCATATGTGTTAGCATATAGTAAAGCTGTTTGTCTCCAGATGCGTTTACGTATAATACTGCTGTACAAATCCAGATGTATTCGCATATAGTAATGCTGTTTGTCTCCAGATGTGCTTACGTATAATACTGCTGTACAACACAAGCTGTATTAGTATATAATACTGCTATACAACTCTAGAAGTTTTAGTATATAATAATGCTGTACAACTCCAGATGTATTAGTATATAATACTGCTATACAACTCCAGATATTTTAGTATATAATAATGCTGTACAACTCAAGATGTATTAGCATATAGTTCTGGTGTAAAAACCCAGGGGTATTAGCATATAATACTACTATACAACTCCAGATGTTTTAGTATATAATAATGCTGTACAACTCCAGATGTTTTAGTATATAATAATGCTGTACAACTCAAGATGTAATAGTATATAATACTGCTATACAACTCCAGATGTTTTAGTATATAATAATGCTGTACAACTCTAGATGTATTAGCATATAGTTCTGGTGTAAAAACCCAGGGGTATTAGCATATAATACTGCTGTAAACTCCATTTGTGTTAGCCTATAATACTGCAGTACAACTCCATATGTGTTAACATATAATACTGCTGTACCACTCCATATGTGTTAGCATATAATACTGTTGTACAACTCCAGATGTGTTAGCATATACTACTGCTGTACAACTCCAGATGTATTAGTATATAGTTCTGGTGCAAAAATCCAGGGGTATTAGCATATAATACTGCTGTACAACTCCACATGTGTTACCATATAATACTGCAGTACAACTCCAGATGTGTTAGCATATAGTACTGCTGCACAGCTCTAGATGTGCTACCATATAATACAGCTGTACAACTCCAGATGTATAGGTATATAATACTGCTGTACAACTCCAGATGTGTTAGCATATGATACTGTTGTACAACTCCAGATGTGTTAGCATATAATAATACTGTACAACTCCAGATGTGTTAGCATATAATACTGCTGTACAACTCCAGATGTGTTGGCATATAATAATGCTGTACAACTTCAGATGTATTAGCATATAATACTGTTGTTGGTCTCCAGATGTGTTAACGAATAATACTGCTGTACAACCCAAGATGTGTTAGCATATAATACTGCTGTACAACTCCAGATGTATTAGTAAATCATACTGCTGTACAACTCCAGATGTTTCAGCATATAATACTGCTGTACAACTCAAGGGGTGTTAGCATAAAATACTGCTGTACTACTCCGGATGTGTTAGCATATAATTCTGCTGTACAACTCCAGATGTGTTAACCAATAGTTCAGGTGTACGAAACCATGTGTATTCGCATATAATACTGCTGTACAACTCCAGATGTATTAGCATATAATACTGCTGGACAACTTCAGATGTGTTAGCATATAATAATGCTGTACAAGTTCAGATGTATTAGCATATAATACTGCTGTACAACTCCAGATGTATTCGCATATAGTACTGCTGTTTGTCTCCAGATGTGTTAACGTATAATACTGCTGTACAACTCCAGATGTGTTAGCATATAATACTGCTGTACAACTCCAGATGTATTAGTGTACAATACTGATGTACAACTCCAGATGTTTCAACATATAATACTGCTGTACATCTCCAGATGTGTTAATCAATAGTTCTGGTGTACAAACCCATGGGTATTAGCATATAATACTGCTGTACAACTCCAGATGTGTTAGCGAATAGTACTTCTGTACATCTCCGAATGTATTATCATTTAGTCTGGTGTAAAAACCCAGGGGTATTAACATATAATACTGCTGTACAACTCCGTATGTGTTAGCCTATAATACTGCAGTACAACGCCATATGTGTTAGCATAAAATAATGCTGTACAACTCCATATGTGTTAGCATATAACACTGCTGGACAACTCCAGATGTGTTAGCATATACTACTGCTGTAAAACTCCAGATGTATTAGGATATATTTCTGGTGCAAAAATCAAGGGGTAGTAGCATATAATACTGCTGTACAACTCCATATGTGTTACCATATAATACTGCAGTACAACTCCAGATGTGTTAGCATATAGTACTGCTGTACAACTCTATATGTGTTAGCATATTGTACTGTTGTACAACTCCAGATGTGTTAGTAAATAATACTGCTGTACCACTCCATCTGTGTTAGCATATAATACTGCTGTACCACTCCAGATGTGTTAGCATATAATACTGCTGTAGTACTACAGATGTGTTAGCATATTATACTGCTGTACAACTCCAGATGTGTTAGCATGTAGTACTGCTGTAGAACTCCAGATGTGTTAGCATATAATACTGCAGTACAACTCCAGATGTGTTAGCATATAGTGCTGCTTTACAACTCTATATGTGGTAGTATATTGTACTGTTGTACAACTCCAGATGTGTTAGCAAATAATACTGCTGTACAACTCCATATGTGTTAACAAATAATACTGCTGTACAACTCCAGATGTGTTAGAATATAATACTGCTGTACAACTCAAAGTGTGTTAGCATAAAATACTGCTGTACAAGTCCAGATGTGTTAGCATGTAGCGCTGCTGTACAACTGCAGATGTGTTAGCATATAGTACTGCTGTACAACTCCAGCTGTGTTAGCATATAATACTGCTGTGCAACTCCAGATGTGTTAGCATATAATACTGCTGTACAACTCCATATGCGTTAGCATATAATACTGGTGTACAACTCCAGATGTGTTAGCATATAATACTACTGTACAACTCCAGATGTTTTAGCATATAATACGGCTGTACAACACCATATGTGTTAGCATATAATACTGATGTACATCTCCAGATGTGTTAGCATATAATAGTTCTGTACAATTCCAGTTGTGTTAGCATATAGTACTGCTGTACAACTCCAGATGTGTTAGCATATAATACTGCTGTACAACACCATATATTATAGCATTTAATACTGCTGTACAACTGAAGATGTGTTAGCATGTAATACTGCTGTAGAACTCCAGATGTGTTAGCATATAATACTGCTGTACAACTCCAGATGTGTTAGCATATAGTACTGCTGTATAACTCCAGATATGTTAGCATATAACACTGCTGTACAATTCTAGATGTGTTAGCATATAATACTGCTGTACGACTCCAGATGTGTTAGCGTATAATACTGCTGCACAGCTATAGATGTGTTAGCATATAATACTTCTGTACAACTCCAGATGTATTAGCATATAGTTCTGGTGTACAACTCCAGATGTATTCGCATATAGTAAAGCTGTTTGTCTCCAGATGTGTTTACGTATAATACTGCTGTACAAATCTAGATGTATTCGCATATAGTAATGCTGTTTGTCTCCAGATGTGTTTACGTATAATACTGCTTTACAACACAGGATGTATTAGTTTATAATACTGCTATACAACTCTAGAAGTTTTAGTATATAATAATGCTGTACAACTCAAGATATTTTAGTATATAATAATGCTGTACAACTCAATATGTATTAGCATATAGTTCTGGTGTAGAAACCCAGGGGTATTAGCATATAATACTACTATACAACTCCAGATGTTTTAGTATATAATAATGCTGTACAACTCCAGATGTTTTAGTATATAATAATGCTGTACAACACAAGATGTATTAGTATATAATACTGCTATACAACTCCAGATGTTTTAGTATATAATAATGCTGTACAACTCCAGATGTTTTAGTATATAATAATGCTGTACAAGTCAAGATGTATTAGTATATAATACTGCTATACAACTCCAGATGTTTTAGTATATAATAATGCTGTCAACTCTAGATGTATTAGCATATAGTTCTGGTGTAAAACCCCAGGGGTATTAGCATATAATACTGCTGTACAACTCCATTTGTGTTAGCCTATAATACTGCAGTACAACTCCATATGTGTTAGCATATAATACTGCTGTCCCACTCCATATGTGTTAGCATATAATACTGTTGTACAACTCCATATGTGTTAGCATATACTACTGCTGTACAACTCCAGATGTATTAGTATATAGTTCTGGTGCAAAAATCCAGGGGTATTAGCATATAATACTGCTGTACAACTCCACATGTGTTAGCATATAATACTGCAGTACAACTCCAGATGTGTTAGCATATAATACTGCTGTACCACTCCATATGTGTTAGCATATAATACTGTTGTACAACTCCAGATGTGTTAGCTTATACTATTGCTGTACAACTCCAGATGTATTAGTATATAGTTCTGGTGTAAAAACCCAGGGGTTTTAGCATATAATACTACTATACAACTCCAGATGTTTTAGTATATAATAATGCTGTACAACTCCAGATGTTTTAGTATATAATAATGCTGTACAACTCAAAATGTATTAGTATATAATACTGCTATACAACTCCAGATGTTTTAGTATATAATAATGCTGTACAACTCTAGATGTATTAGCATATAATTCTGGTGTAAAAACCCAGGGGTATTAGCATATAATACTGCTGTACAACTCCATTTGTGTTAGCCTATAATACTGCAGTACAACTCCATATGTGTTAGCATATAATACTGCTGTACCACTCCATATGTGTTAGCATATAATACTGTTGTACAACTCCAGATGTGTTAGCATATACTACTGCTGTACAACTCCAGATGTATTAGTATATAGTTCTGGTGCAAAAATTTAGGGGTATTAGCATATAATACTGCTGTACACCTCCACATGTGTTAGCATATAATACTGCAGTACAACACTAGATGTGTTAGAATATAGTACTGCTGCACAGCTCTAGAAGTGCTACCATATAATACAGCTGTACAACTCCAGATGTATAGGTATATAATACTGCTGTACAACTCCAGATGTGTTAGCATATGATACTGTTGTAGAACTCCAGATGTGTTAGCATATAATAATACTGTACAACTCCAGATGTGTTAGCATATAATACTGCTGTACAACCCAAGATGTGTTAGCATATAGAACTGCTGTACAACTCCAGATGTTTCAGCATATAATACTGCTGTACAACGCCAGGTGTGTTAGCATAAAATACTGCTGTACAACTCCAGATGTATTAGTATATAATACTGCTGTACAACTCCAGATGTTTCAGCATATAGAACTGCTGTACAACACCAGATGTTTCAGCATATAATACTGCTGTACAACTCCAGGTGTGTTAGCATAAAATACTGCTGTACAACTCCGGATGTGTCAGCATATAGTACTGCTGTACAACTCAAGATGTATTAGTATATAATACTGCTATACAACTCCAGATGTTTTAGTATTTAATAATGCTGTATACTCTAGATGTATTAGCATATATTTCCGGTGTCAGAACCCAGGAGTATTAGCATATAATACTGCTATACAACTCCAGATGTTTTAGTATATAATGCTGTAAAACTTCAGATGTATTAGCATATAGTTCTGGTGTAAAAACTTCAGGGGTATTACCATATAATGTTGCTGTACAACTCCATATGAGTTAGCATATAATACAGCAGTACAACTCCAGATGTGCTAGCATATAATACAGCTGTACAACTCCAGATGTATTGGTATATAATACTGCTGTACAATTCCAGATGTGTGAGCATATGATACTGTTGTACAACTCCAGATGTGTTAGCATATAATACTGCTGTACAACTCCAGATTTATTAGTATACAATACTGATGTACAACTCCAGATGTTTCAGGATATAATACTTCTGTACATCTCCAGATGTGATAGCATATAATACTGCTGTACAACTCCGGATGTGTTAGCATATAATTCTGCTGTACAACTCCAGATGTGTTAATCAATAGTTCTGGTGTACAAACCCATGTGTATTAGCATATAATACTGCTGTACAACTCCAGATGTGTTAGCATATAGTACTACTGTACAACTCCAGATGTATTATCATATAGTCTGGTGTAAAAACCCAGGAGTATTAGCATATAATACTGCTGTACAACTCCTTATGTGTTAGCCTATAATACTGCAGTACAACGCCTTATGTGTTAGCATAAAATAATGCTGTACAACTCCATATGTGTTAGCATATAACACTGCTGGACAACTCCAGATGTGTTAGCATATACTACTGCTGTAATACTCCAGATGTATTAGGATATAGTTCTGTTGCAAAAATCAAGGGGTAGTAGCATATAATACTGCTGTACAACTCCATATGTGTTACCATATAATACTGCAGTACAACACCAGATGTGTTAGCATATAGTACAACTGTACAACTCTATATGTGTTAGCATATTGTACTGTTGTACAAGTCCAGATGTGTTAACAAATAATACTGCTGTACAACTCCAGATGTGTTAGAATATAATACTGCTGTACAACTCAAAGTGTGTTAGCATAAAATACTGCTGTACAAGTCCAGATGTGTTAGCATGTAGCACTGCTGTACAACTCCAGATGTGTTAGCATATAGTACTGCTGTACAACTCCAGCTGTGTTAGCATATAATACTGCTGTGCAACTCCAGATGTGTTAGCATATAATACTGCTGTACAACTCCATATGCGTTAGCATACAATACTGCTGTACAACTCCAGATGTGTTAGCATATAATACTACTGTACAACTCCAGATGTTTTAGCATATAATACGGCTGTACAACACCATATGTGTTAGCATATAATACTGATGTACATCTCCAGATGTGTTACAATATTATAGTTCTATACAATTCCAGTTGTGTTAGCATATAGTACTGCTGTACAACTCCAGATGTGTTAGCATATAATACTGCTGTACAACACCATATATTATAGCATTTAATACTGCTGTACAACTGAAGAAGTGTTAGCATGTAATACTGCTGTACAACTCCAGATGTGTTAGAATATAGTACTGATGTACAACTCCAGATGTTTTAGCATATAATATTGCTGTACAACTCCAGATGTGTTAGCATATAGTACTGCTGTACAACTCTATATGTGTTAGCATATTGTACTGTTGTACAACTCCAGATGTGTTAGTAAATAATACTACTGTACCACTCCATCTGTGTTAGCATATAATACTGCTGTACCACTCCAGATGTGTTAGCATATAATAATGCTGTACAGCTTCAGATGTATTTGCATATAATACTGCTGTACAACTCCAGATGTATTCGCATATAGTAATGCTGTTTGTCTCCAGATGTGTTTAGTATAATACTGCTGTACAACTCCATATGTGTTAGCATATAGTAAAGCTGTTTGTCTCCAGATGCGTTTACGTATAATACTGCTGTACAAATCCAGATGTATTCGCATATAGTAATGCTGTTTGTCTCCAGATGTGCTTACGTATAATACTGCTGTACAACACAAGCTGTATTAGTATATAATACTGCTATACAACTCTAGAAGTTTTAGTATATAATAATGCTGTACAACTCCAGATGTATTAGTATATAATACTGCTATACAACTCCAGATATTTTAGTATATAATAATGCTGTACAACTCAAGATGTATTAGCATATAGTTCTGGTGTAAAAACCCAGGGGTATTAGCATATAATACTACTATACAACTCCAGATGTTTTAGTATATAATAATGCTGTACAACTCCAGATGTTTTAGTATATAATAATGCTGTACAACTCAAGATGTATTAGTATATAATACTGCTATACAACTCCAGATGTTTTAGTATATAATAATGCTGTACAACTCTAGATGTATTAGCATATAGTTCTGGTGTAAAAACCCAGGGGTATTAGCATATAATACTGCTGTAAACTCCATTTGTGTTAGCCTATAATTCTGCAGTACAACTCCATATGTGTTAACATATAATACTGCTGTACCACTCCATATGTGTTAGCATATAATACTGTTGTACAACTCCAGATGTGTTAGCATATACTACTGCTGTACAACTCCAGATGTATTACTATATAGTTCTGGTGCAAAAATCCAGGGGTATTAGCATATAATACTGCTGTACAACTCCACATGTGTTACCATATAATACTGCAGTACAACTCCAGATGTGTTAGCATATAGTACTGCTGCACAGCTCTAGATGTGCTACCATATAATACAGCTGTACAACTCCAGATGTATAGGTATATAATACTGCTGTACAACTCCAGATGTGTTAGCATATGATACTGTTGTACAACTCCAGATGTGTTAGCATATAATAATACTGTACAACTCCAGATGTGTTAACATATAATACTGCTGTACAACTCCAGATGTGTTAGCATATAATAATGCTGTACAACTTCAGATGTATTAGCATATAATACTGTTGTTGGTCTCCAGATGTGTTAACGAATAATACTGCTGTACAACCCAAGATGTGTTAGCATATAATACTGCTGTACAACTCCAGATGTATTAGTAAATCATACTGCTGTACAACTCCAGATGTTTCAGCATATAATACTGCTGTACAACTCAAGGGGTTTTAGCATAAAATACTGCTGTACTACTCCGGATGTGTTAGCATATAATTCTGCTGTACAACTCCAGATGTGTTAACCAATAGTTCAGGTGTACGAAACCATGTGTATTCGCATATAATACTGCTGTACAACTCCAGATGTATTAGCATATAATACTGCTGGACAACTTCAAATGTGTTAGCATATAATAATGCTGTACAAGTTCAGATGTATTAGCATATAATACTGCTGTACAACTCCAGATGTATTCGCATATAGTACTGCTGTTTGTCTCCAGATGTGTTAACGTATAATACTGCTGTACAACTCCAGATGTGTTAGCATATAATACTGCTGTACAACTCCAGATGTATTAGTGTACAATACTGATGTACAACTCCAGATGTTTCTACATATAATACTGCTGTACATCTCCAGATGTGTTAATCAATAGTTCTGGTGTACAAACCCATGGGTATTAGCATATAATACTGCTGTACAACTCCAGATGTGTTAGCGAATAGTACTTCTGTACATCTCCGAATGTATTATCATTTAGTCTGGTGTAAAAACCCAGGGGTATTAACATATAATACTGCTGTACAACTCCGTATGTGTTAGCCTATAATACTGCAGTACAACGCCATATGTGTTAGCATAAAATAATGCTGTACAACTCCATATGTGTTAGCATATAACACTGCTGGACAACTCCAGATGTGTTAGCATATACTACTGCTGTAAAACTCCAGATGTATTAGGATATAGTTCTGGTGCAAAAATCAAGGGGTAGTAGCATATAATACTGCTGTACAACTCCATATGTGTTACCATATAATACTGCAGTACAACTCCAGATGTGTTAGCATAAAGTACTGCTGTACAACTCTATATGTGTTAGCATATTGTACTGTTGTACAACTCCAGATGTGTTAGTAAATAATACTGCTGTACCACTCCATCTGTGTTAGCATATAATACTGCTGTACCACTCCAGATGTGTTAGCATATAATACTGCTGTAGCACTACAGATGTGTTAGCATATTATACTGCTGTACAACTCCAGATGTGTTAGCATGTAGTACTGCTGTAGAACTCCAGATGTGTTAGCATGTAATACTGCAGTACAACTCCAGATGTGTTAGCATATAGTGCTGCTTTACAACTCTATATGTGGTAGTATATTGTACTGTTGTACAACTCCAGATGTGTTAGCAAATAATACTGCTGTACAACTCCATATGTGTTAACAAATAATACTGCTGTACAACTCCAGATGTGTTAGAATATAATACTGCTGTACAACTCAAAGTGTGTTAGCATAAAATACTGCTGTACAAGTCCAGATGTGTTAGCATGTAGCACTGCTGTACAACTGCAGATGTGTTAGCATATAGTACTGCTGTACAACTCCAGCTGTGTTAGCATATAATACTGCTGTGCAACTCCAGATGTGTTAGCATATAATACTGCTGTACAACTCCATATGCGTTAGCATACAATACTGGTGTACAACTCCAGATGTGTTAGCATATAATACTACTGTACAACTCCAGATGTTTTAGCATATGATACGGCTGTACAACACCATATGTGTTAGCATATAATACTGATGTACATCTCCAGATGTGTTAGCATATAATAGTTCTGTACAATTCCAGTTGTGTTAGCATATAGTACTGCTGTACAACTCCAGATGTGTTAGCATATAATACCGCTGTACAACACCATATATTATAGCAATTAATACTGCTGTACAACTGAAGATGTGTTAGCATGTAATACTGCTGTACAACTCCAGATGTGTTAGCATATAATACTGCTGTACAACTCCAGATGTGTTAGCATATAGTACTGCTGTATAACTCCAGATATGTTAGCATATAACACTGCTGTACAATTCTAGATGTGTTAGCATATAATACTGCTGTACGACTCCAGATGTGTTAGCGTATAATGCTGCTGCACAGCTATAGATGTGTTAGCATATAATACTTCTGTACAACTCCAGATGTATTAGCATATAGTTCTGGTGTACAACTCCAGATGTATTCGCATATAGTAAAGCTGTTTGTCTCCAGATGTGTTTACGTATAATACTGCTGTACAAATCTAGATGTATTCGCATATAGTAATGCTGTTTGTCTCCAGATGTGTTTACGTATAATACTGCTGTACAACACAGGATGTATTAGTTTATAATACTGCTATACAACTCTAGAAGTTTTAGTATATAATAATGCTGTACAACTCAAGATATTTTAGTATATAATAATGCTGTAAAACTCAAGATGTATTAGCATATAGTTCTGGTGTAGAAACCCAGGGGTATTAGCATATAATACTACTATACAACTCCAGATGTTTTAGTATATAATAATGCTGTACAACTCCAGATGTTTTAGTATATAATAATGCTGTACAACTCAAGATGTATTAGTATATAATACTGCTATACAACTCCAGATGTTTTAGTATATAATAATGCTGTACAACTCCAGATGTTTTAGTATATAATAATGCTGTACAAGTCAAGATGTATTAGTATATAATACTGCTATACAACTCCAGATGTTTTAGTATATAATAATGCTGTCAACTCTAGATGTATTAGCATATAGTTCTGGTGTAAAACCCCAGGGGTATTAGCATATAATACTGCTGTACAACTCCATTTGTGTTAGCCTATAATACTGCAGTACAACTCCATATGTGTTAGCATATAATACTGCTGTCCCACTCCATAAGTGTTAGCATATAATACTGTTGTACAACTCCATATGTGTTAGCATATACTACTGCTGTACAACTCCAGATGTATTAGTATATAGTTCTGGTGCAAAAATCCAGGGGTATTAGCATATAATACTGCTGTACAACTCCACATGTGTTAGCATATAATACTGCAGTACAACTCCAGATGTGTTAGCATATAATACTGCTGTACCACTCCATATGTGTTAGCATATAATACTGTTGTACAACTCCAGATGTGTTAGCATATACTATTGCTGTACAACTCCAGATGTATTAGTATATAGTTCTGGTGTAAAAACCCAGGGGTTTTAGCATATAATACTACTATACAACTCCAGATGTTTTAGTATATAATAATGCTGTACAACTCCAGATGTTTTAGTATATAATAATGCTGTACAAGTCAAGATGTATTAGTATATAATACTGCTATACAACTCCAGATGTTTTAGTATATAATAATGCTGTACAACTCTAGATGTATTAGCATATAATTCTGGTGTAAAAACCCAGGGGTATTAGCATATAATACTGCTGTACAACTCCATTTGTGTTAGCCTATAATACTGCAGTACAACTCCATATGTGTTAGCATATAATACTGCTGTACCACTCCATATGTGTTAGCATATAATACTGTTGTACAACTCCAGATGTGTTAGCATATACTACTGCTGTACAACTCCAGATGTATTAGTATATAGTTCTGGTGCAAAAATTTAGGGGTATTAGCATATAATACTGCTGTACACCTCCACATGTGTTAGCATATAATACTGCAGTACAACACTAGATGTGTTAGAATATAGTACTGCTGCACAGCTCTAGAAGTGCTACCATATAATACAGCTGTACAACTCCAGATGTATAGGTATATAATACTGCTGTACAACTCCAGATGTGTTAGCATATGATACTGTTGTAGAAGTCCAGATGTGTTAGCATATAATAATACTGTACAACTCCAGATGTGTTAGCATATAATACTGCTGTACAACCCAAGATGTGTTAGCATATAGAACTGCTGTACAACTCCAGATGTTTCAGCATATAATACTGCTGTACAACGCCAGGTGTGTTAGCATAAAATACTGCTGTACAACTCCAGATGTATTAGTATATAATACTGCTGTACAACTCCAGATGTTTCAGCATATAACACTGCTGTACAACTCCAGGTGTGTTAGCATAAAATACTGCTGTACAACTCCGGATGTGTCAGCATATAGTACTGCTGTACAACTCAAGATGTATTAGTATATAATACTGCTATACAACTCCAGATGTTTTAGTATTTAATAATGCTGTATACTCTAGCTGTATTAGCATATATTTCCGGTGTCAGAACCCAGGAGTATTAGCATATAATACTGCTATACAACTCCAGATGTTTTAGTATATAATGCTGTAAAACTTCAGATGTATTAGCATATAGTTCTGGTGTAAAAACTTCAGGGGTATTACCATATAATGTTGCTGTACAACTCCATATGTGTTAGCATATAATACTGCAGTACAACTCCAGATGTGCTAGCATATAATACAGCTGTACAACTCCAGATGTATTGGTATATAATACTGCTGTACAATTCCAGATGTGTGAGCATATGATACTGTTGTACAACTCCAGATGTGTTAGCATATAATACTGCTGTACAACTCCAGATTTATTAGTATACAATACTGATGTACAACTCCAGATGTTTCAGGATATAATACTGCTGTACATCTCCAGATGTGATAGCATATAATACTGCTGTACAACTCCGGATGTGTTAGCATATAATTCTGCTGTACAACTCCAGATGTGTTAATCAATAGTTCTGGTGTACAAACCCATGTGTATTAGCATATAATACTGCTGTACAACTCCAGATGTGTTAGCATATAGTACTACTGTACAACTCCAGATGTATTATCATATAGTCTGGTGTAAAAACCCAGGAGTATTAGCATATAATACTGCTGTACAACTCCTTTGTGTTAGCCTATAATACTGCAGTACAACGCCTTATGTGTTAGCATAAAATAATGCTGTACAACTCCATATGTGTTAGCATATAACACTGCTGGACAACTCCAGATGTGTTAGCATATACTACTGCTGTAAAACTCCAGATGTATTAGGATATAGTTCTTGTGCAAAAATCAAGGGGTAGTAGCATATAATACTGCTGTACAACTCCATATGTGTTACCATATAATACTGCAGTACAACACCAGATGTGATAGCATATAGTACAACTGTACAACTCTATATGTGTTAGCATATTGTACTGTTGTACAAGTCCAGATGTGTTAGTAAATAATACTGTTGTACAACTCCATCTGTGTTAGCATATAATACTGCTGTACCATTCCAGATGTGCTAGCATATAATACTGCTGTAGCACTCCAGATATGTTAGCATATAATACTGCTGTACATCTCCAGATGTGTTAGCATGTAGTACTGCTGTAGGACTCCAGATGTGTTAGCAAATAATACTGCTGTACAACTCCATATGTGATAGCATATTGTACTGTTGTACAACTCCAGATGTCTTAGCAAATAATACTGCTGTACAACACCATATGTGTTAGCAAATAATACTGCTGTACAACGCCAGATGTGTTAGAATATAATACTGCTATACAACTCAAAGTGTGTTAGCATAAAATACTGCTGTACAAGTCCAGATGTGTTAGCATATAGTACTGCTGTACAACACCAGGTGTGTTAGCATATAATACTGCTGTGCAGCTCCAGATTTGTTAGCATATAATACTGCTGTAAAACTCCATATGCGTTAGCATACAATACTGCTGTACAACTCCAGATGTGTTAGCATATAATACTACTGTACAACTCCAGATGTTTTAGCATATAATACTGCTGTACAACTCCATATGTGTTAGCATATAATACTGATGTACATCTCCAGATGTGTTAGCATATAATAGTTCTGTACAATTCCAGTTGTGTTAGCATATAGTACTGCTGTACAACTCCAGATGTGTTAGCATATAATACTGCTGTACAACAACATATATTTTAGCATTTAATACTGCTGTACAACTGAAGATGTGTTAGCATGTAATACTGCTGTACAACTCCAGATGTGTTAGGACGTAGTACTGATGTACAACTCCAGATGTTTTATTATATAATACTGCTTTACAACTCCATATGCGTTAGCATATAGTACTGCTGTACAACTCCGGATATGTTAGCATATAATACTGCTGTACAACTCCAGATGTGTTAGCATATAATACTGCTGTACAGCTCCAGATATCTCAGCATTTAGTACTGCTGTAACCTCCAGATGTGTTAGCATATAACACTGCTGTACAACTGCAGATGTATTAGATATAATAATACTGCTGTTACAACTCCAGATGTGTTAGCATATAGTACTGCTGTATAACTCCAGATGTGTTAGCATATAACACTGCTGTACAATTCCAGATGTGTTAGCATATAATACTGCTGTACGACTCCAGATGTGTTAGCATATAATACTGCTGCACAGCTCTAGGTGTGTTAGCATATAATACTGCTATACAACTCTAGATGTTTTAGTATATAATAATGCTGTACAACTCCAGATGTATTAGTATATAGTTCTGGTGTAAAAACCCAGGGGTATTAGCATATAATACTACTATACAATTCCGGATGTTTTAGTATATAATAATGCTGTACATCTCCGGATGTTTTAGTATATAATAATGCTGCACAACTCAAGATGTATTAGTATATAGTACTGATATACAACTCCAGATGTTTTTGTATATAATAATGCTGTACAACTCTAGATGTATTAGCATATAGTTCTGGTGTAAAAACCCAGGGGGTATTAGCATATAATACTGCTGTACAACTCCATTTGTGTTAGCCTATAATACTGCTGTACCACTCCATATGTGTTAGCATATAATACTGTTGTACAACTCCAGATGTGTTAGCATATAGTACTGCTGCACAGCTTTAGATGTGCTAGCATATAATACAGCTGTACAACTCCAGATGTATAGGTATATAATACTGTTGTACAACTCCAGATGTGTTAGCATATGATACTGTTGTACAACTCCAGATGTGTTATCATATAATAATACTGTACAACTCCAGTTGTGTTAGCATATAATACTGCTGTACAACTCCAGATGTATTAGCATATAATACTGCTGTTTGTCTCCAGATGTGTTAACGAATAATACTGCTGTACAACACAAGATGTGTTAGCATACAATACTGCTGTACAACTCCAGATGTATTAGTATATAATACTGGTGTACAACTCCAGATGTTTCAGCATATAATACTGCTGTACAATTCCATATGTGTTAGCATATAATACTGCTGTACATCTCCAGATGTGATAGCATATAATACTGTTGTACAACTCCATATGTATTAGCATATAATACTGCTGTAAACTCCATATGTGTTAGCATATAGTTCTGCTGTACAACATCGGATGTGTTAGTATATAGCACTGCTGTAAGGCTCCATATGTGTTAGCATATATTACTGCTGTACAACTCCGGATATGTTAGCATATAATACTGCTGTACAACTCCAGATGTGTTAGCATATAGTAATGCTGTACAACTCCAGATGTGTTAGCATGTAGTACTGCTGTACAGCTCCAGATGTGTTAGCACATAATACTGCAGTACAACTCCAGATGCTTTAGCATATAATACTGCTGTACAACTCCATATGTGTTAGCATATAGTACTGCTGTAAAACTCCAGATGTGTTAGCATGTAATACTGCTGTACAAGTCCAGATGTGTTAGCATATAATACTGCAGTACAACTCAAGATGTGTTAGCATATAGTACTACTGTACATTTCTGGATGTGATAGTATATATTACCTCTGTAAAGCTCCAAATGTGTTAACATATAGTACTGCTGTACATCTCCGGATATGTTAGCATATAATCCTGCTGTACAACTCCAGATGTGTTAGCATATAGTACTGCTGTACAACTCCAGATTTGTTAGCATATAATAATGCTGTAAAATTCCAGATGTCTTAGCATATAGTACTGTTTACAACTCCATATGTGTTAGTAAATAATACTGCTGTACCACTCCATCTGTGTTAGCATATAATACTGCTGTACCACTCCAGATGTGTTAGCATATAATACTGCTGTAGCACTACAGATGTGTTAGCATATTATACTGCTGTACAACTCCAGATGTGTTAGCATGTAGTACTGCTGTAGAACTCCAGATGTGTTAGCATATAATACTGCAGTACAACTCCAGATGTGTTAGCATATAGTGCTGCTTTACAACTCTATATGTGGTAGTATATTGTACTGTTGTACAACTCCAGATGTGTTAGCAAATAATACTGCTGTACAACTCCATATGTGTTAACAAATAATACTGCTGTACAACTCCAGATGTGTTAGAATATAATACTGCTGTACAACTCAAAGTGTGTTAGCATAAAACACTGCTGTACAAGTCCAGATGTGTTAGCATGTAGCACTGCTGTACAACTGCAGATGTGTTAGCATATAGTACTGCTGTACAACTCCAGCTGTGTTAGCATATAATACTGCTGTGCAACTCCAGATGTGTTAGCATATAATACTGCTGTACAACTCCATATGCGTTAGCATATAATACTGGTGTACAACTCCAGATGTGTTAGCATATAATACTACTGTACAACTCCAGATGTTTTAGCATATAATACGGCTGTACAACACCATATGTGTTAGCATATAATACTGATGTACATCTCCAGATGTGTTAGCATATAATAGTTCTGTACAATTCCAGTTGTGTTAGCATATAGTACTGCTGTACAACTCCAGATGTGTTAGCATATAATACTGCTGTACAACACCATATATTATAGCATTTAATACTGCTGTACAACTGAAGATGTGTTAGCATGTAATACTGCTGTACAACTCCAGATGTGTTAGCATATAATACTGCTGTACAACTCCAGATGTGTTAGCATATAGTACTGCTGTATAACTCCAGATATGTTAGCATATAACACTGCTGTACAATTCTAGATGTGTTAGCATATAATACTGCTGTACGACTCCAGATGTGTTAGCGTATAATACTGCTGCACAGCTATAGATGTGTTAGCATATAATACTTCTGTACAACTCCAGATGTATTAGCATATAGTTCTGGTGTACAACTCCAGATGTATTCGCATATAGTAAAGCTGTTTGTCTCCAGATGTGTTTACGTATAATACTGCTGTACAAATCTAGATGTATTCGCATATAGTAATGCTGTTTGTCTCCAGATGTGTTTACGTATAATACTGCTGTACAACACAGGATGTATTAGTTTATAATACTGCTATACAACTCTAGAAGTTTTAGTATATAATAATGCTGTACAACTCAAGATATTTTGGTATATAATAATGCTGTACAACTCAAGATGTATTAGCATATAGTTCTGGTGTAGAAACCCAGGGGTATTAGCATATAATACTACTATACAACTCCAGATGTTTTAGTATATAATAATGCTGTACAACTCCAGATGTTTTAGTATATAATAATGCTGTACAACTCAAGATGTATTAGTATATAATACTGCTATACAACTCCAGATGTTTTAGTATATAATAATGCTGTACAACTCCAGATGTTTTAGTATATAATAATGCTGTACAAGTCAAGATGTATTAGTATATAATACTGCTATACAACTCCAGATGTTTTAGTATATAATAATGCTGTCAACTCTAGATGTATTAGCATATAGTTCTGGTGTAAAACCCCAGGGGTATTAGCATATAATACTGCTGTACAACTCCATTTGTGTTAGCCTATAATACTGCAGTACAACTCCATATGTGTTAGCATATAATACTGCTGTCCCACTCCATATGTGTTAGCATATAATACTGTTGTACAACTCCATATGTGTTAGCATATACTACTGCTGTACAACTCCAGATGTATTAGCATATAGTTCTGGTGCAAAAATCCAGGGGTATTAGCATATAATACTGCTGTACAACTCCACATGTGTTAGCATATAATACTGCAGTACAACTCCAGATGTGTTAGCATATAATACTGCTGTACCACTCCATATGTGTTAGCATATAATACTGTTGTACAACTCCAGATGTGTTAGCATATACTATTGCTGTACAACTCCAGATGTATTAGTATATAGTTCTGGTGTAAAAACCCAGGGGTTTTAGCATATAATACTACTATACAACTCCAGATGTTTTAGTATATAATAATGCTGTACAACTCCAGATGTTTTAGTATATAATAATGCTGTACAACTCAAAATGTATTAGTATATAATACTGCTATACAACTCCAGATGTTTTAGTATATAATAATGCTGTACAACTCTAGATGTATTAGCATATAATTCTGGTGTAAAAACCCAGGGGTATTAGCATATAATACTGCTGTACAACTCAGTTTGTGATAGCCTATAATACTGCAGTACAACTCCATATGTGTTAGCATATAATACTGCTGTACCACTCCATATGTGTTAGCATATAATACTGTTGTCCAACTCCAGATGTGTTAGCATATACTACTGCTGTACAACTCCAGATGTATTAGTATATAGTTCTGGTGCAAAAATTTAGGGGTATTAGCATATAATACTGCTGTACACCTCCACATGTGTTAGCATATAATACTGCAGTACAACACTAGATGTGTTAGAATATAGTACTGCTGCACAGCTCTAGAAGTGCTACCATATACTACAGCTGTACAACTCCAGATGTATAGGTATATAATACTGCTGTACAACTCCAGATGTGTTAGCATATGATACTGTTGTAGAACTCCAGATGTGTTAGCATATAATAATACTGTACAACTCCAGATGTGTTAGCATATAATACTGCTGTACAACCCAAGATGTGTTAGCATATAGAACTGCTGTACAACTCCAGATGTTTCAGCATATAATACTGCTGTACAACGCCAGGTGTGTTAGCATAAAATACTGCTGTACAACTCCAGATGTATTAGTATATAATACTGCTGTACAACTCCAGATGTTTCAGCATATAACACTGCTGTACAACTCCAGGTGTGTTAGCATAAAATACTGCTGTACAACTCCGGATGTGTCAGCATATAGTACTGCTGTACAACTCAAGATGTATTAGTATATAATACTGCTATACAACTCCAGATGTTTTAGTATTTAATAATGCTGTATACTCTAGATGTATTAGCATATATTTCCGGTGTCAGAACCCAGGAGTATTAGCATATAATACTGCTATACAACTCCAGATGTTTTAGTATATAATGCTGTAAAACTTCAGATGTATTAGCATATAGTTCTGGTGTAAAAACTTCAGGGGTATTACCATATAATGTTGCTGTACAACTCCATATGTGTTAGCATATAATACAGCAGTACAACTCCAGATGTGCTAGCATATAATACAGCTGTACAACTCCAGATGTATTGGTATATAATACTGCTGTACAATTCCAGATGTGTGAGCATATGATACTGTTGTACAACTCCAGATGTGTTAGCATATAATACTGCTGTACAACTCCAGATTTATTAGTATACAATACTGATGTACAACTCCAGATGTTTCAGGATATAATACTGCTGTACATCTCCAGATGTGATAGCATATAATACTGCTGTACAACTCCGGATGTGTTAGCATATAATTCTGCTGTACAACTCCAGATGTGTTAATCAATAGTTCTGGTGTACAAACCCATGTGTATTAGCATATAATACTGCTGTACAACTCCAGATGTGTTAGCATATAGTACTACTGTACAACTCCAGATGTATTATCATATAGTCTGGTGTAAAAACCCAGGAGTATTAGCATATAATACTGCTGTACAACTCCTTATGTGTTAGCCTATAATACTGCAGTACAACGCCTTATGTGTTAGCATAAAATAATGCTGTACAACTCCATATGTGTTAGCATATAACACTGCTGGACAACTCCAGATGTGTTAGCATATACTACTGCTGTAATACTCCAGATGTATTAGGATATAGTTCTTGTGCAAAAATCAAGGGGTAGTAGCATATAATACTGCTGTACAACTCCATATGTGTTACCATATAATACTGCAGTACAACACCAGATGTGTTAGCATATAGTACAACTGTACAACTCTATATGTGTTAGCATATTGTACTGTTGTACAAGTCCAGATGTGTTAACAAATAATACTGCTGTACAACTCCAGATGTGTTAGAATATAATACTGCTGTACAACTCAAAGTGTGTTAGCATAAAATACTGCTGTACAAGTCCAGATGTGTTAGCATGTAGCACTGCTGTACAACTCCAGATGTGTTAGCATATAGTACTGCTGTACAACTCCAGCTGTGTTAGCATATAATACTGCTGTGCAACTCCAGATGTGTTAGCATATAATACTGCTGTACAACTCCATATGCGTTAGCATACAATACTGCTGTACAACTCCAGATGTGTTAGCATATAATACTACTGTACAACTCCAGATGTTTTAGCATATAATACGGCTGTACAACACCATATGTGTTAGCATATAATACTGATGTACATCTCCAGATGTGTTACAATATAATAGTTCTATACAATTCCAGTTGTGTTAGCATATAGTACTGCTGTACAACTCCAGATGTGTTAGCATATAATACTGCTGTACAACACCATATATTATAGCATTTAATACTGCTGTACAACTGAAGAAGTGTTAGCATGTAATACTGCTGTACAACTCCAGATGTGTTAGAATATAGTACTGATGTACAACTCCAGATGTTTTAGCATATAATATTGCTGTACAACTCCATATGTGTTAGCATATAGTACTGCTGTACAACTCTATATGTGTTAGCATATTGTACTGTTGTACAACTCCAGATGTGTTAGTAAATAATACTACTGTACCACTCCATCTGTGTTAGCATATAATACTGCTGTACCACCCCAGATGTGTTAGCATATAATAATGCTGTACAGCTTCAGATGTATTTGCATATAATACTGCTGTACAACTCCAGATGTATTCGCATATAGTAATGCTGTTTGTCTCCAGATGTGTTTACGTATAATACTGCTGTACAACTCCATATGTGTTAGCATATAGTAACGCTGTTTGTCTCCAGATGCGTTTACGTATAATACTGCTGTACAAATCCAGATGTATTCGCATATAGTAATGCTGTTTGTCTCCAGATGTGCTTACGTATAATACTGCTGTACAACACAAGCTGTATTAGTATATAATACTGCTATACAACTCTAGAAGTTTTAGTATATAATAATGCTGTACAACTCCAGATGTATTAGTATATAATACTGCTATACAACTCCAGATATTTTAGTATATAATAATGCTGTACAACTCAAGATGTATTAGCATATAGTTCTGGTGTAAAAACCCAGGGGTATTAGCATATAATACTACTATACAACTCCAGATGTTTTAGTATATAATAATGCTGTACAACTCCAGATGTTTTAGTATATAATAATGCTGTACAACTCAAGATGTATTAGTATATAATACTGCTATACAACTCCAGATGTTTTAGTATATAATAATGCTGTACAACTCTAGATGTATTAGCATATAGTTCTGGTGTAAAAACCCAGGGGTATTAGCATATAATACTGCTGTAAACTCCATTTGTGTTAGCCTATAATACTGCAGTACAACTCCATATGTGTTAACATATAATACTGCTGTACCACTCCATATGTGTTAGCATATAATACTGTTGTACAACTCCAGATGTGTTAGCATATACTACTGCTGTACAACTCCAGATGTATTAGTATATAGTTCTGGTGCAAAAAACCAGGGGTATTAGCATATAATACTGCTGTACAACTCCACATGTGTTACCATATAATACTGCAGTACAACTCCAGATGTGTTAACATATAGTACTGCTGCACAGCTCTAGATGTGCTACCATATAATACAGCTGTACAACTCCAGATGTATAGGTATATAATACTGCTGTACAACTCCAGATGTGTTAGCATATGATACTGTTGTACAACTCCAGATGTGTTAGCATATAATAATACTGTACAACTCCAGATGTGTTAGCATATAATACTGCTGTACAACTCCAGATGTGTTAGCATATAATAATGCTGTACAACTTCAGATGTATTAGCATATAATACTGTTGTTGGTCTCCAGATGTGTTAACGAATAATACTGCTGTACAACCCAAGATGTGTTAGCATATAATACTGCTGTACAACTCCAGATGTATTAGTAAATCATACTGCTGTACAACTCCAGATGTTTCAGCATATAATACTGCTGTACAACTCAAGGGGTGTTAGCATAAAATACTGCTGTACTACTCCGGATGTGTTAGCATATAATTCTGCTGTACAACTCCAGATGTGTTAACCAATAGTTCAGGTGTACGAAACCATGTGTATTCGCATATAATACTGCTGTACAACTCCAGATGTATTAGCATATAATACTGCTGGACAACTTCAGATGTGTTAGCATATAATAATGCTGTACAAGTTCAGATGTATTAGCATATAATACTGCTGTACAACTCCAGATGTATTCGCATATAGTACTGCTGTTTGTCTCCAGATGTGTTAACGTATAATACTGCTGTACGACTCCAGATGTGTTAGCATATAATACTGCTGTACAACTCCAGATGTATTAGTGTACAATACTGATGTACAACTCCAGATGTTTCAACATATAATACTGCTGTACATCTCCAGATGTGTTAATCAATAGTTCTGGTGTACAAACCCTGGGTATTAGCATATAATACTGCTGTACAACTCCAGATGTGTTAGCGAATAGTACTTCTGTACATCTCCGAATGTATTATCATTTAGTCTGGTGTAAAAACCCAGGGGTATTAACATATAATACTGCTGTACAACTCCGTATGTGTTAGCCTATAATACTGCAGTACAACGCCATATGTGTTAGCATAAAATAATGCTGTACAACTCCATATGTGTTAGCATATAACACTGCTGGACAACTCCAGATGTGTTAGCATATACTACTGCTGTAAAACTCCAGATGTATTAGGATATAGTTCTGGTGCAAAAATCAAGGGGTAGTAGCATATAATACTGCTGTACAACTCCATATGTGTTACCATATAATACTGCAGTACAACTCCAGATGTGTTAGCATATAGTACTGCTGTACAACTCTATATGTGTTAGCATATTGTACTGTTGTACAACTCCAGATGTGTTAGTAAATAATACTGCTGTACCACTCCATCTGTGTTAGCATATAATACTGCTGTACCACTCCAGATGTGTTAGCATATAATACTGCTGTATCACTACAGATGTGTTAGCATATTATACTGCTGTACAACTCCAGATGTGTTAGCATGTAGTACTGCTGTAGAACTCCAGATGTGTTAGCATATAATACTGCAGTACAACTCCAGATGTGTTAGCATATAGTGCTGCTTTACAACTCTATATGTGGTAGTATATTGTACTGTTGTACAACTCCAGATGTGTTAGCAAATAATACTGCTGTACAACTCCATATGTGTTAACAAATAATACTGCTGTACAACTCCAGATGTGTTAGAATATAATACTGCTGTACAACTCAAAGTGTGTTAGCATAAAATACTGCTGTACAAGTCCAGATGTGTTAGCATGTAGCACTGCTGTACAACTGCAGATGTGTTAGCATATAGTACTGCTGTACAACTCCAGCTGTGTTAGCATATAATACTGCTGTGCAACTCCAGATGTGTTAGCATATAATACTGCTGTACAACTCCATATGCGTTAGCATACAATACTGGTGTACAACTCCAGATGTGTTAGCATATAATACTACTGTACAACTCCAGATGTTTTAGCATATAATACGGCTGTACAACACCATATGTGTTAGCATATAATACTGATGTACATCTCCAGATGTGTTAGCATATAATAGTTCTGTACAATTCCAGTTGTGTTAGCATATAGTACTGCTGTACAACTCCAGATGTGTTAGCATATAATACTGCTGTACAACACCATATATTATAGCATTTAATACTGCTGTACAACTGAAGATGTGTTAGCATGTAATACTGCTGTACAACTCCAGATGTGTTAGCATATAATACTGCTGTACAACTCCAGATGTGTTAGCATATAGTACTGCTGTATAACTCCAGATATGTTAGCATATAACACTGCTGTACAATTCTAGATTTGTTAGCATATAATACTGCTGTACGACTCCAGATGTGTTAGCGTATAATACTGCTGCACAGCTATAGATGTGTTAGCATATAATACTTCTGTACAACTCCAGATGTATTAGCATATAGTTCTGGTGTACAACTCCAGATGTATTCGCATATAGTAAAGCTGTTTGTCTCCAGATGTGTTTACGTATAATACTGCTGTACAAATCTAGATGTATTCGCATATAGTAATGCTGTTTGTCTCCAGATGTGTTTACGTATAATACTGCTGTACAACACAGGATGTATTAGTTTATAATACTGCTATACAACTCTAGAAGTTTTAGTATATAATAATGCTGTACAACTCAAGATATTTTAGTATATAATAATGCTGTACAACTCAAGATGTATTAGCATATAGTTCTGGTGTAGAAACCCAGGGGTATTAGCATATAATACCACTATACAACTCCAGATGTTTTAGTATATAATAATGCTGTACAACCCCAGATGTTTTAGTATATAATAATGCTGTACAACTCAAGATGTATTAGTATATAATACTGCTATACAACTCCAGATGTTTTAGTATATAATAATGCTGTACAACTCCAGATGTTTTAGTATACAATAATGCTGTACAACTCAAAATGTATTAGTATATAATACTGCTATACAACTCCAGATGTTTTAGTATATAATAATGCTGTACAACTCTAGATGTATTAGCATATAATTCTGGTGTAAAAACCCAGGGGTATTAGCATATAATACTGCTGTACAACTCCATTTGTGTTAACCTATAATACTGCAGTACAACTCCATATGTGTTAGCATATAATACTGCTGTACCACTCCATATGTGTTAGCATATAATACTGTTGTACAACTCCAGATGTGTTAGCATATACTACTGCTGTACAACTCCAGATGTATTAGTATATAGTTCTGGTGCAAAAATTTAGGGGTATTAGCATATAATACTGCTGTACACCTCCACATGTGTTAGCATATAATACTGCAGTACAACACTAGATGTGTTAGAATATAGTACTGCTGCACAGCTCTAGAAGTGCTACCATATAATACAGCTGTACAACTCCAGATGTATAGGTATATAATACTGCTGTACAACTCCAGATGTGTTAGCATATGATACTGTTGTAGAACTCCAGATGTGTTAGCATATAATAATACTGTACAACACCAGATGTGTTAGCATATAATACTGCTGTACAACCCAAGATGTGTTAGCATATAGAACTGCTGTACAACTCCAGATGTTTCAGCATATAATACTGCTGTACAACGCCAGGTGTGTTAGCATAAAATACTGCTGTACAACTCCAGATGTATTAGTATATAATACTGCTGTACAACTCCAGATGTTTCAGCATATAACACTGCTGTACAACTCCAGGTGTGTTAGCATAAAATACTGCTGTACAACTCCGGATGTGTCAGCATATAGTACTGCTGTACAACTCAAGATGTATTAGTATATAATACTGCTATACAACTCCAGATGTTTTAGTATTTAATAATGCTGTATACTCTAGATGTATTAGCATATATTTCCGGTGTCAGAACCCAGGAGTATTAGAATATAATACTGCTATACAACTCCAGATGTTTTAGTATATAATGCTGTAAAACTTCAGATGTATTAGCATATAGTTCTGGTGTAAAAACTTCAGGGGTATTACCATATAATGTTGCTGTACAACTCCATATGTGTTAGCATATAATACTGCAGTACAACTCCAGATGTGCTAGCATATAATACAGCTGTACAACTCCAGATGTATTGGTATATAATACTGCTGTACAATTCCAGATGTGTGAGCATATGATACTGTTGTACAACTCCAGATGTGTTAGCATATAATACTGCTGTACAACTCCAGATTTATTAGTATACAATACTGATGTACAACTCCAGATGTTTCAGGATATAATACTGCTGTACATCTCCAGATGTGATAGCATATAATACTGCTGTACAACTCCGGATGTGTTAGCATATAATTCTGCTGTACAACTCCAGATGTGTTAATCAATAGTTCTGGTGTACAAACCCATGTGTATTAGCATATAATACTGCTGTACAACTCCAGATGTGTTAGCATATAGTACTACTGTACAACTCCAGATGTATTATCATATAGTCTGGTGTAAAAACCCAGGAGTATTAGCATATAATACTGCTGTACAACTCCTTATGTGTTAGCCTATAATACTGCAGTACAACGATTTATGTGTTAGCATAAAATAATGCTGTACAACTCCATATGTGTTAGCATATAACACTGCTGGACAACTCCAGATGTGTTAGCATATACTACTGCTGTAAAACTCCAGATGTATTAGGATATAGTTCTTGTGCAAAAATCAAGGGGTAGTAGCATATAATACTGCTGTACAACTCCATATGTGTTACCATATAATACTGCAGTACAACACCAGATGTGTTAGCATATAGTACAACTGTACAACTCTATATGTGTTAGCATATTGTACTGTTGTACAAGTCCAGATGTGTTAGTAAATAATACTGTTGTACAACTCCATCTGTGTTAGCATATAATACTGCTGTACCACTCCAGATGTGCTAGCATATAATACTGCTGTAGCACTCCAGATGTGTTAGCATATAATACTGCTGTACATCTCCAGATGTGTTAGCATGTAGTACTGCTGTAGGACTCCAGATGTGTTAGCAAATAATACTGCTGTACAACTCCATATGTGATAGCATATTGTACTGTTGTACAACTCCAGATGTCTTAGCAAATAATACTGCTGTACAACACCATATGTGTTAGCAAATAATACTGCTGTACAACGCCAGATGTGTTAGAATATAATACTGCTATACAACTCAAAGTGTGTTAGCATAAAATACTGCTGTACAAGTCCAGATGTGTTAGCATATAGTACTGCTGTACAACACCAGGTGTGTTAGCATATAATACTGCTGTGCAGCTCCAGATTTGTTAGCATATAATACTGCTGTAAAACTCCATATGCGTTAGCATACAATACTGCTGTACAACTCCAGATGTGTTAGCATATAATACTACTGTACAACTCCAGGTGTTTTAGCATATAATACTGCTGTACAACTCCATATGTGTTAGCATATAATACTGATGTACATCTCCAGATGTGTTAGCATATAATAGTTCTGTACAATTCCAGTTGTGTTAGCATATAGTACTGCTGTACAACTCCAGATGTGTTAGCATATAATACTGCTGTACAACAACATATATTTTAGCATTTAATACTGCTGTACAACTGAAGATGTGTTAGCATGTAATACTGCTGTACAACTCCAGATGTGTTAGCACGTAGTACTGATGTACAACTCCAGATGTTTTATTATATAATACTGCTTTACAACTCCATATGCGTTAGCATATAGTACTGCTGTACAACTCCGGATATGTTAGCATATAATACTGCTGTACAACTCCAGATGTGTTAGCATATAATACTGCTGTACAGCTCCAGATATCTCAGCATTTAGTACTGCTGTAACCTCCAGATGTGTTAGCATATAACACTGCTGTACAACTGCAGATGTATTAGATATAATTATACTGCTGTTACAACTCCAGATGTGTTAGCATATAGTACTGCTGTATAACTCCAGATGTGTTAGCATATAACACTGCTGTACAATTCCAGATGTGTTAGCATATAATACTGCTGTGCGACTCCAGATGTGTTAGCATATAATACTGCTGCACAGCTCTAGGTGTGTTAGCATATAATACTTCTGTACAACTCCAGATGTATTAGCATATAGTTTTGGTGTACAACTCCAGATGTATTCGCATATAGTATTGCTGTTTGTCTCCAGATGTGTTAGCATATAATAATGCTGTACAACCCCAGATGTGTTAGCATATAATACTGCTGTACAACTCCAGATGTGTTAGCATATAATAATGCTGTACAGCTTCAGATGTATTTGCATAAAATACTTCTGTACAACTCCAGATGTATTCGTATATAGTAATGCTGTTTGTCTCCAGATGTGTTTACGTATAATACTGCTGTACAAATCCAGATGTATTCGCATATAGTAATGCTGTACAACCCCAGATGTATTAGCATATAATACTGCTGTACAACTCCAGATGTGTTAGCATATAATAATGCTGTACAGCTTCAGATGTATTTGCATATAATACTGCTGTACAACTTCAGATGTTTTCGCATATAGTAATGCTGTTTGTCTCCAGATGTGTTTACGTATAATACTGCTGTACAGATCCAGATGTATTGGCATATAGTAATGCTGTTTGTCTGCAGATGTGCTTACATATAATATTACTGTAAAACACAAGATGTATTAGTATATAATACTGCTATACAACTCTAGATGTTTTAGTATATAATAATGCTGTACAACTCCAGATGTATTAGTATATAGTTCTGGTGTAAAAACCCAGGGGTATTAGCATATAATACTACTATACAATTCCGGATGTTTTAGTATATAATAATGCTGTACATTTCCGGATGTTTTAGTATATAATAATGCTGCACAACTCAAGATGTATTAGTATATAGTACTGATATACAACTCCAGATGTTTTTGTATATAATAATGCTGTACAACTCTAGATGTATTAGCATATAGTTCTGGTGTAAAAACCCAGGGGGTATTAGCATATAATACTGCTGTACAACTCCATTTGTGTTAGCCTATAATACTGCTGTACCACTCCATATGTGTTAGCATATAATACTGTTGTACAACTCCAGATGTGTTAGCATATAGTACTGCTGCACAGCTTTAGATGTGCTAGCATATAATACAGCTGTACAACTCCAGATGTATAGGTATATAATACTGTTGTACAACTCCAGATGTGTTAGCATATGATACTGTTGTACAACTCCAGATGTGTTATCATATAATAATACTGTACAACTCCAGTTGTGTTAGCATATAATACTGCTGTACAACTCCAGATGTATTAGCATATAATACTGCTGTTTGTCTCCAGATGTGTTAACGAATAATACTGCTGTACAACACAAGATGTGTTAGCATACAATACTGCTGTACAACTCCAGATGTATTAGTATATAATACTGGTGTACAACTCCAGATGTTTCAGCATATAATACTGCTGTACAATTCCATATGTGTTAGCATATAATACTGCTGTACATCTCCAGATGTGATAGCATATAATACTGTTGTACAACTCCATATGTATTAGCATATAATACTGCTGTAAACTCCATATGTGTTAGCATATAGTTCTGCTGTACAACTTCGGATGTGTTAGTATATAGCACTGCTGTAATGCTCCATATGTGTTAGCATATATTACTGCTGTACAACTCCGGATATGTTAGCATATAATACTGCTGTACAACTCCAGATGTGTTAGCATATAGTAATGCTGTACAACTCCAGATGTGTTAGCATGTAGTACTGCTGTACAGCTCCAGATGTGTTAGCACATAATACTGCAGTACAACTCCAGATGCTTTAGCATATAATACTGCTGTACAACTCCATATGTGTTAGCATATAGTACTGCTGTAAAACTCCAGATGTGTTAGCATGTAATACTGCTGTACAAGTCCAGATGTGTTAGCATATAATACTGCTGTACAACTCAAGATGTGTTAGCATATAGTACTACTGTACATTTCTGGATGTGATAGTATATATTACCTCTGTAAAGCTCCAAATGTGTTAACATATAGTACTGCTGTACATCTCCGGATATGTTAGCATATAATCCTGCTGTACAACTCCAGATGTGTTAGCATATAGTACTGCTGTACAACTCCAGATTTGTTAGCATATAATAATGCTGTAAAATTCCAGATGTCTTAGCATATAGTACTGTTGTACAACTCCATATGTGTTAGCAGATAATACTGCTGTACAACTCCAGATGTATTAGCATATAATACTGCTGTACAACTCCGGCTGTGTTAGCATATCATACTGCTTTACAACTCCAGATGTATTAGCATATAATACTGCTGTAACCTCCAGATGTGTTAGCATATAATACTGCTGTACAACTCCAGATGTGTTAGCATATAAAACTGCTGTACAACTGCAGATGTGTTAGCATATAATACTGCTGTACAACTCCAGATGTGTCAGCATATAATACTGCTGTACAACCTCATATGTGTTAGCATATAATACTGCTGTACATCTGCAGATGTGTTAGCATATAATACTGCTGTACAACGCCAGATGTGTTAGCATATAGTACTGATGTACAACTCCAGATGTGTTAGCATATAATACTGCTGTACAACTCCATATGTGTTAGTATATAATACTGCTGTAACCTCCAGATGTGTTAGCATATAATACTGCTGTACAGCTCCAGATGTCTCAGCATATAGTACTGCTGTAACCTCCAGATGTGTTAGCATATAACACTGCTGTACAACTCCAGATGTATTAGATATAATAATACTGCTGTTACAACTCCAGATGTGTTAAAATATAGTACTGCTGTATAACTCCAGATGTGTTAGCATATAACACAGCTGTACAATTCCAGATGTGTTAGCATATAATACTGCTGTACGACTCCAGAAGTGTTAGCATATAATACTGCTGCACAGCTCTAGATGTGTTAGCATATAATACTTCTGTACACCTCCAGATGTATTAGCATATAGTTCTGGTGTACAACTCCAGATGTATTCGCATATAGTAATGCTGTTTGTCTCCAGATCTGTTAGCATATAATAATGCAGTACAACCCCAGATGTGTTAGCATATAATACTGCTGTACAACTCCAGATGTTTTAGCATATAATAATGCTGTACAGCTTCAGATGTATTTGCATATAATACTTCTGTACAACTCCAGATGTATTCGCATATAGTAATGCTGTTTGTCTCCAGATGTGTTTACGTATAATACTGCTGTACAAATCCAGATGTATTCGCATATAGTAATGCTGTACAACCCCAGATGTGTTAGCATAAAATACTGCTGTACAACTCCAGATGTGTTAGCATATAATAATTCTGTACAGCTTCAGATGTATTTGCATATAATACTGCTGTACAACTCCAGATGTATTCGCATATAGTAATGCTGTTTGTCTCCAGATGTGTTTACGTATAATACTGCTGTACAACTCCATATGTGTTAGCATATAGTAAAGCTGTTTGTCTCCAGATGTGTTTACGTATAATACTGCTGTACAAATCCAGATGTATTGGCATATAGTAATGCTGTTTGTCTCCAGATGTGCTTACGTATAATACTACTGTAAAACACAAGATGTATTCCTATATAATACTGCTATACAACTCTAGATGTTTTAGTATATAATAATGCTGTACAACTCCATATGTATTAGTATATAATACTGCTATACAACTCCAGATATTTTAGTATATAATAATGCTGTAAAACTCAAGATGTATAAGCATATAGTTCTGGTGTAAAAACCCAGGGGTATTAGCATATAATACTACTATACAATTTCAGATGTTTTAGTATATAATAATGCTGTACAACTTCGGATGTTTTAGTATATAATAATGCTGTACAACCCAAGATGTATTAGTATATAGTACTGATATACAACTCCAGATGTTTCAGCATATAATACTGCTGTACAATTCCGTATGTGTTAGCATATAATACTGCTGTACATCTCCAGATGTGTTAGCATATAATACTGCTGTAAACTCCATATGTGTTAGTATATAGTACTGCTGTAAAGCTCCATATGTGTTAGCATATATTACTGCTGTACAACTCCGGATATGTTAGCATATAATACTGCTGTACAACTCCAGATGTGTTAGCATGTAGTACTGCTGTACAGCTCCAGATATGTTAGCACATAATACTGCAGTACAACTCCAGATGCTTTAGCATATAATACTGCTGTACAACTCCATATGTGTTAGCATATAGTACTGCTGTATAACTCCAGATGTGCTAGCATGTAATACTGATGTACAAGTCCAGATGTGTTAGCATATAATACTGCTGTACAACTCAAGATGTGTTAGCATATAGTACTACTGTACAACTCTGGATGTGATAGTATATATTACCTCTGTAAAGCTCCAAATGTGTTAACATATAGTACTGCTGTACAACTCCGGATATGTTAGCATATAATCCTGCTGTACAACTCCAGATGTGTTAGCATATAGTACTGCTGTACAACTCCAGATTTGTTAGCATATAATAATGCTGTAAAATTACAGATGTCTTAGCATATAGTACTGTTGTACAACTCCATATGTGTTAGCAGATAATACTGCTGTACAACTCCAGATGTATTAGCATATAATACTGCTGTACAACTGCGGCTGTGTTAGCATATAATACTGCTTTACAACTCCAGATGTATTAGCATATAATACTGCTGTAATCTCCAGATGTGTTAGCATATAATACTGCTGTACAACTCCAGATGTGTTAGCATATAAAACTGCTGTACAACTCCAGATGTGTTAGCATATAATAGTGCTGTACAACTCCAGATGTGTCAGCATATAATACTGCTGTACAACCTCATATGTGTTAGCATATAATACTGCTGTACATCTGCAGATGTGTTAGCATATAATACTGCTGCACAACTCCAGATGTGTTAGCATATAGTACTGATGTACAACTCCAGAAGTGTTAGCATCTAATACTGCTGTACAATTCCATATGTGTTAGCATATAATACTGCTGTACACTTCAGATGTGTTAGCATATAATACTGTTGTACAACTCCATATGTATTAGCATATAATACTGCTGTAAACTCCATATGTGTTAGCATATAGTACTGCTGTACAACTTCGGATGTGTTAGTATATAATACTGCTGTAAAGCTCCATATGTTTTAGCATATATTACTGCTGTACAACTCCAGATATGTTAGCATATAATACTGCTGTACAACTCCAGATGTGTTAGCATATAGTAATGCTGTACAACTCCAGATGTGTTAGCATATAGTACTGCTGTACAATTCCGGATATGTTAGCATATAATACTGCTGTACAGCTCCAGATGTCTCAGCATATAGTACTGCTGTAACCTCCAGATGTGTTAGCATATAACACTGCTGTACAACTCCAGATGTGTTAGATATAATAATACTGCTGTTAAACTCCAGATGTGTTAGCATATAGTACTGCTGTATAACTCCAGATGTGTTAGCATATAACACTGCTGTACAGTTTCAGATGTGTTAGCATATAATACTGCTGTACGACTCCAGATGAGTTAGCATATAATACTGCTGCACAGCTCTAGATGTATTAGCATATAGTTCTGGTGTACAACTCCAGATGTATTCGCATATAGTAATGCTGTTTGTCTCCAGATGTGTTAGCATATAGTACTGCTGTACAACTCCAGATGTCTTAGCATATAATAATGCTGTACAGCTTCAGATGTATTTGCATATAATACTGCTGTACAACACCAGATGTATTCGCATATAGTAATGCTGTTTGTCTCCAGATGTGTTTACGTATAATACTGCTGTACAACACAAGATGTATTAGTATATAATACTGCTATACAACTCTAGATGTTTTAGTATATAATAATGCTGTACAACTCCAGATGTATTAGTATATAATACTGCTATACATCTCCAGATATTTTAGTATATAATAATGCTGTACAACTCAAGATGTATTAGCATATACTTCTGGTGTAAAAAACCAATGGTATTAGCATATAATACTACTATACAACACCAGATGTTTTAGTATATAATAATGCTGTACAACTCCAGATGTTTTAGTATATAATAATGCTGTACAACTCAAGATGTATTAGTATATAGTACTGCTATACAACTCCAGATGTTTTAGTATATAATAATGCTGTACAACTCTAGATGTATTAGCATATAGTTCTGGTGTAAAAACCCAGGGGTATTAGCATATAATACTGCTGTACAACTCCATATGTGTTAGCATATAATACTGCTGTACCACTCCATATGTGTTAGCATATAATACTGTTGTACAACTCCAGATGTGTTAGCATATACTACTGCTGTACAACTCCAGATGTATTAGTATATAGTTCTGGTGCAAAAATCCAGGGGTATTAGCATATAATACTGCTGTACAGCTCCACATGTGTTAGCATATAATACTGCAGTACAACTCCAGATGTGTTAGCATATAGTACTGCTGCACAGCTCTAGATGTGCTACCATATAATACAGCTGTACAATTCCAGATGTATAGGTATATAATACTGCTGTACAACTCCAGATGTGTTAGCATGTAATAATACTGTACAACTCCAGATGTGTTAGCATATAATACTGCTGTACAACTCCAGATGTATTAGCATATAATTCTGCTGTACAACTCCAGATGTGTTAGCATATAATAATGCTGTACAACTTCAGATGTATTAGCATATAATACTGCTGTTTGTCTCCAGATGTGTTAACGAATAATACCGCTGTACAATTCAAGATGTGTTAGCATATAATACTGCTTTACAACTCCAGATGTATTAGTATATAATACTGCTGTACAACTCCAGATGTTTCAGCATATAATACTGCTGTAAAACTCCAGGTGTATTAGCATAAAATACTGCTGTACAACTCCGGATGTGTTAGCATATAATTCTGCAGTACAACTCCAGATGTGTTAACCAATAGTTCAGGTGTACGAAACCATGTGTATTCGCATATAATACTGCTGTACAACTCCAGATGGGTTAGAATATAGTACTGCTGTACAACACAAGATGTATTATCATATTGTTCTGGTGTAAAAACCCAGGGGTATTAGCATATAATACTGCTGTGCAACAACATATGTGTTAGCCTATAATACTGCTGTACAACTTCAGATGTGTTAGCATATACTACTGCTGCACAACTCCAGATGTATTAGGACATAGTTCTGGTGCAAGAATTAAGGGGTAGTAGCATATAATACTGCTGTACAACTCTATATGTGTTAGCAAATAATGCTGCAGTACAACTCCAGATGTGTTAGCATATAGTATTGCTGTACAACTCTATATGTGTTAGCATGTAGTACTGCTGTACAACTCCAGATGTGTTAGCATATAATAGTGCAGTACAACTCCAGATGCTTTAGCATATAATACTGCTGTACAACTCCATATGTGTTAGCATATAGTACTGCTGTAAAACTCCAGATGTGTTAGCATATAATACTGCTGTACAAGTCCAGATGTGTTAGCATATAACACTGCTGTACAACTCAAGATGTGTTAGCATAAAGTACTACTGTACAACTCTGGATGTGATAGTATATATTACCTCTGTAAAGCTCCAAATGTGTTAGCATATAGTACTGCTGTACAACTCTCGATATGTTAGCATATAATCCTGCTGTACAACTCCAGATGTGTTAGCATATAGTACTGATGTACAACTTTATATGTGGTGGCATATAATACTGCTGTACAACTCCAGATGTGTTAGCATATAATACTGCTGTACAACTCCAGATAGGTAAGCATATAATAATGCTGTACAACTCCAGATGTGTTAGCATGTAGTACTGCTGTACAACTCCAGATGTGTTAGCATATAATACTGCAGTACAACTCCAGATGCTTTAGCATATAATACTGCTGTACAACTCCATATGTGTTAGCATATAGTACTGCTGTAAAGCTCCAAATGTGATAGCATATAGTACTGCTGTAGAACTCCGGATATGTTAGCATATAATCCTGCTGTTTAACTCCAGATGTGTTAGCATATAGTACTGCTGTACAACTCCAGATTTGTTAGCATATAATACTGCTGTACAATTCAAGATGTCTTAGCATATAGTACTGTTGTACAACTCCATATGTGTTAGCAGATAATACTGCTGTAACCTCCAGATGTGTTAGCATATATTACTGCTGTACAACTCCAGATGTATTAGCATATAAAACTGCTGTACAACTCCAGATGTGTTAGCATATAATACTGCTGTACAACTCCAGATGTGTCAGCATATAATACTGCTGTACAACCTCATATGTGTTAGCATATAATACTGCTGTAAATCTCCAGATGTGTTAGCATATAATACTGCTGTACAACTCCGGATGTGTTAGCATATAATACTGCTGTACAACTCCAGATGAGTTAGCATATAATACTGCAGTACAACTCCTGATGTGTAAGCATAATGTACTGCTGTACAACTCCAGATGTGTTAGCATATAGTACTGCTGTACAACACCAGATGTATTAGCATATAGTATTGCTGTACAACTCCAGATGTATAAGCATATAATACTGCTGTACTACTCCAGATGTGATAGATTATAATACTGGAGCACAACTCCAAATGTGTTAACATATTGAACTGCTGTACAACACCAGATGTGTCAGCATATAGTACTGCTGTGCAACTCAAAATGTATTAGTATATAATACTGCTATACAACACTAGATGTATTAGCATATAGTTCTGGTGTACAACTCCAGATATATTCGCATATAGTGTTGCTGTTTGTCTCCAGATGTTTTAGCATATAATAATGCTGTACAACCCCAGATGTGTTAGCATATAATACTGCTGTACAACACCAGATATGTTAGCATATAATAATGCTGTACAGCTTCAGATGTATTTGCATATAGTACTGCTGTACAACCCCAGATGTATTCGCATATAGTAATGCTGTTTGTCTCCAGATGCGTTTACGTATAATACTGCTGTACAACTCCATATGTGTTAGCATATAGTAAAGCTGTTTGTCTCCAGATGTGTTTACGTATAATACTGCTGTACAAATCCAGATGTATTGGCATATAGTAATGCTTTTTGTCTCCAGATGTGCTTACATATAATACTACTGTAAAACAAAAGATGTATTAGTGTATAATACTGCTTTACAACTCTAGATGTTTTAGTATATAATAATGCTGTACAACTCCAGATGTATTAGTATATAATACTGCTATACAACTCCAGATATTTTAGTATATAATAATGCTGTAAAACCCCAGATGTATTAGCAAATAGTTCTGGTGTAAAAACCCAGGGGTATTAGCATATAATACTACTATACAATTCCAGATGTTTTAGTATATAATAATGCTGTTTAACTCCGGATGTTTTAGTATATAATAATGCTGTACAACTCAAGATGTATTAGTATATAGTACTGATATACAACTCCAGATGTTTTTGTATATAATAATGCTGTACAACTCTAGCTGTATTAGCATATAGTTCTGGTGTAAAAACCCAGGGGTATTAGCATATAATACTGCTGTACAACTCCATTTGTGTTAGCCTATAATACTGCAGTACAACTCCATATTTGTTAGCATATAATACTGCTGTACCACTCCATATGTGTTAGCATATAATACTGTTGTACAACTCCAGATGTGTTAGCATTTGGTACTGCTGCACAGCTCTAGATGTGCTAGCATATAATACAGCTGTACAACTCCAGATGTAAAGGTATATAATACTGTTGTACAACTCCAGATGTGTTAGCATATGATACTGTTGTACAACTCCAGATGTATTAGCATATAATAATACTGTACAACTCCAGATGTGTTAGCATATAATACTGCTGTACAACTCCAGATGTATTAGCATATAATACTGCTGTTTGTCTCCAGATGTGTAAACGAATAATACTGCTGTACAACCCAAGATGTGTTAGCATATAATACTGCTGTACAACTCCAGATGTATTAGTATATAATACTGGTGTACATCTCCAGATGTGTTAGCATATAATTCTGCTGTACAACTCCAGATGTGTTAACCAATAGTTCAAGTGTACAAACCATGTGTATTAGCATATAATACCGCTGTACAATTCCATATGTGTTAGCATATAATACTGCTGTACATCTCCAGATGTATTAGCATATAATACTGTTGTACAACCCCATATGTATTAGCATATATAACTGCTGTAAACTCCATATGTGTTAGCATATAGTACTGCTGTACAACGTCGGATGTGTTAGTATATAGTACTGCTGTAAAGCTCCATATGTGTTAGCATATATTACTGCTGTACAACTCCGGATATGTTAGCATATAATACTGCTGTACAACTCCAGATGTGTTAGCATATAGTAATGCTGTACAACTCCAGATGTGTTAGCATGTAGTACCTCTGTACAGCTCCAGATGTGTTAGCACATAATACTGCAGTACAAGTCCAGATGCTTTAGCATATAATACTGCTGTACAACTACGTATGTGTTAGCATATTGTACTGCTGTAAAACTCCAGATGTGTTAGCATGTAATACTGCTGTACAAGTCCAGATATGTTAGCATATAATACTGCTGTACAACTCAAGATGTGTTAGCATATAGTACTACTGTACAACTCTGGATGTGATAGTATATATTACCTCTGTAAAGCTCCAAATGTGTTAACATATAGTACTGCTGTACAACTCCGGATATGTTAGCATATAATCCTGCTGTAATACTCCAGATGTGTTAGCATATAGTACTGCTGTACAACTCCATATGTGTTAGCAGATAATACTGCTGTACAACTCCAGATGTATTAGCATATAATACTGCTGTACAACACCGGTTGTGTTAGCATATAATACTGCTTTACAACTCCATATGTATTAGCATATAATACTGCTGTAACCTCCAGATGTGTTAGCATATAATACTGCTGTACAACTCCAGACGTGTTAGCATATAATGCTGCTGTACAACTCCAGATGTGTCAGCATATAATACTGCTGTACAACCTCTTATGTGTTAGCATATAATACTGCTGTACATCTGCAGATGTGTTAGCATATAATACTGCTGTACAACTCCAGATGTGTTAGCATATAGTACTGATGTACAACTCCAGATGTGTTAGCATATAATACTGCTGTACAATTCTATATGTGTTAGCATATAATACTGCTGTACATCTCCAGATGTGTTAGCATATAATACTGTTGTACAACTCCATATGTATTAGCATATAATACTGCTGTAAACTCCATATGTGTTAGCATATAGTACTGCTGTAAAACTTCGGATGTGTTAGTATATAGTACTGCTGTAAAGCTCCATATGTGTTAGCATATATTACTGCTGTACAACTCCGGATATGTTAGCATATAATACTGCTGTACAACTCCAGATGTGTTAGCATATAGTACTGCTGTAACCTCCAGATGTGTTAGCATATAGCACTGCTGTACAACTCCAGATGTATTAGCATATTATACTGCTGTACAACTCCGGTTTGTTAGCATATAATACTGCTTTACAACTCCAGGTGTATTAGCACATAATACTGCTGTACAACTTCAGATGTGTTACAATATAATACTGGTGTACAACTCCAGATGTGTTAGCGTATAATACTGCTGTACAACACCAGATGTGTTATCATATAGCACTGCTGTACAACTCCAGATGTGTTAGCATATAATACTGCAGTATAACTCCGGATGTGTTAGCATATATTACTGCAGTACTACTCCAGAGATGTTAGCATATTGTACTGCTGTACAACTCCAGATGTGTTGGCATATAATACTGCTGTACATCTCCAGATGTGTTAGCATATAATACTGCTGTACAACTCCAGATGAGTTAGCATATAATACTGCAGTACAACTCCTGATGTGTTAGCATATTGTACTGCTGTACAACTCCAGATGTGTTACCATATTGTACTGCTGTACAACACCAGATGTATTAGCATATAGTACTGCTGTACAGCTCCAGATGTATAAGCATATAATACTGCTGTACAACTCCAGATGTGTTAGATTATAATACTGGAGCACAACTCCAAATGTGTTAACATATTGAACTGCTGTACAACTCCAGATGAGTCAGCATATAGTACTGCTGTACAACTCAAGATGTATTAGTATATAATACTGCTATACAACTCCAGATGTTTTAGTATATAATAATGCTGTACAACACTAGATGTATTAGCATATAGTTCTGGTGTAAAAACCCAGGGGTATTATCATATAATACTGCTATACAGCTCCAGAGTATTAGTATATAATACTCCTATACAACTCCAGATGTTTTAGTATTTAATAATGCTGTATACTCTAGATGTATTAGCATATAGTTCCGGTGTCAGAACCCAGGGGTATTAGCATATAATACTACTATACAACACCAGATGTTTTAGTATATAATAATGCTGTACAACTCCAGATGTATTAGCATATAGTTCTGGTGTAAAAATCCAGGGGTATTAGCATATAATGTTGCTGTACAACTCCATATGTGTTAGCATATAATACTGCAGTACAACTCCAGATGTGCTCGCATATAATGCAGCTGTATAAATCCAGATGTATTGGTATATAATACTGCTGTACAATTCCAGATGTGTGAGCATATGATACTGCTGTACAACTCCAGATGTGTTAGCATATAATACTGCTGTACAACTCCAGATGTATTAGTATACAATACTGATGTACAACTCCAGATGTTTCAGGATATAATACTGCTGTACATCTCCAGATGTGTTAGCATATAATACTGCTGTACAACTCCGGATGTGTTAGCATATAATTCTGATGTACAACTGCAGATATGTTAATCAATAGTTCTGGTGTACAAACCCATGGGTATTAGCATATAATACTGCGGTACATCTCCAGATGTGTTAGCATATAGTACTACTGTACAACTCCAGATGTATTATCATATAGTCTGGTGTAAAAACCCTGGGGTATTAGCATATAATACTGCTGTACAACTCCGTATGTGTTAGCCTATAATACTGCAGTACAACGCCATATGTGTTAGCATAAAATAATGCTGTACAACTCCATATGTGTTAGCATATAACACTGCTGGACAACTCCAGATGTGTTAGCATATACTACTGCTGTAAAACTCCAGATGTATTGGGATATAGTTCTTGTGCAAAAATCAAGGGGTAGTAGCATATAATACTGCTGTACAAATCCATATGTGTTACCATATAATACTGCAGTACAACTCCAGATGTGTTAGCATATAGTACAACTGTACAACTCTATATGTGTTAGCAAATTGTACTGTTGTACAACTCCAGATGTGTTAGTAAATAATACTGCTGTACAACTCCATGTGTGTTAGCATATAATACTGCTGTACCTCTCCAGATGTGTTAGCATATAATACAGCTGTAGCACTCCAGATGTGTTAGCATATAATACTGCTGTACAACTCCAGATGTGTTAGCATGTAGTACTGCTGTAGGACTCCAGATGTGTTAGCAAATAATACTGCTGTACAACTCCATATGTGATAGCATATTGTACTGTTGTACAACTCCAGATGTGTTAGCAAATAATACTGCTGTACAACTCCATATGTGTTAGTAAATAATACTGCTGTACTACTCCAGATGTGTTAGAATATAATACTGCTGTACAACTCAAAGTGTGTTAGCATAAAATACTACTGTACAAGTCCAGATGTGTTAGCATGTAGCACTGCTGTACAACTCCAGATGTGTTAGCATATAGTACTGCTGTACAACTCCAGGTGTGTTAGCATATAATACTGCTGTGCAACTCCAGATGTGTTAGCATATAATACTGCTGTAAAACTCCATATGCGTTAGCATACAATACTGCTGTACAACTCCAGATGTGTTAGCATATAATACTACTGTAAAACTCCAGATGTTTTAGCATATAATACTGCTGTACAACTCCATATGTGTTAGCATATAATACTGATGTACATCTCCAGATGTGTTAGCATATAATAGTTCTGTACAATTCCAGTTGTGTTAGCATATAGTACTGCTGTACAACTCCAGATGTGTTAGCAAATAATACTGCTGTGCAACTCCATATGTGATAGCATATTGTACTGTTGTACAACTCCAGATGTGTTAGCAAATAATACTGCTGTACAACTCCATATGTGTTAGCAAATAATACTGCTGTACAACTCCAGATGTGTTAGCATATAATACTACTGTAAAACTCCAGATGTTTTAGCATATAATACTGCTGTACAACTCCATATGTGTTAGCATATAATACTGATGTACATCTCCAGATGTGTTAGCATATAATAGTTCTGTACAATTCCAGTTGTGTTAGCATACAGTACTGCTGTACAACTCCAGATGTGTTAGCAAATAATACTGCTGTTCAACTCCATATGTGATAGCATATTGTACTGTTGTACAACTCCAGATGTTTTAGCATATAATACTGCTGCACAACTCCATATGTGTTAGCATATAATACTGATGTACATCTCCAGATGTGTTAGCATATAATAGTTCTGTACAATTCCAGTTGTGTTAGCATATAGTACTGCTGTACAACTCCAGATGTGTTAGCATATAATACTGCTGTACAACACCATATATTTTAGCATTTAATACTGCTGTACAACTGAAGATGTGTTAGCATGTAATACTGCTGTACAACTCCAGATGTGTTAGCACATAGTACTGATGTACAACTCCAGATGTTTTATTATATAATACTGCTGCACAACTCCAGATGTATTAGGATATAGTTCTGGTGCAAGAATTAAGGGGTAGTAGCATATAATACTGCTGTACAACTCTATATGTGTTAGCATATAATACTGCAGTACAACTCCAGATTGTGTTAGCATATAGTATTGCTGTACAACTCTATATGTGTTAGCATGTAGTACTGCTGTACAACTCCAGATGTGTTAGCATATAATAGTGCAGTACAACTCCAGATGCTTTAGCATATAATACTGCTGTACAACTCCATATGTGTTAGCATATAGTACTGCTGTAAAACTCCAGATGTGTTAGCATATAATACTGCTGTACAAGTCCAGATGTGTTAGCATATAATACTGCTGTACAACTCAAGATGTGTTAGCATATAGTACTACTGTACAACTCTGGATGTGATAGTATATATTACCTCTGTAAAGCACCAAATGTGTTAGCATATAGTACTGCTGTACAACTCCGGATATGTTAGCTTATAATCCTGCTGTACAACTCCAGATGTGTTAGCATATAGTACTGCTGTACAACTTTATATGTGTTGGCATATAATACTGCTGTACAACTCCAGATGTGTTAGCATATAATACTGCTGTACAACTCCAGATGTATAAGCATATAATAATGCTGTACAACTCCAGATGTGTTAGCATGTAGTACTGCTGTACAACTCCAGATGTGTTAGCATATAATACTGCAGTACAACTCCAGATGCTTTAGCATATAATACTGCCGTACAACTCCATATGTGTTAGCATATAGTACTGCTGTAAAACTCCAGATGTGTTAGCATGTAATACTGCTGTACAAGTCCAGATGTGTTAGCATATAATACTGCTGTACAACTCAAGATGTGTTAGCATATAGTACTACTGTACAACTCTGGATGTGATAGTATATATTACCTCTGTAAAGCTCCAAATGTGTTAGCATATAGTGCTGCTGTACAACTCCGGATATGTTAGCATAAAATCCTGCTGTTTAACTCCAGATGTGTTAGCATATAGTACTGCTGTACAACTCCAGATTTGTTAGCATATAATACTGATGTACAATTCCAGATGTCTTAGCATATAGTACTGATGTACAACTCCATATGTGTTAGCAGATAATACTGCTGTACAACTCCAGATGTATTAGCATATAATACTGCTGTATAACTCCGGCTGTGTTAGCATATAATAATGCTTTACAACTCCAAATGTATTAGCATATAATACTGCTGTAACCTCCAGATGTGTTAGCATATAATACTGCTGTACAACTCCTGATGTGTTAGCATATAAAGCTGCTGTACAACTCCAGATGTGTTAGCATATAATACTGCTGTACAACTCCAGATGTGTGAGCATATAATTCTGCTGTACAACCTCATATGTGTTAGCATATACTACTTATGTACATCTCCAGATGTGTTAGCACATAATACTGCTGTACAACTCCAGATGTGTTAGCATATAATACTGCTGTACAACTCCAGATGAGTTAGCATATAATACTGCAGTACAACTCCTGATGTGTTAGCATATTGTACTGCTGTACAACTCCAGATGTGTTAGCATATAGTACTGCTGTACAACACCAGATGTATTAGCATATAGTACTGCTGTACAACTCCAGATGTATAAGCATATAGTACTGCTGTACTACTCCAGATGTGTTAGATTATAATACTGGAGCACAACTCCAAATGTGTTAACATATTGAACTGCTGTACAACTCCAGATGTGTCAGCATATAGTACTGCTGTACAACACAAGATGTATTAGTATATAATACTGCTATACAACTCCAGATGTTTTAGTATATAATAATGCTGTACAACACTAGATGTATTAGCATATAGTTCTGGTGTACAACTCCAGATGTATTCGCATATAGTAATGCTGTTTTTCTCCAGATGTGTTAGCATATAATAATGCTGTACAACCCCAGATGTGTTAGCATATAATACTGCTCTACAACTCCAGATGTGTTAGCATATAATAATGCTGTACAGCTTCAGATGTATTTGCATATAATACTGCTGTACAACTCCAGATGTATTCGCATATAGTAATGCTGTTTGTCTCCAGATGTGTTTACGTATAATACTGCTGTACAACTCCATATGTGTTAGCATATAGTAAAGCTGTTTGTCTCCAGATGTGTTTACGTATAATACTGCTGTACAAATCCAGATGTATTCGCATATAGTAATGCTGTTTGTCTCCAGATGTGCTTACGTATAATACTACTGTAAAACACAAGATGTATTAGTATATAATACTGCTATACAACTCTAGATGTTTTAGTATATAATAATGCTGTACAACTCCAGATGTATTAGTATATAATACTGCTATACAACTCCAGATATTTTAGTATATAATAATGCTGTAAAACTCAAGATGTATTAGCATATAGTTCTGGTGTAAAAACCAAGGGGTATTAGCATATAATACTACTATACAATTCCAGATGTTTTAGTATATAATAATGCTGTACCACTCCGGATGTTTTAGTATATAACAATGCTGTACAACTCAAGATGTATTAGTGTATAGTACTGATATACAACTCCAGATGTTTTTGTATATAATAATGCTGTACAACTCTAGATGTATTAGCATATATTTCTGGTGTAAAAACCCAGGGGTATTAGCATATAATACTGCTGTACAACTCCATTTGTGTTAGCCTATAATACTGCAGTACAACTCCATATGTGTTAGCATATAATACTGCTGTACCACTCCATATGTGTTAGCATATAATACTGTTGTACAACTCCAGATGTGTTAGCATATAGTACTGCTGCACAGCTCTAGATGTGCTAGCATATAATACAGCTGTACAACTCCAGATGTATAGGTATATAATACTGTTGTACAACTCCAGATGTGTTAGCATATGATACTGTTGTACAACTCCAGATGTGTTAGCATATAATAATACTGTACAACTCCAGATGTGTTAGCATATAATACTGCTGTACAACTCCAGATGTATTAGCATATAATACTGCTGTTTGTCTCCAGATGTGTTAACGAATAATACTGCTGTACAACTCAAGATGTGTTAGCATATAATACTGCTGTACAACTCCAGATGTATTAGTATATAATACTGGTGTACAACTCCAGATGTTTTAGCATATAATACTGCTGTACAACTCCAGGTGTGTTAGCATAAAATACTGCTGTACAACTCCGGATGTGTTAGCATATAATTCTTCTGTACAACTCCAGATGTGTTAACCAATAGTTCAGGTGTACAAAACCATGTGTATTAGCATATAATACTGCTGTACAATTGCAGATGGGTTAGCATATAGTACTACTGTACAACACATGATGCATTATCATATTGTTCTGGTGTAAAAACCCAGGGGTATTAGCATATAATACTGCTGTACAACACCATATGTGTTAGCCTATAATACTGCTGTACAACTTCAGATGTGTTAGCATATACTACTGCTGCACAACTCCAGATGTATTAGGATATAGTTCTGGTCCAAAAATCAAGGGGTAGTAGCATATAATACTGCTGTACAACTCTATATGTGTTAGCATATAATACTGCAGTACAACTCCAGATGTGTTAGCATATAGTATTGCTGTACAACTCTATATGTGTTAGCATATTGTACTGTTGTACAACTCCAGATGTGTTAGCAAATAATACTGCTGTACAACTTTATATGTGTTGGCATATAATACTGCTGTACAACTCCAGATGTGTTAGCATATAATACTGCTGTACAACACCAGATGTGTAAGCATATATTACTGCTGTACAACTCCAGATGTGTTAGCATGTAGTACTGCTGTACAACTCCAGATGTGTTAGCATATAATACTGCAGTACAACTCCAGATGCTTTAGCATATAATACTGCTGTACAACTCCGTATGTGTTAGCATATAGTACTGCTGTAAAACTCCAGATGTGTTAGCATATAATATTGCTGTACAAGTCCAGATGTGTTAGTATATAATACGGCTGTACAATTTAAGATGTGTTAGCATATAGTACTAACGTACAACTCTGGATGTGATAGTATATATTACCTCTGTAAAGCTCCAAATGTGTTAGCATATAGTACTGCTGTACAACTCCGGATATGTTAGCATATAGCACTGCTGTACAACTCCAGATGTATTAGCATATAATACTGCTGTACAACTCCGGTTTGTTAGCATATAATACTGCTTTACAACTCCAGGTGTATTAGCACATAATACTGCTGTACAACTCCAGATGTGTTAGCATATAATACTGGTGTACAACTCCAGATGTGTTAGCGTATAATACTGCTGTACAACTCCAGATGTGTTATCATATAGCACTGCTGTACAACTCCAGATGTGTTAGCATATAATACTGCAGTACAACTCCAGATGTTTTAGCATCTAGTACTGCTGTACAACTCCGGATGTGTTAGCATATATTACTGCAGTACTACTCCAGATATGTTAGCATATTGTACTGTTGTACAACTCCAGATGTGTTAGCATATAATACTGCTGTACATCTCCAGATGTGTTAGCATATAATCCTGCTGTACAACTCCAGATGAGTTCGCATATAATACTGCAGTACAACTCCACATGTGTTAGCATATTGTACTGCTGTACAACTCCAGATGTGTTAGCATATAGTACTGCTGTACAACACCAGATGTATTAGCATTTAGTACTGCTGTACAACTCCAGATGTATAAGCATATAATACTGCTGTACAACTCCAGATGTGCTAGATTATATTACTGGAGCACAACTCCAAATGTGTTAACATATTGAACTGCTGTACAACACCAGATGTGTTAGCATATAGTACTGCTGTATAACTCCAGATGTGTTAGCATATAACACTGCTGTACAATTCCAGATGTGTTAGCATATAATACTGCTGTACGATTCCAGATGTGTTAGCATATAATACTGTTGCACAGCTCTAGATGTGTTAGCATATAATACTTCTGTACAAATCCAGATGTATTAGCATATAGTTCTGGTATACAAACCCAAGGGTATTAGCATATAATACTGCACTACAACTCCAGATGTGTTAGCATGTGATACTGTTGTACAACTCCAGATGTGTTATCTTATAATAATGCTGTACAACTCCAGATGTTTTATCTTATAATAATGCTGTACAACTCCAGATGTGGTCGGCGGCGGCGGCCACTGGATTTAAATTTGATCAGCTCCTCGTACGCATCCTTTTTTCTCCGCTTTTTCTTCTTCGACGTCACCTTTTTCTTCAAGCAGTGGGTGTCTATGTAACGCTGAGAAACTAAAAATGATTTTTGCAGCATCTAACGCTGTATTAGAGACGAAATTCCGGTCAGTACGGCAGTCAGCAGAGGAATCAAAAAACCTCCCTTTTGAATTAAAAACCTTCTCTTATTGTTAACCTTTAGAGATTTATCCACCACTCGCCTCAGACTATTTTTATATCTTCCTAGATTGCGAATGGTGCATTTGCTTAAATTACTTTTGCCCCTTAGAACATTTAGAGCGCATTCTGCAATAGTCAACACTAACTCTTTGTCGGACTTCTCCAAAATGGCTTTCCTAAGCTTAGGCTTGGCGCTTTTAAGCACGTGCAGCATGTGATAGTTGGATCTTATCCGCTTGCTCATGCTGATATGCTACGACAGGGAGCTCCGATGGAAAGATGTTGGTTCTAAATCGTAATCTGCTATCGGTCTCCTGGCACAGATCGAAAAGCATATAGCCGTGAGGCTTTTCCGTAGCATCCAGATACGCCTCGAAAAGCGATTTCCAATTTTCGGGGTATATTTGTCTGGCTAGATGAGCCACTTGATTTTTATCTCTTACGTTTTTAAAAACCACAATGTATTTAGCGTTTAACGAGATGTCTCTGCAATACCTGCCTTGATGAAACAAATTTTGAGTGATTAAAATTACGCTTATGTTTCTATGATGACTTCCCTTCGTGAACAGGTCGCACACCTCTCTGGAATATGCAGAGTTTAAGAGATCATCTAATATTACTAGTTTTGGCTCTCCTTTCTGGTTCTCAAACTCCGGCACACCTACATGAAATTTTACGCGTTTTAACTTTGGCACGGCCGATTTTTCGCTATAACACCACAATATTTCTTTAAATTTTCCAACAGTGCACAAATGCTTCAAATGTTTTACTAAATTTACACAAAATACGGTCTTACCAGAACCCGAACTACCACTAACGATCAGCGTAAAGGGGTGCTGAAATTTTACTATGGGAAACATTACATCGTCGAAACATCTTTAGTTTTTCCCTCAATTCGTCCGTTAACCTGTACATTACGTAATCTACATCGAAGGGAGGATATTGAGCAAACACTTCTAAGGGAATGAGCGCTATCTCCTCGTTCGTACAATATTTTAAGCCTCTCTGCCTTCTTCGGTTTTCCACGTACTTGGATACTGCTCGTTCCACCTCGGAATCCATAATGAGAGGAGGCGGCTCGTTCAGTCAGGCTTTATATATCCGAAAGGGACGGAATCGTTACAAATTCTTCTTCTCTTGTGAAAACAAATTCTATAGATTTTATCTTCCGGTTCGGAGACGATATACACGCCATGGGATCTTTTGCGCTTTATTTTCTTTTCCGTTCTAACTTCAATGTTTCGATCCACGTTTTCTCCAAGAATTAAATCTTTTATTGAATCAAAATTAACCAACTGTAAAGAAGCGCAATTCAATGTTATCCCTCTCACTTTACAAACAGCTTTGAAATCACCATTTGGTAGGCGTATTTTATACGCGTAATTTTTTGGGCCTCCGGATACAAATTCTGAAATGTAGGAATCCGTTCCATAGTCCGGTAGCTCATCCGTCATGTCTCCCAGGTTATCGCCGCATTCGAAGCTACACTTCTCGCCTTCCCTAACCGTAAACAGTATCGAATCCGTATCTGTGTATAATATGTCCCTATTCAGTGCCTCTAGGTAGGTGTATAGCTTAAGCCTTGCACCTGCGGTAACGTAGGCTCCTAACACTTCATTGGTGTGTGCCAGTGGAGGGCACTCGACCTCTTCGGCATATTTCCACGAGAGCCAGACTATCTCGTCGCTCGCAAACATTAGGTTCTGCACCTCTATGCCGGGCGTGGTCAGGAACGTAAACAATTCCGCGGGCTCCCTAATCATTTTCGTGCGCGACCGATTGCTTTGTTCGGTGAGCTTTCCCCAAAAACTGTTTAGACACAATTTTGCTAGAGACCTTGCACCTGGAGTTTTTCTAATTTTCGACTTATCCAAAAGAATTCCTTCGCTCTGAAAAAAGTTTCGAACGTATTTCTCCTTATCCTCATCGCTCTTAACCCAAGAGGGATACCCGCTGGCCTCTGCTTTTAATTTTAAAAAACTATTAATGTAATCTACAAAGAGACCTCCTTTATTTTCATTTTTATCATACTGTTCCATTTTATATTCGTAAAATTCAAAAATTTCTCTCACTTCGTAACCCATTTCAACGGCTTTTCGTACCTCGTCTACGATCCAAGTACCAATTAGTTCCCCGTCGTGGCTACATTCACCGTCATTTTCCTCCTTCGCACAGATGTAACAAAGACCAAATATTAACTTTTGTCGGCATCTAAAGGGCAAGACGGGATGATAAAGACTTCTATTTTTTGCCGAAACTCTACATTTTATAACCCCCTCTTTTTTAAGCATTTCGGTAATATTGGCGCAATCTTCGCCAATGTGAATTATGGGATGACCTACGGGAAACTTAAAATATTTACATATATAAGGATACAGAGACATCACGTCGTAATACTTAATGCGAGTTTTTTCGTCGGCTTTGCAATAGGTTTTCAATGCTTCCGTTCTACCTCCGTAGTGGGAATCCCTAAGAATGAGTGGAACATTTTTCACAAAGGGATCGTTGTGTAGAGCCGGATGTTGTTTCAGAATGTCCTCAAATTCACACTCCCACATGACGTGACAGACGTAACCTGCCGACACAATTTTATCTATTCGACTCATGGTGAGCTCGTATCTATCTGCAAGCGTCTCTGTTCGCGTGTCTACGACGGGCACATCTCTATTAGTAAGACACACGTGGCCATGGTGGTAACACCCCATGAATTCAAACACCTCTCTCGTCTCCTCACAAAAACCATCTAATTTGAAGTTAGGTAATTCGGGTATTCTCACCTCTCTACCATTACCTGCATGTTTAATGCAAATCCCCCTTTTAATTTCTTCATACCTAAGCCACATGAGAGCTTTTATGGATTGTTTATCGGCTTTCCTATAACCTCCACAAGGAATAAGTCCTATAGTTTTCGGTTTCAAATATTTTTTTCTAAATACTTTGTTGCATGCCGAAGCTATCGTAATAGATTCTTGAAATACGTCAATACTTCCGATGTCTAGAAAAGTATTTCTAAATATAGAACACGCTTCTCTCAACACTCCAACATCTGCCATGCAGTAGGCTTCAATCTCTTTTCTAAAATAAAAAATGCCATCTTTTTCCTTCTCGTACCATTCGAAAAATTCTCTGCGTTCGTCTTGCATCATATAATCGATGCCGTAATGAACGGGGTCGGGATAACAACCTACATAGTTCATATTTTCAAGAGTATTAAAGTAATGCGGAAAGTGGCCTTTTGTCACACAATCTATTCCAAAAGCTTTCGGTAAACTTCTCAATTTCATGGGTAAAAAGTTAAAATTATCCAGAAAGGTTATGTGTTCCATTTTCATGGATAAAATTTTAGCACCATTCATTACTAAATCCGGTACCCATCCCTGTTTTATTGCATAATCTAAGATGAACATGAGATCGTAGGCTCTGGCATTATGTGCAATTGCAATTATCCTTTCACAAAAAGGTCTATTTTGGCGCAAATATTCCATAAATTGTTTGATGCAGCCATTGCCCCAAAATGAATGCCTACGCTTTCCACACTGACTGCACCCTTCGGTCATATCCTTGTTCTTTTCGCAAAGAAAACAATAGTGTTCTAAGCAGAGTAAATTTGGAATATGAAGATATGTATTGTCTCCTATTTGCGTGTTTTGAGTACATTCTATGTCGTAAAATACGAATAAGAGCTTTTCCGATGATGGTTTTTTTGCGCTAAGCGTTGGCATATAGCAAAAGTGGCCCGGCATCTCGTTACTTTTACAGCTTCTACAATATGACATATAGCACTGATGATTTGGCTTTAACCGTTGACTACAAAGTAAACAATGCCGCTTCCATTCGCAAATTATTTGAGTACCAATTTTATTCTGCACATGATTATTCAAGCAGTTTTGGCTTCTAAAGTACCTATTGCATTTATTACAGTATATGTAGTTTCCTTCAAAAATGCAGGGCGGAAGTGAATTACATCCGGAGCATCGATAATTGCATCTATGCGTCTTTGCTCCATCGTAACTCATTCCCTTATTGCATCCTTCGCAAACATATTCTTTAGACATGGCACCCGTGAGACTTACAATCACATTATAGTGTTTTTCCTGTGCATCATACAGGAGATTTAAACGTTTTTGTGAATTTGTGTTCCCATCATATATTATATTTTCGCAACGCAATCCTTCATAAACCACGATTCTGTATTCGGAAAGATGGTCCTGAAATTTTTGCAATTCTGCTATTCCTCCACCCTTGCTTAGATCAACATTTGCGGCCTTTAGAATCTCATCGACTTTGGAATGAATTTTTCGACCTTTTCTATAACTGATGTAATTTGGGTCTCTATCGAAATGTGCTATAGCTACCAATAGAGCATGAGCTAAGCATTTTGTTCTGCTTTTAATTCTAACGATGGACCTTTTTATGTGCGTCAATGCGGATAAATGTCTACCTTTTGTTTTGATTCTACCATGTCCTAAAGGCATTTCAACGTGATCTACTTTTATGGATAAAGTATCTGTGGCATAAAAATTAGCGTTAGATTGGCATACTTTCTCTATAACAGTCATTAAAACATCCAAAGATACCTGATCGCTTCTGCGGAAGCTTAGTCCTATCGGTTTATCTTGTACATTCACAGAGTTGCTTATTGACAGACCCACCATATCACTGGGTTTCGTACCATCTAAAACAATATCCAATACAGCTTGCATGCTATTTCTAAAGTAAAGGATAGGATTTTCATTTTTGGAAGCAGGATTTATCTGAATATCGTAATGCTTCCCGTGAGCGTTGAACCTTTTATACTCTCTACGTATTTCATTTAGGACGTTAATATTTTGCATGCTAAAATAACAGACCAAAATAATATAAGCGTGCGTAAAAGCTAATTGAATTTCCAAAGCCTGATAACTTTGTGTTACTTACATTTTATGTCGTGCGGTAGCAGATTTAACAGCAGCAGGGTTTAACGTGGAACTGTTGGTGGCCGAGGTTGTCTCTCCCGTCTTATATACCTAATAGATGCAGTTTAAAAATGCAACTTTCACTTGTCGTCCTTGTGCTGATGCAATGTGCATCTGTATATAAAGAGGCCATACATTGCATTGAAACATCAGTTTACTCCTAGACTCTGCAGCAATCATCAACAAGGTAAATTATTTTACTCTATTTATTATTCTTAAAAGAAACCTAAAACTATTTCAAATAGTTATTGGTGCATACTTATCTTCTTTACAGAATGGATTTCCTTACAAGATTTAATCAAGAAAAGAATATTAAATTGATGCAAATTAGGGATCTATTAATGAATGTTCCATATAAAGGGATCGGAGCTACAAAAGTCGCCACCAAATATGGACCCTCAATATCTATTAAACTTCAGAAAACCTCTGAAAATCCATTGGAGGTCTTTCTTCCGAGAAAATATACCAACGTGTTTAAGGAAACGGACATTGATGATATTAATAATGAAAAACTTTCGTTAACGTTTTTATTTTTAGGGTTTACGTCTAATAACGGTTATGATATTTTATTTCAGAGGAACTAAAAGTTCTCTCTATCTTTTCAGATGACCCTTCAGATCAAGTTACTTAGATCTAATATTAAGAGACCCGTAAGATGCACTGAAGAATCCGTTGGTTTAGACATTTTTTCACCTAAAGCGCATGAAATACAACCTCTGCAAACCGCAATGATCCCAACAGGAATTTCTGCAACACCCCCAAAAGACACTTATCTTCGCATTGCTGAAAAGTCTAGCTTAGCGCTTTTAGGTTTATCAATAAGAGGAGGGTGTATAGATAGAGATTTTACAGGGGAAATTTGTGTATTAATGTTAAACAACTCAAATAAAAAACAACATATTCTTAAAAATCAAAAAATTGCTCAATTAATATGTGAAAAAATATGTATACCAAAAATAAAATATGTTAAAAAATTAAGTGTTACCTATAGGGGTAACAATGGGTTTGGCAGTACGGGAAAATTTTAGTAATTTATTTTTATTTTTCATTTTTATAGATGGATACTTTCATCTTTAGTTCTACAAGGGAATTAACAAACAGATATAATTTACTACAAAAAGAAACTGGTTTCAAAACCTTTTTTGAAGAGTTTGTACCTGTCCGTTTTCCAGAATACTGGTCTACTATTGTTTGGATTATGCATTGGCTATCGAAAGAAAATATTTGCTGTGCTCTGGGAGGCACATTTGCGTGCTATATGGCCGGAATAGTGGACATAGAACCTAAGTGTATTTGCTTATATGTTGCTATAAACAAAAATCAGAAGGAAGAAGAGATGTTAAGATTCATGTTATGTCCAAATGCTAATTACGTTGCAAATAACGTTAATTTTATATTTAGCCATTCAAAAAAATGTAGTCTATTTTATTTGCCTACAAAATCTTTATTTTGGAAAGTGGAATGCGAAACACATGAGTTTATAATTAAGGTAACCTACGTTCATACCAAAGAACCTGTAACCTTGCAAAACAATTGGGTGGATTTCATGTATTTTCTTTTTAGAAGTTTTAGGTTTGACTTTCAAAAACGTGTAATGTTTGGTTCATTTCACAACGATCTGTTTTCTATGCAGTATCTTTGTGATCCCATAGCAAAGGTAAATGGTTGGGGGTCAAACCCAAGCACCACCTTACAAAAATATAAAAACCTGTTTCACTGTAGTAACACAAATACTTGCAATTGCAAAATCTGTATTAAGAGCCCTCCTTCATTAAAAGGTTTAGCATCGAACATTTTATTTGAAAACGCAAAATTAAATTTTTTGCATGCAGACACACATTATAATAATTTTATGTATATAATTTTAAACGCATACGAATTCAATCTTTCAATTGAACAAATAATTCCTATAGATTTTCCTATTGAAATTAAAGCCTTTTATTACCCTAGCGACACTAACAAACGATGCCACCTTTTGTGTTACAGAGAAGAACACTATAGAGCTTTTAAACATAGAAAAGTCATTAAATATGAAGATTCATTTATTGACGAAATGCTTTACGCAAAAGATAATTGGTTTTGTTGTATATGCTCTAAACCATTATTTGTACTTATTAATATGTAAAAAAATATAAAGTTTTGCTTTATGTACTCAAAGGTATTGTACTTATTAATATGTAAGAAAAAAATATTCATTGTGTATACTCTAAACCATTATTTGTACTTATTAAAATATAAATTTTGCTTAGCTAACTATATGTACTCAAAGATATTTTACTTATTAATATGTAAAACAAACATTAATTGTTTTTGTTGTGTATGGTCAAACCATTAATATGTGAAAACATATAAATCTTTGCCTCAAAGATAATGTATTTATTAATATGTAAAAGAAAATATTATGTTTGCTTATTCTAACAAATGTACATCTTATAAAATATATATGTTAAACTCATAGCTTACCTTATTTATTCCTATTCCCATCTGTTCCTATTCTCCTTCAAAGTCATAATCTTACAAAGACAGTGCAAGCTTTATATACATTGCAAAAAGGAAATGAATCTAGCCGTAACAAAGTAAAGGCGTGTGACCTAATATGCAAGTCGTTGCTTTCGGAAAGAGAAATCTCGTCTTGGCACGTGTAACCTTGTATGCAATTTGGTGCAGCCAGGAAGAGATATAGTCTCTGCACGCGTAACCTTATTTGGAATGCGCTGCAGCCAGGAAGATAAATGCCAGTTGATCTAAACTTGGTTATCATTTACTTGCTGCTGTGTATTCTTTTAAGCCTACTTCACGTCAAAACGATATCGCAAGGCCTTTCCTAAGGCAACGAAAAATTTTGTTAACAAAAAAAATGATATTTCCATTGCAATGGTATCAAATAAACAATATTACTAATATCCAATAAATGCTATTTACTTATTCATTCTTTTTTATCAGTACTTTATAAAAAATAAATTTGTATTGTGTTGCCGCGACCAGAGCCAACACAGCGGGTTTTAAAGGCACCTGTTTAGGTGTGGTCGCGGCGGCGGACTTGTCTGCGGCCTTAACCAAGGTCGATGCGACAACACGTGGACGCAGCAGCAGCAGCAGCGGCGGCGGCGGCGGCTTTGTTTATGTTACATGCCCTGCGGTGATGACGTCATCAGGGGTCAACGAACGGACTCAAAAGCCTTTCATACTACTGTGCTTGCTCCGCTCGTTGTAACAGAAATATTTTATTGCTACCATGTTTGCCTAGTTTTACAGAACAAATTCTGCTTTCAGTGTTGTCTGCGTATGTTAGGAATGTTGGTGCTATAAAATCCCTCACCAGTACTTGGTCCTCTGTCGGTAACAGAAATATCTTATTGCTATCATGTTACCTAGTTATACAGAACAAACTCTGCTTGTTCAGTGTTGTTTGCGTCTGTTAGGAATGTTGGTGCTATAAAATCCCTCACCAGTACTTGGTCCGCTGGTTGTAACAAAAATATCTTATTGCTACCATGTTGCCTAGTTTTACAGAACAAACTCTACTTGATCAGTGGTGTCTGCGTCTGTTAGCAATGTTGGTGCTATAAACTCCCTCGCCAGTGTTTGCTCCTCTGGTTGTAACAGAAGTATCCATGTTGCCTAGTTTTAAAGGACAAACTCTACTTGTTAGTTTTGTCTGCGTCTGTTAGGAATATTGATGCTATAGAAACCCTAAACAGTAATTGGTCCGCTGGTTGTAACGGAAATATCTTATTGCTACCATGTTGCCTAGTTTTACAGAACAAACTCTACTTATTCAGTGTAGTCTGCGTCTGTTAGGAATGTTGGTGCTATAAAATCCCTCACCAGTACCTGGTCCGCTGTTTGTAAAAGAAATATCTTATTGTTACTATGTTGCCCAGTATTACTGAACAAACTCTGCTGTTCAGTGTTGTTTGCGTCTGTTAGGAATCTTGGTACTACAAAATATCTCACCAGTACCTGGTCCGCAGTTTGTAACAGAAATATCTTATTGTTACTATGTTGCCTAGTTTTACTGAACAAACTCTGCTGTTCAGAGTTGTCTGCGTCTGTTAGGAATGTTGGTGCTATAAAATCCCTCACCAGTACCTGGTCCGCTGTTTGTAACAGAAATATCTTATTGCTACCATGTTGCATAGTTATACAGAACAAACTCTGCTGTTCAGTGTTGTCTTCGTGTGTTAGGAATGTTGGTGCTATAAAATCTCTCACCAGTACCTGGTCCGCTGTTTGTATCAGAAATATCTTATTGTTACTATGTTGCCTAGTTTTACTGAACAAACTCTGCTGTTCAGTGTTGTCTGCGTCTGTTAGGAATGTTGGTGCTATAAAATCCCTCACCAGTACCTGGTCCGCTGTTTGTAACAGAAATATCTTATTGCTACCATGTTGCATAGTTATACAGAACAAACTCCACTTATTCCGTGTTGTCTGCGTCTGTTAGGAATGTTTGTGCTATAAAATCCCTCACTAGTACTTGGTCCCTTGTTTGTAACATAAACATTTTATTGCTACTATGTTGCATAGTTATTTAGAACAAACTCTGCTGTTCAGTGTTGTCTGCGTGTGTTAGGAATGTTGGTGTTATAAAATCCCTCACCAGTTTTTGCTCCGCTGGTTGTAACAGAAATGTCTTATTCTACCCTGTTGCCTGGTTTTACAGAACAAACTCTGCATGTTCAGTGTTGTCTGCGTCTGTTAGGAATAATGGTGCTATAAAATCCCTCACTAGTACTTGGTCCCTTGTTTGTAACATAAATATCTTATTGCTACTATGTTGCATAGTTATACACAACAAACTCTGCTTGTTCAGTGTTGTCTGCGTCTGTTAGGAATGTTGGTGCTATAAAATCCCTCACTAGTGCTTGGTCCCTTGTTTTGTAACATAAATATCTTATTGCTACTATGTTGCATAGTTATACACAACAAACTCTGCTTGTTCAGTGTTGTCTGCGTCTGTTAGGAATGTTGGTGCTATAAAATCCCTCACTAGTACTTGGTCCCTTGTTTGTAACATAAATATCTTATTGCTACTATGTTGCATAGTTATACACAACAAACTCTGCTTGTTCAGTGTTGTCTGCGTCTGTTAGGAATGCTGGTGCTATAAAATCCCTCACCAGTACTTGGTCCCTTGTTTGTAACAGAAATATCTTATTGCTACCCTGTTGCCTAGTTTTACAGAACAAACTCTGCTTGCTCAGTGTTGTCTGCGTTTGTTAAAAATGTTGGTGCTATAAAATCCCTCACCAGTACTTGGTCCCTTGTTTGTAACACAAATATTTTATTGCACCCATGTTGCCTAGTTATACAGAACATACTCCCGGTTGTTCAGTGTTGTTTGCGTCCGTTAGGAATGTTGGTGCTAATAAATCCCTCGCCAGTACTTGGTGTGCTGGTTGTAACAGAAATATCTTATTGCTACCATGTTGCCTAGTTTTACAGAACAAACTCTACTTGTTCATTGTTGTCTGCGTCTGTTAGTAATGTTAATGCCATAAAATCCCTCGCCAGTGTTTGCTCCTTTGGTTGTAACAGAAATATCTTATTGCTACCATGTTGCCTAGTTTCCCAGAACAAACTCTGCATATTCAGTGTTGTCTGCGTCTGTTAAGAATGTTGGTGCTATAAAATCCGTCAACAGTAATTGGTCCGTTTATTATAACAGAATAACCTTTGTTACCATGTTGCCTAGTTTTACAAAGTTAACTCTACTTGTTCACTGTTGCTTATGTCTATTAGGAATGTTGCTGCTATAAAATCCCTCACCAGTGTTTGCTCTAATGGTTGTAAGAGAAATATCTTGTTGCTACCAAGTTGCCTAGTTTTACAGAACAAACTTTACTTGTTCAGTGTTGCATGGGTTTGTTACGAATGTTGGTGCTATAAATTCCCTCACCAGTACTTGTTCCGCTGGTTGTAAAAGAAATAACTTATTGCTACCATGTTTGCCTAGTTTTACAGAACAAACTCTGCCCTCAGTGTTGTCTGCGTATGTTAGGAATGTGGGTGGTATAAAATCTTTCGCCACTGCTTGCTCCGCTCGTTGTACCAGAACTGTCTTATTGCCACCATGTTGCCTAGTTTTACAGAACAAATTCTGCTTGTTTAGTGTTGTTTGTGTCTGTTAGAATTGTAGGTGCTATAATATCCCTCGCAAGTACTTGATCCGCTGGTTGTAACAGAAATATCTTATTGCTACCATGTTGCCTAGTTTTAAAAAACAAACTCTACTTGTTCAGTGGTGTCTGCGTCTGTTAGGAATGTTGGTGGTATAAAATACCTCGTCAGTGTTTGCTCCTCTGGTTGTAACAGAAATATCGTTGTTGCCTAATTTTAAAGAAATACTCTTCTAGTTCAGTTTTCTCTGCGTCTGTTAGGAATATTGGTGGTATAAAGACCCTAAACAGTACTTAGTGCGCTGGTGTAACACAAGTATCTTATTGTTACCATGTTGGCTACTTTTACAAAACAAACTCTACTTATTCAGTGTTGTCTGCGTCTGCTAGGAAAGTTGGTGGTAAAAACTCTCTCACCAGTATTTGGTCCGCATGTTTTAACAGAAACATCTTATTGCTACCATGTTGCCTCGTTTTAGAGAACAAACCTTACTTATTCAGTGTTGCCTGCCTCTGTTAGGAATGTTGGTGCTATAAAATGCCTCGCCACTGTTTGCTCCTCTGGCTGTAAAAGAAATATCTTATTGCTACCATGTTGCCTAGTTTTACAGGAGTAGCTGTACTTGTTCAGTGTTGTCTGCGTCTGCTAGGAATGTTGCTGCTATGAAATCCCTCACCAGTGTTAGCTACTATGGCTGTAACAGAAATATCTTATTGCTACCATGTTGCCTAGTTTTACAGATCAAAGCGTACTTGTTCAGTGTTGCTTGTGTCTGTTAGGAATGTTGGTGCTATAAAATCCCTCACCAGTACTTGGTCCTCTGTCCGTAACAGAAATATGTTTTGCTAGCATGTTGCCTAGATTTACACAACACACTCTAATAGTTCAGTGTTGCTTGTGTCTGGTAGGAATGTTGGTGCTACAAAATCCCTTACCAGTAATTGGTCCGCTGGTTGTAACAGAAATATTTTATTCCCACCATTTTGCATAGATTTACACAACAAACTCTACTTGCTCAGTGTTGCTTGTGTTTGTTAGATGTGTTGGTGCTATAAAATCCCTCACCAGTAATTGGTCCGCTGGTTGTAACAGAAATATTTTATTCCTACCATTTTGCCTAGATTTACACAACAAACTCTACTTGTTCAGTGATGCTTGCGTCTGTTAGGAATGTTGGTGCTATAAAGTCCCTCACCAGTATGTCCTCCTCTGGCTGTAACAGAAATATCATATTCCTACAATATTGCCTAGTTTTACTGAACAAGCTCTACTTGTTCAGTGTTGTCTGCGTCTGTTAGGAATGTTGAAGCTATAAAATCCCTCACCAGTATTAGGTCCAATGGTTGTAACAGAAATATCTTAATGCTACCATGTTACCTAGTTATACAGAACAAACTCTGCTTTGTTCAGTGTTGTTTGCGACTGTTAGGAATGTTGGTGCTATAAAATCCCTCACCAGTACCTGGTCCGCAGGTTGTAACAGATATATCTTATTGCTACCATGTTCCTAGTTTTACAGAACAAACTCTACTTGTTCTGTGGTGTCTACGTCTGTTAGGAATGTTGGTGCTATAAAATCCCTCGCCAGTGTTTGCTCCTTTGGTTGTAACAGAAGCCTCCATGTTGCCTAGTTTTAAAGAAAAAGCTCTATTTGCACAGTTTTGTCTGCGTCTGTTAGAAATATTGGTGCTATAAAAACCCTAAACAGTACTTGGTCCGCTGGTTGTAACGGAAATATCTTATTGCTACCATGTTGCCATGTTTTACAGAACAAACTCTACTTGTTCATTGTTGTCAGCGTCTGTTAGTAATTTTAATGCCATAAAATCCCTCTCCAGTGTTTGCTCCTTTGGTTGTAACAGAAATATCTTATTGCTACCATGTTGCCTAGTTTTCCAGAACAAACTCTGCTTATTCAGTGTTGTCTGCGTCTGTTAAGAATGTTGGTGCTATAAAATCCCTCAACAGTACTTGGTCCCCATATTGTAACCGAATAACCTTTTGTTACCATGTTGCCTAGTTTTACAAAGCAAGCTCTACTTGTTCAGTGTTGCTTATGTCTATTAGGAATGTTGCTGCTATAAAATCCCTCACCAGTGTTTGCTCTAATGGTTGTATCAGAAATATTTGAAATCTACCATGTTGCCTAGTTTTACAGATCAAACCGTACTTGTTCAGTGTTGCTTGTGTGTGTTAGGAATGTTGGTGCTATAAAATCCCGCACCTGTACTTGGTCCGCTGGTTGTAACAGAAATATCTTATTGCTACCATGTTGCCTAGTTTTACAGAACAAACTCTATTTGTTCAGTGGTGTCTGCGTCTGTTAGGAATGTTGATGCTATAAAATAACTCGACAGTGTTTGCTCCTCTGGATGTAACAGAAATATCTTTGTTGCCTAATTTTAAAGAAAAAATTCTACTATTTCATATTTCTCTGCGTCTGTTAAGAATATTGGTGCTATAAAGACCCTAAACAGTACTTGGTCCACTGTTGTAACAGAAATATCTTATTGGTGCCATGTTGCCTAGTTTTACAGATCAAAGCGTACTTTTTCAATGTTGCTTGTGTCTGTTAGGAATGTTGTTGCTATAAAATCCCTCACCAGTACTTGGTCCTCTGGCTGTAACAGAAATATATTTTGCTAGCATGTTGCCTAGTTTTACAGAACAAACTCTACTTATTCAGTGTTGTCTGCGTCTGTTAGGAAAGTTGGTGCTAGAAAATCTCTCACCAGCACTTGGTCCGCTGGTTTTAACAGAAATATCTTATTGCTACCATGTTGCCTCGTTTTAGAGAACAAACTCTACTTATTCAGTGTTGCCTGCCTCATTTAGGAATGTTGGTGCTATAAAATCCCTCACCAGTGTTTGCTCCTCTGGCTGAAACAGAAATATCTTATTGCTACCATGTAGCTTAGTTTTACGGGAGTAGCTGTACTTGTTCAGTGTTGCTTGTGTCTGTTAGCAATGTTGGAGCTATAAAATCCCTCACCAGTGTTTGCTCCTCTGACTGTAACAGAAATATCTTATTGGTGCCATGTTGCCTAGTTTTACAGATCAAAGCGTACTTTTTCAGTGTTGTTTGTGTCTGTTAGGAATGTTGGTGCTATAAAATCCCTCACCAGTCCTTGGTCCTCTGGCTGTAACAGAAATATATTTTGCTAGCATGTTGCCTAGTTTTACAGAACAAACTCTACTTGTGCAGTGTTGCTTGTCTCTGTTAGATGTGTTGGTGCTATAAAATACCTCACCAGTAATTGGTCCGCTGGTTGTATCAGAAATATTTTATTCCTACCATTTTGCCTCGATTTACACAACAAACTCTACTTGTTCAGTGTTGCTTGCGTCTGTTTGGAATGTTGGTGCTATAAAGTCCCTCACCAGTGTGTCCTCCTCTGGCTGTAACAGAAATATCATATTCCTACCATGTTGCATAGTTTTACAGAACAAAGTCTGCTTGCTCAGTATTGGTTTTGTCTGCTAGGAATGTTGGTGCTATAAAACCCCTCGTCAGTACTTGCTCCGCTGGTGGTAACAGAATTATCTTAATGCTACAATGTTGCAAAATTTTACAGAACAAACTCTGCTTGTTCAGTGTTGCTTATATCTGTTAGGACTGTTGGTGCTACAATATCTTTCGCCAGTGCTTGCTCCGCTCGTTGTAACAGAAATATTTTATTGCTACCATGTTTGCCTAGTTTTACAGAACAAATTCTGCTTTCAGTGTTGTCTGCGTATGTTAGGAATGCTGGTGCTATAAAATCCCTCACTAGTACTTGGTCCCTTGTTTTGTAACATAAATATCTTATTGCTACTATGTTGCATAGTTATTTAGAACAAACTCTGCTGTTCAGTGTTGTCTGCGTGTGTTAGGAATGTTGGTGTTATAAAATTCCTCACCAGTTTTTGCTCCGCTGGTTGTAACAGAAATGTCTTATTCTACCCTGTTGCCTAGTTTTACAGAACTACCTCTGCATGTTCAGTGTTGTATGCGTCTGTTAGGAATGTTGGTGCTATAAAATCCCTCACTAGTACTTGGTCCCTTGTTTGTAACATAAATATCTTATTGCTACTATGTTGCATAGTTATACACAACAAACTCTGCTTGTTCAGTGTTGTCTGCGTCTGTTAGGAATGTTGGTGCTATAAAATCCCTCACTAGTACTTGGTCCCTTGTTTTGTAACATAAATATCTTATTGCTACTATGCTGCATAGTTATACACAACAAACTCTGCTTGTTCAGTGTTGTCTGCGTCTGTTAGGAATGTTGTTGCTATAAAATCCCTCACTAGTACTTGGTCCCTTGTTTTGTAACATAAATATCTTATTGCTACTATGTTGCATAGTTATACACAACAAACTCTGCTTGTTCAGTGTTGTCTGCGTCTGTTAGGAATGTTGGTGCTATAAAATCCCTCACTAGTACTTGGTCCCTTGTTTGTAACAGAAATATCTTATTGCTACCCTGTTGCCTAGTTTTACAGAACAAACTCTGCTTGTTCAGTGTTGTCTGCTTCTGTTAGGAATGTTGGTGCTATAAAATCCCTCACCAGTACTTGGTCCCTTGTTTGTAACATAAAAATCTTATTGCTACTATGTTGCACAGTTATACACAACAAACTCTGCTTGTTCAGTGTTGTCTGCGTCTGTTAGGAATGTTGGTGCTATAAAATCCCTCACTAGTACTTGGTCCCTTGTTTGTAACAGAAATATCTTATTGCTACCCTGTTGCCTAGTTTTACAGAACAAACTCTGCTTGTTCAGTGTTGTCTGCGTTTGTTAGGAATGTTGGTGCTATAAAATCCCTCACTAGTACTTGGTCCCTTGTTTGTAACATAAATATCTTATTGCTACTATGTTGCATAGTTATACACAACAAACTCTGCTTGTTCAGTGTTGTCTGCGTCTGTTAGGAATGCTGGTGCTATAAAATCCCTCACTAGTACTTGGTCCCTTATTTGTAACAGAAATATCTTATTGCTACCCTGTTGCCTAGTTTTACAGATCAAACTCTGCTTGTTCAGTGTTGTCTGCTTCTGTTAGGAATGTTGGTGCTATAAAATCCCTCACCAATTTTTGCTCCCCTGGTTGTAACAGAAATATCTTATTGCTACCCTGTTGCCTAGTTTTAGAGAACAAACTCTGCTTGTTGAGTGTTGTCTGCTTCTGTTTGGAATGTTGGTGCTATAAAATCCCACACAAGCACTTGGTCCACTGGTTGTAACAGAAATATCTTATATCTACCATGTTGCCTAGTTTTACAGAACAAACTCTGGTTGTTCAGTGTTGTCTGCGTCTGTTAGGAATGTTGGTGCTCTAATATCCCTCACCAGTTTTTGCTCCGCTGGTTTTAACAGAAGTATCTTATTGCTAACATGTTGCCTAGTTTTACAGAACAAACCCTCCTGCTTATTCAGTGTATGTGTTTTGCGAATACGAGGGGGCGTGGTTTCAAAATAAGTACCGATAATTTTTTATAATATAATAGAACATTATTTTCCAAACTCTGTATTATCATTCGTTATCTTGCAGTACTTTTTGACACTGCACGGCTCACTGCCGTTATTCAGACGTTTGTCTTACCGGGAAACAATTTTTTAATGCTTCGTCAGAGAATGATGCCACCTGGAGAAAGCCAAGTGTGCACTTCTTGGTTCTCATTATCGTCATCGTTGAAATGTTTTGCTCGAAGAAATTTCTTCAGATGGGGAAATATGTGAAAATCGGTTCAGCCAAACCCGAATTGTGTGGAGGTGGTCGAATTGTTCCCAAAGAAATGATGCGATTAGATCTTGAGTTTGTTTGGCTGTGCGTGGCCGGGCATAGTCACTCGTTATGTTTCCCCATAAACCTTACACATTTGGCGATGAATGTTTGCTGGCGTAACATTTCTCATTACTGATCTGACTTCACAGTCGACGGGTCATTCCATTGTTTTGAACACTTCGAAACGCTGTAATAACAGAAAGACACAAAGTGACAATCGCTGGCTTCCTAATGAATGCAGCGAATACATACTATTAAAACGGCATTTAGGTACTTAGAAAAGAACCTCGTATTAAATACGGGTTGACCCGTGCGAGTAATTTGCGAACATGTAAATACATTCTTCCATATTTACATACTGGACTCACCTTTCTGATGTACATACAGTTTTTATAAAGTTAAAAGTCTTATGTAATAAAGAATAAACTTCACATACATATGAGAGCTAGGTGTTGGAGGTTGCTAAGACAAGATAAGGTCCGTGATGTGACTTTTGCAAGTGATCTATCCGTGTGAAGGTTTTACGGCGGCGTTGTAGTTCGGGAATGCATTCCACAGCTGGGTGCGATACCTCTTACAACACAGAAAGTGTAATAATAATTCTTTGACAAAATTGCGGACCAGTGAGAATAAAACGTTACTATTGATGCTGCGTCGTTCATGCGATAGACCACTACACTGTTAACGTCATGCTATAAACATATATGCAAACTTTATCGCAGTGGCTCCCCTAGCGGATGAAAATTTGGATACATTTTAATTCAATTTTATCATTACGCGCAGTTATAAAACGTTGAATGTCAAATTTATCGTTGTGTCGTATACCTTCCTCAATGTCTGAAATGCTAATATGTCACTGGAAAACTGAAAACCCTTTCAGCTGGTTGTTGTTACAAACTGTAATGTCCAGCTACTTAAATGGTTGAAAATACGAATGGGGATAATGTTTCAAATTTAATTTTAACCAATTGCTATAGCTTAGTTGCTCTGATTACACAAGACCGCAACAAAGTTTCAAGTTAAGGTATAACTGAACACAACGGCTGAGTAGTTTTCCGGAATTTGCTGTAGTATAATAATCAGGTGGGCTGAAATTCGAAAGCTAGCCTGTAATTTTAATTGGGTCTGAAACATAAGTCTAAATGACCTTGATTTCTTTGTTAAAGTTGCATTAGTTTTTGAAACTATACAGATTATGATTCTAATACCCAAATAAAATAAGTCAAAATAAAAAGTTTGAGCGAAGTATAGGGGCATTTGATGATATGCCACATCCCCCGTCCTCATTACCTCTTTGGGCTGGAAGTCATTAAAGCATGTCATGTTCGTCTGCCTCACATTCCCGTTTTCCCTTATCACGAATGTCGGGTAACTGTAAGCTATGGGGAACCCGGGCTCATTTCAACAATATGGTCCTTCCCATTAAAATCTGAAGACACCCTTAAACCCGTCCAATTTTAAAATGTTTAATAATATTTTATAGACCATGTCCGTCAGAAAGAACAATTATCGAAATCGGTTTGCGTGGTTTCCTGATTGATCACTCGCACACTTGTTAGCTGCTGCATTCATACTAAACCTATAGTTGGTTACAATAATTCTTCACTCTGAATGGCAGAGGTATGTTGATGCCAGTTAAATATTTCATTTCTACTGATTAGCCCTACAGGAGCTTTTAATGGAATACTTTCATCAACAGCCAGGATCCTGCTAAACGAAATGATGTAGGGGAGGACGAACCTGACACGTTACTGTAGGTAGAAGAGGGAAAAGGCGCGACAAACATGTGAATATGCAACGCTTTAAAAGTGGCAAATGCTGAGAAGTTGAAACCACTAACAATGATTCTTTCACATAAATTCTGTTTTAAAGGCATCTATATTTTCTTTATAGTAAACCTTTGTTTGTCTCTGAGGGGTTGCAAGTTTCACAAAACTAAACCACACTCATTCCCAAAGAAGAGCACTTCACGGCCAGCGCCAATAAAATTCAATACATGCATCTTATTATATCTGAAAAAAACTTGATAAAATAAACAATAACGAAATAAAGCGCAGTTTCTTCTTGTTACATCTTTGGAAGGTATTTAGGATTTGTCCGACCTGTCGTTTGTCAGATATGCTCTTCACATACACACGGACATTCTTCTAACAACGCTGTCTTTCATTCAGTGGGGCTCAAAACATTCATTTCCAGGTTAGTCTCGGTATCTAAACAACTTTTGGCTGAAAAACGTGCAATTCTGCGTTATCTATTGTAAATATGTAAGTGGAGGAAAAAGGGATGGTTCAAACCCCACGGTTTTTAAGTTATGGCCGAATTACTTTTCTCGCTCGTCCAGTGTGTAAAAACATACACAAGGAAAGAAGTTTTAATTTCAATAGAATCCGTTGGGAGTGAGCTGCATAAGGAATCCCCAATATTGAAACACAAGTTTGGTGACCGAGAATCACACTGTTGCTAGCTTCCTTGCGTGTATGTGTTGTTATAATAGAGTTAAAGATTTGGTCTGGTGACCATCGGCAGGAAAAGGAGGAAGTCCGGATTTCCTGGCCGCGTCCTCAGCTCTACCCCTCTACACGGAATATAATGAATGGGCAGAGCGGTGAAAGAAATGAACATGTATGAAGGGGAAAAAGAAACAAGGGGTGTATCATTATCCAACCCTTCCTTGCAATAGGAGACGATGCTCATTAAAATACTATTACATATCTGGGAAAGCATCGGACTTCGTAATATTCAGTGCACTTCGTAGGAAAGGCTTCTCGAGGCTCAGAGACAGGGCGCTCAGATGTTCTATCACATTCTGAGTAAGATGTAAACTGCAGCCAAAATGTTCTATCTGATTCTAAGTAACATATAACCTGCAGCCAAAATGTTCTATCTGATTCTGAGTAACATGTAACCTGCAGCCAAAATGTTCTATTTGATTCTAAGTAACATGTACCTACAAGCAAAATGTTCTACCTGATTCTGAGTAACCTGAAACCTGCAGCCAAAATGTTGAAACTGATTCTGCGTAACATGTAAATTGCAGCCTAAATGTTCTATCTGATTCTAAGTAACATGTAACCTGCAGCCAAAAAGTTCTATCTGATTCTGATTAACATGTAACCTGCAGCCAAAATGTTCTATCTGATTCTGAGTAACACGTAACCTACAACCAAAATATTCTATCTGATTCTAAGTAACACGTAACCTACAACCAAAATGTTCTATCTGATTCTAAGTAACACGTAACCTGCAGCCAATATGTTCTATCTGATTCTGAGTAACATGTAACCTGCAACCAAAAAGTTCTATCTGATTCTAAGTAACACGTAACCTACAACCAAAATGTTCTATCTGATTCTAAGTAACACGTAACCTACAACCAAAATGTTCTATCTGATTCTGAGTAACACGTAACCTGCAGCCAATATGTTCTATCTGATTCTGAGTAACATGTAACCTACAACCAAAAAGTTCTATCTGATTCTAAGTAACACGTAACCTACAACCAAAAAGTTCTATCTGATTATGAGTAACAGGTAACCTACAACCAAAATGTTCTATCTGATTATGAGTAACAGGTAACCTACAACCAAAAAGTTCTATCTGATTATGAGTAACAGGTAACCTACAACCAAAAAGTTCTATCTGATTCTGATTAACATGTAACCTGCAGCCAAAATGTTCTATCTGATTCTGAGTAACATGTAACCTGCAGCCAATATGTTCTATCTGATTCTAAGTAACATGTAACCTGCAACCAAAATGTTCTATCTGATTCTAAGTAACACGTAACCTGCAACCAAAATGTTCTATCTGATTCTAAGTAACACGTAACCTGCAACCAATATGTTCTATCTGATTCTAAGTAACACGTAACCTGCAACCAATATGTTCTATCTGATTCTAAGTAACACGTAACCTGCAACCAATATGTTCTATCTGATTATGAGTAACAGGTAACCTACAACCAATATGTTCTATCTGATTATGAGTAACACGTAACCTGCAACCAATATGTTCTATCTGATTATGAGTAACATGTAACCTGCAACCAAAATGTTCTATCTGATTCTAAGTAACACGTAACCTGCAACCAAAATGTTCTATCTGATTCTAAGTAACACGTAACCTGCAACCAATATGTTCTATCTGATTCTAAGTAACACGTAACCTGCAACCAATATGTTCTATCTGATTCTAAGTAACACGTAACCTGCAACCAATATGTTCTATCTGATTATGAGTAACAGGTAACCTACAACCAATATGTTCTATCTGATTATGAGTAACACGTAACCTGCAACCAATATGTTCTATCTGATTATGAGTAACATGTAACCTGCAACCAAAATGTTCTATCTGATTCTAAGTAACACGTAACCTGCAACCAAAATGTTCTATCTGATTCTAAGTAACACGTAACCTACAACCAATATGTTCTGTCTGATTATGAGTAACAGGTAACCTACAACCAAAATGTTCTATCTGATTCTGAGTAACACGTAACCTACAACCAAAATGTTCTATCTGATTCTAAGTAACACGTAACCTACAACCAAAATGTTCTATCTGATTCTGAGTAACACGTAACCTACAACCAAAATGTTCTATCTGATTCTGAGTAACATGTAACCTACAACCAAAATGATCTATCTGATTCTGAGTAACACGTAACCTACAACCAAAATGTTCTATCTGATTCTGAGTAAAACGTAACCTACAACCAAAATGTTCTATCTGATTCTAAGTAACACGTAACCTACAACCAAAATGTTCTATCTGATTCTAAGTAACACGTAACCTACAACCAAAATGTTCTATCTGATTCTGAGTAACACGTAACCTACAACCAAAATGTTCTATCTGATTCTGAGTAACACGTAACCTGCAACCAAAATGTTCTATCTGATTCTGAGTAACATGTAACCTGCAACCAAAATGTTCTATCTGATTCTGAGTAACATGTAACCTGCAACCAAAATGTTCTATCTGATTCTAAGTAACACGTAACCTGCAACCAAAATGTTCTATCTGATTCTAAGTAACACGTAACCTACAACCAATATGTTCTATCTGATTATGAGTAACAGGTAACCTACAACCAAAATGTTCTATCTGATTCTGTGTAACACGTAACCTACAACCAAAATGTTCTATCTGATTCTAAGTAACACGTAACCTACAACCAAAATGTTCTATCTGATTCTGAGTAACACGTAACCTGCAACCAATACGTTCTATCTGATTCTGAGTAACATGTAACCTACAACCAAAATGTTCTATCTGATTCTGAGTAACACGTAACCTACAACCAAAATGTTCTATCTGATTCTGAGTAAAACGTAACCTACATCCAAAATGTTCTATCTTATTCTAAGTAACACGTAACCTACAACCAAAATGTTCTATCTGATTCTAAGTAACACGTAACCTACAACCAAAATGTTCTATCTGATTCTGAGTAACACGTAACCTACAACCAAAATGTTCTATCTGATTCTGAGTAACACGTAACCTGCAACCAAAATGTTCTATCTGATTCTAAGTAACACGTAACCTACAACCAATATGTTCTATCTGATTATGAGTAACAGGTAACCTACAACCAAAATGTTCTATCTGATTCTGAGTAACACGTAACCTACAACCAAAATGTTCTATCTGATTCTAAGTAACACGTAACCTACAACCAAAATGTTCTATCTGATTCTGAGTAACACGTAACCTACAACCAATATGTTCTATCTGATTCTGAGTAACAGGTAACCTACAACCAAAATGTTCTATCTGATTCTGAGTAACACGTAACCTACAACCAAAATGTTCTATGTGATTCTAAGTAACACGTAACCTACAACCAAAATGTTCTATCTGATTCTGAGTAACACGTAACCTACAACCAAAATGTTCTATCTGATTCTGAGTAACATGTAACCTACAACCAAAATGTTCTATCTGATTCTGAGTAACACGTAACCTACAACCAAAATGTTCTATCTGATTCTGAGTAACACGTAACCTACAACCAAAATGTTCTATCTGATTCTAAGTAACACGTAACCTACAACCAAAATGTTCTATCTGATTCTAAGTAACACGTAACCTACAACCAAAATGTTCTATCTGATTCTGAGTAACACGTAACCTACAACCAAAATGTTCTATCTGATTCTGAGTAACACGTAACCTGCAACCAAAATGTTCTATCTGATTCTGAGTAACATGTAACCTGCAACCAAAATATTCTATCTGATTCTGAGTAACATGTAACCTGCAACCAAAATGTTCTATCTGATTCTAAGTAACACGTAACCTGCAGCCAAAATGTTCTATCTGATTCTGAGTAACATGTAACCTGCAGCCAAAATGTTCTATCTGATTCTAAGTAACATGAAACCTACAAGCAAAATGTTCTACCTGATTCTGAGTAACCTGTAACCTGCAGCCAAAATGTTGAAACTGATTCTGCGTAACATGTAAACTGCAGCCTAAATGTTCTATCTCATTCTAAGTAACATGTAACCTGCAGCCTAAAAGTTCTATCTGATTCTGAGTAACATGTAGCCTGCAGGCAAATAGTTCTACCTGATTCTGAGTAACATGTAGCCTGCAGGCAAAATGTTCTATCTGATTCTGAGTAACATGTAGCCTGCAGGCAAATAGTTCTACCTGATTCTGAGTAACATGTAGCCTGCAGGCAAAATGTTCTATCTGATTCTGAGTAACATGTAGCCTGCAGGCAAATAGTTCTACCTGATTCTGAGTAACATGTAGCCTGCAGGCAAAATGTTCTATCTGATTCTGAGTAACATGTAGCCTGCAGGCAAATAGTTCTACCTGATTCTGAGTAACATGTAGCCTGCAGGCAAATAGTTCTACCTGATTCTGAGTAACATGTAGCCTGCAGGCAAAATGTTCTATCTGATTCTGAGTAACATGTAGCCTGCAGGCAAAATGTTCTATCTGATTCTGAGTAACATGTAACCTGCAGCCAAAATGTTCTATCTGATTCTAAGTAACATGTAGCCTGCAGCCAAAATGTTCTATCTGATTCTGAGTAACATGTAACCTGCAGCCAAAATGTTCTATCTGATTCTGAGTAACATGTAGCCTGCAGCCAAAATGTTCTATCTGATTCTAAGTAACATGTAGCCTGCAGCCAAAATGTTCTATCTGATTCTGAGTAACATGTAACCTGCAGCCAAAATGTTCTATCTGATTCTAAGTAACATGTAGCCTGCAGCCAAAATGTTCTATCTGATTCTAAGTAACATGTAACCTGCAGCCAAAATGTTCTACCTGATTCTAAGTAACATGTAACCTGCAGCCAAAATGTTCTACCTGATTCTAAGTAACATGTAACCTGCAGCCAAAATGTTCTACCTGATTCCAAGTAACATGTAACCTGCAGCCAAAATGTTCTATCTGATTCTAAGTAACATGTAACCTGCAGCCAAAATGTTCTATCTGATTCTAAGTAACATGTAACCTGCAGCCAAAATGTTCTACCTGATTCTAAGTAACATGTAACCTGCAGCCAAAATGTTCTATCTTATTCTAAGTAACATGTAACCTGCAGCCAAAATGTTCTATCTGATTCTGAGTAACATGTAACCTGCAGCCAAAATGTTCTATCTGATTCTAAGTAACATGTAACCTGCAGCCAAAATGTTCTACCTGATTCTGAGTAACATGTAACCTGCAGCCAAAATGTTTTATGTGATTCTGAGTACCATGTAACTTGCAGCCAAAATGTTCTATCTGATTCTGAGTAACATGTAACCTGCAGCCAAAATGTTCTATCTGATTCTAAGTAACATGAAACCTACAAGCAAAATGTTCTACCTGATTGTGACTAACATGTAACCTGCAGCCAAAATGTTCTATCTGATTGTAACTAACATGTAACCTGCAGCCAAAATGTTCTACCTGATTCTGACTAACATGTAACCTGCAGCCAAAATGTTCTATCTGATTCTGACTAACATGTAACCTGCAGCCAAAATGTTCTATCTGATTCTGACTAACATGTATCCTGCAGCCAAAATGTTCTATTTGATTCTGACTAACATGTAACCTGCAGCCAAAATGTTCTATTTGATTGTTACTAACATGTAACCTGCAGCCAAAATGTTCTATTTGATTCTGACTAACATGTAACCTGGAGCCAAAATGTTCTATCTGATTGTTACTAACATGTAACCTGCAGCCAAAATGTTCTAATTGATTCTGACTAACATGTAACCTGCAGTCAAAATGTTCTATCTGATTGTTACTAACATGTAACCTGCAGCCAAAATGTTCTATCTGATTCTGACTAACATGTAACCTGGAGCCAAAATGTTCTATCTGATTGTTACTAACATGTAACCTGCAGCCAAAATGTTCTATCTGATTCTGACTAACATGTAACCTGCAGCCAAAATGATCTATCTGATTCTGAGTAACATGTAACCTGCAGCCAAAATGTTCTATCTGATTGTGACTAACATGTAACCTGCAGCCAAAATGTTCTATTTGATTCTGAGTAACATGTAACCTACAACCAAAATGTTCTATCTGATTCTGAGTAACATGCAACCTACAACCAAAATGTTCTATCTGATTGTGACTAACATGTAACCTACAACCAAAATGTTCTATCTGATTGTGACTAACATGTAACCTACAACCAAAATGTTCTATCTGATTGTGACTAACATGTAACCTACAACCAAAATGTTCTATCTGATAATGAGTAACATGTAACCTACAACCAAAATGTTCTATCTGATACTAACTAACATGTAGTCTGCAGCCAAAATGTTCTATCTGATTCTGAGTAACATGTAACCTACAATCAAAATGTTCTATCTGATACTAACTAACATGTAGTCTGCAGCCAAAATGTTCTATCTGATTCTGAGTAACATGTAACCTGCAACCAAAATGTTCTATCTGATACTAACTAACATGTAGTCTGCAGCCAAAATGTTCTATCTGATTCTGAGTAACATGTAATCTACAACCAAAATGTTCTATCTGATACTAACTAACAGGTAGTCTGCAGCCAAAATGTTCTATCTGATTCTGAGTAACATGTAACCTGCAGCCAAATTTTCTATCTGATTCTGAGTAACATGTAACCTACAACCAGAATGTTCTATCTGACTCTAAGTAACATGTAACCTGCAGCCAAAATGTTCTATCTGATTCTGAGTAACATGTAACCTACAACCAGAATGTTCTATCTGATTCTAAGTAACATGTAACCTACAACCAAAATGTTCTATCTGATTCTGAGTAACATGTAACCTACAACCAAAATTTTCTATCTGATTCTGAGTAACATGTAACCTACAACCAAAATGTTCTATCTGATTCTGAGTAACATGTAACCTGCAGCCAAAATGTTCTATCTGATTCTGAGTAACATGTAACCTACAACCAGAATGTTCTGTCTGATTCTAAGTAACATGTAACCTGCAGCCAAAATGTTGTAGCTGATTCTGAGTAACATGTAACCTGCAACCAAAATGTTCTATGTGATTCTGAGTAACATGTAACCTGCAACCAAAATGTTCTATGTGATTCTGAGTAACATGTAGCCTACAACCAAAATGTTCTATCTGATTGTGATTAACATGTAATCTGCAGCCAAAATGTTCTACGTGATTGTGATTAACATGTAACCTGCAGCGAAAATGTTCTATCTGATTCTAAGTAACATGTAGCCTGCAGCCAAAATAATCAATCTGATTCTAAGTAACATGTAACCTCCAGCCAAAATGTTCTACCTGATTGTGATTAACACGTAGTCTCCAGCCAAAATGTTCTACCTGATACTGAGTAACATGTAAACTGCAGCCAAATGTTCTATTTGATTCTGAGTCATATCGAAACAATAGCCTAAACGTTCTCTCTCATTTTGGTTATATTGAAACTATGGCCAATACATATTTCTGGTTTAGACATATATCGAAACTATAGCCAGAAGTTCTGTCTGATTCTGAGGACAACACAAACCTATAGTCAAAAACTTCTACCTGGTTTTGAGTCACTTGAAACTATAGCCAAAACCACCTATATGGTTTAGAGTCACATTGAAACTATAGCAAAAACCTTCTGTCTGGTTTGAGTCACATTGAAACTATAGCCAAAACCTTCGATATGGTTTTGAATCACATTCAAACGAGAGCCAAAACGTTCTGTCTGGTTTTTGGTCACATTAAAGGCATACCCAAATCTTTCTGTCTGGTTTTGAGTTACACTAAACCTATAACCTAAAACGGTCTCTCTGGTTTTGAGTCACATTAAACTAGACCCAAAGCATTCTGTCGGTTTTGTGTCACATTATAACTATACTTAAAACATTCTGTCTGGTTTAAAGTAACATTGAAGCTATACCCAAAACATTCTATCTGGCTTTGAGTCAAAATAAAACTATACGCAAAAACATTCTATCTGGTTTCGAGTCGCATTAAAACTACCACAAAAACGTCTATCTGGATTTGAGTCAATATAAACTATACCCAAAACATTCTATCTGGTTTTGAGTCACACTAAAACTACACCCAAGAAGTCTATCTGGTTATGAGTGACATTAAAGCTTTATCCAAAACATTTTATTTGTTATTGAATCTGATTAAAGCTATACCCAAAATAGTCGGTCTGGTTTAGCGTCACACTAAAACTATACACAAAACATTTTGTCTAGTTTTGAGCCAGATTAAAACTATACCCAAACATTCTATCTGGTTTTGAGTCACATTAAAACTATACCCAAACATTCTACCTGGTTTTGAGTCAGATAAAACTATACAAAAAACATTCTGTCTGCTTTTGAGTCACATTAAAACTTAACCCAAAACATTCTACCTGGTTTTGAGTCAGATTAAAACTATACCCAAAACATTCTATCTGGTTTAGAATCACATTTGAACTATACCCAAAACATTCTGTCTGGTTTTTAGTCACATTAAAACTATACCCAAAAATTCTATCTGGTTTTGAGTCACATTAAAATTATACCCAAACGTTCTATCTGGTTTTAAGTCACATTAAAACTATACCCAAAACATTCTACCTGGTTTTGAGTCAGATAAAACTATACAAAAAACATTCTGTCTGGTTTTGATTCACATTAAAACTTAACCCAAGACATACTACCTGGTTTTGAGTCAGATTAAAACTATACCCAAAACATTCTATCTGGTTTAGAATCACATTTGAACTATACCCAAAACATTCTGTCTGGTTTTTAGTCACATTAAAACTATACCCAAAACATTCTGTCTGGTTTTTAGTCACATTAAAACTATACCCAAAAATTCTATCTGGTTTTGAGTCACATTAAAACTAAACCCAAACATTCTATCTGGTTTTGAGTCACATTGAAACTATACGCAAAACACTCTGTCTGGTTTTGAGTCACATTAAAACTATACCCAAAGCATTCTGTGGTTTTGAGTCACATTCAAGCTATACCCAAAACATTCGATCTGGTTTTGAGACACATTAAAACTATACCCAAAGATTCCTTCTGGTTTTGAGTCACATTAAAGCTATACCCAAAATATTCTGTCTGGGTGTAACTCACACTAAAACAATAACCAAAATATACTGTCTGGTTTTAAGACACATTAAAACTATACCCAATACATACTGTCTGGTTTTGAGTCACTTGAAACTTAGTCAAAACTATCTATATGGTTTTGAGTCACATTGATACTAGAGCAAAAACCTTCTGTCTGGTTTGAGGCACATTGAAACTATAGCCAAACCTATCTATATGGTTTTGAGTCACATTGACACTATAGCCAAAACGTTCAGTCTGGCTTTGACTTACATTGAAACTATAGACAGAACCTCTTATCTGGTCTCGAATCACACTGAAAGGATAGCCAAAATGGTCTATCTGGTTTTGAGTCACATTGAAACATAGCAAAAAGTTCAGTGTGGATTTGACATACATTGAAACTATAGCCAAAACTGGTTTTGAATCACATTGAAACGATAGCCAAAACGGTCTGTCTGGTTTTTGGTTACATTGAAACTATAGCCATAACATTCTATTTGGTTTTGAGTCACATTGAAACATAGCCAAAACGTTCAGTGTGGTTTTGAATCACATTGTAACGATAGCCAAAACGGTCTGTCTGGATTTTGGTTACATCGAAACTATAGCCAACGCAATCTATCTGGTGTTGACTTACATTTAAACTGTAGCTAAAAACTTCTATCTGGTTTTGAGTCATATTAAACCTATACCCAAAACATTCTATCTGGTTCTGAGTCTCAGTGAAGCTATACCCAAAACGGTCTGAATGGATTTGAGACGCACTACATTATACCCAAAACAGTCTACCTGGTTTTGAGTCAGATAAAACAATACCCAAAACATTCTATCTGGTTTTGACTCACATAAAACTATACACAACACATTCTGTCTGGTTTTAAATCACATTAAAACGATACACAAAACAATCTGTCTGGCTTTGAGTCCATATAAACTATACCCCAAACATTCTATCCGGGTTAGAATCAGAATAAACTACTCCCAAAACGTCTATCTGGTTTTGAGTCACATTAAAACTATACCCAAAACATTCTACCCGGCTTTGAGTCAGATTAAAACTATACCCAAAACATTCTATCTGGTTTTGAATCACATTAGAACTATACCCAAAACATTCTGTCTGGTTTAGAATCATATTAAAACTATACATAAAACATTCTGTCTGGTTTTGACTCACATTAATACTACACCCAAAACATTCTGTCTGGTTTTGATTCACATTTATGCTATACACAAAACATTCTGTCTGGTGGTAAGTCACATTAATACTGTACACAAAACATTCTGTCTGCTAGTGAGTCACAGTAAAACTATACGCAAAACATTCTGTCTGCTGGTGAGTACAATTAATACTACACACAAAACATTTTGCCTGCTGGGAAGTCACAATAATACTATACACAAAACATTCTGTCTGCTGGTGAGTCACAGTAAAACTATATCCAGAATATTCTGTCTGCTGGTGAGTCACAGCAAAACTATACCCAAAACATTCTGTCCGCTAGTGAGTCACATTAATACTACACACAAATCATTCTGTCTGCTGGTAAGTCACATTAATACTATACACAAAACATTCTGTCTGCTGGTTAGTCACATTAATACTACACGCAAAACATTCTGTCTGCTAGTGAGTCACATTAATACTACACACAAAACATTCTGTCTGCTGGTGAGTCACAATAAATCTATTCGCAAAACATTCTGTCTGCTGGTGAGTCACATTAATACTACACACAAAATATTCTGTCTGCTAGTGAGTCACATTAATACTACACACAAAACATTCTGCCTGCTGGTGAGTCACATTAATACTACACACAAAACATTCTGTCTGCTAGTGAGTCACATTAATACCATACATAAAACATTCTGCCCGCTGGTGAGTCACATTAATACTATACACAAAACTTCTGTCTGCTGGTAGGTACAGTAATACTATACACAAAAAATTCTGTTGCTGGTGAATCACATTAATACTACAGACAAAACATTCTGTCTGCTGGTGATTCACATTAATACTATACACAAAAATTCTGTCTGCTGGTAGGTACAGTAATTCTATACACAAAACATTCTGTCTGCTCGTAAGTCACATTAATACTATACACAAAACAGTCTGTCTGCTGGTGAGTCACATTAATACTACACACAAAACATTCTGTCTGCTGGTGAGTCACATTAATACTATACACAAAACATTCTGTCTGCTGGTGAGTCACATTAATACTATACACAAAACATTCTGTCTGCTGGTGAGTCACATTAATACTGTACACAAAACCTTCTGTCTGCTGGTGAGTCACATTAATACTATACACAAACATTCTGTCTGCTGGTAGGTACAGTAATACTATACACAAAACATTCTGTCTGCTGGTGAATCACATTAATACTACAGACAAAACATTCTGTCTGCTGGTGAGTCACATTAATACTATACACAAAACTTCTGTCTGCTGGTAGGTACAGTAATACTATACACAAAAGATTCTGTCTGATCGTAAGTCACATTAATACTATACACAAAATTTTCTGTCTGCTGGTGAGTCACATTAATACTACACACAAAACATTCTGTCTGCTGGTGAGTCACATTAATACTATACACAAAACATTCTGTCTGCTGGTGAGTCACATTAATACTATACACAAAACATTCTGTCTGCTGGTGAGTCACATCAATACTATACACAAAACATTCTGTCTGCTGGAGAGTCACATTAATACTATACACAAAACATTCTGTCTGCTGGGGAATCACATTTATACTATACACAAAACATTCTGCCTGCTGGTAAGACACTATAATACTACACACAAAACATTCTGTCTGCTGGTGAGTCACATTAATACTATACACAAAACATTCTGTCTGCTGGTGAGTCACATTAATACTATACACAAAACATTCTGTCTGCTGGTGAATCACATTAATACTACAGACAAAACATTTTGTCTGCTGGTGATTCACATTAATACTATACACAAAAATTCTGTCTGCTGGTAGGTACAGTAATACTATACACAAAACATTCTGTCTGCTCGTAAGTCACATTAATACTATACACAAAACATTCTGTCTGCTCGTGAGTCACATAAATACTACACACAAAACATTCTGTCTGCTGGTGAGTCACATTAATACTATACACAAAACATTCTGTCTGCTGGTGAGTCACATTAATACTACACACAAAACATTCTGTCTGTTGGTGAGTCACATTAATACTGTACCCAAAACATTCTGTCTGCTGGTGAGTCACATTAATACTATACACAAAACATTCTGTCTACTGGTGAGTCACATTAATACTATACACAAAAATTCTGTCTGCTAGTAGGTACAGTAATACTATACACAAAACATTCTGTCTGCTGGTGAATCACATTAACACTACAGAAAAAGCATTCTGTCTGCTGGTGAGTCACATTAATACTATACACAAAAATTCTGTCTGCTGGTAGGTACAGTAATACTATACACAAAAGATTCTGTCTGATCGTAAGTCACATTAATACTATACACAAAACATTCTGGATGCTGGTGAGTCACATCAATACTATACACAAAACATTCTGTCTGCTGGAGAGTCACATTTATACTATACACAAAACATTCTGTCTGCTGGTGAATCACACTTATACTACACACAAAACATTCTGTCTGCTGGTAAGTCACTATAATACTACACACAAAACATTCTGTCTGCTGGTGAGTCACATTATTACTATACACGAAACATTATGTCTGCTGGTCAGTCACATTAATACTATACACAAAACATTCTGTCTGCTGGTAAGTCACATTAATAGTATACACAAAGCATTCTGTGTGCTGGTGAGTCACAGTAAAACTATACCCAAAACATTCTGTCTGTTCGTGAGTCACAGTAAAACTATACACAAAACATTCTGTCTGCTGGTGAGTCACATTAATACTATACACAAAACATTCTGTCTGCTGGTGAGTCACATTAATGCTATACACAAAACGTGCCGTCTGCTGGTGAGTCAAAGTAAAACTATACACAAAACATTCTGTCTGAATGTGAGTCACATTAATACTATACACAAAACGTTCTGTCTGCTGGTGAGTCACTATAATACTATACACAAAACATTCTGTCTGCTGGTGAGTCACATTAATACTATACACAAAACATTCTGTCTGCTGGTGAGTCACATTAGTAGTATACACAAAGCATTGTGAGTGCTGGTGAGTCACAGTAAAACTATACCCAAAACATTCTGTCTGATGGTGAGTCACAGTAAAGCTATACACAGAACATTCTGTCTGCTGCTGAGTAACATTAATACTGTACACAAAACATTTTGTCTGCTGGTGAGTCACATTGATGCTATACCCAAAACATTCTGTCTGCTGGTGAGTCAAAGTAAAACTATACCCAAAACATTCTGTCTGCTGGTGAGTCACATTAATAATATACACAAAACATTCTGTCTGATGGTGAGTCACATTAATACTACACACAAAACATTCTGTCTGCTGGTAAGTCACTATAATACTATACACTGAACATTCTGTCTGCTGGTGAGTCACATTAATACTACACACAAAACATTCTGTCTGCTGGTAAGTCACTATAATACTATACACAAAACATTCTGTCTGCTGGTGAGTCACATTAATACTATACACAAAACGTTCTGTCTGCTGGTAAATCACTATAATACTATACACACAACATTCTGTCTGCTGGTGAGTCACTATAATACTATACACAAAACATTCTGTCTGCTGGTGAGTCACTATAATACTATACACAAAACATTCTGTCTGCTGGTGAGTCACTATAATATTATACACAAAACATTCTGTCTGCTGTTGAGTCACATTAATACTATACACAAAACATTCTGTCTGCTAGTAAGTCACTATAATACTATACACAAACATTCTGTCTGCTGGTAAGTCACTATAATACTATACACAAAACATTCTGTCAGCTGGTAAGTCACTATAATACTACACACAAAACATTCTGTCTGCTGGTAAGTCACTGTAATACTATACACAAAACATTCTGTCTGCTGATGAGTCACATTAATACTATACACAAAACGTTCTCTCTGCTGGTAAGTCACTATAACACTATGCACAAAACATTCTGTCTGCTGGTGAGTCACATTAATACTATACACAAAACATTCTGTCTGCTGGTAAGTCACTATAATACTATACACAAAACATTCTCTCTGCTGGTAAGTCACTATAATGCTATACACAAAACATTCTGTCTGCTGGTAAGTCACTATAATACTATACACAAAACATTCTGTCTGCTGGTGAGTCACATTAATACTATACACAAAACGTTCTGTCTGCTGGTAAGTCACTATAATAGTATACACAAAACATTCTGTCTGCTGGTGAGTCACATTAATACTATACACAAAACGTTCTGTCTGCTGGTAAGTCACTATAATACTATACACAAAACATTCTGTCTGCTGGTAAGTCACTATAATACTATACACAAAACATTCTGTCTGCTGGTGAGTAACATTAATACTATACACAAAACCTTCTGTCTGCTGGTAAGTCACTATAATACTATACACAAAACATTCTGTCTGCTGGTAAGTCACTATAATACTATACACAAAACATTCTGTCTGCTCGTAAGTCACTATAATACTATACACAAAACATTCTGTCTGCTGTTGAGTCACATTAATACTATACTCAAAACGTTCTGTCTGCTGGCAGGTCACTATAATACTATACACAAAACATTCTGTCTGCTGGTGAGTCACATTAATACTATACACAAAACATTCTGCCTGCTGGGAAATCACTATAATACTATACACAAAACGTTCTGTCTGCTGGTAAGTCACTATAATACTATACACAAAACATTCTGTCTGCTGGTGAGTCACTATAATACTATACACAAAACATTCTGTCCGCTGGTGAGTCAGATTGATACTATACCCAAAACATTCTGTCTGCTGGTAAGTCACTATAATACTATACACAAAACATTCTGTCTGCTGGTGAGTCACATTAATACTATACACAAAACGTTCTGTCTGCTGGTGAGTCACTATACTACTATACACAAAACATTCTGCCTGCTGGTAAGTCACTATAATACTATACACTAAACATTCTGTCTGCTGGTGAGTCAAAGTAAAACTATACCCAAAACATTCTGTCTGCTGGTGAGTCACATTAATACTATACACAAAACATTCTGTCCGCTGGTAATTCACATTAATACTATACACAAAACGTTCTGTCTGCTGGTAAGTCACATTAATACTATACACAAAACATTCTGTCTGTGGAGTCACATTAATACTACACACAAAACATTCTGTCTGCTGGTGAGTGGCATTAATACTATATACAAAACATTCTGTCTGCTGGTGAGTCGCATTAATACTACACATAAAACATTGTCTGCTGGTCAGTCACATTAATACTATACACAAAACATTCTGTCTGCTGGTGAGTCACATTAATACTATACACAAAACATTCTGTCTGCTGGTGAGTCACATTAATACTACACACAAAACATTCTGTCTGCTGGTCAGTCACATTAATACTACACACAAAACATTCTGTCTGCTGGTCAGTCACATTAATACTATACACAAAACAGTCTGTCTGCTAGTGAGTCACATTAATACTACACACAAAACATTCTGTCTGCTGGTAAGTCACATTAATACTACACAAAAAACATTCTGTCTGCTGGTCAGTCACATTAATACTACACACAAAACATTCTGTCTGCTGGTCAGTCACATTAATACTATACACAAAACATTCTGTCTGCAGGTGAGTCACATTAATACTACACACAAAACATTCTGTCTGCTGGTCAGTCACATTAATACTATACACAAAACATTCTGTCTGCTGGTGAGCCGCATTAATACTACACACAAACATTCTGTCTGCTGGTGAGTCGCATTAATACTATACACAAAACATTCTGTCTGCTGGTAAGTCACATTAATACTATACACAAAACATTCTGTCTGCTGCTGAGTCGCATTAATACTACACACAAAACATTCTGTCTGCTGCTGAGTCACATTAATACTACACACAAAACATTGTGTCTTCTGGTGAGTCACATTAATACTATACACAAAACTATCTGTCTGGTTTGAATCAGAATAAAACTATACCCAAAACGTACTATCTGTATTTGAGTCACAGTAAAACATTACCCAAATCATTCTGTCTGGTTTTGAGTCACATTAAAGTTATACGCAAACATTCTGTCTGGTTTGGAGTCACATTAAAACTATATACAAAACGTTCTGTTTGGTTTTGAGTCGCATTAAAACTATACCCAAAACATTCTGTCTGGTTTTGAGTCACATTTAAGCTATACCCAAAACATAGTATCTGGTATTGGTTCACATTGAAACTACACCCAACGCGATCTGTCTGGTTATGAGTCACATTAAAACCATACACAAAACATTCTAAATGTTTATGATTCACATTCAAACTATACCCAATACATTCTGTCTGGTTTTGAGTCACATTTAAACTATACCCAAAACATAGTGTCTGGTATTGGTTCACATTGAAACTACACCCAAAGCGGTCTGTCTGGTTGTGAGTCACATTAAAACCATACTCAAAACATTCTAAATGTTTATGATTCACATTCAAACTATACCCAATACATTCTGTATGGTTTTGAGTCACATTTAAATTATACCCATATCATATGTTCTGGTATTGGTTCACATTGAAACTACACCCAAAGCGGTCAGTCTTGTTATGAGTCACCTTAAAACCATACACAAAACATTCTAAATGTTTATGATTCACATTCAAACTATACCCAAAACATTCTGACAGGTTTTGAGTCACATTTAGACTATACCCAAAACATTCTATCTGGTATTGTGTCATATTGAAAATATACCCAAAGCGGTCTATCTGGTTTTGAGTCACAATGAAACTACACCCAAAACGGTCTGCCTGTTTTTAGTTACATTAACACTATACCCAAAATGGTCTGCCTGGTTTTGAATCACATTAAAGCTATACTCAAAACATTCTGTCTGGTTTTGAGCCACAGTAAAATTATACCCAAAACATTCTTTCTGGTTTGGAATTTACATTAAAGGTATCCCCAAAACGTTCTGTCTGGTTTGGAATCACACTAAAAGTATACCCACAACATTCTATCTGAAGTATACCCACAACGCTGAAAGTGTATACAAATCATTCTGTCTGGTTTGGAATCACATTAAATATATATACAAATCACTCTGTCTGGTTTTGAGTTACATTAAAACTATACACAAATCTTTCTGTCTGGTTTTGAGTCACATAAAAACTATACACAGAACATTCTCTCTGTTTTTGAGTCACATTAAACCTATACACAAAACATTCTTTCTGGTTTTGCGTCACATTAAAACTATACACAAAACATTCTATCTGGTATTAGGTCACATTGAAACTATACCCAAAACGGTCTGCATGGTTTTGACTCACAGTAAAACTATACTCAAAACATTCTCTCTGGTTTTGAGCCACAGTAAAACTATACCGAAAACATTCTGTCTTGTTTTGAGTCACATTGAAACTATACACAACCCGGTCTGTCTGGTTTTGAGTCACATTAAAACCATACACAAAAACATTCTTAATGTTGATGATTCACATTAAATCTATACCCAAAACATTCTGTCTGGTTTTGAGTCACATTTAAAACATACCCAAAACGTTCTATCTGGTATTGGTTCACATTGAAGCTATAACCAAAGTGGAGTGACTGGTTTTGAGTCACATTGAAACTTTAGCCAAAACATTTTATCTAGTTTTTAGTCACATTAAAACTATACCCAAAACTTTCTATCTGGGTTTGAGTCACATTAAAACTACACCTAAAACGTCTATCTGGTTTTGAGTCACATTAAAACTGTACACAAAACATTTTATCTGGTTTTGAGTCTCATTGAAGCTATACCCAAAACGGTCTGTCTGGTTGAGTCAGATTAAAACTAAATCCTAAACATTCTATCTGGTTTTGAATCACATTAGAACTATACTCAAAACACTCTGTCTGGTTTTGAGTCATATTAAAACTGTACACAAAACATTCTGTCTGGTTTTGAGTCACATTAAAACTACACCCAAAACGTCTATCTGGTTTTGAGTCACATTAAAGCTATACACAAAACATTCTATCTGGTTTTGAGTCTCATTGAAGCTATACCCAAAGCATTCTCTCTGGTTTTGAGTCACATTAATACTACACACAAAACATTCTGACTGCTGGTGAGTCACAGTAAAACTATACCCATAGCATTCTCTCTGGTTTTTAGTCACATTAATACTACACACAAAACATTCTGTCTGCTGGTGAATCACATTAATACTACAGACAAAACATTCTGTCTGCTGGTGATTCACATTAATACTATACACAAATATTCTGTCTGCTAGTAGGTACAGTAATACTATACACAAAACATTCTGTCTGCTCGTAAGTCACATTAATACTATACACAAAACATTCTGTCTGCTGGTGAGTCACATTAATACTACACACAAAACATTCTGTCTGCTGGTAAGTCAGATTAATACTATACACAAAACATTCTGTCTGCTGGTGAGTCACATTAATACTATACACAAAACATTCTGTCTGCTGGTGAGTCACATTAATACTGTACACAAAACATTCTGTCTGCTGGTGATTCACATTAATACTATACACAAAAATTCTGTCTGCTGGTAGGTACAGTAATACTATACACAAAACATTCTGTCTGCTCGTAAGTCACATTAATACTATACACAAAACATTCTGTCTGCTGGTGAGTCACATTAATACTACACACAAAACATTCTGTCTGCTGGTGAGTCAGATTAATACTATTCACAAAACATTCTGTCTGCTGGTGAGTCACATTAATACTATACACAAAACATTCTGTCTGCTGGTGAGTCACATTAATACTATACACAAAACATTCTGTCTTCTGGTGAGTCACATCAATACTATACACAAAACATTCTGTCTGCTGGAGAGTCACATTAATACTATACACAAAACATTCTGTCTGCTGGGGAATCACATTTATACTATACACAAAACATTCTGCCTCCTGGTAAGTAACTATAATACTACACACAAAACATTCTGTCTGCTGGTGAGTCACATTAATACTATACACAAAACATTCTGTCTGCTGATGAGTCACATTAATACTATACACAAAACATTCTGTCTGCTGGTGAGTCAAATTAATACTATACACAAAACATTCTGTCTGCTGGTGAGTCACATTAATACTACACACAATACATTCCGTCTGCTGGTGAGTCACACTAATACTATACACAAAACATTCGGTCTGCTGGTAAGTCACTATAATACTATACACAAAACATTCTGTGTCCTGGAGAGTCACATTAATACTATACACAAAACATTCTGTCTGCTGGTGAATCACATTTATACTATACACAAAACATTCTGTCTGCTGGTGAGTCACATTAATACTATACACAAAACATTCTGTCTGCTGGTGAGTCACATTAGTAGTATACACAAAGCATTCTGTGTGCTGGTGAGTCACAGTAAAACTATACCCAAAACATTCTGTCTGTTGGTGAGTCACAGTAAAACTATACACAGAACATCCTGTCTGCTGGTCTGTCACATTAATACTGTACACAAAACATTTTGTCTGCTGGTGAGTCACATTGATGCTATACCCAAAACATTCTGTCTACTGGTGAGTCAAAGTAAAACTATACACAAAACATTCTGTCTGCTGGTGAGTCACATTAATACTATACACAAAACATTCTGTCTGCTGGTGAGTCACATTAATACTACACACAAAACATTCTGTCTGCTGGTAAGTCACTATAATACTATACACTAAACATTCTGTCTGCTGGTGAGTCACATTAATGCTACACACAAAACATTCTGTCTGCTGGTAAGTCACTATAATACTATACACAAAACATTCTGTCTGCTGGTGAGTCACATTAATACTATACACAAAACGTTCTGTCTGCTGGCAAATCACTATAATACTATACACAAAACATGCTGTCTGCTGGCGAGTAACATTAATACTATACACAAAACATTCTGTCTGCTGGTGAGTCACATTAATACTATACACAAAACATTCTGTCTGCTGGTGAGTAACATTAATACTATACACAAAACATTCTGTCTGCTGGAGAGTCACATTAATACTATACACAAAACATTCTGTCTGCTGGTAAGTCATTATAATACTATACACAAAACATTCTGTCTGCTGGTAAGTCACTATAATACTATACACAAAACATTCTGTCTGCTGGTAAGTCACTATAATACTACACACAAAACATTCTGTCTGCTGGTCAGTCACATTAATACTATACACAAAACATTCTGTCTGCTGGTGAGTCACATTAATACTATACACAAAACGTTCTGTCTGCTGGTGAGTCACAGTAAAACTATACCCAAAACATTCTGTCTGTTGGAGAGTCACTACAACACTATGCACAAAACATTCTGTCTGCTGGTGAGTCACATTAATACTATACACAAAACATTCTGTCTGCTGGTAAGTCACTATAATACTATACACAAAACATTCTGCCTGCTGGGAAATCACTATAATACTATACACAAAACGTTCTGTCTGCTGGTAAGTCACTATAATACTATACACAAAACATTCTGTCTGCTGGTGAGTGACTATAATACTATACACAAAACATTCTGTCTGCTGGTGAGTCACATTAATACTATACCCAAAACATTCTGTCTGCTGGTGAGTCACTATAATACTATACACAAAACATTCTGTCTGCTGGTGAGTGACATTAATACTATACACAAAACGTTCTGTCTGCTGGTGAGTCACTATACTACTATACACAAAACATTCTGCCTGCTGGTAAGTCACTATAATACTATACACTAAACATTCTGTCTGCTGGTGAGTCAAAGTAAAACTATACCCAAAACATTCTGTCTGCTGGTGAGTCACATTAATACTATACACAAAACTTTCTGTCCGCTGGTAATTCACATTAATACTATACACAAAACGTTCTGTCTGCTGGTAAGTCACATTAATACTATACACAAAACATTCTGTCTGTGGAGTCACATTAATACTACACACAAAACATTCTGTCTGCTGGTGAGTGGAATTAATACTATATACAAAACATTATGTCTGCTGGTGAGTCGCATTAATACTACACACAAAACATTGTCTGCTGGTCAGTCACATTAATACTATACACAAAACATTCTGTCTGCTGGTGAGTCACATTAATACTATACACAAAACATTCTGTCTGCTGGTGAGTCACATTAATACTACACACAAAACATTCTGTCTGCTGGTCAGTCACATTAATACTACACACAAAACATTCTGTCTGCTGGTCAGTCACATTAATACTATACACAAAACAGTCTGTCTGCTAGTGAGTCACATTAATACTACACACAAAACATTCTGTCTGCTGGTCAGTCACATTAATACTATACACAAACCATTCTGTCTGCAGGTGAATCACATTAATACTACACACAAAACATTCTGTCTGCTGGTCAGTCACATTAATACTATACACAAAACATTCTGTCTGCTGGTGAGCCGCATTAATACTACACACAAAACATTCTGTCTGCTGGTGAGTCGCATTAATACTATACACAAAACATTCTGTCTGCTGGTAAGTCACATTAATACTATACACAAAACATTCTGTCTGCTGGTAAGTCACATTAATACTACACAGAAAACATTCTGTCTGCTGGTGAGTCTCATTAATACTATACACAAAACATTCTGTCTGTTGGTGAGTCACATTAATACTATACACAAAACATTCTGTGTACTGCTAAGTCACTATAATACTACACACAAAACATTCTGTCTGCTGCTGAGTCGTATTAATACTACACACAAAACATTCTGTCTGCTGCTGAGTCACATTAATACTACACACAAAACATTCTGTCTACTGGTGAGTCACATTAATACTATACACAAAACTATCTGTCTGGTTTTGAATCTGAATAAAACTATACCCAAAACATACTATCTGTATTTGAGTCACAGTAAAACTTTACCCAAATCATTCTGTCTGGTTTTGAGTCACATTAAAGTTATACGCAAACATTCTGTCTGGTTTGGAGTCACATTAAAGCTATACACAAAACGTTCTGTTTGGTTTTGAGCCACATTAAAACTATACCTAAAACATTCTGTCTGGTTTTGAGTCACATTTAAACTATACCCAAAACATAGTATCTGGTATTGGTTCACGTTGAAACTACACCCAACGCGATCTGTCTGGTTATGAGTCACATTAAAACCATACACAAAACATTCTAAATGTTTATGATTCACATTGAAACTATACCGAAAACATTCTGACAGGTTTTGAGTCACATTTAGACTATACCCAAAACATTCTACCTGGTATTGTGTCATATTGAAAATATACCCAAAGCGGTCTATCTGGTTTTGAGTCACAATGAAACTACACCCAAAACGGTCTGCCTGTTTTTAGTTACATTAACACTATACCCAAAATGGTCTGCCTGGTTTTGAATCACATTAAAGCTATACTCAAAACATTCTGTCTGGTTTTGAGCCACAGTAACATTATACCCAAAACATTCTTTCTGGTTTGGAATTTACATTAAAGGTATACCCAAAACGTTCTGTCTGGTGTGGAATCACACTAAAAGTATACCCACAACATTCTATCTGAAGTATACCCACAACGCTGAAAGTGTATACAAATCATTCTCTCTGGTTTGGAATCACATTAAATATATATACAAATCATTCTGTCTGGTTTTGAGTTACATTAAAACTATACACAAATCTTTCTGTCTGGTTTTGAGTCACATAAAAACTAAACACAGAACATTCTCTCTGGTTTTGAGTCACATTAAAGCTTTACACAAAACATTCTTTCTGGTTTTGCGTCACATTAAAACTATACACAAAACATTCTATCTGGTATTGGGTCACATTGAAACTATACCCAAAACGGTCTGCATGGTTTTGAGTCACAGTAAAACTATACTTAAAACATTCTCTCTGGTTTTGAGCCACAGTAAAACTATACCCCAAACATTCTGTCTTGTTTTGAGTCACATTGAAACTATACACAACCCGGTCTGTCTGGTTTTGAGTCACCTTAAAACCATACACAAAAACATTCTTAATGTTGATGATTCACATTAAATCTATACCCAAAACATTCTGTCTGGATTTGAGTCACATTTAAAACATACCCAAAACGTTCTATCTGGTATTGGTTCACATTGAAGCTATAACCAAAGCGGAGTGGCTGGTTTTGAGTCACATTGAAACTTTAGCCAAAACATTTTATCTAGTTTTTAGTCACATTAAAACTATACCCAAAACTTTCTATCTGGGTTTGAGTCACATTAAAACTACACCTAAAACGTCTATCTGGTTTTGAGTCACATTAAAACTGTACACAAAAATTTTATCTGGGTTTGAGTCTCATTGAAGCTATACCCAAAACGGTCTGTCTGGTTTGAGTCAGATTAAAACTAAATCCTAAACATTCTATCTGGTTTTGAATCACATTAGAACTATACTCAAAACACTCTGTCTGGTTTTGAGTCACATTAAAACTGTACACAAAACATTCTGTCTGGTTTTGAGTCACAATAATACTATACACAAAACGTTCTGTCTGCTGGTGAGTCACTATAATACTATACACAAAACATTCTGTCTGCTGGTGAGTCAAATTAATACTATACACAAACATTCTGTCTGCTGGTAAGTCACTATAATACTATACACAAAACATTCTGTCTGCTGGTAAGTCACTATAATACTATACACAAAACATTCTGTCTGCTGGTGAGTCACATTTATACTATACACAAAAAGTTCTGTCTGCTGGTAAGTCACTATAATACTATACACAAAACATTCTGTCTGCTGGTGAGTCACATTAATACTATACACAAAACGTTCTGTCTGCTGGTAAGTCACTATAATACTATACACAAAACATTCTGTCTGCTGGTAAGTCACTATAATACCATACACAAAACATTCTGTCTGCTGTTGAGTCACATTAATACTATACACAAAACATTCTGTCTGCTGGTAAGTCACTATAATACTATACACAAAACTTTCTGTCTGTTGGTAAGTCACTATAATACTATACACAAAACATTCTGTCTGCTGGTAAGTCACTATAATACTATACACAAAACATTCTGTCTGCTGGTGAGTCACATTAATACTATACACAAAACGTTCTGTCTGCTGGAAAGTCACTATAATACTATACACAAAACATTCTGTCTGCTGGTGAGTCACATTAATACTATACACAAAACATTCTGTCTGCTGGTGAGTCACATTAATACTACACACAAAACATTCTGTCTGCTGGTGAGTCAGATTAATACTATTCACAAAACATTCTGTCTGCTGGTGAGTCACTATAATACTATACACAAAACATTCTGTCTGCTGGTGAGTCACATTGATAATATACCCAAAACAATTATTCTGCTGGTGAGTCACTATAATACTATACACAAAACATTCTGTCTGCTGGTGAGTCACATTAATACCATACACAGAACGTTCTGTCTGCTGGTGAGTCACTATAATACTATACACAAAACATTCTGCCTGCTGGTAAGTCACTATAATACTATACACAAAACATTCTGCCTGCTGGTAGGTCACTATAATACTATACACAAAACGTTCTGTCTGCTGGTGAGTCACATAAATACTATACCCAAAACATTCTGTCTGCTGGTGAGTCAAAGTAAAACTATACCCAAAACATTCTGTCTGCTGGTGAGTCACATTAATGCTATACACAAAACATTCTGTCTGCTGGTGAGTCACATTAATACTATACACAAAACGTTCTGTCTGCTGGTAAGTCACATTAATACTATACACAAAACATTCTGTCTGTGGAGTCACATTAATACTACACACAAAACATTCTGTCTGCTGGTGAGTCGCATTAATACTACACACAAAACATTCAGTCTGCTGGTCAGTCACATTAATACTATACACAAAACATTCTGTCTGCTGGTGAGTCACATTAATACTACACACAAATCATTCTGTCTGCTTGGCAGTCACATTAATACTACACTCAAAACATTCTGTCTGCTGGTCAGTCACATTAATACTACACCCAAAAATTCTGTCTGCTGGTCAGTCACATTAATACTATACACAAAACATTCTGTCTGCTGGTGAATCACATTAATGCTACACACAAAACATTCTGTCTGCTGGTCATTCACATTAATACTACACACAAAACATTCTGTCTGCTGGTCAGTCACACTAATACTACACACAAAACATTCTGTCTGCTGGTCAGTCACATTAATACTATACACAAAACATTCTGTCTGCTGGTGAGTCACATTAATACTACACACAAAACATTCTGTCTGCTGGTCAGTCACATTAATACTATACACAAAACATTCTGTGTGCTGGTGAGTCGCATTAATACTACACACAAAACATTCTGTCTGCTGGTGAGTCGCATTAATACTATACACAAAACATTCTGTCTGCTGGTGAGTCGCATTAATACTATACACAAAACATTCAGTCTTCTCGTCAGTCACATTACTACTACACACAAAACATTCTGTCTGCTGGTCAGTCACATTAATACTACACACAAAACATTGTCTGCTGGTCAGTCACATTAATACTATACACAAAACATTCTGTCTGCTGGTGAGTTACATTAATGCTACACACAAAACATTCTGTCTGCTGGTGAGTCACATTAATACTACACACAAAACATTCTGTCTGCTGGTCAGTCACATTAATACTACACACAAAACATTCTGTCTGCTGGTCAGTCACATTAATACTATACACAAAACATTCTGTCTGCTGGTGAGTCACATTAATACTACACACAAAACACTCTGTTTGCTGGTCAGTCACATTAATATTATACACAAAACATTCTGTGTCCTGGTGAGTCGCTATAATACTACACACAAAACATTCTGTCTGCTGGTGAGTTGCATTAATACTATACACAAAACATTCTGTCTGCTGGTAAGTCACATTAATACTATACACAAAACATTCTGTCTGCTGGTAATTTCACATTAATACTACACAGAAAACATTCTGTCTGCTGGTGAGTCACATTAATACTATACACAAAACATTCTGTCTGCTGGTGAGTCACATTAATACTATACACAAAACATTCTGTCTGCTGCTGAGTCACATTAATACTACACACAAAACATTCTGTCTGCTGGTGAGTCACATTAATACTATACACAAAACTATCTGTCTGGTTTTGAATCAGAATAAAACTATACCCAAAACATACTATCTGAATTTGAGTCACAGTAAAACTTTACCCAAATCATTCTGTCTGGTTTTGAGTCACATTAAAATTTTACGCAAACATTCCGTCTGGTTTGGAGTCACATTAAAACTATACACAAAACGTTCTGTTTGGTTTTGAGTCACATTAAAACTATACCCAAAACATTCTGTCTGGTTTTGAGTCACATTTAAGCTATACCCAAAACATAGTATCTGGTATTGGTTCACATTGAAACTACACCCAACGCGATCTGTCTGGTTATGAGTCACATTAAAACCATACACAAAACATTCTAAATGTTTATGATTCACATTCAAACTATACCCAATACATTCTGTCTGGTTTTGAGTCACATTTAAACTATACCCAAAACATAGTGTCTGGTATTGGTTCACATTGAAACTACACCCAAAGCGGTCTGTCTGGTTGTGAGTCACATTAAAACCATACTCAAAACATTCTAAATGTTTATGATTCACATTCAAACTATACCCAATACATTCTGTATGGTTTTGAGTCACATTTAAATTATACCCATATCATATGTTCTGGTATTGGTTCACATTGAAACTACACCCAAAGCGGTCAGTCTTGTTATGAGTCACCTTAAAACCATACACAAAACATTCTAAATGTTTATGATTCACATTCAAACTATACCCAAAACATTCTGACAGGTTTTGAGTCACATTTAGACTATACCCAAAACATTCTATCTGGTATTGTGTCATATTGAAAATATACCCAAAGCGGTCTATCTGGTTTTGAGTCACAATGAAACTACACCCAAAACGGTCTGCCTGTTTTTAGTTACATTAACACTATACCCAAAATGGTCTGCCTGGTTTTGAATCACATTAAAGCTATACTCAAAACATTCTGTCTGGTTTTGAGCCACAGTAAAATTATACCCAAAACATTCTTTCTGGTTTGGAATTTACATTAAAGGTATCCCCAAAACGTTCTGTCTGGTTTGGAATCACACTAAAAGTATACCCACAACATTCTATCTGAAGTATACCCACAACGCTGAAAGTGTATACAAATCATTCTGTCTGGTTTGGAATCACATTAAATATATATACAAATCACTCTGTCTGGTTTTGAGTTACATTAAAACTATACACAAATCTTTCTGTCTGGTTTTGAGTCACATAAAAACTATACACAGAACATTCTCTCTGTTTTTGAGTCACATTAAACCTATACACAAAACATTCTTTCTGGTTTTGCGTCACATTAAAACTATACACAAAACATTCTATCTGGTATTAGGTCACATTGAAACTATACCCAAAACGGTCTGCATGGTTTTGACTCACAGTAAAACTATACTCAAAACATTCTCTCTGGTTTTGAGCCACAGTAAAACTATACCGAAAACATTCTGTCTTGTTTTGAGTCACATTGAAACTATACACAACCCGGTCTGTCTGGTTTTGAGTCACATTAAAACCATACACAAAAACATTCTTAATGTTGATGATTCACATTAAATCTATACCCAAAACATTCTGTCTGGTTTTGAGTCACATTTAAAACATACCCAAAACGTTCTATCTGGTATTGGTTCACATTGAAGCTATAACCAAAGTGGAGTGACTGGTTTTGAGTCACATTGAAACTTTAGCCAAAACATTTTATCTAGTTTTTAGTCACATTAAAACTATACCCAAAACTTTCTATCTGGGTTTGAGTCACATTAAAACTACACCTAAAACGTCTATCTGGTTTTGAGTCACATTAAAACTGTACACAAAACATTTTATCTGGTTTTGAGTCTCATTGAAGCTATACCCAAAACGGTCTGTCTGGTTGAGTCAGATTAAAACTAAATCCTAAACATTCTATCTGGTTTTGAATCACATTAGAACTATACTCAAAACACTCTGTCTGGTTTTGAGTCATATTAAAACTGTACACAAAACATTCTGTCTGGTTTTGAGTCACATTAAAACTACACCCAAAACGTCTATCTGGTTTTGAGTCACATTAAAGCTATACACAAAACATTCTATCTGGTTTTGAGTCTCATTGAAGCTATACCCAAAGCATTCTCTCTGGTTTTGAGTCACATTAATACTACACACAAAACATTCTGACTGCTGGTGAGTCACAGTAAAACTATACCCATAGCATTCTCTCTGGTTTTTAGTCACATTAATACTACACACAAAACATTCTGTCTGCTGGTGAATCACATTAATACTACAGACAAAACATTCTGTCTGCTGGTGATTCACATTAATACTATACACAAAAATTCTGTCTGCTAGTAGGTACAGTAATACTATACACAAAACATTCTGTCTGCTCGTAAGTCACATTAATACTATACACAAAACATTCTGTCTGCTGGTGAGTCACATTAATACTACACACAAAACATTCTGTCTGCTGGTAAGTCAGATTAATACTATACACAAAACATTCTGTCTGCTGGTGAGTCACATTAATACTATACACAAAACATTCTGTCTGCTGGTGAGTCACATTAATACTGTACACAAAACATTCTGTCTGCTGGTGATTCACATTAATACTATACACAAAAATTCTGTCTGCTGGTAGGTACAGTAATACTATACACAAAACATTCTGTCTGCTCGTAAGTCACATTAATACTATACACAAAACATTCTGTCTGCTGGTGAGTCACATTAATACTACACACAAAACATTCTGTCTGCTGGTGAGTCAGATTAATACTATTCACAAAACATTCTGTCTGCTGGTGAGTCACATTAATACTATACACAAAACATTCTGTCTGCTGGTGAGTCACATTAATACTATACACAAAACATTCTGTCTTCTGGTGAGTCACATCAATACTATACACAAAACATTCTGTCTGCTGGAGAGTCACATTAATACTATACACAAAACATTCTGTCTGCTGGGGAATCACATTTATACTATACACAAAACATTCTGCCTCCTGGTAAGTAACTATAATACTACACACAAAACATTCTGTCTGCTGGTGAGTCACATTAATACTATACACAAAACATTCTGTCTGCTGATGAGTCACATTAATACTATACACAAAACATTCTGTCTGCTGGTGAGTCAAATTAATACTATACACAAAACATTCTGTCTGCTGGTGAGTCACATTAATACTACACACAATACATTCCGTCTGCTGGTGAGTCACACTAATACTATACACAAAACATTCGGTCTGCTGGTAAGTCACTATAATACTATACACAAAACATTCTGTGTCCTGGAGAGTCACATTAATACTATACACAAAACATTCTGTCTGCTGGTGAATCACATTTATACTATACACAAAACATTCTGTCTGTGGTGAGTCACATTAATACTATACACAAAACATTCTGTCTGCTGGTGAGTCACATTAGTAGTATACACAAAGCATTCTGTGTGCTGGTGAGTCACAGTAAAACTATACCCAAAACATTCTGTCTGTTGGTGAGTCACAGTAAAACTATACACAGAACATCCTGTCTGCTGGTCTGTCACATTAATACTGTACACAAAACATTTTGTCTGCTGGTGAGTCACATTGATGCTATACCCAAAACATTCTGTCTACTGGTGAGTCAAAGTAAAACTATACACAAAACATTCTGTCTGCTGGTGAGTCACATTAATACTATACACAAAACATTCTGTCTGCTGGTGAGTCACATTAATACTACACACAAAACATTCTGTCTGCTGGTAAGTCACTATAATACTATACACTAAACATTCTGTCTGCTGGTGAGTCACATTAATGCTACACACAAAACATTCTGTCTGCTGGTAAGTCACTATAATACTATACACAAAACATTCTGTCTGCTGGTGAGTCACATTAATACTATACACAAAACGTTCTGTCTGCTGGCAAATCACTATAATACTATACACAAAACATGCTGTCTGCTGGCGAGTAACATTAATACTATACACAAAACATTCTGTCTGCTGGTGAGTCACATTAATACTATACACAAAACATTCTGTCTGCTGGTGAGTAACATTAATACTATACACAAAACATTCTGTCTGCTGGAGAGTCACATTAATACTATACACAAAACATTCTGTCTGCTGGTAAGTCATTATAATACTATACACAAAACATTCTGTCTGCTGGTAAGTCACTATAATACTATACACAAAACATTCTGTCTGCTGGTAAGTCACTATAATACTACACACAAAACATTCTGTCTGCTGGTCAGTCACATTAATACTATACACAAAACATTCTGTCTGCTGGTGAGTCACATTAATACTATACACAAAACGTTCTGTCTGCTGGTGAGTCACAGTAAAACTATACCCAAAACATTCTGTCTGTTGGAGAGTCACTACAACACTATGCACAAAACATTCTGTCTGCTGGTGAGTCACATTAATACTATACACAAAACATTCTGTCTGCTGGTAAGTCACTATAATACTATACACAAAACATTCTGCCTGCTGGGAAATCACTATAATACTATACACAAAACGTTCTGTCTGCTGGTAAGTCACTATAATACTATACACAAAACATTCTGTCTGCTGGTGAGTGACTATAATACTATACACAAAACATTCTGTCTGCTGGTGAGTCACATTAATACTATACCCAAAACATTCTGTCTGCTGGTGAGTCACTATAATACTATACACAAAACATTCTGTCTGCTGGTGAGTCACATTAATACTATACACAAAACGTTCTGTCTGCTGGTGAGTCACTATACTACTATACACAAAACATTCTGCCTGCTGGTAAGTCACTATAATACTATACACTAAACATTCTGTCTGCTGGTGAGTCAAAGTAAAACTATACCCAAAACATTCTGTCTGCTGGTGAGTCACATTAATACTATACACAAAACTTTCTGTCCGCTGGTAATTCACATTAATACTATACACAAAACGTTCTGTCTGCTGGTAAGTCACATTAATACTATACACAAAACATTCTGTCTGTGGAGTCACATTAATACTACACACAAAACATTCTGTCTGCTGGTGAGTGGAATTAATACTATATACAAAACATTATGTCTGCTGGTGAGTCGCATTAATACTACACACAAAACATTGTCTGCTGGTCAGTCACATTAATACTATACACAAAACATTCTGTCTGCTGGTGAGTCACATTAATACTATACACAAAACATTCTGTCTGCTGGTGAGTCACATTAATACTACACACAAAACATTCTGTCTGCTGGTCAGTCACATTAATACTACACACAAAACATTCTGTCTGCTGGTCAGTCACATTAATACTATACACAAAACAGTCTGTCTGCTAGTGAGTCACATTAATACTACACACAAAACATTCTGTCTGCTGGTCAGTCACATTAATACTATACACAAACCATTCTGTCTGCAGGTGAATCACATTAATACTACACACAAAACATTCTGTCTGCTGGTCAGTCACATTAATACTATACACAAAACATTCTGTCTGCTGGTGAGCCGCATTAATACTACACACAAAACATTCTGTCTGCTGGTGAGTCGCATTAATACTATACACAAAACATTCTGTCTGCTGGTAAGTCACATTAATACTATACACAAAACATTCTGTCTGCTGGTAAGTCACATTAATACTACACAGAAAACATTCTGTCTGCTGGTGAGTCTCATTAATACTATACACAAAACATTCTGTCTGTTGGTGAGTCACATTAATACTATACACAAAACATTCTGTGTACTGCTAAGTCACTATAATACTACACACAAAACATTCTGTCTGCTGCTGAGTCGTATTAATACTACACACAAAACATTCTGTCTGCTGCTGAGTCACATTAATACTACACACAAAACATTCTGTCTACTGGTGAGTCACATTAATACTATACACAAAACTATCTGTCTGGTTTTGAATCTGAATAAAACTATACCCAAAACATACTATCTGTATTTGAGTCACAGTAAAACTTTACCCAAATCATTCTGTCTGGTTTTGAGTCACATTAAAGTTATACGCAAACATTCTGTCTGGTTTGGAGTCACATTAAAGCTATACACAAAACGTTCTGTTTGGTTTTGAGCCACATTAAAACTATACCTAAAACATTCTGTCTGGTTTTGAGTCACATTTAAACTATACCCAAAACATAGTATCTGGTATTGGTTCACGTTGAAACTACACCCAACGCGATCTGTCTGGTTATGAGTCACATTAAAACCATACACAAAACATTCTAAATGTTTATGATTCACATTGAAACTATACCGAAAACATTCTGACAGGTTTTGAGTCACATTTAGACTATACCCAAAACATTCTACCTGGTATTGTGTCATATTGAAAATATACCCAAAGCGGTCTATCTGGTTTTGAGTCACAATGAAACTACACCCAAAACGGTCTGCCTGTTTTTAGTTACATTAACACTATACCCAAAATGGTCTGCCTGGTTTTGAATCACATTAAAGCTATACTCAAAACATTCTGTCTGGTTTTGAGCCACAGTAACATTATACCCAAAACATTCTTTCTGGTTTGGAATTTACATTAAAGGTATACCCAAAACGTTCTGTCTGGTGTGGAATCACACTAAAAGTATACCCACAACATTCTATCTGAAGTATACCCACAACGCTGAAAGTGTATACAAATCATTCTCTCTGGTTTGGAATCACATTAAATATATATACAAATCATTCTGTCTGGTTTTGAGTTACATTAAAACTATACACAAATCTTTCTGTCTGGTTTTGAGTCACATAAAAACTAAACACAGAACATTCTCTCTGGTTTTGAGTCACATTAAAGCTTTACACAAAACATTCTTTCTGGTTTTGCGTCACATTAAAACTATACACAAAACATTCTATCTGGTATTGGGTCACATTGAAACTATACCCAAAACGGTCTGCATGGTTTTGAGTCACAGTAAAACTATACTTAAAACATTCTCTCTGGTTTTGAGCCACAGTAAAACTATACCCCAAACATTCTGTCTTGTTTTGAGTCACATTGAAACTATACACAACCCGGTCTGTCTGGTTTTGAGTCACCTTAAAACCATACACAAAAACATTCTTAATGTTGATGATTCACATTAAATCTATACCCAAAACATTCTGTCTGGATTTGAGTCACATTTAAAACATACCCAAAACGTTCTATCTGGTATTGGTTCACATTGAAGCTATAACCAAAGCGGAGTGGCTGGTTTTGAGTCACATTGAAACTTTAGCCAAAACATTTTATCTAGTTTTTAGTCACATTAAAACTATACCCAAAACTTTCTATCTGGGTTTGAGTCACATTAAAACTACACCTAAAACGTCTATCTGGTTTTGAGTCACATTAAAACTGTACACAAAAATTTTATCTGGGTTTGAGTCTCATTGAAGCTATACCCAAAACGGTCTGTCTGGTTTGAGTCAGATTAAAACTAAATCCTAAACATTCTATCTGGTTTTGAATCACATTAGAACTATACTCAAAACACTCTGTCTGGTTTTGAGTCACATTAAAACTGTACACAAAACATTCTGTCTGGTTTTGAGTCACAATAATACTATACACAAAACGTTCTGTCTGCTGGTGAGTCACTATAATACTATACACAAAACATTCTGTCTGCTGGTGAGTCAAATTAATACTATACACAAACATTCTGTCTGCTGGTAAGTCACTATAATACTATACACAAAACATTCTGTCTGCTGGTAAGTCACTATAATACTATACACAAAACATTCTGTCTGCTGGTGAGTCACATTTATACTATACACAAAAAGTTCTGTCTGCTGGTAAGTCACTATAATACTATACACAAAACATTCTGTCTGCTGGTGAGTCACATTAATGCTATACACAAAACGTTCTGTCTGCTGGTAAGTCACTATAATACTATACACAAAACATTCTGTCTGCTGGTAAGTCACTATAATACCATACACAAAACATTCTGTCTGCTGTTGAGTCACATTAATACTATACACAAAACATTCTGTCTGCTGGTAAGTCACTATAATACTATACACAAAACTTTCTGTCTGTTGGTAAGTCACTATAATACTATACACAAAACATTCTGTCTGCTGGTAAGTCACTATAATACTATACACAAAACATTCTGTCTGCTGGTGAGTCACATTAATACTATACACAAAACGTTCTGTCTGCTGGAAAGTCACTATAATACTATACACAAAACATTCTGTCTGCTGGTGAGTCACATTAATACTATACACAAAACATTCTGTCTGCTGGTGAGTCACATTAATACTACACACAAAACATTCTGTCTGCTGGTGAGTCAGATTAATACTATTCACAAAACATTCTGTCTGCTGGTGAGTCACTATAATACTATACACAAAACATTCTGTCTGCTGGTGAGTCACATTGATAATATACCCAAAACAATTATTCTGCTGGTGAGTCACTATAATACTATACACAAAACATTCTGTCTGCTGGTGAGTCACATTAATACCATACACAGAACGTTCTGTCTGCTGGTGAGTCACTATAATACTATACACAAAACATTCTGCCTGCTGGTAAGTCACTATAATACTATACACAAAACATTCTGCCTGCTGGTAGGTCACTATAATACTATACACAAAACGTTCTGTCTGCTGGTGAGTCACATAAATACTATACCCAAAACATTCTGTCTGCTGGTGAGTCAAAGTAAAACTATACCCAAAACATTCTGTCTGCTGGTGAGTCACATTAATGCTATACACAAAACATTCTGTCTGCTGGTGAGTCACATTAATACTATACACAAAACGTTCTGTCTGCTGGTAAGTCACATTAATACTATACACAAAACATTCTGTCTGTGGAGTCACATTAATACTACACACAAAACATTCTGTCTGCTGGTGAGTCGCATTAATACTACACACAAAACATTCAGTCTGCTGGTCAGTCACATTAATACTATACACAAAACATTCTGTCTGCTGGTGAGTCACATTAATACTACACACAAATCATTCTGTCTGCTTGGCAGTCACATTAATACTACACTCAAAACATTCTGTCTGCTGGTCAGTCACATTAATACTACACCCAAAAATTCTGTCTGCTGGTCAGTCACATTAATACTATACACAAAACATTCTGTCTGCTGGTGAATCACATTAATGCTACACACAAAACATTCTGTCTGCTGGTCATTCACATTAATACTACACACAAAACATTCTGTCTGCTGGTCAGTCACACTAATACTACACACAAAACATTCTGTCTGCTGGTCAGTCACATTAATACTATACACAAAACATTCTGTCTGCTGGTGAGTCACATTAATACTACACACAAAACATTCTGTCTGCTGGTCAGTCACATTAATACTATACACAAAACATTCTGTGTGCTGGTGAGTCGCATTAATACTACACACAAAACATTCTGTCTGCTGGTGAGTCGCATTAATACTATACACAAAACATTCTGTCAGCTGGTGAGTCCCATTAATACTATACACAAAACATTCAGTCTTCTCGTCAGTCACATTACTACTACACACAAAACATTCTGTCTGCTGGTCAGTCACATTAATACTACACACAAAACATTGTCTGCTGGTCAGTCACATTAATACTATACACAAAACATTCTGTCTGCTGGTGAGTTACATTAATGCTACACACAAAACATTCTGTCTGCTGGTGAGTCACATTAATACTACACACAAAACATTCTGTCTGCTGGTCAGTCACATTAATACTACACACAAAACATTCTGTCTGCTGGTCAGTCACATTAATACTATACACAAAACATTCTGTCTGCTGGTGAGTCACATTAATACTACACACAAAACACTCTGTTTGCTGGTCAGTCACATTAATATTATACACAAAACATTCTGTGTCCTGGTGAGTCGCTATAATACTACACACAAAACATTCTGTCTGCTGGTGAGTTGCATTAATACTATACACAAAACATTCTGTCTGCTGGTAAGTCACATTAATACTATACACAAAACATTCTGTCTGCTGGTAATTTCACATTAATACTACACAGAAAACATTCTGTCTGCTGGTGAGTCACATTAATACTATACACAAAACATTCTGTCTGCTGGTGAGTCACATTAATACTATACACAAAACATTCTGTCTGCTGCTGAGTCACATTAATACTACACACAAAACATTCTGTCTGCTGGTGAGTCACATTAATACTATACACAAAACTATCTGTCTGGTTTTGAATCAGAATAAAACTATACCCAAAACATACTATCTGAATTTGAGTCACAGTAAAACTTTACCCAAATCATTCTGTCTGGTTTTGAGTCACATTAAAATTTTACGCAAACATTCCGTCTGGTTTGGAGTCACATTAAAACTATACACAAAACGTTCTGTTTGGTTTTGAGTCACATTAAAACTATACCCAAAACATTCTGTCTGGTTTTGAGTCACATTTAAGCTATACCCAAAACATAGTATCTGGTATTGGTTCACATTGAAACTACACCCAACGCGATCTGTCTGGTTATGAGTCACATTAAAACCATACACAAAACATTCTAAATGTTTATGATTCACATTCAAACTATACCCAATACATTCTGTCTGGTTTTGAGTCACATTTAAACTATACCCAAAACATAGTGTCTGGTATTGGTTCACATTGAAACTACACCCAAAGCGGTCTGTCTGGTTGTGAGTCACATTAAAACCATACTCAAAACATTCTAAATGTTTATGATTCACATTCAAACTATACCCAATACATTCTGTATGGTTTTGAGTCACATTTAAATTATACCCATATCATATGTTCTGGTATTGGTTCACATTGAAACTACACCCAAAGCGGTCAGTCTTGTTATGAGTCACCTTAAAACCATACACAAAACATTCTAAATGTTTATGATTCACATTCAAACTATACCCAAAACATTCTGACAGGTTTTGAGTCACATTTAGACTATACCCAAAACATTCTATCTGGTATTGTGTCATATTGAAAATATACCCAAAGCGGTCTATCTGGTTTTGAGTCACAATGAAACTACACCCAAAACGGTCTGCCTGTTTTTAGTTACATTAACACTATACCCAAAATGGTCTGCCTGGTTTTGAATCACATTAAAGCTATACTCAAAACATTCTGTCTGGTTTTGAGCCACAGTAAAATTATACCCAAAACATTCTTTCTGGTTTGGAATTTACATTAAAGGTATCCCCAAAACGTTCTGTCTGGTTTGGAATCACACTAAAAGTATACCCACAACATTCTATCTGAAGTATACCCACAACGCTGAAAGTGTATACAAATCATTCTGTCTGGTTTGGAATCACATTAAATATATATACAAATCACTCTGTCTGGTTTTGAGTTACATTAAAACTATACACAAATCTTTCTGTCTGGTTTTGAGTCACATAAAAACTATACACAGAACATTCTCTCTGTTTTTGAGTCACATTAAACCTATACACAAAACATTCTTTCTGGTTTTGCGTCACATTAAAACTATACACAAAACATTCTATCTGGTATTAGGTCACATTGAAACTATACCCAAAACGGTCTGCATGGTTTGACTCACAGTAAAACTATACTCAAAACATTCTCTCTGGTTTTTAGCCACAGTAAAACTATACCGAAAACATTCTGTCTTGTTTTGAGTCACATTGAAACTATACACAACCCGGTCTGTCTGGTTTTGAGTCACATTAAAACCATACACAAAAACATTCTTAATGTTGATGATTCACATTAAAATCTATACCCAAAACATTCTGTCTGGTTTTGAGTCACATTTAAAACATACCCAAAACGTTCTATCTGGTATTGGTTCACATTGAAGCTATAACCAAAGTGGAGTGACTGGTTTGAGTCACATTGAAACTTTAGCCAAACATTTTATCTAGTTTTAGTCACATTAAAACTATACCCAAACTTTCTATCTGGGTTTTGAGTCACATTAAAACTACACCTAAAACGTCTATCTGGTTTGAGTCACATTAAAACTGTACACAAAACATTTTATCTGGTTTTTGAGTCTCATTGAAGCTATACCCAAAACGGTCTGTCTGGTTGAGTCAGATTAAAACTAAATCCTAAACATTCTATCTGTTTTGAATCACATTAGAACTATACTCAAAACACTCTGTCTGGTTTTGAGTCATATTAAAACTGTACACAAAACATTCTGTCTGGTTTGAGTCACATTAAAACTACACCCAAAACGTCTATCTGGTTTTGAGTCACATTAAAGCTATACACAAAAACATTCTATCTGGTTTTGAGTCTCATTGAAGCTATACCAAAGCATTCTCTCTGGTTTTGAGTCACATTAATACTACACACAAAACATTCTGACTGCTGGTGAGTCACAGTAAAACTATACCATAGCATTCTCTCTGGTTTTTAGTCACATTAATACTACACACAAAACATTCTGTCTGCTGGTGAATCACATTAATACTACAGACAAAACATTCTGTCTGCTGGTGATTCACATTAATACTATACACAAAAATTCTGTCTGCTAGTAGGTTCAGTAATACTATACACAAAACATTCTGTCTGCTCGTAAGTCACATTAATTACTATACACAAAACATTCTGTCTGCTGGTGAGTCACATTAATACTACACACAAAACATTCTGTCTCTGGTAAGTCAGATTAATACTATACACAAAACATTCTGTCTGCTGGTGAGTCACATTAATACTATACACAAAACATTCTGTCTGCTGGTGAGTCACATTAATACTGTACACAAAACATTCTGTCTGCTGGTGATTCACATTAATACTATACACAAAAATTCTGTCTGCAGGTAGGTACAGTAATACTATACACAAAACATTCTGTCTGCTCGTAAGTCACATTAATACTATACACAAAACATTCTGTCTGCTGGTGAGTCACATTAATACTACACACAAAACATTCTGTCTGCTGGTGAGTCAGATTAATACTATTCACAAAACATTCTGTCTGCTGGTGAGTCACATTAATACTATACACAAAACATTCTGTCTGCTGGTGAGTCACATTAATACTATACACAAAACATTCTGTCTTCTGGTGAGTCACATCAATACTATACACAAAACATTCTGTCTGCTGGAGAGTCACATTAATACTATACACAAAACATTCTGTCTGCTGGGGAATCACATTTATACTATACACAAAACATTCTGCCTCCTGGTAAGTAACTATAATACTACACACAAAACATTCTGTCTGCTGGTGAGTCACATTAATACTATACACAAAACATTCTGTCTGCTGATGAGTCACATTAATACTATACACAAAACATTCTGTCTGCTGGTGAGTCAAATTAATACTATACACAAAACATTCTGTCTGCTGGTGAGTCACATTAATACTACACACAATACATTCCGTCTGCTGGTGAGTCACACTAATACTATACACAAAACATTCGGTCTGCTGGTAAGTCACTATAATACTATACACAAAACATTCTGTGTCCTGGAGAGTCACATTAATACTATACACAAAACATTCTGTCTGCTGGTGAATCACATTTATACTATACACAAAACATTCTGTCTGCTGGTGAGTCACATTAATACTATACACAAAACATTCTGTCTGCTGGTGAGTCACATTAGTAGTATACACAAAGCATTCTGTGTGCTGGTGAGTCACAGTAAAACTATACCCAAAACATTCTGTCTGTTGGTGAGTCACAGTAAAACTATACACAGAACATCCTGTCTGCTGGTCTGTCACATTAATACTGTACACAAAACATTTTGTCTGCTGGTGAGTCACATTGATGCTATACCCAAAACATTCTGTCTACTGGTGAGTCAAAGTAAAACTATACACAAAACATTCTGTCTGCTGGTGAGTCACATTAATACTATACACAAAACATTCTGTCTGCTGGTGAGTCACATTAATACTACACACAAAACATTCTGTCTGCTGGTAAGTCACTATAATACTATACACTAAACATTCTGTCTGCTGGTGAGTCACATTAATGCTACACACAAAACATTCTGTCTGCTGGTAAGTCACTATAATACTATACACAAAACATTCTGTCTGCTGGTGAGTCACATTAATACTATACACAAAACGTTCTGTCTGCTGGCAAATCACTATAATACTATACACAAAACATGCTGTCTGCTGGCGAGTAACATTAATACTATACACAAAACATTCTGTCTGCTGGTGAGTCACATTAATACTATACACAAAACATTCTGTCTGCTGGTGAGTAACATTAATACTATACACAAAACATTCTGTCTGCTGGAGAGTCACATTAATACTATACACAAAACATTCTGTCTGCTGGTAAGTCATTATAATACTATACACAAAACATTCTGTCTGCTGGTAAGTCACTATAATACTATACACAAAACATTCTGTCTGCTGGTAAGTCACTATAATACTACACACAAAACATTCTGTCTGCTGGTCAGTCACATTAATACTATACACAAAACATTCTGTCTGCTGGTGAGTCACATTAATACTATACACAAAACGTTCTGTCTGCTGGTGAGTCACAGTAAAACTATACCCAAAACATTCTGTCTGTTGGAGAGTCACTACAACACTATGCACAAAACATTCTGTCTGCTGGTGAGTCACATTAATACTATACACAAAACATTCTGTCTGCTGGTAAGTCACTATAATACTATACACAAAACATTCTGCCTGCTGGGAAATCACTATAATACTATACACAAAACGTTCTGTCTGCTGGTAAGTCACTATAATACTATACACAAAACATTCTGTCTGCTGGTGAGTGACTATAATACTATACACAAAACATTCTGTCTGCTGGTGAGTCACATTAATACTATACCCAAAACATTCTGTCTGCTGGTGAGTCACTATAATACTATACACAAAACATTCTGTCTGCTGGTGAGTCACATTAATACTATACACAAAACGTTCTGTCTGCTGGTGAGTCACTATACTACTATACACAAAACATTCTGCCTGCTGGTAAGTCACTATAATACTATACACTAAACATTCTGTCTGCTGGTGAGTCAAAGTAAAACTATACCCAAAACATTCTGTCTGCTGGTGAGTCACATTAATACTATACACAAAACTTTCTGTCCGCTGGTAATTCACATTAATACTATACACAAAACGTTCTGTCTGCTGGTAAGTCACATTAATACTATACACAAAACATTCTGTCTGTGGAGTCACATTAATACTACACACAAAACATTCTGTCTGCTGGTGAGTGGAATTAATACTATATACAAAACATTATGTCTGCTGGTGAGTCGCATTAATACTACACACAAAACATTGTCTGCTGGTCAGTCACATTAATACTATACACAAAACATTCTGTCTGCTGGTGAGTCACATTAATACTATACACAAAACATTCTGTCTGCTGGTGAGTCACATTAATACTACACACAAAACATTCTGTCTGCTGGTCAGTCACATTAATACTATACACAAAACAGTCTGTCTGCTAGTGAGTCACATTAATACTACACACAAAACATTCTGTCTGCTGGTCAGTCACATTAATACTATACACAAACCATTCTGTCTGCAGGTGAATCACATTAATACTACACACAAAACATTCTGTCTGCTGGTCAGTCACATTAATACTATACACAAAACATTCTGTCTGCTGGTGAGCCGCATTAATACTACACACAAAACATTCTGTCTGCTGGTGAGTCACATTAATACTATTCACAAAACATTCTGTCTGCTGGTGAGTCACTATAATACTATACACAAAACATTCTGTCTGCTGGTGAGTCACATTGATAATATACCCAAAACAATTATTCTGCTGGTGAGTCACTATAATACTATACACAAAACATTCTGTCTGCTGGTGAGTCACATTAATACCATACACAGAACGTTCTGTCTGCTGGTGAGTCACTATAATACTATACACAAAACATTCTGCCTGCTGGTAAGTCACTATAATACTATACACAAAACATTCTGCCTGCTGGTAGGTCACTATAATACTATACACAAAACGTTCTGTCTGCTGGTGAGTCACATAAATACTATACCCAAAACATTCTGTCTGCTGGTGAGTCAAAGTAAAACTATACCCAAAACATTCTGTCTGCTGGTGAGTCACATTAATGCTATACACAAAACATTCTGTCTGCTGGTGAGTCACATTAATACTATACACAAAACGTTCTGTCTGCTGGTAAGTCACATTAATACTATACACAAAACATTCTGTCTGTGGAGTCACATTAATACTACACACAAAACATTCTGTCTGCTGGTGAGTCGCATTAATACTACACACAAAACATTCAGTCTGCTGGTCAGTCACATTAATACTATACACAAAACATTCTGTCTGCTGGTGAGTCACATTAATACTACACACAAATCATTCTGTCTGCTTGGCAGTCACATTAATACTACACTCAAAACATTCTGTCTGCTGGTCAGTCACATTAATACTACACCCAAAAATTCTGTCTGCTGGTCAGTCACATTAATACTATACACAAAACATTCTGTCTGCTGGTGAATCACATTAATGCTACACACAAAACATTCTGTCTGCTGGTCATTCACATTAATACTACACACAAAACATTCTGTCTGCTGGTCAGTCACACTAATACTACACACAAAACATTCTGTCTGCTGGTCAGTCACATTAATACTATACAAAAAACATTCTGTCTGCTGGTGAGTCACATTAATACTACACACAAAACATTCTGTCTGCTGGTCAGTCACATTAATACTATACACAAAACATTCTGTGTGCTGGTGAGTCGCATTAATACTACACACAAAACATTCTGTCTGCTGGTGAGTCGCATTAATACTATACACAAAACATTCTGTCTGCTGGTGAGTCGCATTAATACTATACACAAAACATTCAGTCTTCTCGTCAGTCACATTACTACTACACACAAAACATTCTGTCTGCTGGTCAGTCACATTAATACTACACACAAAACATTGTCTGCTGGTCAGTCACATTAATACTATACACAAAACATTCTGTCTGCTGGTGAGTTACATTAATGCTACACACAAAACATTCTGTCTGCTGGTGAGTCACATTAATACTACACACAAAACATTCTGTCTGCTGGTCAGTCACATTAATACTACACACAAAACATTCTGTCTGCTGGTCAGTCACATTAATACTATACACAAAACATTCTGTCTGCTGGTGAGTCACATTAATACTACACACAAAACACTCTGTTTGCTGGTCAGTCACATTAATATTATACACAAAACATTCTGTGTCCTGGTGAGTCGCTATAATACTACACACAAAACATTCTGTCTGCTGGTGAGTTGCATTAATACTATACACAAAACATTCTGTCTGCTGGTAAGTCACATTAATACTATACACAAAACATTCTGTCTGCTGGTAATTTCACATTAATACTACACAGAAAACATTCTGTCTGCTGGTGAGTCACATTAATACTATACACAAAACATTCTGTCTGCTGGTGAGTCACATTAATACTATACACAAAACATTCTGTCTGCTGCTGAGTCACATTAATACTACACACAAAACATTCTGTCTGCTGGTGAGTCACATTAATACTATACACAAAACTATCTGTCTGGTTTTGAATCAGAATAAAACTATACCCAAAACATACTATCTGAATTTGAGTCACAGTAAAACTTTACCCAAATCATTCTGTCTGGTTTTGAGTCACATTAAAATTTTACGCAAACATTCCGTCTGGTTTGGAGTCACATTAAAACTATACACAAAACGTTCTGTTTGGTTTTGAGTCACATTAAAACTATACCCAAAACATTCTGTCTGGTTTTGAGTCACATTTAAGCTATACCCAAAACATAGTATCTGGTATTGGTTCACATTGAAACTACACCCAACGCGATCTGTCTGGTTATGAGTCACATTAAAACCATACACAAAACATTCTAAATGTTTATGATTCACATTCAAACTATACCCAATACATTCTGTCTGGTTTTGAGTCACATTTAAACTATACCCAAAACATAGTGTCTGGTATTGGTTCACATTGAAACTACACCCAAAGCGGTCTGTCTGGTTGTGAGTCACATTAAAACCATACTCAAAACATTCTAAATGTTTATGATTCACATTCAAACTATACCCAATACATTCTGTATGGTTTTGAGTCACATTTAAATTATACCCATATCATATGTTCTGGTATTGGTTCACATTGAAACTACACCCAAAGCGGTCAGTCTTGTTATGAGTCACCTTAAAACCATACACAAAACATTCTAAATGTTTATGATTCACATTCAAACTATACCCAAAACATTCTGACAGGTTTTGAGTCACATTTAGACTATACCCAAAACATTCTATCTGGTATTGTGTCATATTGAAAATATACCCAAAGCGGTCTATCTGGTTTTGAGTCACAATGAAACTACACCCAAAACGGTCTGCCTGTTTTTAGTTACATTAACACTATACCCAAAATGGTCTGCCTGGTTTTATATCACATTAAAGCTATACTCAAAACATTCTGTCTGGTTTTGAGCCACAGTAAAATTATACCCAAAACATTCTTTCTGGTTTGGAATTTACATTAAAGGTATCCCCAAAACGTTCTGTCTGGTTTGGAATCACACTAAAAGTATACCCACAACATTCTATCTGAAGTATACCCACAACGCTGAAAGTGTATACAAATCATTCTGTCTGGTTTGGAATCACATTAAATATATATACAAATCACTCTGTCTGGTTTTGAGTTACATTAAAACTATACACAAATCTTTCTGTCTGGTTTTGAGTCACATAAAAACTATACACAGAACATTCTCTCTGTTTTTGAGTCACATTAAACCTATACACAAAACATTCTTTCTGGTTTTGCGTCACATTAAAACTATACACAAAACATTCTATCTGGTATTAGGTCACATTGAAACTATACCCAAAACGGTCTGCATGGTTTTGACTCACAGTAAAACTATACTCAAAACATTCTCTCTGGTTTTGAGCCACAGTAAAACTATACCGAAAACATTCTGTCTTGTTTTGAGTCACATTGAAACTATACACAACCCGGTCTGTCTGGTTTTGAGTCACATTAAAACCATACACAAAAACATTCTTAATGTTGATGATTCACATTAAATCTATACCCAAAACATTCTGTCTGGTTTTGAGTCACATTTAAAACATACCCAAAACGTTCTATCTGGTATTGGTTCACATTGAAGCTATAACCAAAGTGGAGTGACTGGTTTTGAGTCACATTGAAACTTTAGCCAAAACATTTTATCTAGTTTTTAGTCACATTAAAACTATACCCAAAACTTTCTATCTGGGTTTGAGTCACATTAAAACTACACCTAAAACGTCTATCTGGTTTTGAGTCACATTAAAACTGTACACAAAACATTTTATCTGGTTTTGAGTCTCATTGAAGCTATACCCAAAACGGTCTGTCTGGTTGAGTCAGATTAAAACTAAATCCTAAACATTCTATCTGGTTTTGAATCACATTAGAACTATACTCAAAACACTCTGTCTGGTTTTGAGTCATATTAAAACTGTACACAAAACATTCTGTCTGGTTTTGAGTCACATTAAAACTACACCCAAAACGTCTATCTGGTTTTGAGTCACATTAAAGCTATACACAAAACATTCTATCTGGTTTTGAGTCTCATTGAAGCTATACCCAAAGCATTCTCTCTGGTTTTGAGTCACATTAATACTACACACAAAACATTCTGACTGCTGGTGAGTCACAGTAAAACTATACCCATAGCATTCTCTCTGGTTTTTAGTCACATTAATACTACACACAAAACATTCTGTCTGCTGGTGAATCACATTAATACTACAGACAAAACATTCTGTCTGCTGGTGATTCACATTAATACTATACACAAAAATTCTGTCTGCTAGTAGGTACAGTAATACTATACACAAAACATTCTGTCTGCTCGTAAGTCACATTAATACTATACACAAAACATTCTGTCTGCTGGTGAGTCACATTAATACTACACACAAAACATTCTGTCTGCTGGTAAGTCAGATTAATACTATACACAAAACATTCTGTCTGCTGGTGAGTCACATTAATACTATACACAAAACATTCTGTCTGCTGGTGAGTCACATTAATACTGTACACAAAACATTCTGTCTGCTGGTGATTCACATTAATACTATACACAAAAATTCTGTCTGCTGGTAGGTACAGTAATACTATACACAAAACATTCTGTCTGCTCGTAAGTCACATTAATACTATACACAAAACATTCTGTCTGCTGGTGAGTCACATTAATACTACACACAAAACATTCTGTCTGCTGGTGAGTCAGATTAATACTATTCACAAAACATTCTGTCTGCTGGTGAGTCACATTAATACTATACACAAAACATTCTGTCTGCTGGTGAGTCACATTAATACTATACACAAAACATTCTGTCTTCTGGTGAGTCACATCAATACTATACACAAAACATTCTGTCTGCTGGAGAGTCACATTAATACTATACACAAAACATTCTGTCTGCTGGGGAATCACATTTATACTATACACAAAACATTCTGCCTCCTGGTAAGTAACTATAATACTACACACAAAACATTCTGTCTGCTGGTGAGTCACATTAATACTATACACAAAACATTCTGTCTGCTGATGAGTCACATTAATACTATACACAAAACATTCTGTCTGCTGGTGAGTCAAATTAATACTATACACAAAACATTCTGTCTGCTGGTGAGTCACATTAATACTACACACAATACATTCCGTCTGCTGGTGAGTCACACTAATACTATACACAAAACATTCGGTCTGCTGGTAAGTCACTATAATACTATACACAAAACATTCTGTGTCCTGGAGAGTCACATTAATACTATACACAAAACATTCTGTCTGCTGGTGAATCACATTTATACTATACACAAAACATTCTGTCTGCTGGTGAGTCACATTAATACTATACACAAAACATTCTGTCTGCTGGTGAGTCACATTAGTAGTATACACAAAGCATTCTGTGTGCTGGTGAGTCACAGTAAAACTATACCCAAAACATTCTGTCTGTTGGTGAGTCACAGTAAAACTATACACAGAACATCCTGTCTGCTGGTCTGTCACATTAATACTGTACACAAAACATTTTGTCTGCTGGTGAGTCACATTGATGCTATACCCAAAACATTCTGTCTACTGGTGAGTCAAAGTAAAACTATACACAAAACATTCTGTCTGCTGGTGAGTCACATTAATACTATACACAAAACATTCTGTCTGCTGGTGAGTCACATTAATACTACACACAAAACATTCTGTCTGCTGGTAAGTCACTATAATACTATACACTAAACATTCTGTCTGCTGGTGAGTCACATTAATGCTACACACAAAACATTCTGTCTGCTGGTAAGTCACTATAATACTATACACAAAACATTCTGTCTGCTGGTGAGTCACATTAATACTATACACAAAACGTTCTGTCTGCTGGCAAATCACTATAATACTATACACAAAACATGCTGTCTGCTGGCGAGTAACATTAATACTATACACAAAACATTCTGTCTGCTGGTGAGTCACATTAATACTATACACAAAACATTCTGTCTGCTGGTGAGTAACATTAATACTATACACAAAACATTCTGTCTGCTGGAGAGTCACATTAATACTATACACAAAACATTCTGTCTGCTGGTAAGTCATTATAATACTATACACAAAACATTCTGTCTGCTGGTAAGTCACTATAATACTATACACAAAACATTCTGTCTGCTGGTAAGTCACTATAATACTACACACAAAACATTCTGTCTGCTGGTCAGTCACATTAATACTATACACAAAACATTCTGTCTGCTGGTGAGTCACATTAATACTATACACAAAACGTTCTGTCTGCTGGTGAGTCACAGTAAAACTATACCCAAAACATTCTGTCTGTTGGAGAGTCACTACAACACTATGCACAAAACATTCTGTCTGCTGGTGAGTCACATTAATACTATACACAAAACATTCTGTCTGCTGGTAAGTCACTATAATACTATACACAAAACATTCTGCCTGCTGGGAAATCACTATAATACTATACACAAAACGTTCTGTCTGCTGGTAAGTCACTATAATACTATACACAAAACATTCTGTCTGCTGGTGAGTGACTATAATACTATACACAAAACATTCTGTCTGCTGGTGAGTCACATTAATACTATACCCAAAACATTCTGTCTGCTGGTGAGTCACTATAATACTATACACAAAACATGCTGTCTGCTGGTGAGTGACATTAATACTATACACAAAACGTTCTGTCTGCTGGTGAGTCACTATACTACTATACACAAAACATTCTGCCTGCTGGTAAGTCACTATAATACTATACACTAAACATTCTGTCTGCTGGTGAGTCAAAGTAAAACTATACCCAAAACATTCTGTCTGCTGGTGAGTCACATTAATACTATACACAAAACTTTCTGTCCGCTGGTAATTCACATTAATACTATACACAAAACGTTCTGTCTGCTGGTAAGTCACATTAATACTATACACAAAACATTCTGTCTGTGGAGTCACATTAATACTACACACAAAACATTCTGTCTGCTGGTGAGTGGAATTAATACTATATACAAAACATTATGTCTGCTGGTGAGTCGCATTAATACTACACACAAAACATTGTCTGCTGGTCAGTCACATTAATACTATACACAAAACATTCTGTCTGCTGGTGAGTCACATTAATACTATACACAAAACATTCTGTCTGCTGGTGAGTCACATTAATACTACACACAAAACATTCTGTCTGCTGGTCAGTCACATTAATACTACACACAAAACATTCTGTCTGCTGGTCAGTCACATTAATACTATACACAAAACAGTCTGTCTGCTAGTGAGTCACATTAATACTACACACAAAACATTCTGTCTGCTGGTCAGTCACATTAATACTATACACAAACCATTCTGTCTGCAGGTGAATCACATTAATACTACACACAAAACATTCTGTCTGCTGGTCAGTCACATTAATACTATACACAAAACATTCTGTCTGCTGGTGAGCCGCATTAATACTACACACAAAACATTCTGTCTGCTGGTGAGTCGCATTAATACTATACACAAAACATTCTGTCTGCTGGTAAGTCACATTAATACTATACACAAAACATTCTGTCTGCTGGTAAGTCACATTAATACTACACAGAAAACATTCTGTCTGCTGGTGAGTCTCATTAATACTATACACAAAACATTCTGTCTGTTGGTGAGTCACATTAATACTATACACAAAACATTCTGTGTACTGCTAAGTCACTATAATACTACACACAAAACATTCTGTCTGCTGCTGAGTCGTATTAATACTACACACAAAACATTCTGTCTGCTGCTGAGTCACATTAATACTACACACAAAACATTCTGTCTACTGGTGAGTCACATTAATACTATACACAAAACTATCTGTCTGGTTTTGAATCTGAATAAAACTATACCCAAAACATACTATCTGTATTTGAGTCACAGTAAAACTTTACCCAAATCATTCTGTCTGGTTTTGAGTCACATTAAAGTTATACGCAAACATTCTGTCTGGTTTGGAGTCACATTAAAGCTATACACAAAACGTTCTGTTTGGTTTTGAGCCACATTAAAACTATACCTAAAACATTCTGTCTGGTTTTGAGTCACATTTAAACTATACCCAAAACATAGTATCTGGTATTGGTTCACGTTGAAACTACACCCAACGCGATCTGTCTGGTTATGAGTCACATTAAAACCATACACAAAACATTCTAAATGTTTATGATTCACATTGAAACTATACCGAAAACATTCTGACAGGTTTTGAGTCACATTTAGACTATACCCAAAACATTCTACCTGGTATTGTGTCATATTGAAAATATACCCAAAGCGGTCTATCTGGTTTTGAGTCACAATGAAACTACACCCAAAACGGTCTGCCTGTTTTTAGTTACATTAACACTATACCCAAAATGGTCTGCCTGGTTTTGAATCACATTAAAGCTATACTCAAAACATTCTGTCTGGTTTTGAGCCACAGTAACATTATACCCAAAACATTCTTTCTGGTTTGGAATTTACATTAAAGGTATACCCAAAACGTTCTGTCTGGTGTGGAATCACACTAAAAGTATACCCACAACATTCTATCTGAAGTATACCCACAACGCTGAAAGTGTATACAAATCATTCTCTCTGGTTTGGAATCACATTAAATATATATACAAATCATTCTGTCTGGTTTTGAGTTACATTAAAACTATACACAAATCTTTCTGTCTGGTTTTGAGTCACATAAAAACTAAACACAGAACATTCTCTCTGGTTTTGAGTCACATTAAAGCTTTACACAAAACATTCTTTCTGGTTTTGCGTCACATTAAAACTATACACAAAACATTCTATCTGGTATTGGGTCACATTAAAACTATACCCAAAACGGTCTGCATGGTTTTGAGTCACAGTAAAACTATACTTAAAACATTCTCTCTGGTTTTGAGCCACAGTAAAACTATACCCCAAACATTCTGTCTTGTTTTGAGTCACATTGAAACTATACACAACCCGGTCTGTCTGGTTTTGAGTCACCTTAAAACCATACACAAAAACATTCTTAATGTTGATGATTCACATTAAATCTATACCCAAAACATTCTGTCTGGATTTGAGTCACATTTAAAACATACCCAAAACGTTCTATCTGGTATTGGTTCACATTGAAGCTATAACCAAAGCGGAGTGGCTGGTTTTGAGTCACATTGAAACTTTAGCCAAAACATTTTATCTAGTTTTTAGTCACATTAAAACTATACCCAAAACTTTCTATCTGGGTTTGAGTCACATTAAAACTACACCTAAAACGTCTATCTGGTTTTGAGTCACATTAAAACTGTACACAAAAATTTTATCTGGGTTTGAGTCTCATTGAAGCTATACCCAAAACGGTCTGTCTGGTTTGAGTCAGATTAAAACTAAATCCTAAACATTCTATCTGGTTTTGAATCACATTAGAACTATACTCAAAACACTCTGTCTGGTTTTGAGTCACATTAAAACTGTACACAAAACATTCTGTCTGGTTTTGAGTCACAATAATACTATACACAAAACGTTCTGTCTGCTGGTGAGTCACTATAATACTATACACAAAACATTCTGTCTGCTGGTGAGTCAAATTAATACTATACACAAACATTCTGTCTGCTGGTAAGTCACTATAATACTATACACAAAACATTCTGTCTGCTGGTAAGTCACTATAATACTATACACAAAACATTCTGTCTGCTGGTGAGTCACATTTATACTATACACAAAAAGTTCTGTCTGCTGGTAAGTCACTATAATACTATACACAAAACATTCTGTCTGCTGGTGAGTCACATTAATACTATACACAAAACGTTCTGTCTGCTGGTAAGTCACTATAATACTATACACAAAACATTCTGTCTGCTGGTAAGTCACTATAATACCATACACAAAACATTCTGTCTGCTGGTGAGTCACATTAATACTATACACAAAACATTCTGTCTGCTGGTAAGTCACTATAATACTATACACAAAACTTTCTGTCTGTTGGTAAGTCACTATAATACTATACACAAAACATTCTGTCTGCTGGTAAGTCACTATAATACTATACACAAAACATTCTGTCTGCTGGTGAGTCACATTAATACTATACACAAAACGTTCTGTCTGCTGGAAAGTCACTATAATACTATACACAAAACATTCTGTCTGCTGGTGAGTCACATTAATACTATACACAAAACATTCTGTCTGCTGGTGAGTCACATTAATACTACACACAAAACATTCTGTCTGCTGGTGAGTCAGATTAATACTATTCACAAAACATTCTGTCTGCTGGTGAGTCACTATAATACTATACAGAAAACATTCTGTCTGCTGGTGAGTCACATTGATAATATACCCAAAACAATTATTCTGCTGGTGAGTCACTATAATACTATACACAAAACATTCTGTCTGCTGGTGAGTCACATTAATACCATACACAGAACGTTCTGTCTGCTGGTGAGTCACTATAATACTATACACAAAACATTCTGCCTGCTGGTAAGTCACTATAATACTATACACAAAACATTCTGCCTGCTGGTAGGTCACTATAATACTATACACAAAACGTTCTGTCTGCTGGTGAGTCACATAAATACTATACCCAAAACATTTTGTCTGCTGGTGAGTCAAAGTAAAACTATACCCAAAACATTCTGTCTGCTGGTGAGTCACATTAATGCTATACACAAAACATTCTGTCTGCTGGTGAGTCACATTAATACTATACACAAAACGTTCTGTCTGCTGGTAAGTCACATTAATACTATACACAAAACATTCTGTCTGTGGAGTCACATTAATACTACACACAAAACATTCTGTCTGCTGGTGAGTCGCATTAATACTACACACAAAACATTCAGTCTGCTGGTCAGTCACATTAATACTATACACAAAACATTCTGTCTGCTGGTGAGTCACATTAATACTACACACAAATCATTCTGTCTGCTTGGCAGTCACATTAATACTACACTCAAAACATTCTGTCTGCTGGTCAGTCACATTAATACTACACCCAAAAATTCTGTCTGCTGGTCAGTCACATTAATACTATACACAAAACATTCTGTCTGCTGGTGAATCACATTAATGCTACACACAAAACATTCTGTCTGCTGGTCATTCACATTAATACTACACACAAAACATTCTGTCTGCTGGTCAGTCACACTAATACTACACACAAAACATTCTGTCTGCTGGTCAGTCACATTAATACTATACACAAAACATTCTGTCTGCTGGTGAGTCACATTAATACTACACACAAAACATTCTGTCTGCTGGTCAGTCACATTAATACTATACACAAAACATTCTGTGTGCTGGTGAGTCGCATTAATACTACACACAAAACATTCTGTCTGCTGGTGAGTCGCATTAATACTATACACAAAACATTCTGTCTGCTGGTGAGTCGCATTAATACTATACACAAAACATTCAGTCTTCTCGTCAGTCACATTACTACTACACACAAAACATTCTGTCTGCTGGTCAGTCACATTAATACTACACACAAAACATTGTCTGCTGGTCAGTCACATTAATACTATACACAAAACATTCTGTCTGCTGGTGAGTTACATTAATGCTACACACAAAACATTCTGTCTGCTGGTGAGTCACATTAATACTACACACAAAACATTCTGTCTGCTGGTCAGTCACATTAATACTACACACAAAACATTCTGTCTGCTGGTCAGTCACATTAATACTATACACAAAACATTCTGTCTGCTGGTGAGTCACATTAATACTACACACAAAACACTCTGTTTGCTGGTCAGTCACATTAATATTATACACAAAACATTCTGTGTCCTGGTGAGTCGCTATAATACTACACACAAAACATTCTGTCTGCTGGTGAGTTGCATTAATACTATACACAAAACATTCTGTCTGCTGGTAAGTCACATTAATACTATACACAAAACATTCTGTCTGCTGGTAATTTCACATTAATACTACACAGAAAACATTCTGTCTGCTGGTGAGTCACATTAATACTATACACAAAACATTCTGTCTGCTGGTGAGTCACATTAATACTATACACAAAACATTCTGTCTGCTGCTGAGTCACATTAATACTACACACAAAACATTCTGTCTGCTGGTGAGTCACATTAATACTATACACAAAACTATCTGTCTGGTTTTGAATCAGAATAAAACTATACCCAAAACATACTATCTGAATTTGAGTCACAGTAAAACTTTACCCAAATCATTCTGTCTGGTTTTGAGTCACATTAAAATTTTACGCAAACATTCCGTCTGGTTTGGAGTCACATTAAAACTATACACAAAACGTTCTGTTTGGTTTTGAGTCACATTAAAACTATACCCAAAACATTCTGTCTGGTTTTGAGTCACATTTAAGCTATACCCAAAACATAGTATCTGGTATTGGTTCACGTTGAAACTACACCCAACGCGATCTGTCTGGTTATGAGTCACATTAAAACCATACACAAAACATTCTAAATGTTTATGATTCACATTCAAACTATACCCAATACATTCTGTCTGGTTTTGAGTCACATTTAAACTATACCCAAAACATAGTGTCTGGTATTGGTTCACATTGAAACTACACCCAAAGCGGTCTGTCTGGTTGTGAGTCACATTAAAACCATACTCAAAACATTCTAAATGTTTATGATTCACATTCAAACTATACCCAATACATTCTGTCTGGTTTTGAGTCACATTTAAATTATACCCATATCATATGTTCTGGTATTGGTTCACATTGAAACTACACCCAAAGCGGTCAGTCTTGTTATGAGTCACCTTAAAACCATACACAAAACATTCTAAATGTTTATGATTCACATTCAAACTATACCCAAAACATTCTGACAGGTTTTGAGTCACATTTAGACTATACCCAAAACATTCTATCTGGTATTGTGTCATATTGAAAATATACCCAAAGCGGTCTATCTGGTTTTGAGTCACAATGAAACTACACCCAAAACGGTCTGCCTGTTTTTAGTTACATTAACACTATACCCAAAATGGTCTGCCTGGTTTTGAATCACATTAAAGCTATACTCAAAACATTCTGTCTGGTTTTGAGCCACAGTAAAATTATACCCAAAACATTCTTTCTGGTTTGGAATTTACATTAAAGGTATCCCCAAAACGTTCTGTCTGGTTTGGAATCACACTAAAAGTATACCCACAACATTCTATCTGAAGTATACCCACAACGCTGAAAGTGTATACAAATCATTCTGTCTGGTTTGGAATCACATTAAATATATATACAAATCACTCTGTCTGGTTTTGAGTTACATTAAAACTATACACAAATCTTTCTGTCTGGTTTTGAGTCACATAAAAACTATACACAGAACATTCTCTCTGTTTTTGAGTCACATTAAACCTATACACAAAACATTCTTTCTGGTTTTGCGTCACATTAAAACTATACACAAAACATTCTATCTGGTATTGGGTCACATTGAAACTATACCCAAAACGGTCTGCATGGTTTTGACTCACAGTAAAACTATACTCAAAACATTCTAAATGTTTATGATTCACATTCAAACTATACCCAAAACATTCTGTCTGGTTGTGAGTCACATTTAAATTATACCCATAACATAGGTTCTGGTATTGGTTCACATTGAAACTACACCCAAAGCGGTCAGTCTTGTTATGAGTCACATTAAAACCATACACAAAACATTCTAAATGTTTATGATTCACATTCAAACTATACCCAAAACATTCTGACAGGTTTTGAGTCACATTTAGACTATACCCAAAACATTCTATCTGGTATTGTGTCATATTGAAAATATACCCAAAGCGGTCTATCTGGTTTTGAGTCACAATGAAACTACACCCAAAACGGTCTGCCTGTTTTTAGTTACATTAACACTATACCCAAAATGGTCTGCCTGGTTTTGAGTCACATTAAAGCTATACTCAAAACATTCTGTCTGGTTTTGAGCCACAGTAAAACTATACCCAAAGCATTCTTTCTGGTTTGGAATTTACATAAAAGGTATACCCAAAACGTTCTGTCTGGTTTGGAATCACACTAAAAGTATACCCACAACATTCTATCTGAAGGACACCCACAACGATGAAAGTGTATACAAATCATTCTGTGTGGTTTGGAATCACATTAAATATATATACAAATCATTCTGTCTGGTTTTGAGTTACATTAACACTATACACAAAACTTTCTGTCTTGTTTTGAGTCACATAAAATCTATACACAGAACATTCTCTCTGGTTTTGAGTCACATTAAAGCTATACACAAAACATTCTTTCTGGTTTTGCGTCACATTAAAACTATACACAAAACATTCTATCTGGTATTGGGTCACATTAAAACTATACCCAAAACGGTCTGCATGGATTTGAGTCACAGTAAAACTATACTCAAAACATTCTCTCTGGTTGTGAGGCACAGTAAAACTATACCCAAAACATTCTGTCTTGTTTTGAGTCACATTGAAACTATACACAACCCGGTCTGTCTGGTTTTGAGTCACATTAAAACCATACACAAAAACATTCTTAATGTTGATGATTCACATTAAATCTATACCCAAATCATTCTGTCTGGTTTTGAGTCACATTTAAAACATACCCAAAACGTTCTATCTGGTATTGGTTCACATTGAAGCTATAACCAAAGCGGAGTGGCTGGTTTTGAGTCACATTGAAACTTTAGCCAAAACATTTTATCTAGTTTTTAGTCACATTAAAACTATACCCAAAACTTTCTATCTGGGTTTGAGTCACATTAAAACTACACCTAAAACGTCTATCTGGTTTTGAGTCACATTAAAACTGTACACAAAACATTTTATCTGGGTTTGAGTCTCATTGAAGCTATACCCAAAACGGTCTGTCTGGTTTGAGTCAGGTTAAAACTAAACCCTAAACATTCTATCTGGTTTTTAATCACATTAGAACTATACTCAAAACACTCTGTCTGCTTTTGCGTCACATTGAAACTGTACACAAAACATTCTGTCTGGTTTTGAGTCACATTAAAACTACACCCAAAACGTCTATCTGGTTTTGAGTCACATTAAAGCTATACACAAAACATTCTATCTGGTTTTGAGTCTCATTGAAGCTATACCCAAAGCATTCTCTCTGGTTTTGAGTCACATTAATACTACACACAAAACATTCTGACTGCTGGTGAGTCACAGTAAAACTATACCCAAAGCATTCTCTCTGGTTTTGAGTCACAATAAAACTACACCCAAAACGTTCTGTCTGGTTTTGAGTCACAGTTAAACTACACCCAAAACATTCTCTCTGGTTGTGAGTCTCAGTAAAACTACACCCAAAACATTCTGTCTGGTTTTGAGTCACAGTTAAACTACACCCAAAACGTTCTGTCTGGTTTTGAGTCACTGTAAAGCTACACCCAAAACGGTCTATCTGGTTTTGATTCACAGTTAAACTACACCCAAAACATTCTGTCTGGTTTTGAGTCACAGATAAACTACACCCAAAACATTCTCTCTGGTTTTGAGTCACAGTAAAACTATGCGCAAAACGGTCTGTCTGGTTTTGAGCCACAGTTAAACTACACCCAAAACATTCTGTCTGAATTTTTAGCCACTGTAAAACTACACACAAAACGGTCTATCTGTTTTTGAGTCACTGTAAAACTATGCGCTAAACGGTCTGTCTGGTTTTGAGTCACAGTAAAACAATGCGCAAAACGGTCTATCTGATTTTGAGTTACAGTTAAACTACACCCAAAACATTCTGTCTGGTTTTGAGTCACTGTAAACCTACACCCTAAACGGTCTATCTGGTTTTCAGTCACAGTTAAACTACACTCAAAACATTCTGTCTGGTTTTGAGTCACTGTAAAACTACAACCAAAACGGTCTATCTGGTTTTGAGTCACAGTAAAACTATCCGCAAAACGGTCTGTCTGGTTTTGAGTCACTGTTAGACTACACCCAGAACATTCTGTCTGGTTTTGAGTCACTGTAAAACTACACCCAAAACGGTCTATCTGATTTTGAGTCACAGTTAAACTACACCCAAAACATTCTGTTTTATTTTGAGTCACTGTTAAAGTACACCCAAAACATTCTGTCTGGTTTTGAGTCACTGTAAAACTACAACCAAAACGGTCTCTCTGGTTATGAGTCACTGTTAAGCTACACCCCAAACATTCTGTATGGTTTTCAGTCACTCTTAAACTACACCCAAAACATTCTGTCTGGTTTTGAGTCACTGTAAAATACACCCAAAACGGTCTATCTGGTTTTGAGTCACAGTAAAACTATGCGCAAAACATTCTGTCTGGTTTTCAGTCACTGTAAAACTATGCGCAAAACATTCTGTCTGGTTTTGAGTCACAGTTAAACTACACCCAAAACATTCTGTCTGGTTTTGAGTCACTGTAAAGCTACCCCCAAAACGGTCTGTCTGGTTTTGAGTCACAGTAAAACTATGCGCAAAACATTCTGTCTGGTTTTGAGTCACATTTAAACTACACCCAAAACATTCTGTCTGGTTTTGAGTCACTGTAAAACTACACCCAAAACGGTCTATCTGGTTTGAGTCACTGTTAAACTACACCTAAAACTTTCTGTTTTGTTTTGAGTCACTGTAAAGCTACACCCGAAACGGTCTATCTGGTTTACAGTCACTGTAAAACTATGCGCAAAACATTCTGTCTGGTTTTGTGTCACAGTTAAACTACATCCAAAACGGTCTATCTGGTTTTGAGTCACAGTAAAACTATGCGCAGAACATTCTGTCTGGTTTTGAGTCACTGTAAAACTACACCCAAAACGGTCTATCTGGTTTTGAGTCACAGTAAAACTATGCGCTAAACATTCTGTCTGGTTTTGAGTCACTGTAAAAGTTCACCCAAAACGGTCTATCTGGTTTTGAGTCACTTTTAAACTACACTCAAAACATTCTGTCTGGTTTTGAGTCACAGTTAAAATACACCCAAAACGGTCTATCTGGTTTTGAGTCACTGTAAAACTATGCGCAAAACGGTCTGTCTGGTTTTGAGACCCTTTGTAACTCAGGCCAAAAGCTTCTATCTGGTTTTGTGTCACATAGAAACTGTAGCAGAAACCTTGTATCTGATTTTGAGTCACATTGAAACTATAGCCAAAAACGTTCTGTCTCGTTTTGAGTCACATAGAAACTGTAATCAAATACTTCTATCTGGTTTTGAGTCACATTATAGCTATCGTCAAAATCTTCTATCCGATTTTGTGTCAAATTGAAGCTATAGCTAAAACGTTTGGTCTGCTTTGCTTCACACAAACTATAGCCAAAACTCCGAACCGGGTTTGAGTCACATTGAAATTATAGTCAAAATTTTCTGTCTGGTTTTGAGACCCATTGTAGCTATAGCCAAAACCTTCTATCTGATTTAGAGTCACTTTGAAACTATAGCCGAAACAATCTCTCTGGTCTGGTTTTGAGTCTCATTGATACGAATTCGATGTAACCCATAAACAGATGGAGTGTCTGACTATATCTTTGGTGTGACCGAAAACCAGACAACAACAGTTTGAATGTGACTCCGAGCCAGATAGGAAGTTTTCCCTATTGTTTCGATGTGACTCAAAACCAGGTAGAACTTCTACATAGAATTGCACTGTAACGTTAAACCAGATAGAGTGTTTTGGCTATAGATTTGATGTGACCCATAATTCAGATAGACGTTTTTGGAGATAGATTCGATGTGACCCAAATCCAGATACAACATTTTGGCTATAGTTTCGATGTGACCCAAAACCATATACAACATTTTACCTATATTTTTTATGTGATCCAAAACCATATACAACATAGTTTCGATTAGACTCAAAACCAGATACAATATTTGGGCTATAGTATCGATATGACCCAAAACCGCATACATAATTTTGGCTATAGTTTTTATGTGAGTCAAAACTATATATAACATTTTGGCCATAGTTTCATTGTTACCCAAAATCAAATACAATATTTTGGATATGGCTTCTATATAGCGCAAAAACGGATACTACATTTTGGCCATAGTTTCAATGTGACGCTAAACCAGATACAAGATTTTGTCTATAGCTTCGATGAGGTCCGAAACCAAACACAATATTTGGGCTGTAGTTTTGGTGAGGCCCAAAACCAAATACAATTTTTGGTGTAGTTCCGATGTGACACAAAACCAGGTGCATTTTGGCTATCGTTTCGAAGGACACAAAACCAGATAGAAGGATTTAGATATAGCTTCGATGTGAAGCAATACCAATAACATTTTGACTTTAGTTTCGATGTGACACAAAACCATGTGGAACGTCTGACTATAGTTTCACTAACACTCAAAATCAGATAGAACGTCTGGTATAATTTTGATGTGACTCAATACCAGATAGAACGTCTTGCTATGGTTTCAATGCAACTCAAAACCACGTTAAAACTCCTGGTATAGTTCAGATGTGACTGAAAACCCGAATGAATACTTACGCTAGAGTTTGATGTAACTCAAAAACAGAGAGAGCACCTTAGTTATAGTTTAAATGTAACTCAAATCAGATAAAACGTTTGGTATGGTTTCGATGTGACTCAAAACCAGATAGAGCACTTGCGCTATAGTTTTGATGTAACTCAAAACAACAGAGAACAGCATGGTTATTGTTTCGTTGTAACTGAAACCAGATAAAACGTATGGTATAGCTTTGATGTTACTAAAAATCTCACTAAAGGTTTGGTTGTGGTTTCAATGTGTCTCAAGACCAAATAGAACGTTTCGGCTAAAGTATAATATGACTCAAAATCGGATATAGGATTTTGGCTATAGTTTAATTGAGAGTCAAAAGTAGAGTGAACGTTTTGGCTACACATTCAAGGTGACTCAAAACAGGGAGAACGTTTGGCTATACTTTCAATGTGATTCAAATCAGATAGAATATTTGGCTTTAGTTTCAATGTAACTCAAAATGATATAGAAGGTTTTCGCTATAGTTATCTGGCTTTGAGGTACATTTGAGCTGTAGCTAGACGTTCTATCTGGTTTTGAGCTACAACGAAACTATAGCCAGACTTTCTATCCGGTTTTCAGTTACGATGAAACTACAGCAAAACCTTCTATCTGATTTGAGCTACCTGGAAATTAAAGCCAGACGTTCTATCTGGTTTGGAGTTACATCGAAACTATAATACAAATCTTCTATTTGGTTTTGAGTTACATTGAAACTATAGCCAAAACCTCATATCAGGTTAGAGTTACCTTGAAACTATATCCAGACATTCTATCCGATTTTCAGAAAAATGGAAGCTGTAGCCGCAGACATCCCATGCGGTTTTGAGTTACATGGTAGCAATTGCCAGAAGTCCTTATTGGTTTTGAGTTACATTGAAACTATAACTAGACGTTCCATCTGGTTTGAGCCACATTGAAACTATAACCAAAACGTCTATCTGGTTTTGAGTTTCATTTACGCTATAGCCAGCTGTTCTATCTGATCTTCAGTTACATGAAAACTATAGCTAAAACCTCCTGTCTGGGTAGAGTTACCTTGAAGCTATATCCATACGTTCTATCCGGTTTTGGTTTAAACTGAAACTATAGCCAAACGGTCTATTTGGTATTTAGCTACTTTGACATTATAGCTAGACGTTCTGTTTGGTTTAAAGCCACATTGTAAATATAGCCAGACGTTCTATCCGGTTTGGAGTCAGATTGAAACTATAGCCAGACTTTCTATCTGGTTTTGAGTTACAGTGAAACTTTTGCCATCGCTCTATCTGGATTTCAGTCACATTGAAACTATAGCCAGACATTCTATCCGATTTTGAGTTACACTAAATTCATAGCCAGAAGTTGTATCTGGTATTCAGTTACATTGATCATATACCAAGACATTCTATCTGATTTTGGGTTACAAGCAACTATAGCCAGACGTTTAATCTGGTTTATAGTTATTCTGTAACTATGGCCAGACGTTATATTTGGTTTTGAGTCACATCGAAACTATAGTCAAAACCGTCTATCTGGCTTTGGTTACATTGAAGCTATAGCCAGACGTTGTGTCTGGTTTTGAGTTAAACCTAAACTATAGCCGGACGTTCTATCTTGCTTTGTGTTACTTTGAAGATATAGCCAAAATCTTCTATTTGGTTAGGGTTACCTTGAAACTATACCCAGATATTTTTCGTGGATTTGAGTTAAATTGCAACTATAGCCAGAAGTTCTATATGGCTTTGAGTTTCATTGACACTGTAGCCAGAATTTTTATCAGGCTTTGCGTTACGTTGAAACTATAGCCAGACGTTTTTTTATGGTTTTGAGTTACATTGAAACTATACCAGATGTTCTATCAATTATTGTCTTACTTTGAAACTATAGAAAAACGTTCTGTCTGGTTTGTGTTGACTTTATACTATAGCCCAGCGCTCTATCCGGTTTTCAGTTAAATTGAAACTATAGGCAGACGTTCTTTTCGATTTTGATTTAAATTGAAACTATAGCCAGAGGTTTTATCCGATTTTGAGTTTCATTGACACTGTAACCAGACGTTCTATTCGTTAATAGGTTACATTGAAACTATAGCCAGGCTCCCTATCCGGTTTTGAGTTAAATTGAAGCTATAGGCAGACGTTCTATTCGCTATAAGTTACTTTGAAACTATAGCTCGTCGCTCTATCTAGTTTTGAGTTACATTGAAACTATAGCCAGTCGTTCTATCTGGTTTTGAGTTACATTGAAACTGTATCCAGACGTTCTATCTGAATTCGAGTCACATCGAAGCTATAGCCAACAGTCTAACTGGTATTACGTTACATCGAAACTACAGCCAAATCAGTCTACAGTCTATCCGGTGTTGAGTTATATTAAAGCTATAGCCAGACGTTCTATTTGATTTTAATTTACATTCAAACCAATGCCAGACGTTCCACTTGGCTTTGAGTTACATGGAAACTATAGCCAGATGTTCTATCTGGTATGAGTTAATTTGAAACTATATCCAGACGTTCTTTCCGGTATTGAGTTAAATTAAAATTCTAGTCAGACGTTATATCTGAATTTGTGTTACATCGAAACTATATCCAGACGATTTACTAGATTTTATGTTACATTAAATCTATAGCAAAATCCTCTTATCTGACTTTAAGTTACATTGACGTTCTGTATGGTTTTGAATTACAGCTAAACTATGACCAAAGCTTTCTTTCTAATTTTGGGTCACAACCAAGCTATAGACAAAGTATTGTATCTGACTTTGTGTCACATCGAAACTAGATTAGGTTAGATTGTATTCTGTGAGTTCACTAGCAGCCGTAAAGGCTTGTGAACATAGAACATGTCAAGGAAATGTACAAAAATTACATATAAACATAAATATTACACAGAATATGGAACATTTGAAATAAAATAGACACATACTATATGCGTGTCAAGGAAATGTACAATAAAGTTACGTATATACATAAATATTACATAGTATACAGAACATTTAAAATAAAATAAAGACATATTATATACAAAATGAAGCAAAACAAGTGTAATTTTGTACAGAGTTGAATACCTCCTTACTGTTATAAGGTTAACATACATATAGGCAAGAACAGTTATTTTAACATTCACTAGGATTTTACCTTTGTTCGTCTGATCATTTTGTTCTATTTTGTTCTATAGGCAAAGATACTAACTGGCATGGTTCACATCATAACTATAGTTAAAATGTTATATTCGGTTGTAGTGACATCGAAACGATACCAAAAACCTCCATCTGGTTTTGGGTCACATCGGAATTATAGCTAGAATGTTGTATCGGGATTTGGGCTACATCGAAACTATAGCTAAAATATTGTATCCGATTTTGGATCAGAGCGTTACTATGGCTAAAATGTTGTACCTGGTTTGGAGTCACTTCGAAGACATAGTTAAAATGTTTTATCTGGTTTTGGGTGACATAGAAACTGTAACGCTAAAGTTGTAATGGCTTTGGGTCACATTGAAGCTATGGCCAAAGTGTTGTGTCTGGTTTTGTTTCAGATCGATACTATGGCCAAATGTTGATTGCGGGTTTGGGTCACATCTAAACTATAGCCACTTGTATCGGGTTTAGGGCCACATCGAAACAATAGCCAAAATATTGTATCTGGTTTTCTGTCACATCGATACTAAGGCGAAAATGTTGATTCCGGTTTTGGGTCAAATCCAAACTATAGACAAAATGTTGTAGCTGGTTTTGCGTCATATCGAAAGTATAGCAAAACCGTTATGTCTTGTTTTGGGTCACATCGAATATAACCAAAAGCTTCTATCTGATTTTGTGTTCTATCGAAGCTATAACCAAAACATCTATCTGGTTTTGAGTCACATTGAAACTATGGCCAGATATTCTATCTAGTTTTGCGTCACATTGAGACTATAGCCAAAAACTTCTATCTGGTTTTGAGTTATATTGAAACTACAGCCAGACGTTATATCAGGTTTTGAGTTATATTGCGTCTATAGTCAGACGTTCTCTCTAGATTTGTGTTAATTGAATCTATAGCCAGACGTCCTATATGGTTTTGAGTTATATTGAAAATATAGTCACACGATCCATTTGATTTTAGTTACATCGAAACTATAGTGAGATGTTATATTTGATTTTTAGTTACATCGGAACTATAGCCTGACGTTATATTTGATTTTGAGTTACATCGAAAACCTAGCCAAAGTGTTGTATCCGGATTTGAATCACCTAGAAATTAATAGCCAAGTCCTTCTATCTAGTTAAGAGTTAAATTCAATCAATAGCCAGATATTCTATCAGGTTTTGAGTCACATTGAAACTATAGCTAAAGCCTTCTACTTGGTTTGAGTTACTCTAAAATTATAGATAGAGATTTTATGCCCTTTTGAGATACATTGAAACTATAGCCAAAACCTTCTACCTGGTTTTGAGTTACAACGACGCTATACCCAGACGCTCTATCCGATTTTGAGTGATATTGAAACTATAATCAAAACCTTATATCTGGTTTTGAGTTACTTTGAAGCTATAGCCAAAATCTCCTATCTGGTTAGAGTTACCTTGAAACAATATCCAGACGTTCTATCTGGTTTTGAGTTAAATTGAAACTATATCCAGACGTTCTATCTGGTTTTTAGTTACTTTGACTTAATAGCCAGACGTTCTGTTTGGTTTTAAGTCGCATTGAAAATATAGCCAGAAGTTTTCTCAGGGTTTGATTCATATTAAAGTTATAGCTAGCCTTTGTACATGGTTTTGAGTTACATTGAAACTGTACCCAGATATTTTATCTGATTTTCAGTTACATGAAAATGTTTTATCTGGTTTTCAGTTACATTTATCCTATAGCTAGACGTTCTATCTGGTTTGGGGTTACAAGAAGTGATGCAGTAATTTGTATCACAAATTATTTAAATGTAAAGAGTGATTATAGTATGAATATGCATTATTATGTGACATTGATTTGAGATGTTTGTTGATTGTAATTATTGTTGGGAAGTAAATTTACACTGCCTTACTGAAACTGACAATAATAGCGTGCAATAATGCAGCGAGGGGGTGAGCTGTTTATCATTATTGGAAACGAGGACGTTACGTAATGTTGGCGCGTTTTTCTTTAGAATTTTCTGGAACATTTCCCTAGAGCATATGTATTAATAATTTTCATTGGATATAAAAATAGACGCTAATGTTGGCGCGTTTTATTAGCCAATAGCAACTCAGATATAATCTGTAGGCATATCGGGGTGTAGGAGTATATAAAAGGTAGGTTAGAGGTAAAGACCCCGTCAGTTCGTCGAAAGTATTTGTACGGCACACGTCGGATATCAATTTGCAGGTTACGCGTAACAGAGTTATGAAAAATCCTAAAGGTTGTAAAGTTAATTATACAAAAAGTTGAAGTACGCGAATTAAGAGTGATCAGTAATGAAGTTATTATAACAGTTTCAGTTTGGCGAGTGTCAAGATCAATGTGTAAATGTGATAGTTAACGTGTTCGACAATAAAAGTGTAAAACAAATTTCTTCATCAGTGTTATCTTTGGATAAAAGATTCCTTTCCGTTTACACAACCTGTATAAAGAGAAGTGCTCGACCAAAGGATAATAGCTAGCCGGAGGACAGAGAACCAAAATTAAATAAAATAACAGTAGCATTCTTTCAAACAAAAACTAATACTGCCGCAAACACCAGATGGAGCTAACAAACCTAACAAATGAATCACGTCACAAGATGGCTTCACCATGTTGAGTAAACACATACACAAATAACATTATAAATTTACCATCGCAAATTGGCTCCCAAATGTGGGGCTAACAAATAAAAACATATACAAATAATGTTACTTCAAATTGGCTTCCCAAAGGTGGGGCTACAATAACAAATAAAAAAACCATTAATAATACTACTTCAAATTGGCTCCCAAACGTGGGGCTCAATAAACAAATAAAAAAACATTAATAATTCCACGTCAGAACCCATGGCCAGACTTTTGATCAGGTAATGTAACTATTGGCAGATGTTATATATGGTTTGGAGTCACACGAAACCTTAGTGAAAACCATTTATCTGGTTTTGGTTACATTGAAGCTATAGCCAGATGCTTTATCTGGTTTTTAGTTACACCGAAACTATTGCTAGTCGTTCTATCTCGGGGTGAGTTACGTTAAAACTAATACCAGACTGTTATCCGATTTTGAGTTACAATGAACCTATAGCCAAAATTTTCTCTCTGGTTAGAGTTACCTTGAAGTTATAGACAGATTTAAGTTACATTTAAACTATAATCAAAACCCTCTATCTGCTTTTAAGTTACTTTGAAGATATAGCCAAAATCTCCTATTTGGTTAGGGTTACATTGATACTATATTCAGACATTCTTCGTGGTTTTGAGTTAAATTGAAACTATAGCCAGACGTTCTATCCGGCTTTGAGTTTCATTGACACTGTAGCCAGAATTTCTATCAGGCTTTGAGTTACGTTGAAACTATAGTCAGACGTTCTATCCATTATTGTGTTACGTTGAAGTTATAGCCAGTAGTTCTGTCTGATTTGAATTACCTTGAAGCTATAGCTCAACGCTCTATCCGGTTTTGAGTTAAATTTAAACTATAGGCAGACGTTCTAGCCAGGTTTGGGTTACATTGAAACTATAGCCAGTCGTTCTATCTGGTTTTGAGTTACATCGAAGGTATAGCCAAAACCGTCTAACTGGTATTACGTTATTTCGAAACTACAGCCAAAGCCGTCTATCTGGTGTTGAGTTATATTGAAGCTATAGCCAGGCGTTCTATCTAGTCTTAATTTACATTCAAATCAATGCCATAATTTCCACCTGGCTTTACGTTACATGGGAACTGTAGACATCCCATCTTGTTTCTTCGTTACATTGAAACCATAGCCATATCTTCTATCTGACTTAGAGTTGCATTGAAACAATAGCCAGACGTTGTATCTGGTTTTGAATTACATGGAAACTATAGCCAGACGTTTTGTCTGGTATGAGTTAATTTGAAACTATAGCTAGACGTTTTTTCCGGTATTGAGTTACATTAAAATTCTAGTCAGACGTTCTATCTGTTTTTGTGTTACATCGAAACTATATCCAGACGATGTATTTGATTTTGTGTTACATTTTATCTATAGCAAAATCTTCGTACTCCTTAAGTTGCATGGAAACCATGGCTAGACATTCTATCTGGTTATGAATTACAGCGAAACGTTAGCCAAAATATTGTTCTGGCTTTGTGTCACTTTGAAACTATAGACAAATTTTTATTTGGTTTGATTCACGTCAAACTGTAATTAATATGTTGTATTCGGTTGTAGTCACATCGAAACTATAGCTAAAATATTGTATCGCGATTTGGGCTACATCGAAACTATAGCCAGAATTTTAAATCTGGTTTTGGGTCACATCGATAATATGGCTAAAGTGTTGTATCTGGTTTGGGGTCACATCGAAACTATAGTCAAAATGTTGTATCTGATTCTGTGTCACATCGAAGCTATAGGCAATATGCTCTATCTGGTTTTGTCTGAATTCGTTACTATGGCGAAAATGTTGATTCCGGTTTTGGATCACATGGAAACTATTGCCAAAGCGTTCTGTCTGGTTTTGACTTAGATTGAAACTATAGCCGAAACCTGCTACCTGGTTTTGAGTCACATTGAAACCTTAACCAAAATCTACATCTGATTTTGAGTTACATTGAAACTATGGCCAAGGCCTTGTTTTTGATTTTCAATCACATTGAAGCTATAGCCAAAACCATCTATCTGGTTTTGAATCATATTGAAACTATAGCCAAGACCTTCTTTTTGGTTTTTGAATCACATTGGAGCATAACATAACATGTCAATCTGTAGACCCCATAGTGAGCTAGGCTAGCTTAAAGGAAGCTAGTCTACTCTAGGTTGTAGATTACGTCATAAATACATAATTACATTGTGTACTTGTATGTAAATAAACTGTAGTTCTTATGTAGAGTACGTTAGAGCAAACATATTTTAAAAAAAATATTATTTATACTTAATGTATTTATAAAATTTGGTAACACTTTATAGTCAGTTATTTTTTTGAATGCAAGAAATCCTCCTTTGTATAGAAGGTGTGAATGATGAGATGGTTTTCAATGCTAACTTTAATTTATTTTATTAGTTTTCAGTTCCTTGATATATGATGGAAGTGAACTAAATAATACTATACCATTGTAGTAAGGCCCTTTTTGGAATACTTGTAGGTTATTGCTTGGCCTGTTTAAGTCCTGGCCATTTCTGGTTTATTTTCTGTGTATGTCTGAATTTTTATGAACACTTCTGGGTGGTCCACCAACGGTTAAAAGTACAGCTAGAATACACTCACAGGCTAATGGTAGAATTCAAACATGTTTTGAATAGTGGTTTACAATGAGTTGATTTCTTTACACCTGCCATTATTCTTATTACCTTTTTTTTTTGCAAAATAAATATATTTTGCGTCTAATGAATATCCCCAAAATGTTATTCTATAAGTCATAATTGAACGAAAATAAGCATAATATAATGATGATTTTATTTTTAAAATGAATTAATGATCTAATTGCAAAACATGCAGAGCTTAATTGCGGTAGGATGTAGTCAATATGGTCTTTCCAATTCATATTATGATCTATAAGACCAAGAAATTTTATGCTACAAGTTTCAGTAATTTCATTGCCTTCATGTTCAATTTTTGTCTGCAATACTTTTATTTTTTGTGCGAAAATTTACATACTTATTTTCTTCAAAGTTTATATGAATTTTGTTACTATCGAACCAATTATTTAGCACACTGAAAATACTGTTGGATAACTCTGAGAGGCAACTGATGTTGTGTTCTTTAGTTATAATACTTGTATCATCTGCAAAGATAACTGGGTGAGGATGTTCATTTATTACTCTAGGGAGGTCGTTGACATATATTAGAAACAATAATGGACTCAAAATCGAAGCTTGTGGAACACCATGCTTTATTTCTGACAATTTGGAATATATTTTGGAATTATCTGCAGTATTTTTTATGACCTTTTGATGTCTGTTTGATAGGTAAGATTCAATCCATTGATATGCTTTATCCTTAACGTCATAATATGATAATTTTGATAAGAGTATGTTATGATTTACAAAGTCAAATGCTTTTGATAGGTCACAGAATATTCCTAGTGTGTTACATTTATTATCAAGTGATTTCAAAATTGTATTCGTTAAGTTGAAAGTGGCATCACTGGTTGACATGGTTTTCCTAAATCCAAACTGCTCCTTTGCTAAAATATTATATTAATTAGATGGTGACATATTTGTTTTAATATAAGTTTTTGAAATACTTTGGGAAAGGTAGTTAGTAATGATACTGGTCTATAGTTCGACACTTGCGACTTTTGGACTTTCTTGTATAGTGGTTTAACTATAGAATATTTTAGCCTGTCAGGAAAAATTGGTATTGCTTGTGGTTCTTTTGTGGTGATATGATTTACTGTAATTTCTTTTATTCCACTTTTGTGTAATGTTTACCAGTCTCTTTTTTATAATTTTCCAAATTATATTAGGCTTGTTATTTGAGGACTCTATCTGCTTTTCATAGCAGCGTTTTAGCTACATTTATAGCTGTTTTTTTAGAATTTTACAATATTCTTAATAGTGTTGTCTGTTGCTCACAGTTGCATTCTCTAGTAGCCATGTAGAGGTCACTTTTGTATTTGTAGGATACCTTGTGTTAACCAGTCATTTCTAGGTGTGTTAATAATTTTCGTTACATGAGATGGAAAACTTGAGTGATAAATCCTTAGGAAATTATTTAGAAAGGTGTTAAACTTGTCATTCATATAGCCGAAACCGTTTGTTTGGTTTAGAGTCACATCGAAACTATAGCCAAACCCATTTACCGGTTTTGAGTCGCATTATAACTATAGCCAAAACCTTATGTCTGATTTTTGTCACCTTGAAACTATAGACAAAACCTTCTGTCTGGTTATGAGTCACATTGAAACTATAGCCAAAAGCTCCTATCTGCCTCCCAGTCACATTAAAATATAGCCAAAACGTTCTCTTTGGTATTCAGTCTCATTGAAACTGAACCAAAACCATATAGAAGATTTTGGCTATAGTTTCGAGTGAGCCAAAATCAGATATGGCGTTTTGAATTTAGTATCGATGTGACCTAAAACCAAATAGAACACTTTGTTACAGACTCGATGTAACTCAAAAGCAGCAGGAACGGGTGGCTATAGTTCCGCTGTGACCGAAAACCCGAAAGAACACTTTGGCTAAACTTCCAATTGACTCAGAACCAGATAGAATGTTTTACCTATAGTTTCGATAAGATTCAAAATCAGTCAGAACCTCTGAATACAGTTTTCGTGTAACTCTAGATCAGATAGCAGTTTTGGTATACATACGATGTGACCCAAAACCAGTTATAAGCTTTTCGTGTATATTTGATGTGACCCAAAACAATATACAACAATTTGGCTATAGTTTCGATGTGATCCAGAACCCTATACAGCATTTTGGCTATAGTTTCTGTGTGAACAAGTACCATATACAACATTTTGACTATAGTTTCTGTGTGAATAAGAACCATACACAACATTTTGGTTATAGTTTCTGTGTGACCCAGAACCATACACAACATTTTTGCTATAGTTTCTGTGTGGGCAAGTACCATATACAACATTTTGGCTATAGTTTCTGTGTGAACAAGAACCATATACAGCATTTTGGCTATAGTATTGATGTGACCCAGAAACATAAACAAGATTTTAGCTAGAGCTTCTGTGTGAACAAGAACCATATACAACATTTTGGCTATAACATTGATGTGACACAGAACCATATCCAACATTTTAGCTAGAGTTTCTGTGTGAACAAGAACCATATACAACATTTTGGCTATAATATTGATGTGACACAGAACCATATCCAGCATTTGAGCTAGAGTTTCTGTGTGAACAAGAACCATATACAACATTTTGGCTATAATATTGATGTGACACAGAACCATATCCAACATTTCAGCTAGAGTTTCTGTGTGAACAAGAATCATACACAACATTTTAGCTATACTTTCGATGTGAAACAAAACCATATCCAACATTTTAGCTAGAGCTTCTGTGTGAACAAGAAACATATACTACATTTTGGCTAAAATATTGATGTGACACAGAACCATATCCAACATTTTAGCTATAGTATTGATGTGACACAGAACCATATCCAACATCTTAGCTAGAGTTTCTGTGTGAACAAGAACCATATACAACATTTTAGCTATAGTATTGATGTGACACAGAACCATATCCAACATTTTAGCTAGAGTTTCTGTGTGAACAAGAACCATATACAACAATTTAGCTATAGTATTGATGTGACACAGAACCATATCCAACATTTTGGCTATAGTATTGATGCAACACAGAACCATATACAACATTTTAGCTATAGTATTGATGTGACACAGAACCATATCCAACATTTTAGCTATAGTATTGATGTGACACAGAACCATATACAACATTTTAGCTATAGTATTGATGTGACACAGAACCATATGCACCATTTTGGCTATAATATTGATGTGACACAGAACCATATACAACATTTTAGCTATAATATTGATGTGACACAGAACCATATACAACATTTTACCTAGAGTTTCGGTGTGAACAAGAACCATATACAACATTTCGCCTATAATATTGATGTGACACAGAACCATATACAACATTTTGGCTAGAGTTTCTGTGTGAACAAGAACCATATACAACATTTTGGCTATAATATTGATGTGATGCAGAACCATATATAACATTCTGTCTATAATATTGATGTGACATAGAACCATATACAACATTTTAGCTAGAGTTTCTGTGTGAACAAGAACCATATACAGCATTTTGGCTATAATATTGATGTGTCACAGAACCATATACAGCATTTTGACTTGAGTTTCTGTGTGAACAAGAACCATATACAACATTTTGGCTATAATACTGATGTGACACAGAACCATATTCAACATTTTAGGTAGGGTTTCTGTGTGAACAAGAACCATATACAGCATTTTGGCTATAGTATTGATGTGACACAGAACCATAAACAAAATTTTAGCTAGAGTTTCTGTGTGAACAAGAACCATATACAACATTTTGGCTATAATATTGATGTGACACAGAACCATATACACCATTTTGGCTATAGTTTCTGTGTGACAAGAACCATATACAACATTTTGGTTATACTATTGATGTGACACAGAACCATATACACCATTTTGGCTATAGTTTCTGTGTGAACAAGAACCATATACAACATTTTGGCTATATTATTGATGTGACACAGAACCATATCCAACATTTTAGCTAGAGTTTCTGTGTGAACAAGAACCATATACAACATTTTGGCTATAATACTGCTGTGACACAGAACCATATCCAACATTTTAGCTAGAGTTTCTGTGAGAACAAGAACCATACACAACATTTTAGCTATACTTTCGATGTGAAACAAAACCATATACACCATTTTGGCTATAATATTGATGTGACACAGAACCATATACAACATTGTGGCTATAGTTTCTGTGTGAACAAGAACCATATACAACATTTTGGCTATAATATTGATGTGACACAGAACCATATACAACATTGTGGCTATAGTTTCTGTGTGAATAAGAACCATATACACCATTTTGGCTATAATATTGATATGACACAGAACCATATACAACATTGTGGCTATAGTTTTTGTGTGAACAATAACCATATACAACATTTTGGCAATAGTATTGATGTGACACAGAACCATATACACCATTTTGGCTATAGTATTGATGTGAAACAAAACCATATACACCATTTTGGCTATAGTATTGATGTGAAACAAAACCATTTACACCATTTTGGCTATAGTATTGATGTGAAACAAAACCATATACACCATTTTGGCTATAATGTTGATGTGAAACAAAACCATATACACCATTTTGGCTATAGTATTGTTGTGAAACAAAACCATATACACCATTTTGGCTATAGTATTGATGTGAAACAAAACCATATACACCATTTTGGCTATAGTATTGATGTGAAACAAAACCATATACACCATTTTGGCTATAGTATTGATGTGAAACAAAACCATATACACCATTTTGGCTATAGTATTGATGTGACACAGAACCATATCCAACATTTTAGCTAGAGTTTCTGTGTGAACAAGAACCATATACAGCATTTTGGCTATATCTTCTGTGTGAACAAGAACCATATACAACATTTTAGCTATAGCTTCGATGTATGCCAAAACCATACAAAACATTTTGGCTATAGTTTCGAAGTGACCCGAAACCGGATACAACATTTTAGGTATGGTTTCAATGTGACCCAAAGCAGATAGACGATTTTGCATATAGCTTCGATGTGACACAAGACTATATACAACATTTTGGCTATAGCTTTAATGTGAACCAAAACCGGATACAATAATTGCGATGTGAACCAATACCAGATACAACATTCTTGGTACACTTTCAATGTGATCAGAAATTAGATAGAAGCTTTTGGCTACACTTTCGATGTGAACCAAAACCATATACAGATTTTGGCCATAGTATCGATGTGACGCGAAACCAGGTTCAACATTTTGGCTATATTCAAAACCATATACAGCATTTTGGCCATAGTATCGATGTGACGCGAAACCAGGTTCAACATTTTGGCTATATTCAAAACCATATACAGCATTTTGGCCATAGTATCGATGTGACGCGAAACCAGGTTCAACATTTTGGCTATATTCAAAACCATATACAGCATTTTTGCCATAGTATCGATGTGACGCGAAACCAGGTTCAACATTTTGGTTTATATTCAAAACCATATACAGCATTTTGGTCATAGTATCGATGTGACGCGTAACCAGATACAACATTTTGGCTTTAGTTTCGATGTGGCGCAAAATCGAATACAACATTTGTGCTATAGTATCGATATGACCCAAAACCGGATACAACATTTTGGCTATACTTTCGATGTGAACCAAAACCATATACAGCATTTTGGCCATAGTATCGATTTGACGCATAACCATATACAACATTTTGGCCACAGCTTCTATCTGACCCAAAACCAGATACAAGATTTCTTCTATAGCTTCGATGACGCCCAAAGCCAAAAACAACATTTCATTTATAGTTTCGATAGTAACCAAAACAAGATACAACGCTTTGCGTATTGTTTCTATGTGACTCAAAAGTAGATACATTTTTGGTATAGTTGCCAATTGACCCAAAACCAGGTGATTTTTGGCTATACTTTCAATGGAACCAAAACCAGATAGAAGATTTTGGCTATAGCTTCAATGAGAAGCTATACCAATAACATTTTGACTATAGTTTCGATGTGACCCAGAACCAGATAGAACGTCTGGCTATAGTTTCAATGTAACTCGAAATCAGATAGAACGTCTGGCTATAGTTTCAATGTAACTCAAAAGGAGATTAAAGCGTCTGGTAGAGTTTCGATGTGACTCAAAGCCAGATAAAATATTTGCGCTATAGTTTCGATATAACTCAAAACCAGAAGGAACATCTTGGTTATAGATTAAATGTAACTCAAACCAGATAAAACGTTTGGTATAGTTTCGATGTGACTCAAGACCTAACAGAACGTTTTGGCTATAGTATAGTATGACTCCAAATCATATAGAGGGTTCAGGCTATAGTTTCAATATTACTCAAAACCAAATACAAGGTTTTGGCTGTAGTTATCTGGTTTTGAGTTACGTTGAAGCTGTAGCTAGACGTTCTAACTCGCTTTGAGTTACAACGAAGCTATAGCCACACGTTCTATCCGGTTTTGAGTACAATGAATCTACAGCCAAAACCTTCTATCTGGTTTTGAGTAACATTGAAACTACAGCCAAAACCTTCTATCTGGTTTTGAGTAACATTGAAACTACAGCCAAAATCTTCTATCTGGTTTTGAGTAACATTGAAACTACAGCCAAAACCTTCTATCTGGTTTTGAGTAACATTGAAACTACAGCTAAAACCTTCTATCTGGTTTTGAGTACAATGAAACTACAGCCAAAACCTTCTATCTGGCTTTGAGTTAAACTCAAACTATAGCCAAAATCATCCACCTGCTTTTGAATTTCATTGAAACTATAGCCAGATGTTCTATTCGTTAATGAGTTACATTGAGAAAATAACCGGGCGTTCTATCTGGATTTGAGTTGCATTGAAACTGTAGCAAACGTTCTACCTGATTTTAGTTACATTGGAATCATAGCCAGACGTTTTATCTGGTTTTATGTTACATTAATACTATGGCCAGAGGTTCTTAGTAGTTTTGAGTTACATTTGAGCTATAGCCAAAACCGTCTATCTGGTTGAGAGTTACACCGAAACTATAGCCAGACGTTTTATCTGGTTTGAGGTACATTAATACTATGGCCAAACGTTCTTAGTGGTTTTAAGTTACATTGAAGCTATAGCCAAAACTATCTATGTCGTTGTGAGCTACACCGAAACTATAGCCAGATGTTTTATCTAGTTTTGAGTTGCATTAATACTATGGCCAGAGGATCTTAGTAGTTTTAAGTTACATTGAAGCTATAGCCAAAACCGTCTATCTGGTTGTGAGTTACACCGAAACTATAGCCAGACTTTCTATTCGTTAATGAGTTACATTGAGACTATAGCCGGTCGTTCTATCTGGATTTGAGTTGCATTGAAACTGTAGCAATCGTCCTATCTGATTTTAGTTACATTGGAATCATAGCCAGACGTTTTATTTGGTTTTGAGTTACATTAATACTACAGCCAGACGTTCTTTGTAGTTTTGAGTTACAAGGAACTATGTCCCGACCTACTATCTTGTCTTGAGTCACATCGCAATTGTAGGCAAAGTCGTCTATCTGGTTTTGAGTTACCTTCAAACTATACCCGGACGTTCTTTGTAGTTTTGAAATACATCGAAACTTTAGACAAAATGTTCTCTCTTGTCTTCCGTTACATTGAGTCTATAGCCAAAATATTCTCTCTGGTCTTCAGCTTCATTGAAACTATCGCCAATACCGTCTATCTGGTTTTGTTTTACACGGAATGGAAACTATAGCCAGGCGTTCTATTTGGCTTTGAGTCACATTGAAACTATAACCAAAAGATTCTCTCTGGTTTCGGGTTACATTGAAACTGTAGTCAAAAGTCTATCTGGTTTTCGAGTTAGGTCGAAACTATAGCCAGACGTTTTATCTGGCTTTGATATCGAAACTATAGCCATCATCTACTCTCTGGTTGTGAGTTACATTGAAACAATAGCTAAAACCGTCCTTCTCGTTTGTTACCTTGAAAAACCATTGCCAGACTTTTATATTGCTTTGAGTTTAATTGAAACTATAGCCAAACGTTCTACCCGTTTTAAGTTACATGGAAACAATAGCCAGATGTTCTATTTGGTTTTTAGTTACATTGCAACTATAGGACATTCTATTTGGGTCTGAATTATATGAAAACTGTAGCCAAAGCCTTCTATCTGGTTTTGCTTTCCATTGAAACTATCGCCAGAGATTCCTTTTGGCTTTGAATTACACTGAAACTATGGCCAAAATAAATTATCTGGTTTTGAGTTGCATTGAAACTATAGTCAAAATGTAGTATCTGGTTTTGAGTTACATAGAAGCTATAGCCATGCCTTCTATCTGGTTTTGAGTTACATTGAAGGTATAGTCAGACGTTTTATTTGGCTTTGAGTCACGTTCAAACTATATCCAAAATATACCTGGTATTGATTTACCCGCAAACTATATCCAGGCGTTGTATCTGGTTTTGAGTTACATCAAAACTATAGCCAAACGTACTGTCTGGTTTTGAGTTACATAGAAAATATAGCCATGCCTTCTATCTGGTTTTGAGTTACATGGAATCTATAACCAAACGTGCTGTCTGGTTTTGAGTTACATTGAAGCTATAGCCAAAGCCTTCTATCTGGATGTGTGTTACATTGAAAGTACACCAAGACGTTCTAAGTGATTTCGAGTTACATTGAGGCAATAGCCAAATCCTGCTATCTGAGTTTGAGTTACTATGAAACTATAGCCAGACGTTCTATCTGCTTTTGAATCACATTGAAACTACGACCACGGTGTTGAACATGGTTTGAGTAAAATAAAAGGTATAGCCAAATATTATATCTGGCTTTGAGTTACATTGAAGCTATATCAAGAATTTATATGTTTTTAATCACATTTAAAGTATAGCCAAAGGGTTCTATGTATTTTAGGGTTACACTGATACTATAGCCAGAGCTATATATTGTTTTGGGATACATTGAGACTATAGCCAAAATCATTTATCTGGTTTTCAGTTGCATGTAACTATAGCCAAAGTGTTTTATCTGGTTTGGAGTTACATGGAACCTATAGTAAAGGCCTTCATTATAGTTTTCTGTCACATTGAAAGTATATCTAGACGTTCTAGGTTATTTTGAGTTACATTGAACCTATAGCCCAAGCCTTCAATCTGCACTTGAGTTACATTAAAACTATAGCCAAACGTTCTATCTGACTTTGAGTTAGATTGAAACTATATCCAGACTTTATATCTATTTTGAGTCAAGTTAAAACTATATCCAAAGTGTTCTATATCGTTTTGAAATACATTGACACTATAGCCAGACGTTTTATTGGGTTTTGAATTACGAAGCTATAGCCAAAATGTTCATTCTTGTTTCGTATTAAATTGAAACTATAGCCAAAACCGCTTATCTGGTTTTGAGTTACGTCGAAACTAGAGCCGCAATGTTGTACCTGATCTTGAGTTAAATGGAAAATATATCAAGACTCTGTGCCTGGTTTTGAGATAAATCCACATCTACATCCAGATGTTCTATCTGTTTTTTTACATGGAAGCTATAGCTAAAGCCTTTGATCAGGTCTTGAGTTACATCGAAACTTTAGCCAAAAGTGTCCTCTCTGGATTTGAGTTACATGTAAACAATAGCCAACACCTTTAACTGGTTTGAGTTACATTGAAACTATAGCCAAAACCTTTATCTGGACTGAGTTACATTGAAACTATAGCCAACACCTTTATATAGTTTGAGTTACATTGAGACTATAGTCAACACCTTTATTGTTTTGAGCTACATTGAAACTATAGCCATACGTACTATCCCGTTTGGACATAAATTGAAACAACAGCAAAATGTTCTCTCTGGATTTGAGTTACATTGAAACAATAGCAAAAATGTCATCTCTGGATTTGAGTAACATGATAACAATAGCCAGAATGTCCTCTCTGGATTTGGGTTACATGATAACAATAGCCAAAATGTCCTCTCTGGATTTGAGTCAGATTGAAACAATAGAAAAATGTCATCTCTGGATTTGAGTAACATGATAACTATAGCCAGAATGTCCTCTCTGGTTTGAGTAACATTGAAACAATAGCCAACCCTTTTATATGGTTTTAGTTACATTGAAACTATAGCCAGACGTTGTATCCCGTTTGGAGATAAATTGAAACAATAGCCAAAATGTCCTCTCTGGATTTCAGATACAATGAAACTATAGCCAAAATGTCCTCTCTGGATTTGAGTTACATTGAAACAATAGCAAACACCTTTATCTGGTTTGAGTTACATTGAAACTATAGCCAGACGTTCTATCCCGTTTGGAGATAATTTGAAACAATGGATAAAATGTCCCCTCTGGATTTGAGTTACATTGAAACAATAGCCAACACTTTTATTTGGTTTAAGTTACATTGAAACAAGAGCCAACACCTTTATCTGGTTTGAGTTACATTGAAACTATAGCCAGCACCTTTATCTGGTTTGAGTTACATTGAAACTATAGGCAGACGTTGTATACCGTTTGGAGATAAATTGAAACAGTAGCCAAAATGTCCTCTCTGGATTTCAGCTACATTGAAACTATAACCAAATTGTCCTCTCTGGATTTCAGCTATATTGAAACTATAGCCAAAATGTCATCTCTGGATTTCAGTTACATTGGAACAATAGCCAACACCTTTATCTGTTTTGAGTTACATTGAAACTATAGCCAGACGTTCTATCCCGTTTGGAGATAATTTGAAACAGTAGATAAAATTTCCTCTCTGGATTTCAGTTACATTGAAACAATAGCCATCACTTTTATATGGTTTTAGTTACATTGAAACAAGAGCCAACAACTTTATCTGTGTTGAGTTACATTGAAACTATAGCCAACCCCTTTATCTGGTTTGGGTTACAGTGAAACTGTAGCCAACACCTTTATCTGGTTCGAGTTACATTGAAACTATAGTCAAGACCTTTATCTTGTTTCAGTTACATTGAAACTATAGCCAAACCTTTATCTGGTTTGAGTTACATTGAAACAATAGCCAACACCTCTATCTGGTTTGAGTTACATTGAAGCTATGGCCAACAGCTTTATCTGGTTTGAGTTACATTGAAACAATAGCCCAAACCTTTAACTGGTTTGAGCTAGATTGAAACTGTAGCAAGTACCTTTATTTGGTTTGAGTTACATTGAAGCAATAGCCCAAACCTTTATCTGATTTGAGTTATATTGAAACTATAGCAAATACCGTTATCTGGTTTGAGTTACATTGAAACAATAGCCAACAGCTTTATCTGGTTTGAGTTATATTGAAACAATAGCCAACACCTTTATCTGGTTTGAGTTACGTTGAAGCAACAGCCAACACCTTTATCTGATTTGAGTTACATTGAAAGAATCGCCAACACCTTAATCTGGTTTGAGTTACATTAAAGCTATAGTGAACACCTTTATCTGGTTTGAGTTACATTGAAACTATAGTCAACGCCTTTATCTGGTTTGAGTTACATTGAAACAATAGCCAACTTCTTTATCTGGTTTGAGTTGCATTGAAACTATAGCCAACACCTTTATCAGTTTTGAGTTACATTGAAACTATAGCCAGATGGTCCATTTTGTTCTTATTTATATCGAAACTATAGCTAAAGCTTTCTATTTGGTTTTGAGTTACGTCGAAGTTATAGCCGGACATTCTATTTGGTTTTGAGTTACATTGAAACTAAGCCAGACGTTCTATTTGGTTCTGAGTTACGTCGAGGCTATATCCATTGCTTTATTTCTGATTTTATATCAAATCGAAATCATAGGCAGACGTTCTACGTGGGTTTTTATTGCATTGAAACCATAGCCAAATTGTTTTATCTGATTTTCAGTTAATTTGAAACTATAGCCAGACGTTTTATCCGGTTTAGGTTATATCGAAACATTAGTTAACCTGTTCTCTGTTTGTTTTGGGTTGTATTAAAACTATAGCCAGACGTTTTATCTTGTTTTTATTTAAATTGAAACTATAGCTAAACGTTCTATGTTTTTGACTCACATTGAACTATATCCAAAATGTTTTATATGGTTTTGGGTTACATTGAAACTATAGCCAAAGTGTTCTATATGGTTTTGGGTTATGTTGAAGGTACTACCAAAACCGTCCACCGTTGTTTGAGTTATATTAACATTATAGCCAGACGTTCTATCCATTATTGAGTTACATTGAAAGTCTAGCAAACGAACTATCTGGTTTGAGCTGCATTGAAACTATAGCCAGAGGTACTTTCCGGTTTTGAGTTACAAGAAACTATGGGCCGACGTTCTATCTGGTTTTGAGTTACATAGAAACTATAGCCAAAACCGTCTATCCGATTTTGAGGTACATTGAGACTATGACAGGATGTTCTATCTGGTTTTGAGTTAGATTGAAACTATAGCTAAATCATCTATCTTGTTTTGAGTTACATTGAGACTATTGCCGGATGTTTCATCTGGTTTTGAGTTACATTGAATCTATAGCCAAAACCGTCTATCTGGTTGTGAGTTACTTCGAAACTATAGCCAGACATTGTATTTGGTTTTGAATCCCATCAAATCTATAGCCAAACGTTTTATCTGGTTTTGAGTTACATCGAAACAATAGTCAAAATGTTCTCTATGGTTTTGAGTGATATAGAAACAATAGCCAAACATTCGATCTTGTTTGAGTTCCCTTGAAAATATACCCAGACGTTCTATCCTGTTTTGAGTTTAACGGAAACTATAGCCAGACGTTCTACTTTGTTCCGTGTTACATAGAAGCTATAGCCAAAACTTTCTATCTCATTTTGAGTTACGTTGAAACTATAGCCAGAATTTATATTTGGTTTTGATTTACATCGAAAACATAGCCAATCGTTCTATTTGGTTCAGTTACGCCGAAACTATAGCTATAACTTTCTATCTGATTTTTCAGTTGAAACAAAACTATAGCCAGACGTTCTACTTTGTTTCAAGTTATATTCAAACTATAGCCAAATTATTCTATCTGCTTTTGTGTAACATTGAATGTATGTGCATACGTTGTGGGTGATTTTTAGTTACATTGAGATATAGCGAAGGCCTTCTATCTGGTTTTGTATTACCATGAAAATATAACCAGAGGCTAGAGTTGGTTTGAGTCACATTGAAGCTATAGCCAGTCCTTCTATCTATTTTTATGCTAAATTGCAACTATAGCCATCGTTCTATCTGATTTTCAGTCACATTGAAACACTAAGCAGACCTAACTGGTTTGAAGGCACTTCAAAACTAAAGACAAACGCTCTATCTGGTTTTGGCTTACATCGAAATTATAGCCAAAGTGTTCTACATAGTTTTCCATTACATTGAAACTATAGCCAAACGTTTTATCTGGTTTTGAGTTATATTGAAACTATATCCAGGCGTTCAATCTTCTTTTGGATGACATTGAAAATAAAGCCAAGGTGTTCTAGATGAGGAGCTTATATAGAGGTACCCTGGCGCAGTTGTTTGCGTTTAGATGGGAAAGGACAGGGAAAACGAGGGTGGATGCGGAGGAAAATGCCTTTATATGGGGGAGATAGGGAATACGGGGACTGATGCTAGGCTAAACAGTGGTTGAAGGATGGGGAATATAGGCTTATACAGGAGAGATAGGAAATACGAGGGAGGTGCTAAGATAGATGTTAAAGCTGGCATGCCTTTATAGGAGAGAGATAGGAAACCGTGAGAGGTATTAGGCTAACAAGGATAGAATGACAAAGTATGCGTTTATATGGGAGAGACGATGAAAACGGAGAGAGATGCTATGCTAGGCGATGGTTGAAGGAGAGGGAAATGCGTTTATATGGGAGAGGTAAGGAAAATGATGATAGGTCTTAGGGATTGTGATTAAAACCTGTGACACAAAGAACTGCATTATTCAAGAACATTAACAATACAAAGGTCTAGGTATAGATCATTGCACAGTATTCGAGGAGGGGCCTTTAGTGGAAAACCCCCCTAAGTCTCAGTAGTATAGAAATGACAGATCCAGCACACTTAATCTGCAGGAATGTGAATTCATGTGCAAATGAGGTCCCCCTTCTCCACCCCCTTCCCCAGCTCCAGTATACTTTCTGTTGCAGCCGAGGGTCATAAATCTTATTGAGTACAATGGAAGCTTGACAGGTAAGCAATTAAGGCTGTCAATCAACTGTCAAAACGAAGAATAGAGTAATAAATTACGCTTCTGTAACAAAGGCGGAGATGTTATTCTATCCATTCCATATCCGGACACGTGCACTTCTGCACTGCAGCAACTCACCCCCGCTCGCATTGTTTAACGACCACGTACAAAAGGCTATCCATCAACTGTCAAAATGAACAATGGAGTATGCTGGAATATTGTGAACAAAGAATCAGTCGCTATTGTCCCAGCTCTATTGAATACCTTTAGGAAGGCCACCTGCAAGCTCGCAGTCGAGTTAACAAAAGGGACAGATGCTATTATATCCCTTTCTATTGTCCAGAGCAAGGCTTCTTTGATTCTCTTGCATAGAGAAAAACACAGCTCCCCCTCCCTACAGATCACTTCCCCCACCGATCCTCTCAGCACGTCATTAAATTTGATAGAAGAACCGGTTTTTCTATCCACTGTATATAAGGAGCCCCTTCTCGCAATGCTCTGAATATTATCCGATGTGTAATCGAGGCGATAATACAATGGACGATTTTTGGAGTGAATGCGGAGAAGAGTCACACCATTATACATATTATCATAAAGAATCGTGCAATGGTATCATGCATTCTATAGCGTGTAACATGCCTTCCTATCATGCCTAGATGACTTCTCGAAGTATACGCACAGACAACTGTCCGGTCTACAAAAGAAGCATGATGTAAATACAGATTTTTTATCATTGAATGAAATCTCTAAAAAGTTTGCAATTTTTCTCTAAAGAAGAGTGAAAATAAAATGACGCAATTTTTTTATTTCTTTTCTATTCAGGGAGACTGATCCCGAAAGTGACGGTGAGACGGCCAGCATCATTTCAAATCACAACTCTCTGTGGCATTCAGAGTACTGCAATGGGTATACTCACACTGTACTGTGCGCAAAACCTGAGGTACACGACCAGGCGTCATACTTTCCATGCAATGAGAGCTGCAGTGTATTCCTCTTCAGGCAGAGAAACTTAAAGTAAGTAGCTCTTTAAATATGTATCATTATTGTACATTACTATCGTCATATATGCAACTTCAGAGATCATTAATGTAAAAACTAATTGCGTAGACGTCAATAACATACATTGCTATTTCGATACATAGTACTATAAAACAAGAGTAGTTGCATGTAACTAACAATGGAAATTATTATGGCTTTGCTGAATTCAAATGACAACACCTGCACCTAAAACCGAGATAGAATCGGATGATAAAAAAACAGAATATATAGTGGAATATCCCATTGAACCACAGTGTGCTAATCACATAGATGAGGAACAGAAGGAGTCCGATTCGCAGGCTGCTGGCGATCTAACACCGACGACTTCCGAACCTTTCCCTGGCAAGCCGGCAGAACTCAGAAAAACATTGACGTAATTTCATATCTAGAAAAAATCATTGTTTCATTTCCCTGTAACCTAGCAAAATGTAATTCTTCTCAGGCTACCTTCACTTCACAAAGCACTTTTCTAAGACTTTCATTATGCAATGTTTCCGGCGGTTCAATAAGGGGAAGAAGAAGAGGAACAGCTTTGCAGACCTGCAAAGGAGGCTGACGCTATTTGAGGATAGAATAAGCAACATCGAAACACCCAAGAAACATGCCGGTAAGAAGCGGGTGCCGAGACATCTACGTCTCGAAAAGGCAAAGCGTTAAGATAGGATTCCTCTATGATCTTCCAATGCTTATAGTGAAAAACACAGACAAATTTGTATACATGACAATTCAGGATTGGTAGATAATTCGAGAGTGTCTTCTTACATTCAATGAATTCCTCCAATCGAGAAAGTGTCCGCGAGTGGAATATTGTGAAAATATTGTTTTCTCTTATAATATTGTTGCTTATTTGCAAGAGTTTGAAATAAAATTTTTGAATACTAATTTAAATGTTAAAGAAATACTTTTAAATAGCGATGGAATTTGCAGGCTAAAAAGACTTGAATAGTTTATAGATTACCATTTTGGTAACCTAACCCTTGCAAATGTAATAACATATGCTGGAACGAGGAGTTGGAGGAAGAAAGTGATGGAAATGCAAGATAAATAATAATAAAAAAGAATGAAAGTATCACTTTAGTCATGTTTTTACTCATTAAACATCCTTACATTCCTAATGAAAAACAAATCCTTACAATGATTAGTTTAAAATATAAGCTGCATCACATGAGTCAGAGGCTTGTATGTAAATACTTTATCGTGAATTATTAAACAATACAATGTGGTCTGTGCAGGAATATTTGCACTAGCTTGAATTTCTATTCTGATGTTAACAGCACCATTTGCAACTTCTTCTGGTTGATGTAAGCAATGTATAACAAATATAGGAGCAAATTTAAGAAAAGCTTTTCTCTTCAATAAAGGATAATTCTCTTTTTCATAATAAGAGGTTTGAAACTTTGAGTACATTTCATACAATGATGCAAATATCGAGTTTCCAAAATCCAAATTCATGTCATGATAGGGATAACATCCACTATTAAGATAAAGTCTCAAATTAGTTATGTCACAATGATCAAAAAGGGAACCGTCTTTAAATGCATTACTCGATCTTAAAGTGCGAGCACCCAAAATGACAAATCTCGGCTTCTCCATTTTTGACATTCCAGGTGGCGACATTCCAGGTACAGCATGCTGAGTTTGCAGATCCATGGTCCTAAATGGGAGATACAGCGACTTGTCCGACTTGACAATCTTGAGAATTTAAACCTTTTCAGCATCAGAAAGTCGAATCACTGGCATCTCCACTCGATTCGTGCAAGTTTAACGCTTCCATTCTCTTCACCCTCAGGCGCTATAATACAGTTTTTAGAGTCCTTGGATCGAATCAGCACCAACTCAAACTTGCTATTGAGTATGAGTTCCGTGTGGTCGTCAGCAAATCCCAGAAGCATCGAAAGCGGTACTATAGCGTTTAAGGCTCCATTTGCTGCATTCACAATGCCCATGCCTTCTCCGGGATAGCACCATCCAGCATTCAGCAGACGATCAGATTCCATTGGGTTGAGATCAGCATAGTTGCGTAAAGTTGATGCGATCCCGGGGTCCCTGGTTCAATCAATAGTTGAGCCGTTCATATCCAGCGAATCTCCTCAAACATAAATGCAATATCGTTATTGGAAAGCTTTGCAGTACTAGCTGCTCCATTAGGTTTAGTAATACTCCCTTCGCAGTATAGATAACTTCGATTAGATAAAGTATATAAAACTTGAGCTTGACAAGGGATTCTAATCTCGTCATTAGCGTCCAGAGCCGATGTATTATATGGTAAAAACACATGTTCCTCTTCTATAGTGATCTTGTCGTCGAATTTTGGTGTTCCGGTAACATTGAAGATGTCCATGATTATAGGATTCTGAAGCCCAATACCTGGAGGAACTGCCGATTGCGTGATGTTAACCCGCTGGGTGTCAAGGGCAGAGTATGATGTGTGCGTCGAATCACTCCATTATTATACCCTCGGCGTCGTTGACTTCTTCTAAAATCTATTGGCATTGCAACGGATGTGAAGCCTTATGCTTATATCTTCGTTTCTAAAGTCAATGAATGATATTACCGTTTGGTCCACTACACGAAGACTAATTTGCTCTATAGCATTGGAGTTTATGATTGGAAGGTAAACTGGACTTGACGGCTCTTAAGAAATATGATACCCAGGCGGAACAGAAGGGAAAAACTCGTAGATCGTGTGTCCGCTTTTACCGTCGATGAAAGAGCCTGTTGCAACACTGAACTCGATTCGTATGATGCTCACCTTAAATATATTCACCAGGAAATCAGATTCAGACAGCTTATTAGCTGGAATAACTTTACCGCTGAAGCCCAATAGCGATCCTATAGAACGATCATTGGAAAAATGATCAGTGAAGGACATTTAATTTCAGTGTTCATTGCGTTATTATTAGGTCTAACAAAGAAGACATTCTCATACACCACCTAACTTATCTCTGATGTATTCATTAATATCAGTAACCTTATAAGTTCCATTATATATATCAATGACCTTAATTTCATCATCATGCATGTAATGAAATTGATTATTACTCTGATCAATATTGAGAATGGAATAGAGGGTTTCAAAATTCAATAGAGCAATCTCATAATGACCCTTTGGATCTAACTGAAGAGGAGGATTCAGGTATGTATTAAGAACAGACTCGTTGCCACTGACAGCAATAGTGTAACTCATTGCGATAGAAATTGCAAGCACAAATGTCCGCAGATGACTGAGCTGAAACTAAGAAACCTCTTAGTGTTATACAGAACCTTAAAGCCTCTGAGGTACCTTTCTATCTCTTTTGGAGACTTCAAGTTTCCAAAGCTATCGAAATAAAATGACACGTTGCCATCCTTCTTTATAGCAACCCAATGAGTTCCTTCATTCTCTGAAGTATCGAGATTAACAATAATTCTCTCTCTGTAACGAGATCTTGAGGGCAGCTGATCGATCATGTATACACCTCTAAAATGAGGAGTCTTTAAACGCCGGGCATACAAGTTGAGATCTATGTTACACAATCCTTTTCCGGGATAAGTATAGCCCTCTGCCGGAGTTTTTTGAATTGCCTTTCTTGGTCTGTCTCCTCCTCCTTTCGATGCTCCTTGCCTTCTTCTTATTCACTCGTAGGCCTTTCCCTCTTGCTTCAATTTCTTTGTTATGTCTCATTATTTCAGCAAGTTGTTTATCTACAGCCTTTTTCTTATTTACTGCGGAGGTGATTTGTGCTGCACCTCCAGCGGCGGCTTCTAGGGCTGCAATAATTGGTATGAACGGTAGAAATCCTCCTAGTTTCTTCTTCCTGGATCCGACACCAACAGCTACCTTACCCTTCATAATTGTTGTTACTAGTCGCGCTGCCAACTTTTCAGCTAATGTAGCATCAGATGATTGCACTCTTTTCCACGCCTTTTCAGCCAAGATTTTGTCGGCAACGTTTCTCGAAGCAGAGTCCTTATGCTGAGCGTAGGCAATGTCGTGAAGTTTGCACGCTTCGTCTAACGGGTTGATTCCAGGGTCTCCTCTCTTTAATCTTTTTTCTGGCTTTGTCCCAGGTCCCCAGTATCTTTAACCAGGCAAATGTGCTTCAAATGGTAGAAGGTTAATGAGAGAGTTAATTAAACCGGAACCTCTTGCGACCTTAACCCCCTTATACTAATTGATTTTATTGCCGCAAAGTTTTTTAAACTCTGTCATTGCTTGCATTCATTAGCATATATACATTAAGGGTGATTTATTTTATTTTAGTTGCTACGATGGAGTTGGTGAAGCAAGATTGCTCGCTGCCTATCCAGATGCTAGACTTTGAAAGTGACTTTAGACGCAATCGTCACGGGAAGGTGTTTCCAGTCAATGTTAGAGCGCTAATTCTAGGTAGCTCCAGTGCTGGAAAAACAAATGTATTACTCAATATTATACTTCACGAGAATGGACTACACTTTGAAAATGTGTACATATATTCAAAGTCGCTATAGCAACCAATGTATCAATATCTCTTTAAGCTGCTTGGAAACATTGAGGGTATAGGTGCGTATACTCATGAAGACGGTGAAAGCGTCTTGCACCCATCAGAACTTAAAGAAAATTCAATCTTTATATTTGATGTTGTCATCACTGAAAAGCAAGCCTCCATTTACAGTATGGGCAGAAATCGAAATGTGGATTCTATATATCTAGCACAATCCTATGTCAAAGTCCCAAAACATTTAATTAGAGATAATGCGAACATGATTATACTCTTCAGGCAAGATAATTTAAACTTGAAGCATATATATGAAGATTACGTAAACACAGATATGTCGTATACGGAATTTAAAGATTTGTGCAAAGGTGTTTGAGAGAGGTCTACAAAAGAAAAGCTCTTTATGGTAATAGTTCCCGAATTTCCGATGACTGACGGTCGATATAGGTGCGGATTCGATGTATATATTAAAGTTGTTAATAAAGAAATTGCTGATTCATAGTTCATCATGAGTTTACAGGTTTGGATCACAGAGGACTGCGCCAGTGGAACGATCGCTACATCAATTCATCATAAACAGAGATGGAAAAGGAAATTACCAATTCAGGAACAAGAGACTGTGCATTGTTCAGAATCCTGAGGAGGACGACGACGTAAGCACTAAACGCTAAGTGGATACGCTTACGTCTTCTACTGAAAGTCGAATGCAGGAGTTCACAGAAAAAACGACATATCAGCGCATGGGCAAACTTCAAACTACGCTTAGGGATCACATCCAGAAGTCTCTAGACGTACAACATGATGATTTAATGCATTATCTGAATAAAAATACCCTTAAACGCGACGATGGAAACAACATTATCCTGGATGCTATAAGATTGAAGATAATGCTGCCACCTCAAGAGGACCATGACGTGCCAAATAAGAAGCATGTATTAGAATATATAAGTGCAGGAACACAGCCGCTCAATTCACACGGTAACATTTCATTTAAAAAAAGAAGGCTAATAGAAGTAGCAGATCCTGTCGATGGCAGTGATTGAGCAACGAAAAGTTTGTTAAAGTTCACTTGGGAAGGAAACAAAATGAAATACGGCAAGATTTAAACAGCAGACTTGGTGAAATAAGTACTGCAGTTACAGAAACAGTGGGAAAACACATGGAAACTACAGCGATCTGTCAGAAATCAATGGATGAGCATCTGACAACTATAATGTATAATATAAATACCCTTAAAACACAAATGAGAGTCATAAATTCATTATTAGAGCAAATGAGAGGGGAGTATGTAATTACACTGCAGTCATTGCCTTTCAGAGGAAAATCACAGAGGTACATGTTAACAACAGGTCTTGAATAGTACAAATCAAGCGTAAACGGAGAGATAAATTCTTGCTAAATGACGTCACCAACAGCTCCTACTGTAAGGCCTGATACCTTAATTGAAATACATAACAAGTCTGTTAGAGTTCTGCCTGCACCAATTGCAAATGGTGAAGACTAAGCTTCACGGCTCCTGCAAATCGTGTAAGGGACGGCCATTTTCTATATATTGAGCTAAAATCTCTTATAAACTGCAGTCCGTTAAATAAATAGGGTATATATTGTCGCGACCTCTAAACAAATACTCAATGGGAGGTAGGGCTACTCGCGAATGAGGTACCAGGAAGTTAATAATTCATATAAGGCGAGGCCACGACAAGGGACGCAGCTATATGAAAAGTGAAAAATATTATAGAATATCTAATAAAAGGATTCCTACATGGTTCAGATGGGAGAAAGGATCTATATACTATGATACATTATACTGGGAAGACGTGGATGGTAAGATGTTATATTGATAAAAGTGGGTACATTACCTCCTTGACTTCATGTCCGTCGGTGAGGACGCCATACATCTACGTATGGGTAGCACGTACAAACACAACCTGCCTGCTGCGACTCTACTGACTGACTGCCAAGCCACGCTACTTCGGCGTGGGACGCTATCTACAAATTTGTTTACCCCCATCACTCTCTTACGTAATACCCGATCCAGGCGGCCAAGGTCACGTACGCAACAATTCTTAAATACATCACATCTCCCCCTGGCCACCCAGATCGACGCCCTCGCCGACACAAGGAGGATTTTTTGTTTGTGGAGAAAGAATTACAATAAAGAAGAAAATATGACATACAGTACAATGAAGAGGTTAGATAAATGAACTACAACAAACAATATCTGTGATTACATGGAGCATAAATATCTCTTGTAGAAATTAAATGATGATTTAAATATTTTGGAGTCCCGAGTGCCACCGACGAATTATTTTGACAGATCACTTAAGTACGAGTACCCCGCACACGCACACTTCACCATGCTGCCACTGTTACATGCACACTACACTGCACCAGGATGTTCCGACGTAACTGTTTGTGGGGTGGGATTTCCACATCACCCACAACGACGAATTTTCAGCTGCAGAGTCTTTCAGGTGCTGCAGGTCGCTGAAGATGTGGGGGGAGTAATCGCTGGCCTGGACTGCCCCCCAAAATAGTGGCTCCTTATGCCACTGCAGTGTAGTGGATGAACAACAGCTCTCCTGTGGTGTCTCTGGAACCTCTGGCGTGACTGTCCAGTGGGGATACTCCTCTTGACACTCGAGCTCCGGAATCAGCAAAGTAACTATAACAGAAATCACAGAAAGGTAGAAATGCTGCTCCAGAAGATCATCATACATTAAAAAAAACAAGTAGTATGTTATTTCCAGAAAAAAGATTTAAAATGCCAAAAAGGTTTACAATCAATCAATTCTTTTAGTATGGGGCAAAGAGAGAAAACAAATGACTTCACGTTGACATAAAAACTGAATTTCACAAGGGGTTACCATCCAAAATTTAACACAAACAGCTTTAGAATCCAAATACAGAGACACAAAAGGGCCAGAATACATACATATTACATCACAGACATTCATTGTTTACCTACAATAACACAACACAAATATAGTAACTTATTTGGGATCCCAATATTATTTAACCAGCTGGTACTACTAATGAAAATAAATAAGTGCACTTACAATACATTCATACATGACAATGAAATGAAATCATTCATACTGACCATGGCCCAAATTATACACAACACTCACTTAAATAACTACTCAAAACTACTGTGTGCATTACTACAGACTTCAAAAATAAATCCACAGTACATACATCAAACTACACCTCGTAACATATTTCCAACTACAATACTCATGCTTTACTGTCAAATATATAGTCTCCTCTACATTACTATCTTATTCATCTCATTATTATCATCTCAATCATCATCATCATCTTAGCTCTCAACTTTCTCGTAGACAGTAATTACTGAGAAAATAAAACATCTTCACTGACGTGTCTCATTCAACATCCTGCAAAGTCAAAAATACCTGACATAGGCATAAACTTAAAGAATTCATATTAACATTTCAGGAATGACACAAATAACATGGCATTATACTGTTGCATCCACATCCTCCGAATCAAAATTAAGCTGGAAAATAGATGGTATTAAAACTCGCTATATAAGATGGTACTAAACTTGTTGCATAAACACAGAAAAAGAATTATTCTCATTGCAAACACTTCATTACATTTACTCTCTCATGTGAATACATCACACACGCTATACTGAGCGCGTTACAGCAACACCAATAAGCAAAATCTCTCAAATCATCACATTAAATCGAATTTCCAGGTACATGTAGCCCTCCTGAAAGTCAAACATTTACACTTCAAATATCGGGGTTACACTTTGGCACTTCCACCGAAGCTGACATCAACTCATCTCATCTCTCGCATTACCACCGTCGGGGGTACTCTTAGGCACTTCCACCGAGGCAAATATTAACTCATATACTACCACATAACCTCACAAACATATACACACACTATTCATGCAACAATTTTCTGCAAAGAAAAAGGATCACAGCATCATAATGAAACCCAAAATCACCCAAATCAAACGAATGCAACAGAACAAAGCACATCATTACCAAAATAATACTATCACATAACATTCGTGAAAATCAAAGCTTAATTAAGCACACAGTATACACTTACAGGTTGTTTTTCTTATGCGGTTTACCACAAAATGGTGCAACTTTCCAGTTTCATGTAATATATGCTTCATGCCATCATTAAGGCAAACAATAAAAATAGCATTACAAACTCAAAATTTACAGTCTATAAGGACCCACAGGATCATAGTAAGGGTGAAGGCGTGACACATGAACACTGATGTTTGGTACGAGGAGCATGAGGTCGACCAACAAGGTAGGTAACAGGGGTGATCTGTCGAATAATTTCAAAAGGACCAAAATATCTATGTAACAACTTTCTACATTTACCTTTCTTTCTTATAGGAGTAAAAACTTTGACTAATTGACCTACGTTGTAAACCACATGTCTATGTTTGGCATCAAATGCTTCTTTTTGTTTCACTTAAATCAGGAGTTCTTTATCGCAAAAATGCTGGCGCTACTGGCCCTCTCCATCTGCTGGTTATTCCAGGAGCACTGAAACATGAAATTCTATCTTCGTGTCATGATGATCCTCTTTCAGGTCATTTAGGCTTTTCAAAAACATTTGCCAAAATTCACTCCAAATACTATTGGATTGGAATGAAAAACGATATTGAACATTTTGTGCGTACCTGTCCCAGTTGTCAAACAAGAAAAGGACCTAAGAATCAAAAGCCAGCAGGTTTATTACAACCAATTCCTGTTACTTCTGTAGGCGAGCGGTGGGGTATTCATTTGCCCGGCGCTTCCACCAAGATGTCGCGACCTCTAAACAAATACTCAATGGGAGGTAGGTTTACTCGCGAATGAGGTACCAGGAAGTTAATAATTCATATAAGGCGAGGTCACGACAAGGGGCGCAGCTAAATGAAAAGTGAAAAATATTATAGAATATCTAATAAAAGGATTCCTACATGGTTCAGATGGGAGAAAGGATCTATATACTATGATAAATTATACTGGGAAGACGTGGATGGTAAGATGTTATATTGATAAAAGTGGGTACATTACCTCCTTGACTTCATGTCCGTTGGTGAGGACGCCATACATCTACGTATGGCTAGCACGTACAAACACAACCTGCCTGCTGCGACTCTACTGACTGACTGCCAAGCCACGCTACTTCGGCGTGGGACGCTATCTACAAGTTTTTTTACCCCCGCCACTCTCTTACGTAATACCCGATCCAAAACAATACTGTCACAGAACATTCCTGAAAATCAAACAAAATTAAGTACACACTCACAGGTTGTTTTCCTTATGCTTTTTACCACAAAACGCAACAATGCTTACATACTTCACAATATTAATGCGAAAGTCTAATTTCAGAGTCATTTCAAGATGGACAGCGAATGCATACGACTTAATGAATCTGTAGCCATGCACACGAAGGCTATAAGAGAAAAGTTACGTTTTCTTAAAGGTCAGCAGTTTGAAAGCCAGAGAGCGATGAGTGAAGCTCCTCAACCATTGACAGATCCGCTTCAAGATATACTTGAAATACGGAAAAGAATACTACAAGCAAGGAGGAGTCACCGAAAGACGTGAAAGATGAGAAACTCTACAACTACCTTAATAAAGTTACAAAGAAGGACAAAAATGAAGTAGGTTCATCATATGGAGTACGATATGAGGATGGCAGCTACATGCTAGGGAACAAGATTATTGATTTCATCAATAATAAAGTTCGCATAGGGGACGAAATGTATATAACCACGCTTGGTTTGAAGGAGGTAATCTTCAAGAGAGTACCTGAAATGCATGCATACACTGAAGATGACCTTGAAACATACAGTAAAATACTTAAAGCAACACATGTTCATCGAAGAAACTTCAGTAAGCACGAGGAGCTGAGATCGGGTAATTCCTACAAGTATAAAAGCGTTATACGTCCTCTAATAACGAAACACAAGGGGTTAGGACTACAGTGGAAAGAACTTCGCCCTAATATGAGACAAGACTACATCTACTGGACCGACCCTAATTATCTTGTGTATCGCCTTAGGCTACTTGTGGCATTCGGAGACACCGGCAATAACAATCATACTGAAGAAATTGAAGAGATTATTCAAGAACTAAAAGCGGCAAAGGTTATAGCATGACATCAGTGAAGCAACATATAGCAAGCGAGCTCCATGCTCCAGCCCGGAGAAACTTCATGCGTCGAAAGATTATCAGCAAAGGGACTCCATGACTTGGTGCAGATCGAATTGGTGGAGATGATAACGCATGCAAAAATCAATAAGAATTTCAAGTACATCATCATTGCTATCAACTTCTCTAAAATGGCATATGCGAGACCGCTAATGGACAAGACAGGACTTCAAGTTGCAAAGGCTATGGAAGATATACTGCAAGAAATGGTAACCCCGCCCAAGAACATACAGAGTGATAATGGGAAAGAATTTTATAACAAGCATTTTAAAAAATTAATGACAAAATATAACATCAATCACTACAGTACCTATACACATGTGAAGGCAGCTGCTGTTGAACGGTTAATAAGAGCTTTAAAGAATATGATGTATCGTGAATTTCTAGCTAAAGGATCATACAAGTGGTTAGATCTTTTACCTCAGATCACTGCAAGATATAACAACACTTACCACTCCACTATTCGAATGAAGCCTATAGAGGTGCAGAACAATTATCTTCTGACTGTATATAACTACGCTCAAGATCGAAGAGAGGGGCAAGAAAGTTTAGTGTTGGTGATTATGTAAGGATATCCAAGGACAAGGGACATTTTGAAAAGGGTTTTGAAGCTAATTGGAGTGTTTAAATATTTCAACTTGTTCGTGTGAATCAGACCAATCCCGTTACATACATGCTAAAAGGTAATGACGGCGATGAGATAAAGGGGACCTTTTATGGTCATGAACTGCGATCTACACTGTACCCTAATACATTTCTGGTAGAGAAAGTATTACGCAGGCAGGGAAATAAGATTCTTGTAAAGTGGTATGGATTCCCTAATACTCAATGGATTGAGAGAAAGGATTTATTGTAGAAAAAATAATAATGAAAATAAAGAGGCTTTCATTCCACAATAATGTGTGTTTTTTATTTCATGATATACAATGAGTCAAAATGAATAAATAAACTTCATTATTTAAAAGCATATTTTTTACTTTATTAATGCTTTTTAGTGATTGCAGGGTTATATGCTTTACTTGCATTTTACACGATTAAATCAATAAATAGAGAGATGAACTACAACAATTCATGAAACTATATGTATATATACATTATTATTTGCATTTTATGATTAAACCCTTCATATATATACATGAATAGATAAACGCTCAATCACTAGACTGCATTTTACATGCATTTTATTTAATTAAAAAATCAATAAATTAATAAATAGAAAAGGGTTAAACAATTCATAAAGCTAAAAGCTTTACATCTATACATATACATATATTTATATGTACATTCAATATCTCTCACATGTACATTCAATATCTCTCATATATAAACACACAGAAAGCTAAATGTTTTAAAAAATTTACACAAATAAAAATTACAACACTAAAAATTACATAAATACATATATACATCTAAGTGTCAGTCATGCGCAGACAATAGTGACTCCAGGCAATTGTCTGGCCTTTGCCTTAAATACGTTTTCTCTTATCGTCTCTACCACAGAGAGCGACCTTATTCATTTCTATGGTCGAGAATTTATGTTTGAAGCTTCTAAATGTTGTTGTTTTGTTAAAAAAAAATCTAATGCCTTTTAGACAGCCGAAATAGTGCTCAAAATTTATATTCCGCATGCCGGTCTTGTTGATGCCCTTTGCTTTCATCATATTTGGTCCTCGTGTCTGTACGCATATAACTTGGGCCTTAACCCAACATATTCTATCATAGGGATTCCTGCAAGCTCATCCTTGAACAGGCCGATAAGTTTCTTGTTTTGAGGTGTAATTCCGTAGCACTTTTGTATCTCATAATTTGATGTGTTAAAGTGTTCCTGATTTTCTCTGATAAATTTATAAATATCAGTTGAGGTTTCCAGTATAAATGAATCGGTGTGCACGTAGTTCTAAATTAAATCTTCTAGGCCTGGCTTCAATATATTATAATAAAAACTATACGTTAGATGTTTTGATATGTCAAGGATGGCTTACCCTAAGTGGATGGGTTTATTCATGTACACTTCCTCTCTGGCATGTTCTATCCCTACAAGATTTTCTCCGAATAAAATGCTCCGAACGTAAGTTGGTCGCGCTGTCAATTTCTTGCATTGCTTCCAGCTTGTAACGATACGGAAGTCATTGTATTTGCGTAAATTCCCAATAAATTTACCATATAGAGTTCTTCATTTTCTTCCATAAATTCTGACCTAATTTGGAAGTTTCCCTTACACGTCTCTCTGTATTTATATTAATGTAGGTTTTCAGCCATTCTGACTGATCATATGCAACCACTCTATGGATCTTCTTTAGCTTCATGCCCAAATCAATGCACTGCTGGTGGTTTCTGTAGTGCAAGGTATACTTCTCTTTGTTCTCGAGCGTTGCTAGCAGTTTCTAGTATTGATCTCCAGGTGGTACCTCACTTTTTGGGCACAGAGGAAGGTTATTTTGCTCATTGTGTAGATGCTCAGGGTACTCAAGGTCGACTTCCAAGACGTATCCAGTTGGGGAATCAGGGGCAACAACAAAGAAGTTTTTTGCTAAAATTTCTTCAGGCAAAAGCCATCTGAGGTTCTTGTGAGGCATGGGGCTGGCCATCGAAGCTCCATATAAACTATTGGTGTCGAGATAGGTCAAATATACGCTTTTTAGTTTTTGATCGTGTCCAGGAAGGTATTTGTTGTTTGCTTTGGCATGTCTCTTTGATACAGTACACATTGCGCCCCTGATTCTCCCTCAAAGAACTTAATCATTTCTTCGTCATGAATGAGGTCAAGCTTGACCTTGGTCACCTTGAGCATTGTATCAAATGCAAGTCCTGGCAAGGTATAGTACCAGCAGGGGTCCAAATTATATACCTCCAGAAAGAGGTCCCTAAACTTCTCGAATGCATCGGCCAACAAGAGCGTATCCGTTTTCAGATACAGGTCGCTGAATTCGCCCAGATTGCTTATGTTGAAGGTATTACAGACTTTGACAGCATGATTGTACTCTTCTTGTGTTATGTCTTCGAATTTTTTATTGAAGGCACTGCTGTTTCCTGTAGTCTGGAAGGAGAGTCGGCGTAACTGTAAGGCAATATTCCCTTAGATCTCACCAAATGCTGATGTTTGGGGTCGGGATACTCAGAGTTCGTGATCTTGAACTCATCGCTGCTCAGCATGCAGGCTAAACTAGATAGCTTATCGTCCAAGAACTTAAAGCTATCTAGAAGCCTGAAAAAGATAGTCCTGTACATTTGGCTGAATGATATATACCTCTCTGAGGAGTTTGAGTACACGAAATGGGGTGATCATTATATGCCAGGTGTTGCATCAGGAAATGGCTGTCATAATTGCTAAGGCAATGAAAAAAGATGGGTATAAAGTTAGGTATCAGTCTATTTAAGTTGCATGCATTATGAGCAGCCCCCAGGATTACAACGGTCACATGGAAGTTGTCGCGTACCTTCAAATCGTCTACCTCAAGCTCCTTCTTGCATATGTGGCAATGACGAGGATTACCGAAATCAGCCACGTCCTATGCAGTCAAGATCATTTCTTCATTGCGGCTATATTGGTCAATAACCATGTCAGCTGTTAACCTAAGCTCAATGAAGAACTCCTTGATTGCATCAGGACCTCTTAATAGCTTAAATCTCGACAATGAATCATCATGGCGACATAGAGCTTAAGTGATATATATATAGCCTCATGATGCTGGATAGCCCAATTCCAGCTCTGATAGGCCGACGGCTCACAGGACTGAACTCTGGCTAACACACTCTCAATATCGGCATACACTTCAAGATTTACAGGAGTATCCTTCGAGTAGGATGCGAACTCAATCACTTTACTGTGCTTAGGCATTTTGAGTACCTGTCACTGCATGCTCTTCAATTGATGCTTTTTAAAAGCACCTTCATTATTGAAGTGCTTCAGGCAGGGCTTGCATACCCACTGTTTCCGTCATGTTTACTGATTTGCTTTGAAGTAAGCCTTGACATATCCTTAATCAGGCTATAGTGAGATCTTCCATTTTGCTCAATTAGTAGTAGGTTAACGGTGAATTCTTTGCTTCTGTTGGTTTGGTATAAAGGTATAATTGCACACTCCCGTTCTAGTCCAAATACTGAAACTGATATTTCAGTGTTTTGCTGTTCAAATTCTGGAATCTGGTGCAGGCTTACAGGGAGGTCTATCGCCCTGTAATTGAATGCAGTGAATAACTGTTCTGCAGGGTATTTGCTCGCTCTTTGACCATTGCTGTTTGCGAGATACTTTTCAGAGAGCAAACACCATGCAAAACAGTATTCATTGTTGTTTTTATGTTTAATAAAGCTGTCTTACTTTGATTGCCCTGGGTAACTCTACGTAACGCGATGCATTCAGGGGATCATAGAAGCTAATTCCAATAATAAGAGCCCTGACAGCGAGCAGAGATTTTGAGCTTGCACCTCCCTCGAAATTCGAGATGTTTTCTAGAATTTCATCGACCATAGAAGTGTATAGGGTATCAAGATTACTTGATTGAAGGACCAGCTTTGTCTTGCTATTGAAAAAGATGCTTTCTGCATGCTCTTTTCAGGAGATCGTATGATGTACGTGATTTCAATAGAGGTGTTTACTTTAAAGCCAGAAGAGCTTCTCCCGAGTACAGAAACCATCTTTCCCAATACAAGACGTCTGCATTCCTGAAGAAATTGGCCGGGGTCAGCTATCTCTAAAGTGTTTTCTATGCGGCTATTGAAAAGGCGTCCCTTGAACGCCGATTCAATAACCTTGCACTCTAGCTGGTTTTTTGGCTTTGTTGCTGTATGCAAGGCCGTTACTGCATGAATTGGCGTCATCAGAGGTGGTTGAGGTGTCATAATGGTTGTTGCGACCGATGCCTGATGGTCCTGCAACTGGCGATGGAGGGGCCGTTGAAGATCCAGGATTGGCGAGGGGGTTAATTCCTTGACCGTGCTCCTCTTCAGCTTTGTGAGGTATTTTGGTACCCCGGAGCAATGCTAAGTTGCCTGCATACTCAGGCTCCGGGTTCGTGACCACTATTGAAGGTTCTATAACAATAAGAAAGTGGAATTATTTGGAATGGCAGTTAAAATAGAAATGCGAATATATATGTTTCTTAAATCATTGAAGAAAAAGCTTAAAGTCATGTGTTAATGTTACGATAATTATTTGTATAATTGTATATTTTAATAAATAAACATGAGTAAAAATTGATTGAGGAAAGTTATGCGTTAACGATACGATAATTATTCATGTAATTGTATATTTTCATCAATAAAAATGATTAAAAAGTTTTAAGAAAACTTATGCGTTAACGTTACGTTAATTATTTATGTAATGATTCTAGATCTAGAACAAATGAAGTTAAAAAACTCTCCATTCAATTCACGAAGCATCTGCAGGTACACGGTCCTGTAGGCAAAATTCACGCAAGTGCACACCCCCTCACTAGGAATAATTGCCCATGGATCTCCTAAAGGCATCAGTGCAACATCCTCGAACCCGGGAGGCGGCGGAGTCAGGTAGTGTTGCGAGAATATAGGTGAAGGCAAGCTACCGCCCTCGTCCATCTCCCCTGCCCCGAATGAAATCGCTTCAGAAACTACAACAAAGAAGCAAAAAAGCAGAATTAACTTCAATTTGAATATTTTTAATTGGAAGGTTCTAGTAAATTGAATGCTTCATTCCAGAATTGAAATTGTGATGTAAGCATGAATTGTTCGATGGTTATACATTGATTAAGCATAAAGCTAGTATTTTATACAAAAAAAGTTTAAGTGTGATAATATATCTCAACTCACCGTTCACACCGTTAAACATCTGTATTGCAGCAACTTTGTATTCGCAGTTATTACATGTACAATACTGATCTGAAGCTCTGACCATGTCTGCATTCACCCCTGTAACGGGAGTGACATCCTCATATCCAGGTGGCGGTGGTATAATATAATCACCCCCGATAAGATTGGTGACGGGGGCTATTAGCACCAGTAGAGATATAGCTGCTATGCAGCTACACATTTGATGTCTGATCTCCCGCCAGGGGTGCTGTCATGTTGTACACCGAGGTGGAATTGTTTTAATATGTTCTCTATGAACCTGCACAATCTGGTTAAGTCGAGAGCCCGCTCCTCAGGCGAATGCGGCTCTGGTGACTCCCATTGCGTTTGTAGTATTACCTGCAAATTTTTTAATCATGTAAATTCAATTACTTTTTATAACTGATAAAAGATAAATGAGTAGAGAAAGTCATGTGATATGAAATAAATGAGTAGAAAAAGACGCATGAATGTTAATAGAAAGTGTTGTGAAAATCGTATGAAGGGTTATGCAAGAAGAATGTGTAGACGAAATAATATGAATGTTTACAGAAGAAGAATGTGTATAGAATATCGTGTGAATTTAATAGAGGAAGAATGCGCAGAGAGAATGGTGTGAATGTTAATAGAAGAATGTGTAGAGAAAATGGTGTGCATTTTAATAGAGGAAGAATGTGTAGAGAAAATGGTGTGAATTTTAATAGAGGAAGAATGTGTTGAGAATATGGTGTGAATTTTAGCAGAGGAAGAATGTGTTCAGAAAATCGTATGAATGATTACAGAAGAATGTGTAGAGAAAATCGTATTAATGTTTACAGAAGAATGTGTAGAGAAAATCGTATGAATGTGCACAGAAGAATGGGTAGAGAAAATGGCGTGAATGTTAATAGAAGAATGTGTAGAGAAAATTGTGTGAATCTTAATAGAGGAAGAATGCGTTGAGAAAATGGTGTGAATGTTCACAGAAGAATGTGTAGAGAAAATCATATGAATGTTTATACCAGAAGAATGTGTAGAGAAAATGGTGTGAATTTTAATGGAGGAAGAATCTGTTGAGAAAACATTATGATTGTTAATAGAAGAATGTGTTGAGAAATCATATGAATGTTTTATGCAAGAAGAATGCGTAGCGAAAATCGTATGTGTGTTTACAGAAAAATGTGTAGAGAAAATGATGTGAATGTTAATAGCAGAATGTGTAGCGAAATTTGTATGAATTTTAATAGAGGAAAAATGTTGAGAAAATCTTATGGATGTTAATAGAAGAAGGTGTAGCGAAATTCGTACGGATGTTTATACAAGAAGAATGGATATAGAAAATGGTGTGAATTTTAATATAGGAAGAATGTATTGAGAAACTCGGGTGACGTTTATGGAAGAAGAATGATTAGAGATTAAGTATGAATGTTTATTCTTAGGATTTAAGGAACTATTTACACCGCTGATGAAAGCTCCACATTTTTTAACAATTCTGATGTTAATTATTATGGAAATGATATGGTACTCTTGCAATGATTCGTCTTTCACATAGTCATGTAAAAACTCACTCACCTTGCATTATATATAGATGCAGTCTAGATGACAATAGCACTGACTTCGATCAAGCTATATCACTAAGTTAATAAACTCACATAGGTTTTCGCATTCCCCGACGGGTGCTTATATAGGGACCTAAAGTCCTCAAGCAATTCCAACGCGCTGGTATGGCGGGCGGGATGTGATTATTGCATCCAATGACATCATCTCTTGCAGCGCATGCGCAAAGAGAAGTGGCCTTCGGGCAACGCAGGTGACGCCTGGAAGTCGAGGTAGGATGGGGTGGAATTTAGGGTCAAGCAGTTATATGATGCTTGTCCCATGGGAACTGAAGCCTCTCTCTTTTCTCATACCCAAACAAAGACAGGGCAAGTATAAAACCTCCACAAGCTCTTTTGTGATGCGGCTGTGGAAGCGGGGTGCTACACGGGTGGTCTTTCTAAATAAGCCTTGCTGTGGATAATAGAAGGATACAATGGCATCTGTTCCTTTGTTAGCTCGGTCAAGCCTGTTTTATTGTTCTTCTGTACGCGGTCGTCAAACAATGCGACTAAGAGCTTGCAGGTGGCCTTCCTAAAGGTATTCAATATAGCTGGGACAATAGCGACTGATTGTTTGTTCACAATATTCCAGCATACTCCATTGCTCATTTTGACAGTTGATGGATAGCCTTTCGCACGTGGTCGTTAAACTATGAGAGTGGGGGTGAGTTGCTGTAGTGCAGAAGTGCACGTGTCCGGATTTGGAATGGGTAGAATAACGTCTCCGCCTTTGTTACAGAAGCGTAATTTATTACTCTATTCTTCGTTTTGACAGTTGATTGGCAGCCTTAATTGCTTACCTGTCAAGCTTCCATTATACCCAACAAGATTTATACCCCTCAGCTACAATAGAAAGTACTCTGGAGCTGGGGAAGGGGATGGGGGAGGGGGACCTCATTTGCACATGAATACACATTCCTGCAGATTAAGTGTCCTGGATCTGTCATTTATATACTACTGAGACTTAGGGGGGTTTTCCACTAAAGGCCCCTCCTGGAATACCGTGCAATGATCTATACCTAGACCTTTGTATTGTTAAAGTTCTTGAATAATGCAGTTCTTTGTGTCACAGGTTTTAATCACATCCCTAAGACCTATTATCGCTTTCCCTACCTCTCCCATATAAACCCATTTCCCTCTCCTTCAACCATCTCCTAGCATACGTCTATCTAAACCGTCTATCTAGTTTTGAGTTACATTGAAACAATAGCCTGACGCTCTATTTGGTTTTGAGTCACATCGAAACTATAGCCAAAGTGTTCTGTCTGGTTTCACCTTTTGTTGAAACTAAAACCAAGACGTTTTATCTGGTTTGAGTTACCTTGAAACTATAGCCAGACGTTCTATGCAGTTTTGAGTAGAATGGAAACCATAGCCAGATTTTCTATCCAGCTTTGAGTTACATTGAAACTATAGCTAGAAGTTCTATTTCGTTCTTAGTTGCATTGAAACTATAGCCATATGTTCTATTTGGTTTTGAGTTACATTGAAACTATAGCCAAACGTTCTATTTGGTTCTGAGTTACATCGAAAGTATAGCGAAAGGTTTCTATATGGTTTCCTCTTAAATCTGGTTTCCTGTTTATAGCTAAAAGTTTCTATCTGGTTTTGAGTTATATTGAAACTATAGCCTGACGTTCCACTTGGTTTTGAGTTACATTGAAACTATAGCCAAAATTATCTATCTGGTTTTGTGTTACATGGAGACTATAGCCAGACGTTCTATCTAGATTTACGTTACATAGAAACAATAGTCACACGTTTTATCTGGTTTTCAGTCACATTGAAACTATAGCCAGACTTTCTATCTGGTTTTGAGTTACATTGAAACTATAGTCAGACCTTATACTTGGTTGTGAGTTACATTGAAACTGCAGCCAAAATGCTCTATATGGTTTTGAGTTACATGGAGTCTTTATCCAGACGTTCTATTTGGTTCTGAGTTACATCGAAGTTATAGCCAAAAGTTTGTATCTGGTTTCGTGTTACATTGAAGCTATAGCCAAAAGTTTCTATCTGGTTTTGAGTTACATTGAAACTATAGCCATCGTTGTATCTAGTTTTCAGTCGCATTGAAACTATAGCCAGACTTTCTATATGGTTTTTAGTTACATTGAAACTATAGCCATCGTTCTATATAGTTTCCATTCACATTGAAACTATAACCAGACTTTCTATATGGTTTTGAGTTACATTGAAACTATAGACACCGTTCTATCTAGTTTTCATTCACATTGAAACTATAACTAGGCTTTCCATCTGGTTTTGAGTTACTTGAAACTATATCCATCTTTCTATCTAGTTTTCAGTCACATTGAAACTATAACCAGATTTTCTATTTGGTTTTGAGTCGCATCGAGACTATACCCTGGAGTTCTATCCGGGTTTCAGCTGTATCGAAAGGATAGGCAAAGTGTTCTATCTGATTTTGAATCACTTCGAAGCTATAGCCAAAAAGCTCTATAATTTGTATAGGTTATTGAAAATGGAGTCCAGAAGTTCATACGTACTTTTGGTTCTAATAGCAAATACACGCTAGGTATAAGTACAGGGTTCTTCTGATACAACAAAACTGGAATAAAAATGGGTAAATGTTATGTTTCCGAACTTGTAAATTACCTTGTTCACCATAAACGTATTAAGAAGTTTGGTGTGTTTTGGTAACCAATAACAAACATGTGCCCCCAAGTAACTAAGTGATACATCTGCGTTATCTGCTGATCGTTATGAAATAGGTTTTTTATTTTAGTCATATTCTAGATAACTGGTTAATAATGTAACTGATATTTAGAGCAATTTTTAATGTCATAATTATTCTGCAAGTTCTCTAATTGTTATATAAATATTCTATGAAAATTAATCACCTGCAGAAGGAGTTTTATATTTTAAAAGGTTTGTGCTAAACATATCATTGTTTTTAGGATTTTACTACGACCGCCAGATAAACTATTAGATGCTTATACTGCGGTTTACATCATTCAAATATAAATACACTACAAACGGATTTTAAGTAACGCATTAGCATCTCCAAGATCTGTAGTATTTTTATTTCGTTGGCCATAATTCACACCAAATATAGTAATAGGTACGACACTACTGCTTTTTTCCTTGAATTTTGTCTTGTTAAATTAATACTTGTTGAAATGCATTGCTCTTCGAAGCGGAAACTTGCAGTGCACTGACACATACAGTGGCAAGGAAATAAATTGGCATCAGTTCAACTAGAACGATTGCATTGGCTCCATAGGATGATTATGTGCACTGATATACACACACTCATGGGGATACGTCATACGTTAAGGTATGCGATTTCAATCCAAGTTTAACAGCCGATCATAATACAAAATCTTAGATTTGTCTCACATTTCCTTTGAATGTTTGTTTATATTATCTTAGAAGATAAGTATAATGAATAAACTATCTACGTTTAATTGCAATCTAACACAATGACTTATAGTGACGAGATTCTGATGAGAAAGTTAGTAGATGTGGAATGGACGACATATTTAATATGTCGAAGGCCATGTTGCCTGGTGATAAACACACAATGCATTCGCGATTAATGAATAATTAATTACGTTTCTTTTTGTGTGTGCACGCGATAAGCATCGGGGACAGAGTCACGATTTGCATGTGAGGTGACCGCATGAAGCGAATCACAGTTAATTACTCCAGCAATGTGTTTAAATGCGATGTTTCATTAAGTTTGATGATGTAGCAGCACTAGACAGGAAGTGGCATTAGATACGCGGTAGTTACGGCTCAGTAGTTTCTCGCTTCATTCCAGTCGCACCATCTACTGTATGACCTAAAAATTCAGATAAATGCCCAACATATCTTTGTAATTATAATATTTGATGATTTCATATTTTATCAGTAAACGAAAGCTTTTGACTGGGACTTTACGTTAACTACGACAAATATTCGTCTACTGCTTCAAATTGATTGCAATCGTTTTAATGTATTTATTTAAAGTTGCAGAAGTGAATGCTTTTTCGCCCACAAAATTGCAGTGCTCAACTGCATCAGGTATCCAACACATTAATTGGACAACAAAGACTATTGTTACAATAAGAAACTAACAATAGCATAGTAAAGTAATTTATTACACTCTGTTGTTTTTATCAAAGTTCAGCTATGAGAGACTTAATCACTTATTGAGCAGATACGAGGAAAACAAGAATTACACGTTCTCAGACATGCTCCATTAGTGCTGTCGGAGAAACTCAAACGGTTAGTGCTGTGAGACAAACTGTACACTTATTGAGCAGATACGAGGAAAACAAGAATTACACGTTCTCAGACATGCTCCATTAGTGCTGTCTGAGAAACTCAAACGGTTAGTGCTGTGAGACAAACTGTACACATATTGAGCAGATACTAGGAAAACAAGAATTAAACGTTCTCAGACATGCTCCATTAGTGCCGTCTGAGGAACTCAAACGGTTAGTGCTGTGAGACAAACTAATCACTTATTGAGCAGATACGTGGAAAACAAGAATTACACGTTCTCAAACATGCTCCATTAGTGCCGTCTGAGGAACTCAAACGGTTAGTGCTGTGAGACAAACTGTTCACTTATTGAGCAGATACGAGGAAAACAAGAATTACACGTTCTCAGACATGCTCCATTAGTGCTGTCTGAGAAACTCAAACGGTTAGTGCTGTGAGACAAACTGTACACTTATTGAGCAGATACGAGGAAAACAAGAATTACACGTTCTCAGACATGCTCCATTAGTGCCGTCTGAGGAACTCAAACGGTTAGTGCTGTGAGACAAACTGTTCACTTATTGAGCAGATACGAGGAAAACAAGAATTACACGTTCTCAGACATGCTCCATTAGTGCCGTCTGAGGAACTCAAACGGTTAGTGCTGTGAGACAAACTGTTCACTTATTGAGCAGATACGAGGAAAACAAGAATTACACGTTCTCAGACATGCTCCATTAGTGCTGTCTGAGAAACTCAAACGGTTAGTGCTGTGAGACAAACTGTACACTTATTGAGCAGATACGAGGAAAACAAGAATTACACGTTCTCAGACATGCTCCATTAGTGCCGTCTGAGGAACTCAAACGGTTAGTGCTGTGAGACAAACTGTACACATATTGAGCAGATACGAGGAAAACAAGAATTACACGTTCTCAGACATGCTCCATTAGTGCCGTCTGAGGAACTCAAACGGTTAGTGCTGTGAGACAAACTGTACACTTATTGAGCAGATACGAGGAAAACAAGAATTACACGTCCTCAGACATGCTCCATTAGTGCTGTCTGAGAAACTCAAACGGTTAGTGCTGTGAGACAAACTGTACACTTATTGAGCAGATACTAGGAAAACAAGAATTACACGTTCTCAGACATGCTCCATTAGTGCTGTCTGAGGAACTCAAACGGTTAGTGCTGTGAGACAAACTGTACACTTATTGAGCAGATACTAGGAAAACAAGAATTACACGTTCTCAGACATGCTCCATTAGTGCCGTCTGAGGAACTCAAACGGTTAGTGCTGTGAGACAAACTGTACACATATTGAGCAGATACTAGGAAAACAAGAATTACACGTTCTCAAATATGTTACATTAGTGCTGTCTGAAAAACTCAAACGGTTAGTGCTGTGAGACAAACTGTACACTTATTGAGCAGATACGAGGAAAACAAGAATTACATGTTCTCAGACATGCTCCATTAGTGCTGTCGGAGAAACTCAAACGGTTAGTGCTGTGAGACAAACTGTACACTTATTGAGCAAATACAAGGAAAACAAGAATTACACGTTCTCAAATATGTTACATTAGTGCTGTCTGAGAAACTAAAACGCTTAGTGCTGTGAGACAAACTGTACACATATTGAGCAGATAGTAGTAAAACAAGAATTACACGTTCTCAAATATGTTACATTAGTGCTGTCTGAGAAACTAAAACGCTTAGTGGTGTGACAGAAACTGTACACTTATTGAGCAGATACGAGTAAAACAAGAATTACACGTCCCAAATATGTTACATTAGTGCTGTCTGAGAAACTAAAACTCATAGTGGTGTGACAGAAACTGTACACTTATTGAGCAGATACGAGTAAAACAAGAATTACACGTTCTCAGACATGCTCCATTAGTGCTGTCTGAGAAACTCAAACGGTTAGTGCTGTGAGACAAACTGTACACATTTTGAGGAGATACGAGGAAAACAAGAATTACACGTTCTCAGACATGCTCCATTAGTGCTGTCTGAGAAACTCAAATGGTTAGTGCTGTGAGACAAACTGTACACATATTGAGCAGATACTAGGAAAACAAGAATTACACGTTCTCAAATATGTTACATTAGTGCTGTCTGAAAAACTCAAACGGTTAATGCTGTGAGACAAACTGTACACATATTGAGCAGATACGAGGAAAACAAGAATTACACGTTCTCAAATATGTTACATTAGTGCCGTCTGAAAACCTCAAACGGTTAGTGCTGTGAGACAAACTAATCACTTATTGAGCAGATACTAGGAAAACAAGAATTACACGTTCTCAGACATGCTCCATTAGTGTTGTCTGAGAAACTCAAATGGTTAGTGCTGTGAGACAAACTGTACACATATTGAGCAGATACGAGGAAAACAAGAATTACACGTTCTCAGGCATGCTCCATTAGTGTTGTCTGAGAAACTCAAATGGTTAGTGCTGTGAGACAAACTGTACACATTTTGAGCAGATACGAGGAAAACAAGAATTACACGCTCTCAGACATGCTCCATTAGTGTTGTCTGAGAAACTCAAATGGTTAGTGCTGTGAGACAAACTGTACACATTTTGAGCAGATACGAGGAAAACAAGAATTACACGTTCTCAGACATGCTCCATTAGTGCTGTCTGAGAAACTCAAACGGTTAGTGCTGTGAGACAAACTGTACACTTATTGAGCAGATAGAGGAAAACAAGAATTACACGTTCTCAGACATGCTCCATTAGTGCTGTCTGAGAAACTCAAACGGTTAGTGCTGTGAGACAAACTGTACACATATTGAGCAGATACTAGGAAAACAAGAATTACACGTTCTCAGACATGCTCCATTAGTGCTGTCTGAGAAACTCAAACGGTTAGTGCTGTGAGACAAACTAATCACTTATTGAGCAGATAGAGGAAAACAAGAATTACACGTTCTCAGACATGCTCCATTAGTGCTGTCTGAGAAACTCAAACGGTTAGTGCTGTGAGACAAACTGTACACATTTTGAGGAGATACGAGGAAAACAAGAATTACACGTTCTCAGACATGCTCCATTAGTGCTGTCTGAGAAACTCAAACGGTTAGTGCTGTGAGACAAACTGTACACTTATTGAGCAGATAGAGGAAAACAAGAATTACACGTTCTCAGACATGCTCCATTAGTGCTGTCTGAGAAACTCAAACGGTTAATGCTGTGAGACAAACTGTACACATATTGAGCAGATACGAGGAAAACAAGAATTACACGTTCTCAAATATGTTACATTAGTGCCGTCTGAAAACCTCAAACGGTTAGTGCTGTGAGACAAACTAATCACTTATTGAGCAGATAGAGGAAAACAAGAATTACACGTTCTCAAATATGTTACATTAGTGCCGTCTGAAAAACTCAAACGGTTAGTGCTGTGACAGAAACTGTACACTTATTGAGCAGATACGAGGAAAACAAGAATTACACGTTCTCAAATATGTTACATTAGTGCTGTCTGAAAAACTAAAACGCTTAGTGCTGTGAGACAAACTGTACAATTATTGAGCAGATAGAGGAAAACAAGAATTACACGTTCTCAGACATGCTCCATTAGTGCTGTCTGAGAAACTCAAACGGTTAGTGCTGTGAGACAAACTGTTCACTTATTGAGCAGATACGAGGAAAACAAGAATTACAATTCTCAAATATGTTACATTAGTGCTGTCTGAGAAACTCAAACGGTTAGTGCTGTGAGACAAACTGTTCACTTATTGAGCAGATAGAGGAAAACAAGAATTACACGTTCTCAAATAATTAGTGCTGTCTGAGAAACTCAAACGGTTAGTGCTGTGAGACAAACTAATCACTTATTGAGCAGATAGAGGAAAACAAGAATTACACGTTCTCAAATATGTTACATTAGTGCCGTCTGAAAAACTCAAACGGTTAGTGCTGTGAGACAAACTGTACACATATTGAGCAGATACGAGGAAAACAAGAATTACACGTTCTCAGACATGCTCCATTAGTGCTGTCTGAGAAACTCAAACGGTTAGTGCTGTGAGACAAACTGTACACTTATTGAGCAGATACGAGGAAAACAAGAATTACACGTTCTCAGACATGCTCCATTAGTGCCGTCTGAGGAACTCAAACGGTTAGTGCTGTGAGACAAACTGTACACATATTGAGCAGATACGAGGAAAACAAGAATTACACGTTCTCAGACATGCTCCATTAATGCCGTCTGAGGAACTCAAACGGTTAGTGCTGTGAGACAAACTGTACACTTATTGAGCAGATACGAGGAAAACAAGAATTACACGTTCTCAGACATGCTCCATTAGTGCTGTCTGAGAAACTCAAACGGTTAGTGCTGTGAGACAAACTGTACACTTATTGAGCAGATACAAGGAAAACAAGAATTACACGTTCTCAGACATGCTCCATTAGTGCTGTCTGAGGAACTCAAACGGTTAGTGCTGTGAGACAAACTGTAGACTTATTGAGCAAATACGAGGAAAACAAGAATTACACGTTCTCAAATATGTTACATTAGTGCTGTCTGAGAAACTAAAACGCTTAGTGCTGTGAGACAAACTGTACACATATTGAGCTGATACTAGTAAAACAAGAATTACACGTTCTCAAATATGTTACATTAGTGCTGTCTGAGAAACTAAAACGCTTAGTGGTGTGACAGAAACTGTACACTTATTGAGCAGATACGAGTAAAACAAGAATTACACGTTCCCAAATATGTTACATTAGTGCTGTCTGAGAAACTAAAACGCATAGTGGTGTGACAGAAACTGTACACTTATTGAGCAGATACGAGTAAAACAAGAATTACACGTTCTCAAATATGTTACATTAGTGCTGTCTGAGAAACTAAAACGCTTGGTGGTGTGACAGAAACTGTACACTTATTGAGCAGATACGAGTAAAACAAGAATTACACGTTCCGAAATATGTTACATTAGTGCTGTCTGAGAAACTAAAACGCATAGTGGTGTGACAGAAACAGTACACTTATTGAGCAGATACGAGTAAAACAAGAATTACATGTTCTCAAATATGTTACATTAGTGCTGTCTGAGAAACTAAAACGCTTAGTGCTGTGAGACAAACTGTACACTGATTGAGCAGATACGAGGAAAACAAGAATTACACGTTCTCAGACATGCTCCATTAGTGTTGTCTGAGAAACTCAAATGGTTAGTGCTGTGAGACAAACTGTACACATATTGAGCAGATACTAGGAAAACAAGAATTACACGTTCTCAAATATGTTACATTAGTGCTGTCTGAAAAACTCAAACGGTTAGTGCTGTGAGACAAACTGTACACATATTGAGCAGATACTAGGAAAACAAGAATTACACGTTCTCAAATATGTTACATTAGTGCTGTCTGAAAAACTCAAACGGTTAGTGCTGTGAGACAAACTGTACACTTATTGAGCAGATACTAGGAAAACAAGAATTACACGTTCTCAGACATGCTCCATTAGTGTTGTCTGAGAAACTCAAATGGTTAGTGCTGTGAGACAAACTGTACACATATTGAGCAGATACGAGGAAAACAAGAATTACACGTTCTCAGACATGCTCCATTAGTGTTGTCTGAGAAACTCAAACGGTTAGTGCTGTGAGACAAACTGTACACATTTTGAGCAGATACGAGGAAAAATAGAATTACACGTTCTCAGACATGCTCCATTAGTGTTGTCTGAGAAACTCAAATGGTTAGTGCTGTGAGACAAACTGTACACATTTTGAGCAGATACGAGGAAAACAAGAATTACACGTTCTCAGACATGCTCCATTAGTGGTGTCTGAGAAACTCAAACGGTTAGTGCTGTGAGACAAACTGTACACTTATTGAGCAGATAGAGGAAAACAAGAATTACACGTTCTCAGACATGCTCCATTAGTGCTGTCTGAGAAACTCAAACGGTTAGTGCTGTGAGACAAACTGTACACATATTGAGCAGATACTAGGAAAACAAGAATTACACGTTCTCAGACATGCTCCATTAGTGCTGTCTGAGAAACTCAAACGGTTAGTGCTGTGAGACAAACTGTACACTTATTGAGCAGATAGAGGAAAACAAGAATTACACGTTCTCAGACATGCTCCATTAGTGCTGTCTGAGAAACTCAAACGGTTAGTGCTGTGAGACAAACTGTACACATTTTGAGGAGATACGAGGAAAACAAGAATTACACGTTCTCAGACATGCTCCATTAGTGCTGTCTGAGAAACTCAAACGGTTAGTGCTGTGAGACAAACTGTACACTTATTGAGCAGATAGAGGAAAACAAGAATTACACGTTCTCAGACATGCTCCATTAGTGCTGTCTGAGAAACTCAAACGGTTAATGCTGTGAGACAAACTGTACACATATTGAGCAGATACGAGGAAAACAAGAATTACACGTTCTCAAATATGTTACATTAGTGCCGTCTGAAAAACTCAACCGGTTAGTGCTGTGAGACAAACTACTCACTTATTGAGCAGATATAGGAAAACAAGAATTACACGTTCTCAAATATGTTACATTAGTGCCGTCTGAAAAACTCAAACGGTTAGTGCTGTGACAGAAACTGTACACTTATTGAGCAGATACGAGGAAAACAAGAATTACACGTTCTCAAATATGTTACATTAGTGCTGTCTGAAAAACTAAAACGCTTAGTGCTGTGAGACAAACTGTACACTTATTGAGCAGATAGAGGAAAACAAGAATTACACGTTCTCAGACATGCTCCATTAGTGCTGTCTGAGAAACTCAAACGGTTAGTGCTGTGAGACAAACTGTTCACTTATTGAGCAGATACGAGGAAAACAAGAATTACAATTCTCAAATATGTTACATTAGTGCTGTCTGAGAAACTCAAACGGTTAGTGCTGTGAGACAAACTGTTCACTTATTGAGCAGATAGAGGAAAACAAGAATTACACGTTCTCAAATAATTAGTGTTGTCTGAGAAACTCAAACGGTTAGTGCTGTGAGACAAACTAATCACTTATTGAGCAGATAGAGGAAAACAAGAATTACACGTTCTCAAATATGTTACATTAGTGCCGTCTGAAAAACTCAAACGGTTAGTGCTGTGACAGAAACTGTACACTTATTGAGCAGATACGAGGAAAACAAGAATTACACGTTCTCAAATATGTTACATTAGTGCTGTCTGAAAAACTAAAACGCTTAGTGCTGTGAGACAAACTGTACACTTATTGAGCAGATAGAGGAAAACAAGAATTACACGTTCTCAGACATGCTCCATTAGTGCTGTCTGAGAAACTCAAACGGTTAGTGCTGTGAGACAAACTGTTCACTTATTGAGCAGATACGAGGAAAACAAGAATTACAATTCTCAAATATGTTACATTAGTGCTGTCTGAGAAACTCAAACGGTTAGTGCTGTGAGACAAACTGTTCACTTATTGAGCAGATAGAGGAAAACAAGAATTACACGTTCTCAAAAAATTAGTGCTGTCTGAGAAACCCAAACGGTTAGTGCTGTGAGACAAACTGTACACTTATTGAGCAGATACGAGGAAAACAAGAATTACACGTTCTCAGACATGCTCCATTAGTGCCGTCTGAGGAACTTAAACGGTTAGTGCTGTGAGACAAACTGTACACTTATTGAGCAGATACGAGGAAAACAAGAATTACACGTTCTCAGACATGCTCCATTAGTGCTGTCTGAGAAACTCAAACGGTTAGTGCTGTGAGACAAACTGTTCACTTATTGAGCAGATACGAGGAAAACAAGAATTACACGTTCTCAAATAATTAGTGCTGTCTGAGAAACTTAAACGGTTAGTGCTGTGAGACAAATTGTACACTTATTGAGCAGATACGAGGAAAACAAGAATTACACGTTCTCAAATAATTAGTGCTGTCTGAGAAACTCAAACGGTTAGTGCTGTGAGACAAACTGTACACTTATTGAGCAGATACGAGAAAAACAAGAATTACACGTTCTCAGACATTCTCCATTAGTGCTGTCTGAGAAACTCAATCGGTTAGTGCTGTGAGACAAACTGTACACATATTGAGCAGATACGAGGAAAACAAGAATTACACGTTCTCAGACATGCTCCATTAGTGCCGTCTGAGGAACTCAAACGGTTAGTGCTGTGAGACAAACTGTACACTTATTGAGCAGATACGAGGAAAACAAGAATTACACGTTCTCAGACATGCTCCATTAGTGCTGTCTGAGAAACTCAAACGGTTAGTGCTGTGAGACAAACTGTACACTTATTGAGCAGATAGAGGAAAACAAGAATTACACGTTCTCAGACATGCTCCATTAGTGCTGTCTGAGAAACTCAAACGGTTAGTGCTGTGAGACAAACTGTACACTTATTGAGCAGATACGAGGAAAACAAGAATTACACGTTCTCAGACATGCTCCATTAGTGCTGTCTGAGAAACTCAAACGATTAGTGCTGTGAGACATACTGTACACTTATTGAGCAGATACGAGGAAAACAAGAATTACACGTTCTCAGACATGCTCCATTAGTGCTGTCTGAGAAACTCAAACGATTATTGCTGTGAGACATACTGTACACTTATTCAGCAGATACGAGGAAAACAAGAATTACACGTTTTCAAATAATTAGTGCTGTCTGAGAAACTCAAACGGTTAGTGCTGTGAGACAAACTGTACACTTATTGAGCAGATACGAGGAAAACAAGAATTACACGTTCTCAAATGTGTTACATTAGTGCTATCTGAGAAACTGAATTTAATTTTAATAAAGTAGCAAATGTAATTTCTGCAGCAGATTACGTACTGTTTCTCTGGTAAGACAAGTTTCTTTAAAGCTCAGCGATATGGAACAAAAGCCTTACTTTCACCTTAAGGAAGTATTGTGCTCAACCCAGATCTGTTTCCATCGAGTTATATCATGTAATACAATTTAAAGGTCCCTTGAATAAATAAAAAACAGGAAAATGTTTAGACAGTGTGTATATGTAAAATTGAAACGTTAAATACATATAAAACTTTCATTCTTATTCCAACTCCTTTTAAGCATACAAACCGAGGATTTTCAATAAAGTCATCCTACCCAAAAAATGTTTACACTAATATTTTTGTAACCTTTTATTTTCTCAAAACTTGCTCTAATGATATTAAGTATTTTGTGTTTTGAATATTTGTGTAATGTATGAAATGTATAGGTAATTTTAATTTTCTGCAAATAAGTTGTAAAGTCAAGTCCATTCTGCAACAATATAACAAAACATTATTGCGGTAACAACTTTGCACTTATTAAAATATGCAGGTTCTGACATTTTGGAAGTGTTGATAAGCACCCCGGCCAAACCGTTAAATGTCGCAAGATAGAATGAAAAGCTTTCTATTAATAAGGCGCACGAATATAGCAAGGATAACAAACACACTTTCATTGGAACATTAAGTTTGTACACATTAATTTTAATACCGTATTGTGACGTACGATCATTGTTGCGTATGTGACCTGGCTGCCCGGATAGGGTATTGCGCAATAGTGGAGGGGATAAGCGAGTTAGCATAGCGTTACCACGCCGAGTTGAGCGTGGGGGTCAGTAGAGTCGAGGCTAGTTATTGTTCAAGGCAAGACGCTTGTGTGAGCGCTACCCATACAAACAGTATGGCATCCTCACCGACAGACATGGAAACAAGGAGGTAATGTAATCCCCTTTTATTAATAAACCCACTAACCATCCACTTCTGTTTAATGTAAATTACTGTAGTAGATAGTCCCTTCCCTCATTCACACCATGTAATAGTGCTATTAATAAGTCTATTGTGATATATTTTTTTATAATTTCTCTCAGCCGCGTCCCCCGTCTGACCTCGTAAATGTGAATTATTAACTTTAAGATCTTCGGTAACCTCATCGCTCTACCCCCCATTGAGCTAGTTAATAAAAAGGTCACGACATTTAGTGGAGGGCCGGGTATTTTGAGATTTTGAACTGTAAATCTTTTTTCTTCTATAAAATGTAGCGTTTTTGGTCCTCCACGTGTTAGTTAGAAAATGTAAATTTTTTTTGGTGGCTTAAGGGTAAGGGTGTTGGTTCTGTAATTTTTGGTTTTTTTTCTTCTAAATTCCTTTTGCATTGTTTCTTGAAAGGCCCATGTTTGTATTTTAATTTCAAGTTCACTTTTAAATTTTTTGCATTGTCTCTCGGTGGCGTGGCGGTAAAACTTTTGGCTCCATTTTTCCCCTTACCATGGCTTCACTTCTACTAACTTCTGTTGCTGTGATAAATTGTTGGTACTGTCCATTTTAAAGTGCTTATTAGTGTGAATTGTGGAAAATTGGGCGATATTTGCAACTTTGATAATGTGTTCGTCACGTGTTAGCTGGTGTGTTTGGGGTGCTGTTTTCTGTGCTAATTGGTAGTAGTTCTGGGAGCTTGTAATTCTATATTGCACTGATTGTGATTTCCTGCTCACTACTATATTTTTGGGGTGCATTTTTCGTGCAACTTTTATGTACTCAAGTGTGTTACGTAATCACTGCGTGGTCATGCAATTCATCACTAATTCTAGCTTATGAAGCCAATCTTTTACAGCACGTGTTCTGTGCGTTTATTTGCGTGTGTGTATAAAAGGTCAGGTGCATTTATTTAAAAAAGAAGGAATTCATTTTTGTGCATCGTACTCCGGTACGCATAAATTACAAGTTTAGCATATTCTGCTCTCCATAGAATAATTTCAGCGCTAGTCACAGTAGGTGTGACGTAATTTTTTTAACTTCCAGTTCGAGTTTTCTCGCTGAAGATATCACTTTGTCATTTTTTTTTCTTCCATGTGTACACTCTGTTTTAAAACCTTGGTTTTGTGTCCAAGTGGCTTGCGTGTCATGTCTGTGTAAACAATATGCTGGTATAGTTTTCTAATATTTCGCCGTGGGCGCTTAATTATATTACTCCTGGTATTGGTTCTTATCTGGCTATGTTCTGATATTTCTAGTTACATTCATGTGATGCTATAAGGGCTTAGTTTCGTGTAATCTGTAATGGTAATCTTCCATTCATTTACTGGTTGAGTTTATCCTTGTTTTGTGCTGCCACAATGCCTAAGCGACGTACTACGCATAAATCTGATGTGGTTATTGCTCCAGTCAGTGAGCATAGTGAATTAGAATCTATTTCCAGCCTAGTACACCTGTTGTTACCCAGTTATTACCAGTGATGCCTAATCCGCCTGTTTCGGTGAGCACAATGCAGTCAGCTGTGTGTCGTCCGGTCATTGAACCCTCTTCCTTTGAGAATTCCAGTAAGTTATCGGCATATGAATTTCTTCAAAATTTTGAAATGGTTGCTGCTGCTAATGGTTTGTCTGAGGAAATGAAATTGAAATGTTTTCCATGTTACTTAAGAGATACTGCTGCATAATGGTTTCAAACTTTTCGCCACCGGCATCCTCGCCACGATTGGCTTTGCCTATCTACACAGTTTCTAAATGCCTTTCAGATGACTAACCAAAGTGATATTTTGGAAATGAAACTCCGACAGCGTGTACAGTTAGATGATGACCTGTTACTAATTATATCTATGATGTGTTATCTCTGTGTGATCAAGTAAATCCAGCTATGTCTCAGTTAGAACAAATCAAACACCTGCTTAAAGGTCTTAAACCTCTCTATGTACAGCCTTTGCTGCCATTAAATCCTCAAACTGTTGACGAGGTAATACAAATAATTCGACGAGTGGACAAGGCACAATTTTATATGCAGAACCGAGAACATCTAGTGTCTGCCCAATCTCAGGCTGCAGTGTTTACACCACCCACTCCTGTATTTAATAATGCATCTGTTCCTGCTGTTACTTTACCAGCTACTGCTCAGCTAACAAATGCTTCTTCTCTTGGGGATGTACCTGTCGCTCCCATGCAACAGCTGATTGATCGTGTAGAACAGTTATGTAACCGAGTTAACCAGTTTCAGTTACCACCTGCCGTACCATCTTCGGAGAGAACTTCACAGCTTCCACGGTCATCTGACTTCAACCGGCAGAACTCATCCATCACCTGCTATAGATGCAACAGGCAGGTCCACCTGGCTCGCTTCTGCCGTAGCCGCTTTCCTCAGTCAAAAAACGACTGGCGCCGAGTCTCATACGACGAGACTTAGCAGCATCACCACCGCTCACCAGCACGGCTGCACCTCAACGGGATGTGGCTGCATTATCAGGTCAGATCTTACAAGTTATTGGTCATATTGCCCAGACAGAGGTTTCCATCTTGCTCGACACAGGAAGCGCAGTTAGCATTGTGAATGCTGCCCATGTTCTTGATCACTCTACATTGAAACCCATAGAAATGTTGCGTCGAACTGCAGGTAATAAGTTACTTAATGCACCTTACCACACTGCTCTAGATTTTCATATTAATGATGTTCTTTTTCAGGAAGATTTATTAGCTGTAAAAGATCTGTCTCATGATTTAATTCTAGGCAATGACTTTTTGCATGCTCATGGTGTAGTAATTGATTATGCACACAACTTGATAACATTGAATTCTTCTGAGGATGATGTTTTTACTATCCAATTACCCTAGCACAAGGTCCTTTTGTTGATATGACAGTGAATCGTTTGCAAGATAATAAATGTAATGACTCTGGTGTTAAAATGGCAGTTGTGAATCATGTGAAAATTCCACCTTTATCTACATGTTATGTAACAGTTAAACCCTCGTGAGACATTAGTAATGAGGTTATGTTTGAACCTGCTGTCAACATAATGCAGAAGAAAAATCTTTCAATTCCACCGTTGTTATGTCATTCTGCATCTGAACTTACTATAATAGTGCATAATAATACTGCGGTTCCACAAACACTGTTTGCCAATACAGTTTTAGCTAAAGCTTATGATGTTGCACTAGTTGAGAGTAATTCCGTTTTATCAGATGATGTTACCCCTCTGCCAGCTTCAAATTTTAATTTTAATGTCAATGGTAAACTACTAGAAACGCAAAAGGCTGAATTGCATTCTTTGTTATTGAAATATAGTGATCTTTTTGCCACCACATTGCAAGAACTTGGTACTGCTGATGTCGCAGAGTTTGATATTAAAGTAACTGACTCTAAACCAATTAAACAAACACCTTACAGAGTTCCCCATAAACAAAAGGAAATCATTGCTGAACTGTTAAAGAAATGCAAGATGCTGGAATTATTAAGGAATTGCAGTCCTCTTGGGCTTCTCCTGTGGTGCTTGTTAAAAAGAAAGATGGTTCCATGAGATTTTGTGTTGATTATAGGAAATTGAATGCCGTTACAGAAACCACCTCTTTGCCTTTGCCATTGATAGACGATTTGTTAAGTTATTTGGGGAAAGCTAAATGGTTTGTCTGATTAGATTTGCTGTCAGCATATTTTCAAGTACCTATTGCAGAGGATAGCCAGAAATATACTTCTTTTGTTACTTTATAAGGTCAATATCAATTCACACGCTTGAGTTTTGGGTTGGCGAATGCTCCTAGGTTCTTCAGTTACATCGCAGACAAGTTGCTAGGTGATCTGAATTTTAAAAAGCCAATTGCATATTTGGATTATATTGTCGTTTTTGCTAAAACATTTGATGAGTTGTTACAAAATCTTGAGGCTGTTTTTCAACGACTAGATAACCATAAATTTAAGCTCAAACCAGAAAAGTGTTTCTTCGCTATGCAAAAGATTAAGCTATTAGGCTTTAAAGTCTCCAAAGATGGTATTTCTCCTGATACTAATAAAGTAGTTTCCATTCAGAATTTGCCTCGTCCTAAAAATCTCAGAGATGTAAGGAAGGTTTTGGGATTATTTAACTTTTACAGGAAATTCATCAAAGACTATGCAAATATTGCTCAACCACTTATTCAATTGACTAGGAAAAATCAAAGTTTTATTTGGGAACCTGATCAGCAAGCTGCATTTCAAAAGTTGAAAGACCCATTAGTTTCTGCTCCTGTCTTAGCTCACTATACTCCTGGTGCATGTACTGAATTACACTCTGATGCCAGTGGACTAGGGGTTGCTTCTGTTTTGTATCAAAAGATTGATAATGTGTTGAAACCAGTGGGCTATGCTTCGAGGACATTATCCAAATGTGAACGTAATTATAGTGTTCCTGAGTTGGAATTGTTGGCCATCCTGCTTGGACTTACTCACTTTCGCAGTTTTGTATATGGCTATAAGGTTAATATTGTGTCTGATCATCACTCCCTCTGTTATCTGAATAATTTAAAAGATTTGACTGAGCGTCTGGCACGATGGAGTTTGAAATTGCAAGAATTTGATTATACTATTTCCTATAAATCTGGTAGGAAACATCATGATGCTGAAGATTTATCGAGATTTCCTGTGTTGCAACCCAAAGAAAGTGAACTTCAGCAACTTGAGGAACTTCCCACATGTTTATTGTCTTTAGTTGAAGTTGCTGACCAACAGAAAAAAGATCCTGTGTTACCTGAACTTATCAATGCTCTCCATGATCCTCCGTCAGCCCCTGCTAAGATTCAGAGACAAATTTCAACTTATACTCTTAAATCAGGAGTTCTTTATCGTAAAAATGCTGGCTCTACTGGCCCTCTCCATCTGCTGGTTATTCCAGAGGCACTGAAACATGAAATCCTATCTTCGTGTCATGATGATCCTCTTTCAGGTCATTTAGGCTTTTCTAAAACATTTTCCAAAATTCACTCCATATACTATTGGATTGGAATGAAACAAAATATTGAACATTTTGTGCGTACCTGTCCCAGTTGTCAAACAAGAAAAGGACCTAAGAATCCAAAGCAAGCAGGTTTATTACAACCAATTCCTGTTACTTCTGTAGGCGAGCGGTGGGGTATTGATTTGCTTGGGCCTCTCCCACACTCTAATTCTGGACACAAGTACGTCGTCGTTGCGACCGAGTATGCTTCAAGCTGGGTCCAGTCTGCGTCGCTTTCTTCAGCAACAATTCCACAAGTTGCTAAGTTTATTTTGCATAACATCATCTGTAGGCATGGAGCCCCTGCTGCCTTGTTGTCTGATCGTGGCTCAGTTTTCCTAAGTGAAGTGACACAGGAATTGTTGAGATCTCTATCAGTGTCTTCTAATTTTACTAGTGCTTACCACCCAGCTTGTAATGGACTAACTGAAAGATTCACTCAAACCCTCTTGAATATGCTTAGTCATTTTGTTGACACTAATCAAAGGAACTGGGACTCAATTTTGCCATATGTGATTTTTTCTTATAGCTCAAGTGTTCAGGGGTCTACTACATTCTCCCCTTTTTTCTTGATATATGGTCGGGAGCCTTCTTTACCTAATCAGGTTCTGCTGCAAGCTACTTCTAATGACCTTTTGGTGCAACAAACTTTACAAGAGATTCAGAAGGCACGTGAGGTTGCTGTTGCTAACATTACAAAGCAACAAGTGAAACAAAAAGAAGCATTTGATGCCAAACATAGAGATATGGTTTACAATGTTGGTCAATTAGTCAAAGTTTTTACTCCTATAAGAAAGAAAGGTAAATGTACAAAGTTCTTATATAGATATTTTGATCCTTTTGAAATTATCCGACAGATCACTCCTGTTACCTACCTTGTTGGTCGAACTCATGCTCCTCGTACCAAACATCAGAGTGTTCATGTGTCACGCCTTCACCCCTACTATGATCCTGTGGGTCCTTGTAGACTGTAAATTTTGAGTTTTGTGATGCTATTTTTATTGTTTGCCTTAATGTTGGAATGAAGTATGTATTACATGAAACTGGAAATTTGCACCATTTTGTGTACTGTGTGCTTAATTAAGCTTTGATTTTCACGAATGTTATGTGACAGTATTGTTTTGGTAATGATGTGCTTTGTTCTGTTGCATTCGTTTGATTTGTGTGATTTTGGGTTTCATTATGATGCTGTGATCCTTTTTCTTTGCAGAAATTTGTTGCATGAATAGTGTGTGTATATGTTTGTGAGGTTATGTGAGAGATGAGTTAATATTTGCCTCGGTGGAAGTGCCAAAGAGTAACCCCGATGGTGGTAATGTGAGAGATGAGATGAGTTGATGTCCGCTTCGGTGGAAGTGCCAAAGTGTAACCCCGATGGTTGAAGTGTAAATGTTTGAGCTTTCAGGAGGGCTACATGTACCTGGAAATTTGATGTGATGAGTTGAGAGATTTTGCTTATTGGTGTTGCTGAAACGTGCCCAGTATAGCGTGTGTGATGTACTCACACGAGAGTAAATGCAATGAAGTGAATGTAATGAGAATATTTTTTGTGTTTATGCAACAAGTCTAGTACCATCTTATATAGCGAGTTTTAATACCATCTATTTTCCAGCTTAATTTTGATTCGGAGGATGTGGATGCAACAGTATAATGCTATGTTATTTGTGTCATTCCTGAAATGCTATTGTGATTTCTTTAAGTTTATGCCTATGTCAGGTGTTTTTCATTTTGCAGAAAGCTGAATGAGACATGTCAGTGAAGATATGTTGTTTTCTCAGTAATTACTGTATACGAGAAAGTTGAAAACTAAGATGATGATGATGTTCATAATGAGGTGGATGAGATAGTAATGTAGAGGAGAATTTATATTTGACAGTAAAGCATGAGTATTGTAGTTGAAAGAATGTAATGAGGTGTAGTTTGACGTATGTACTGTGGATTTATTTTTGTAGTCTGTAGCAATGCACATAGTAGTTTTGGGTAGTTATTTAAGTGAATGTTGTGTATTATTTGGGCCATGGTCAGTATGAATGATTCCATTTCATTGTCATGTATGAATGTATTGTAAGTGCACTTATTTCTTTTCATTAGTAGTACCAGCTGGTTAAATAATATTGGGATCCCAAATAAGTTTCTATATTTGTGTTGTGTTATTGTATGTAAACAATGAATGTAAGTGATGTAATGTTTATGTATTCTGGCCCTTTTATCTCTTTGTATTTGGATTCTAAAGCAGGTTTTGTTAAATTTTGGATGGTAACCCCTTGTAAAATTCAGGTTTTGTGTCAATGTGTAGTCATTTTTTTCTCTTTGCCCCTTACTAAAAGAATTGATTGATTGTAAAGTTTTTGGCATTTCCAAATCTTATCACTTTACATGACATACTACTTGTTTTTTATGTATGAGGATCTTTTGGAGCACAATTTCTATCCTTCTGTGATTTATGTTATAGTGATTTTGCTGATTCCGGAGCTCGGGTGTCCAGAGGGGTAACCCCGCTCTACAGACGCGCCAGAGGTTCCAGATACACCAGAGGAGAGCTGTCTTTCATCCACTACACTGCAGTGGCATAAGGAGCCACTATTTGGGGGGGGGAATCCAAGCTAGCGATTGCTCCCCCCACATCTTCAGCGATTTGCAACACCAAAAACACTCTGCAGCTGAAAGTTCGCCGTTATGGGTGATGTGAAAATTCCACCCACAAACAGTTACGTCGGAACAACCAGGTGCAGTGTAGTGTGTATGTAACAGTGGCAGTACGGTGTAGTGTGCGTGTGCGGGGTACTCATTATTAGGCAATATGTCTTAAACTAAATCGTCGGTGGCACTCGAGACTCCATAATGTTTGCATTATTGTCACATGTTCACAATGTTGTTTTTAACTTCTTCTCTGAGAGACATTTCTGCTCCATATTACCTTTGTAAATACCCAGTTACTGTTAATTTTTTTAACGTATGTCATATATTTTTCTGTCTTTGTAATTTGTCTAAACATGAACCACAACAAAAACTCCTCCTTGTGTCGACGAGGACGTCGATCTGAGTGGCCAGGGGGAGATGTGACGTACGAGCATTGTTGCGTATGTGACCTGGCTGCCCGGATCGGGTATTGAGCAATAGTGCAGGGGATAAGCGAGTTAACATATCGTTACCACGCCGAGTTGAGCGTGGGGGTCAGTAGAGTCGAGGCTATTTACTGTTCAAGGCAAGACGTGTGTGTGCGCGCTACCCATACAAACAGTATGGCGTCCTCACCGACAGACATGGAAACAAGGAGGTAATGTAATCCCCTTTTATTAATAAACCCACTAACCATCCACTTCTGTTTAATGTAAATTACTGTAGTAGATAGTCCCTTCCCTCATCCACACCATGTAATAGTGCTATTAATAAGTCTATTCTGATATATTTTTTATAATTTCTCTCAGCCTCGTCCCCCGTCTGACCTCGTAAATGTGAATTATTAACTTTAAGATCTTCGGTAACCTCATCGCTCTACCCCCAATTGAGCTAGTTAATAAAGAGGTCACGACAGTATTAACAAAAAGTCCGTTAAAAACGTTCTCAGCATTCACACACTTTCGAGAGTTTTGTATCCAAAGCTTCAGGTTTGTATAGGGATTATGGGCATTTGTTTCTCCTAGTGAAATGAGGTCCGAGATTAAGAGAAATTACGAACTTGGGACCTCTCATATCTCCGGATGTAAATCCTTCAGCACTGACTTTATTCATTTTACAAGGACATTCATTGGGATTCATTCCCAAACTCATAGTTTCAGACTTAAAATACGAGAGTATATAACGCTAAATGGAAAAACACAAGTTTTACCTAAACTGGAAATCAAACCACGCTCTCACGGTGTAGAAGGCAGGAAGCCCAACACTACGAAACATATTTTTTTAGCGCTAAACCTTTATAACAAAGTGTTTTGTGCAGTATTACAATGGCAAATATACATAATATGCAAAAATAGTTTATTTAAATGTTACAGAATTGTAAATATTTTTATATAAAAATGAGTGACGTATGACATTGATAAAGGACCATTCACGCTTAATTAGTTCGTCGATCATTAGTCCCCCGGATGTAATGAGAATACATGTTTGACATTGACATATTACAATTAAGACTTATTTAGTTCGTCGACCATTAGTCCCCCAGGTGTTTTGAAAATACATGTTTGACAGTGATACAGAAGGATTAAGACTTCATTAATTCGTCATAATTAGTCCCCCAGATGTTTTGAGAATACATGTTTTATATTAGCACCGAATCATTAAGACTTAATTTGTTCATCCATCATTAGTTCCCCAGATGTTTTGAGAATACATGTTTGACATTGACACAGAACGATTAGGACTTAATTAGTTCGTCGATCATTGCTCCCCCAAATGTTTTGCGAATACATGTTTCACATTGACAAAGAAGCATTAAGACTTAATTAGTTCGGCCATCATTAGCCCCCACTTATTTTCAGAATAGAAGTTTGACATTAACACGATTAACACCTTATTAATCCGTCAATCATTAGTCCTGCAGTTGTTTTGAGAATACATATTTGACATTGACAGAGAGCGTTTTAGGCTTAATTAAATCGTCGCTCATTGGTCCTCCAGACGCTTTGCGAATACATGTTTGACATTGACACAGAACGATTAAGACTTACTTAGTTCGTCGATCATTGGTCCTCCAGATGCTTTGAGAATATATGTTTGACACCGACACAGAATGATTACGACTTAATTAGTACGTCGATCATTGGTCCTCCAGAAGTTTTGAGAATAGATGTTTGACATTGACACAGAAACTTAAGACTTAATTAGTTCGTCGGTCATTAGTCCCCCAGATGTTTTGAGAATACATGTTTCACATCGACTCAGAACCATTAAGACTTAATTAGTTCGTCGGTCATTAATTCCCCAGATGCTTTGTGAATACATGTTTGACATTGACACAGAATGATTAAGACTTAAATATTTCGTCGATCATTAGTCCCACAGATGTTTTGAGAGTACATGTTCGACATTGACACAGAACAGTTAAGACTTAATTCGTTCGTCGATTTTGGTCCTCCAAAGTTTTCAGAATACATGTTTGAAAATGACACAGAACGATTGAGACTTAATTATTTCGTCGAACATTAGTCCTCCAAATGTTTGAGAATACATGTTTGAAATTAAAAAAGAACGCTTAAGACATATTTAGATCGTCCATCATTAGTCCGCCAGATGCTTTTGGAAAACATGTTTGACATTGACATAAAACAATTAAGACTTAATTAGTTCGTTGATCATTAGTCCCCCAGATATTTTGACAATACATGTTCCACATTAACACAGAACAATTAAGACTTAATTAGTTCGTCGATTATTAGTCCCCAGATGTTTTGAGAATATAAGTTTGACATCGACACAGAATTGTTAAGATCAGTAGTTCCGCAGATGATTTGTGAATACATGTTTGATATTAGCATAGAACGATTAAGGCTTATTTAGTTTGTCGATCATTGGTCCCCCAGATGCTTTGAGAACACATGCTTGACTTTGACATAGAACGATTATGGTTTATTTCTTCATAGATCATTAGTGTTCCATAAGTTTTGAGAATACATGTTTGGCATTGACACATAGCGTTTGAGACTTAATTATTTCGTAGGTCATTGGGCCCTAGAGGTCTTGAGAATAAATGTTTCACATTAACACAGAACCCTTAAGACGTAAATTGTTCGGTGATCATTGGTTCTCCAGATGTTTTCAGAATACATGTTTGAAATTAACACTGAACCATTAAGAATTAAATAGTTCGTCGATCATTACTCCCCCTGGATGTTTTGAGAATACATGTTTAAAATTGACACAGAACCATTAAGACTTAATTATTTCGTCAATCATTAGACCTCCAGGTGTTTTGGGAATACATGTTTGGCATTGACAGAGAGCGATTTAGACTTAATTAGTTTGTCAGTCATTGGTCCTCCAAATGTTTTGAAAGTACATGCTTGACATTTGCACAGAAAGGTTAAGACTTATTTAGTTCGTCGATCATTGGTCCTCTAGAAGTCTTGAGTATACATGTAATACACTGACACAGATCCATTAAGACTTAAATAGTTCGTAAATCATTAGACCTCAAATGTTTTGAGAATACATGTTTGACATTGACTCAGAACGATTAAGACTTAATTAGTTCGTCGATCATCAGTACTCCAGATTATTTGAGAATACATGTTTGACATAGTCACAGAATATTAAGACTTATTTAGTTCGTCGTTCATTAATTCTCCATATGCTTTGAGAATACATGTTTGACATTCACACAAGACCATTCCGGCTTAAATAGTTCATCAATCATTAGTCCACCAAATGTTTATAGAATACATGTTTGACATAGACACAGAACGACTAAGACTTTTTAGTTCCTCGATCATAGGTCACCAGATGTTTTGAGAATACATGTTTGACATTGACACAGAACGATTAAGCCTTATTTATTTCGTCGATCATTAGTTCCAAATGTACTGAGAATACATGTTTGACACTGACATAGAACAATTGAGACTTAATTAGTTCGTCGATCATTAGTCACACAGATGTTTTGCGAATACATGTTTGACATTTACACAGAACGATTAATAATTAATTAGTTCGTTTATCATTAGTCGTGCGGATGTATTGAAAATATATGAATGACATTGACACAAAACCATTAAGACTTAGTTCGTCGCTCATTAGTCCCCAGATGTTTTGAGAATACATGCTTGACATTGGCACAGCACCCTTAAGACTTAATTGGTTCGTCGATGATTAGTCCTCTGAATGTTTTGAGATTACATGTTGGACTATGACCTAAAACCCTTTAAGACTTAAGCAGTTCGTCGTTCATTAGTCCCCAGATATTTTGAGAATACATGCTTGACATTGGCTCCGAACCATGAGGACTTATTTAGATCGCGGTCATTGGTTCCCCAGATGTTTTGAGAATACATGCTTCACATTGACATAGAACCCTTAAGGCTTAATTAATTCGGCGATACTTCGTCCTCCAGATGATTTCAGAATACATGTTTGACATTAACGTAGAACCATTAAAATTTAAATAGTTCGTCGATCGTTAGCTTCCCAAACGTATTGAAAATACACCTTTGACATTGACACAGAACCGTTAAGACTTAATTAGTTCATCAATCTCTATCCCCGGGATGTTTTTATAAAACATGTTTCACATTGGCACAGAACCATTTAGACTTAATTAGCACGTAAATCATTAGTCCTCCAGGTTTTTGAGAATACACGTATGACATTGACAGAGAGCGATATAGAATTAATTATTTCATCAGTTATTGGGCCTACAGATGTTTTGAGAATACATGTTTGATGTCCACACAGAACAACTAAGATCATTAGTTCTCTAGGTGATTTGAGAATACGTGTTTGTCATTGACATAGAACGATTAAAACTTATTTAGTTCGTCGAACATTGGTCCCCCAGATGTTTTTATATATTACATGTTTGTCATTCACATAGAAGGATTAAGCTTTAATTAGTTCATAGATCATTTGTCCTCCATAAGTTTTGAGAGCATATATTTGATATTAACACAGAAGGATTAAGACTTAATTAGTTCGTCGATCATTAGTACTCCAGATGTTTTGAGAACACATGTTTGACTTTGACACAGAACGATTAAGACATATTTAGTTCGTCGATCACTAATCCTCTAAATGCTTTGAGAATACATGTTTGACATTGACACAGTACCTTTCAGGCTTAAATAGCTGATCGATCATTAGTCCCCCAGATATTTTGAGAATACATGTTTGACACTGACAGAAAGATTAAGGCATATTTAGTTCGTCGATCATTAGTCCTCCAGATGTTTTGAGATTACATGTTTGACATTGGGACAAAACGATTAAGACTTAATTACTTCGTCGATGATTTGTCCTCCAGATTCTTTGAGAATACATTTTGACATTGGCAACGAATCATTAAGATTCAATTAGTTAGGCGATCATTAGCCCCCCTGATATTTTGAGAATATATATTTGACATTGACGGAGAGCGATCTAGACTTAATTAGTTCATCGATCATTAGTCCTCCAGAAGTTTTGAGAATACATGTTTGACATTGACAAAAACTATTAGGACAAAATTTCTTCGTCGGTCATTGTTCCCTCAAATGTTTTGAGAATACAGGTTTCACAATGACACAGAAGCATTAAGACGCAATTAGTTCGGCGATCATTAGCCGCCTGATGTTTTGAGAATACATATATAACATTGACCGAGAGCGATTTAGACTTAATTAGTTCGTCGGTCATTGGTCCTCCAGATGTTTTGCGCATACATGTTAGACATTTACACAGAACGATTAAGAATTATTTAGTTCGTCGATCATTGCTCCTTCAGATGTTTTGACAATACATGTTTGACACCGACACAAAACCATTATGACTTATTTAGTTCGTCAATCATTGGTCCTCCAAAGGTTTTGAGAATATATGTTTTACACTGACACAGAACGATTAAGACTTAATTACTTCGTAGGTCATTAGCCCTCCAAAAGTTTTGAGAATACATATTTGACATTGAAACAGAACGAAGAAGACTTAACTAGTTCGTCGATCATTAGTCCTCAGATGTATTGACATAAATGTTTAACATTGACACAGAACCATTGAGACTTAATTATTCCGCCGATCATTAATCCCCCAGATGTTCTGCGAATACATGTTTGACATTGACATAGAACGATTAAGACTTAATTTCTACGTAGATAATTAGCCCTCCAGAAGTTCTGAGAATACATGTTTGACATTGGCACCGAATCATTAAGACTTAATTTCTTCATCAATCATTACTCCCTGATGTTTTGAGAATACATGTTTGACATTATCACAGAACTATTAAGACATAATTTTTTTCTGCGATCATTAGACCCTCAGATGTTTTGAAAATATAAGTTTGACTTTGACACAGAACGAATAAGACTTAATTAATCCGTCAATCTTTAGTCTTCCAATTGTTTTGTGAATACATATTTGACATTGACAGAGAGCCATTTAGAGTTAAATAGTTTGTCAGTCATTGGTCCTCCAGATGTTTTGAGAATACATGTTTGACAACGAAAAAAGAACGATTAAGATTTATTTAGTTCTTCGATCATTGGTCCTTCAGATGTTTTGGGTCCACATGTTTGACATTGAGACAGAACCATTAAGACGTAATTACTTTGTCGGTTATTGGTTTGCAGATGTTTTGAAAATACATGTTTAACATTGACACGGAACGACTAAAGCAGTAATAGTCCCGGATGAGCCAATTGGCTTAACGATAATCCTGCCGCTAGGGGCGCTAGTGTCGCTAGTGTCGCTGCGTGCGACGGCGGCGGCGGTAAGTTTGAAAAGCGCCCTGAGCGGGAGGATTATCGTTATTGCAATTGGTTCATCCGGGACGAGTTAAAAGAATTGAGAATTAGGGTAAGGTGAAGGAGAAACAGGAAGTGACGTGGAGTGTTTTGATTGGTTCGTTAATTCGGGTGGAAGATGAAGGAAGGAAGATGAAAGAGTATGGAGGTCACGTGGTGGAGAAGAGCTGGGTGGCGAGGTGTTGTCTGTGCGGAGGTCGGGACTGAAAGAGGGAAAAGATGGGGAGCGAGGGATAAAAAGTATAACAGAAAGTGACGTGTGAAGTTGTGATTGGTGGGAATAAGAAGTGATGTTATTGGTGGAAAGGAACAAATGAAAGTTGTTGATTGGTAAGAATAAGAGAGATTACGATTGGTGGAAATAAAAAGGTGTGGGAGTGGGGTATGTTGGAGGTGATGGGAAAGGTAAGTTTTGCTAGCAACAAGATTTGCAAAAGCCTGTCGTGAACTGATGAGCAATTTTTTGAACGTTGGATGGTAGTTTTCTTGAGTGGATAGAGAGATGGGGCGATATGAGATGCGGTGGCGAAAATGGGAACTAAACAAGATGGTTGAGACAAGAGGTTTAAGGACGAGGAAATTTGGAGGTTAGTGGTGAACATGGCGGTCGCAAGAGGTGGGGGAAAGGAGACGCGGTGGTGAGAATGGGAACTAAAAGAAGATGGCGGTAGCAAGAGCTTAGAAGAGCAGATTTTGAGGTTAAAATAGTGGGAACTAAAAATGGCGGAGGGTCTGCGACAAGGAGATGCGGTGAGAACTAAACAAGATGGCGGACGCAAGAGGAGGGTAAGGAGATTTGAGGTTACAGTACCAAAACACGAAAGGATATATTCCTACGCCAAGCAGGTCCGAAAAATAATTATGCGTGTGGTACTTACCTTTTACTGGTGTGGATGCGTCACGAAAAGCGCGGCAGCTTCACGCGACGCGAAAAAATAAAAGCAAACTGTTTTTGAAAATGCTTAACCAGCTTTAAGATCAACCAACATCACTACGCACTGATATACCTAGGTTTTTAAAGCGGTACAGACACCCTATGCAGAGGCGTAATTTAACTATACCAAAAACCTGGTACTGGACCATCGTGATGGTCGCTAGCGTACGTAGGAGCAGTGTTCTCATAGCCGATCGAAAGCGGTCAAAAACGTGTACGACGTAGGTGTTCACAGTAGCTGCTGTCGAGTCAACCGTCGAGGTGTGAATGAACGAGATCTGTTCTTGCCGGCAATCTGGTTGGGAGATGAGAGGCGCGGTGGTAAAAATAGGAACTAAATAAGATGGCGGAGGCATGAAGTTGAGGTTAAGGAGCGGTGAGGTGTTGTCTGTGCGGAGGTTGGGGCTGAAAGAGGGGAAAGATGGCGAACGAGGGATAAAAAGTATAACAGAAAGTGACGTGTGAAGTTGTGATTGGTGGGAATAAGAAGTGATGTTATTGGTGGAAAGGAACAAATGAAAGTTGTTGATTGGTAAGAATAAGAGAGATTATGATTGGTGGAAAGAAAAAAGGTGTGGGAGTGGGGTATGTTGGAGGTGATGGTAAAGGTAAGTTTTGCTACCAACAACATTTGCAAAAGCCTATCCAGAATTCATCAGCAATTTTAAATAACTAGTGTTTCGGGGTTTTCTCTGGTTGGTAGACGAATGCAAGCTGTTTCTGCTTTTTCATAGGTTTTCCCAAAATTGAAAATGCATATATTGTAACACAAATGTGTGCAGTGCAAAAGAAAATAAAAATTAAATAGGCACACACACACACACACGTTGCAGTTGCCATACTTATATTATTCGTCTTTTCCTTTTTTCTTTTTTTTTTTAAAAAATAACTAGTTTTTGGGGGTTTTCTGCGGTTGGTAAACGAATGCAAGCTCTTTCTGCTTTTTCATAGGTTTTACCTGGTTGGTAGGCGTTTTCTGTAGTGGTTGGCGAAGCCGTTTCTAATTTTCGAGGTTTTCTCAGGGTTTTTAGTGGTTGTCCCTGCCCGGTGGGCAAATTATGAAGTTTTACCTTGTCGGCGCACGGATACTAGGCACATAATCGCACACACACACACACACACACACACACGTTGCAGTTGCCATACTTATATTATTCGTCTTTTCCTTTTTCTTCTTTTTTTTTCTTTTTGTTTTTTCGTTGTTTTTAAAAAATAACTAGTTTTTTGGGGGTTTTCTGCGGCTGGTAAATGAATGCAAGCTCTTTCTGCTTTTTCATAGGTTTTCCCTGGTTGGTAGGCGTTTTCTGTAGTGGTTGACGAAGCCGTTTCTAATTTTCGAGGTTTTCTCAGGTTTTTTAGTGGTAGTCCCTGCCCGGTAGGCAAATGATGAAGTTTTACCTTGTCGGCGCACGGATACTAGACACATACTCGCACGCACACACACACACATTTAATAGTAGCGTGTAGCAAACTGTTTTTGAAAAATGCTTAACCAGCTTTAAGATCAACCAACATCACTACGCACTGATATACCTAGGTTTTTAAAGCGGTACAGACGCCCTTTGCACAGACGTAATTTAACTATACCAAAAACCTGGTCGCTAGCGTACGTAGGAGCAGGGTTCTCATTGCCGGTCGAAAGCGGCAAAAAAGTGTACTATCTTGTTTTCATGGGTTTTCCAGATCGCTAGGCGTTAGAATACTCTTAGAGCTTTTTTCAGGTTTTTCGCGGTTGTCCCTGTCCGGCAGGCAAATGATAAAGTTTTTCTATAATGTCGTCGTTTTGGCTTGTGGCGCACGGATACTAGGCACATACTCGCGCGCACACACACACACACACTAAAATAGTAGCGTATAAAAAAAATTTAACAAACCGTAGATTTTCAAGAAAATTCCCACACAGCAAACTACCCGTTTAGTGAAAGAAAGTTCGTTATTTTTATTGTCTTAAAAATGGCTCTAACCCTTTTGATTACGGTACGGTATGTTTAAGATATCTGCATGACAAATAAAATGTATAACTTCAATTTTCTGGGAATAGCTGTGAAGTAGTCTCATTGTGAATGTCTTTTGTACAACTGTTAAACCGTAGGAAACGAAGCCTTACTGTACAAGAACTGTACAAGAACGTTAAAGCACACAATTTATGTGTATTATTATTATTATTATTATTATTATTATTATTATTATTATTATTATTATTATTATTATTATTATTTACAAAGTTTCCATGTTGATTTTAATCTTTAAAAGCTTTAGACCTTTCTCACTAAAACTCGTCATTCTTTTATCTTCTCTTTTTTCATTTTCATACAAAGAGAACGGAATTTCACAAGTGAAACAGTACTGTGATAACGATACCAACAAACTAATTATTATTCACCCACTGAAACACATAAAACAATAAGTAATAATCACAGACCCAGTTTGTGGGTATTTAAATGAAACATCATGCACAATACAAGCCAATTATGCAATAAGTTGAAATGTGCAAATCTATAGATGTATTTCTGGTGAAATCCCGGTATGGAATTTTTGAGTGCAATGGAATTTCTCCTGTATCTGCTATGTACGTGGTAGAGAAAGTAAAAATAGTTACAGTGACTATACAAATGTAACAATAGAGAAACCCACTTGAAGAAAAAACGGAATAAAAATAACAAGGCGTCAGACTCAACTTTTCGCGCCATTCTCCGAATATCGGAGAATATTCTTAATATGAGACAAGCATTTTACCTTAAGCAAGTAGTTTTAATCTTACTTTTATGAAAATCAGTTTTCTCTATATCTTTATTTGTGACAACAACGCTAAGTTTCGAGTTTCACTTTTCTTGCAACTATATACGTTTAAACTAATATTAACAAATTTCTCGTAATCCCAGAATTTATTAATCATAGCTGTAATATTTTTCACAACTGCATGTAATAATATTGATTTAGGGGCTTTCTCTACCACGTAAAATAGTAGGTAGAGGAGGTATGCATTGCATCCACATATTCAATATTGAGATTTCACTGGAAAACTAAATACTTGTTTTGAGGTCCCCTGAATAAAAAACATTTTTAGAAAATTCTGTGTGTATGTGTCAGAGCAGCATAACTCAAAAATGAAAAGTCGGATAAATACTAAACTTGGTATTTAGGTTGAGTACCTTCCAAGGATACGACACAGAGATTTTCAAGAAAGTCCCTCCGCCCAAAACTACCCTTTACATGAACTATTTTCCGAAATGTTTTATTTTCTAAAACTGTCTCTGACGATTTTAATTACAACACCATATATTAAAGACATTTATATGAAAAATAAAATGTATATCTTGAATTTTGTTGAAATAGCCTATGAAGTCCTCTTGATTCGGAAGAAATTTTCTATGATCTTGTATAACTGCTAAGGTTTGAGAAAAACATACAATACAAAAATTTAGATCTCTTTAAAAACACACACAATTTATTTGAAATAACTTTTTTGTGACGTCAGCCATTTCCGAGATATCTGATATAAATGGTTCGAATTGTACAATGCTTAGCCATTCTTTATTAAAGGCATGTCGCTTTTCAGGTCTTGCTCGCCATGTTAATGGAAAGAATTTAGAATTTTAAGGCCAGTGTATAGCGTCCCTTTGGATGTATAACGGATGTGCAATGCAACCATTTCCAGAAAAGTTTATCTGGATTAAAATTAAGTGGATATGAAAATAAACTTTCGTACTCACCTATAAGAGATAGAGGGTAGAGGTCATACGAACGTAACACTTGAGAATTTTTATTCAACAGTTGGTGTTACTCCTTAGAAAGGAAGTATCTGCTGATTCTATTTAATTCTTACATTTTACATAACACGTATGCACGGCACAACACAAAAACACTACACACGACACTCATAGTTTTAAATATTGCACTAATGCGGGTGCAAGTGTTACACCTCTGCTCGCTTGTCATTCCCACGTCTGGCACTGCGCGCATAGACCGTGTGCTGATGTAAGTGAAAATAGACGCGTGAGAAGCGGATGTTCGTCAGCGATAAAATGCAGCTTATTGCCGATGGTAGGGATCGCGCAGTGGCGGATCGTGACAGGATGACCGCGTTTTTTACAACTTGACAATTTTGTGGCGAAATGAGGCATTTAACTCGACGCGCATGTTAAAACAGCGGTTGCGATAAGCGAGCTTATAAAAACCCGGTGCCAAGAGCAAACGCCCGTAGTGAGAAACGGGAGCGATAGTGGGTTTTTCTACAAAATCGTTCTATTTGACGAAAAATAGTTTAAAATAAAAACAAAATAGCAGCAGCACTTTGCAGGGAAAGAGCGATCGGTGCATTCGGACGATAAGATGGAGCTGCAACCCGGGGGAAGTCGTGATGGCACCTTGCAGCCTACGTTCGAAATTATAGGACACAAGCGGAGAAGGCTGCCAAAGCTTTTTTTCCGGCTTTACAGAGTCTCAAATTACCGTAAACCCGGTCCTCAGAGATGTTAAACCGGAGCAATGGGTATCGCATTTGTTTAACGATATTCTAAACTTTGCGAACCCGGATGTTTTCGAAAATTTTAATTTTCTCAAAAATGGCTCTAACGATTTTGATTGCAGCTTCGATACGTGTCCACGGAGACCTTAATGCTAGGCAACTGTACCTGTGTTTCTATACGTGAACGTCAGATGGCAGCTTCGATACGTGTCCACGGAGACCTTAGTGCTAGGCAACTGTACGTCTGTTTCTATACGTGAACGGCAGATAGCAGGTTCGATACGTGTTCACGGAGACCTTAGTGCTAGGCAACTGCACCTCTGTTTCTATACGTGAACGGCAGATTGCAGCTTCGATACGTGTCCACGGAGGCCTTAGTGCTAGGCAACTGTACCTCTGTTTCTATACGTGAACGGCAGATTGCAGCTTCGATACGTGTCCACGGAGACCTTAGTGCTAGGCAACTATACCTCTGTTTCTATACGTGAACGGCAGATTGCAGGTTGGATACGTGTCCACGGAGATCTTAGTGCTAGGCAACTATACCTGTTTGCAAAACCCTACCCCGTGGGCAACTCCAAGATCCACGTGGATCGATTCCCGCGCTCGGAAGACGTGGGGGGCGGGTTGGTGAAGTGCGAGGTTCTACCGCCGCAACACCTGTACCACCCGGTGCTACCGGCGCGCATCGGCGGAAAGCTGATGTTCCCGCTATGCCGCGCTTGCGCGGAGGCGGAGATCCAAGACGAGTGCCACCACGGCGAGCGCGAGAGGGCGTTGTCGGGTACCTGTGTGGTCGACGAGATGAAGGTCGCCCTGGAGGAGGGGTACCGCCTCCTCCGGGTCCACGAGATCTGGGAGTACGACGTGGTGTGGCACGAACCGACCACCGGAGCCAAGGGTCTCTTCGAGGACTACGTGAATCAGTTCCTGAAGATCAAGACCGAAGCCTCCGGCTGGCCCTCGGATTGCGACGACCCTGCCGCAAAACCGCAGTACGTGGAGCAATTCTTCGAACACGAAGGCGTCGCCTTGGATCCCCAGGCTGTCGCCACCAACCCCGGCAGGCGGGAGCTGGCCAAGCTGATGCTCAACAGCTTCTGGGGCAAACTGGGGCAAAAGGACAACCTCCCCACGTGCGAGCTGGTGGACCGGTACAACCGCCTCCTGGAGCTGCTCAACGACCCGGGCGTGGAAGTGCAGACCTACGTGCCTGTCACCGACCGGATCGTGTACGTGGTGTGGAGGTACTGCGAGCAGTGCCGCAAGGTCAACCCCGCCACCAACGCCGTCCTGGCGGCCTACACCACGGCTCACGCGCGCCTGGTACTCTACTCCTACATCAAGAGGCTGGGAGAACGGGTCTGCTACTTCGACTCCGATTCCGTCGTCGTCGCCGCCGCTCCGGGCGACTGGACGCCGTCCGTCGGACGCCTCCTGGGGGACATGACGGACGAGCTGGAGAAGTACGGGAGGGGCTCTTACATCGCCCGGTTCGCCTCCGCGGGGCCCAAGAGCTACTGCATGGAGATCGTTTGCCCCGAGACGGGCAAGACCTTCTCGGTGTGCAAGGTGAAGGGGATCACGCCCAATTCGGGCAACCAGGAGCTGGTGAACGCGGAGGTGATTCGCGACGTGGTGCTGAGGGACAACAAGCGCGCGGTGAAGCTGGCGGGCACGCAGATTTCGTGGAAACCGTCTTGGACGGTCGTCACCGAACCCAGCTCGAAGACGTTTAGGATGGTGGTCAACAAGCGCGTGCTCGCCGGCGATCACGATTCCTATCCCTACGGGGTCAAGAGGAACGCATAAATGAGACGTCCACAGCCCCGCCAAAGTCATTTCGAACCGGGCGCCCCTGAGGAGACGATGCCCGGTCCCCGAGAACTGGGGCGATTCGAGTTTCCCAGCACGATGCTCGTGGCGGGGCCGTCGCGCTGCGGCAAGTCGACCTTCGTGAAAAACCTGTTGCGCCACGCGCACAGGATGTTCGACGTGCGCCCCAGGAGGGTGCTGTGGTGCCACCCTCCGGAGTATTCGCCGAGACTCGAACCCTCGGCTCTGCGTTGCGAGACCCACGCGGGCATACCCGAACTTGCTTCGGTGGGCGAGAACGACCTCGTCGTCCTCGACGGTCTGATGCTGGAGGGTGGCGGGAAGGACGTGTCCAATTTTTTCACCAGAGACTCCCATCACAAGCGCTTCGGCATCGTCTACATCCTGCAGAACGTGTTTCCGCAGGGTCAGAAATATCGCAACATCTCTCTGAATGCAAACTACGTCGTGGTCTTCAAGAACAACCGGGACAAGATGCAGATCGAGAGAGTGTGCCAGCAGATCGAACCCAGGAACTCTAGGTTTCTCTTGGAGGCCTTCGAGAAGGCCACCGAACGCCCTCACGGGTATCTCGTGTTGGACTGCACTCAGTACACGCCCGCCCGATACAGGTATCGAACCGGCGTGCTGCCGGGGGAAAACCTTTCTTATTTCGTACCCAACTGAGACCGCCGAGAGGACTCGGGTTCGTTTCGTTCTATATTATCCCGGCAGAGTCTTACCCAACTGAGGCCGTCGAGTCTAAATAAAAAGTACCGCTTTCGGAGCGAACGTCATTATCACGCAAGCATGGCTAGAGGTAGGTTAAGGCTTGCGACGCTGACCAGTCCTCTCATAGCGAGACAGCACGGTAATTTGACGGCTCTGGCCAAGGCGAAGGCCCCTCTGCGCAAAAAGTTGTTAAAAAATGCCGATGGCGATCTGATCAAGGCCATTAGCGAATGCATGCTCAACGTGTGCAGAGGTCACGTGCAACTTCCCGCAAAGTGCTTGTGTCGCCTAAAGAAGCACAAGGCTTCTTGGAGGAAGTTGACGGATAAACGGGTTCCTCTGAAGAAGAAGAAGAGCATCTTGGTTCAAAAAGGAGGTTTTTTGCCGGCATTTCTCCTACCCGTCTTGGCTTCGCTCGGCGGCGCGCTAGTGTCAAATTAACAGGATGAAGTACGGCAAGCAGATCCTCGTTGCACCGCAACCGAAGACCGTCGATAAGCTTCACGCTGTAGACCGCACCATATCCAGATTGGCTAAAGAAATTCAGGACCTGCAGAGCGCAAAGCTCTCTGCCGACGAAAAGTGGCGGCTCGTAAAACATAAATTGGACAACTACCTCGATCTCGTGGCACAAGTCAGAAAGCCCTTCCTCGGCGACGACGACGACGACGACGATTACGAAGACGTGCACGAACGCGTGCCGGTGAAGTAGGAGTTCGAACCCCGAACCATAAAGGTCAACCTCCTCTCGCCTCGCAAAAAGAAGAGGGCAAACCCTGCCACTCCGAAAAAGAAATCGAAATCGCCTTCCGCGTCGTACCATTTTCGCAAACGCGTCTGGCAACCCCTGTGCAAGTAAAGCATAAAGGAATGGAAGGCGCTAAGGCGATACTATGCCAAACCGGAACACTATGCCGGTTTGGGTACGGTCAAGCCCCTTCGAAAGGCCACGGGTGCGTCTAAGGCGAACATCGAGTCCTTCCTTCAAACCCAGGACAGTTACACTCTGCACAAACCGGTCAGAAAGCGGTTCCCCACCAGATGTTATCACGTGACGAATATGGACGATCTTTGGGAGGCCGATCTAAACGTCATGAACAGCGTGAGGGAACATAACAAACCTTACGTGTACATTCTGACCGTTATCGACGTATTTTCCAAATATGCTTGGGCCGTACCCCTGAAATCGAAGCTGGGTACCGAGGTTGCGCAAGCGTTTCGCTCCATATTCTCCCAACGCGTCCCCAGGGTCCTCCAAACGGACAAGGGAACCGAGTTTACCAACAAGACTTTTCGCGACTTTCTGAAGAAACACGACGTGAAACATTACACAACCAAAAATAACGTTAAAGCCAGCGTCGTGGAGCGCTTCAACCGCACCTTAAAAACCAAGATGTGGAGGTATTTCACGCACAAAAACAGTTACAGATACCTGGAAGTCCTTCCGGCGTTACTCGAGTCGTACAATAGCTCGCATCACAGGTCCATAAAAATGGCTCCGAAGGACGTGAACGAATCTAACATTTTACGAGTGTACCGCAATCTCTACGGAAATAGGACCCTACTTCGCGCAGGGAAACCCACATTTTCCGTCGGCGATCACGTGCGCATCTCTAAAGGAAAAATGAAATTCGACAAGGGCTACGAGCAGAATTGGACGGACGAAATATTTCGGATAGCCGAGGTGGTGCGCTGTCGGCCGGTGGTATATAAGTTGAAGGATCTGGCCGGAGAAGCCATAGACGGCACATTTTACACCGAGGAGCTACAAAAGGTCGCGCTACCACGGACGTTTAAGATCGAACGCGTTTTACAGACCAAGGGCCGAGGGCGCCACAAGCAGGTCTTGGTAAAGTGGAAGGGGTATCCGGCAAAGTTTAACTCGTGGGTTCTGGCTTCGACCATCGATTCGACATGATTAAGACCGAGCCCTTCTCCATCACTCTCGTGAGCAACGCTTCCATGGAACACTTTACCGACAACACCACGGCCAGATTTTCTAACATCTTGCCCGAGAGAATCGTTCTGCAGGGAGAATGGGAGGTCGCCCTGCAAAAGGTCAGGTATCCGGTGAAATTTTATAACCTTTCGCCAGACGATGCCCGTCTGGCGGGCACCAAGTACACCATGACGCTCCTCCCCACGCATTCCAAATTCAGTTTGCAAATGCCGCAAGGCATCATGCACAGTCCCAAAGACTTGGTGAACCTCGTCAACGCCGTTCTACTCGAACACTTGCACGTGGAAAATTTCTTCCTCTTCGACGAGCGCAAGCAGACGGTGGGCGTGAATGCCGCCGTCGCCCATCCCGAACCACTACCCGACATTCCGTTCGACGGGTTTGTGGAAAATGTCGCGCGCACGGTCGTACCGTACGCCGTAGGCGAATACGAAGCTCTCAACGATGCGCCCCACCAGAGACCACAGCCGAAACCGAAGCCCCGGGTTTCGGGGCAGCAGAAACCCGCGGCGGCTCGTTCCGTCAGACCCAAACGAGACGTTTCAAAATCGGAGGACCCTCCGGGACCTCTACACCGCATCCACAGTTTGCTCTTAACGCCCGCTATGGCAAAAATGTTGGGTTTCGAGCCCTACGTCAACGTCATTCTCGAAAAAGCTGCTAAACACCCCGTAGGTCCTTATATGGGGTTTCCTTACGAAATGTTCATCTATTGTAATCTAGTGTCCCCGCAAGTCGTGGGCGACACCTTCGCCCAAGTCAAAGAGAGCGCGGCCGTGGAATACGAAAGAAGCAACAACACTTACATGAGCGACGAAAAGACGTTTTTTCCCCAAAATTGGGTACCCTTGATTCAGCAAGACTTCAAGACGGTCAACATAGATTTAAGGAACGGTTACGGCGATCTCTTGCCATTCGCCGACGGATTTTCCTCTACTATAGTTCTCGCTTTTCGTCCGAAACAGGCGTAATGGACGTGCACGCCGTGACGCGGGACTACCTCAATCAGGCCGGCGGCGCGTTCGACGATCGCGATTTCATTCTCTACAGGTGCAAGCGCTACCAAAGAGGCAGCGGTCTCTTTTCAGCCCTCGGAGGACTCTTCAGAAGGTTGCTACCATTTTTAAAGAGCGGAGCAAAAGCAGTCGGAAAGGAGGCCTTAAAGGCGGGCGCTCACGTTCTGTCCGATGTGACTGCGGCGGGAGCAGCGCCGAAGCAAGCGCTCCAACGGAGGCTCAAGGAGTCCGGATACAATTTAAAGCGAAAAGCCGACGAAAAGCTCGATGCCATGCTCGGTTCCGGCGCCAGGCACCTCAGGAGAATAAAACCGAGCAAATCCAAAAAGAGCAAGCAGTCCAAGCTGAAACGCGGTAGGCGTAAGGTGCAAGACGTATTTTCGTAATGGCAGACGCGACCGTCCACATGAGTTCCGAACTGGACCTCTTTACAGAGGAACCGGTTCAGATGAGCATCGAGGAGTCACGGTTCCTATACCTAAACCCTCAAAACACTTTAATGAAAAATGCCCCCATCACCTTTCATTATTCCGGAAATGCGGACGATTACCTAGACTTGACCTACGTCGTACTCGAACTCATGGTACGCATTGTAGATGACAAAGGAGAGGCCTTAAATGCTGACGCTAACGCCACTCTGGTCAACAACGCCTTAAATTCCCTGTTTCAACAGATGGAGGTAACCCTCAATAACGTCATCGTCTCCATGCCGCAAGCCGGTTACCCCTATAGAACCTACCTCGAGACGCTTCTCAATTACTCCGAAGATGCCATGAACACCAAACTAGAATCTACCCTCTGGAGAAAGGACACGGCAGGCATCATGGACACTTTTATCGCCATTGCGGGTTTTCAGTGGCGTCAGGGGTTTACCAAAGGGAGCAACGTCGTACAGCTCATCGGTCCTCTGTCCAACGCTCTTTTTAGACAGGAGAAGCTGCTTTTGAACAACGTTAGCATGACCGTCAAGCTCACTCCCGCCTCTCCCCAGTTTTATCTGTTTTCCGACGTAGATACCTTTAAGGGGTACGCCGACATCGTGTCTGCCACGCTGCGCTTAAAATCGGTGCGGCCCTCCCCGACCATAAAGCTCGCGCACCAGGCCGTGCTCGCAAAGGGCAACGCAAAGTACCATCTCAAAGACGTCAGCTTTCACGCTCTTAGCATCCCCAAGGAGTCCAGGGCAATGACGTTTAGCGACGTGTGCGTAGGGCAAGTTCCAAGGAGAGTGGTAGTAGCCATGGTCACCGACAAGGCCTATTCCGGCCATTTTAACTCAAATCCGTACAACTTGAAACATTTTAAAATGAACTTCTTTCAGCTCTACGTGAACGGGCAACCTGTTCCCTCCCAACCTCTGCAATCCGACTTTACAAAGGGACACTATTTGCAATGCTTTCAAACCCTGCAGGACGGCCTAGGCATTCATTTCAAGGACGAGGGACACTCCATCTCCAGAGAAACCTACCCGCAAGGGTATACGATAATGGTTTTCGATCTCACTGCAGACATGAGCGCTAACGAGTCTCACATCTCGGGTCATCGCCACGGAACCGTCTCTATAAGCATCGGTTTGCCGATAAATTGACAGAACCGGTCATACTTCTCTGCTAGCGGAAATACATCGCACGGTCGAAATCGACGCCAACCGATCCATTTTGGTATCATGAACACCTTTCAAATTCAACGGTTTCTATCGACATGCCACTCTACGCGCTCTCACTTTTTAGGCGTCTACCCCTGCGATAAACTACCCGTACTTCACGGCATTCGAACGCCTCCCTTGGCGCTAGTAGCTAACACCGACCCCAGCACCAAATCCGGGCAACGCTGGGTTTGCATCTTTGTGAACAAAAACTCGCATGCAGAATATTTTGACAGTTACGGCATAGGACCGCTTTCGCCCCATTTTCTCCGGTTCTTAAATTCGGTCTACGGGACGCGTTGGTCCACCAACGCCAGAAGGCTGCAAGGTTTCGACAGCACCACTTGCGGTCATTACGTCATCGCCTACCTCACCCACCGCTGCCCCGGCTTACCTAAGCATACATTCTTCTCAAAATTTCACGTCAGCAATCACGCGCATAATGATGTCGTCATTCGCAAAACGTTCAAAGACGCATGCCGCGCAAAGTGCTCTGACGCTCAGCAAACTTGTCAACCCTTGAAGGTGAGTACGTGTGTGTGTGTGTGTCACTATTCAGCACATCTAAGCTAATCCATCGTCTTGCACGTGCTTTCAGAAGACGCTCCTGCTCATATAAAAAGCAACGTCACGGTGCCGCTCGCCTCATTCAGAGTGTACCATGCAGCACGCGGATACAGTCATGCTGCCATGCAGCACGCCGACCAGGTAGGTCCGCACCTATGTATTAGCTTGCTTTTTTCTATCCCGTTTATCTCTCTATCCCTCACATTATTATTATTGTTTTGTGTGTTCCAGTATAACCGGATGTCAAACCCCGACCACCTCAAAACCCGGGGAAAAAAGGAAACTACCCATCTTCGACCTCCAACAGCACCCCGACAGCCCTGCTCCGCCAGCAGAGTTCCAACACAGTGCAGTTGTGGGTCCTCTGGCGGATATCTACTTCCTCAACCCGCAACAAACTAAATTCGTCAGTGTGGGATTCTCCCCCCAGCCGCCGCACCATCTCGTCGTCACCATTGCCAAATGTGGACAGCACAACGCAGTCGTCATGAGTTCCTCGCAGTGGCACAAACTCGTCGAAGCCATCCCCATCATTCACAAACGCTTGAATGACCCACAGGGACGTCTACAGCAATTTCAGTTCAGCGACAGCGTCACCATCGTGTTTAAGTTTGTGTTCGGAAAGCTAAAGCTCGTTTTCAAAGAACCGCAAGGCGCATCCGTTACGCTCAACCAACAAGAATGGCACGTGTTGCATACCCTGCAGCTCATCATTACCGACATCATGTATCACAAAAAGAAGGAAGAGACGGACGTGCAAAATCAAATCGTGGCATACCACAAGTACATGCTTCACAACCATGCCTCCAACGTTCCCTTACATGACATGAATTTCACGCAGTTCACCAAGTACATACGGTGCGCCAATTTTAGAACATTCCTCGAGGTTCATCATTTCCTCAACACCCATTTCGCACTGCGCATCTCACAAAATAGTCCTTAGTGCGCATGTATTTCTACCAGCGTTCCAACCGCACCTCAACCAAACATCTCGCGCCCTTCGCTCCCGCATCATGGGTTACAGAAATTACCTGTAGGTGTACTACCATGACAGTAAGATGTTTAAAAACTACGAGGTGGACGGTCACCCTATAAAAATACACCTTATGCACTTCGCTTCGTCGACAGCACCTACGACGGAAAATCCGTCTCCGCCAGAGTTCACAGCTGCGAAACCAAAATTCATTTTGTGCTATCTAACATGTGCTTCAATGATATCCAGTTCAAAGTAGATAAAGAAGACGTACAACATCAGTGGTTCCATTGTGCCCGCAAGAGGTTTATACATCGTTTTCTACGAACAGCAATACATTTCCACAGACAAAATGCAGCAAATGTTAAACGAAAACCCCATGTGCTACGGCACGTGCTTAGCGGCGCATTTGGGTCGCGAAGCATCCTATATCATACCCGATCACATTCACGGCGTTTGCATGTTCAGCACCGTTCAAAACAGAGTTCTCCTCCAAGTCGAAAACCGTTAAATCAACGGACACAGTGTTTTTCCTGCGGATGTTGTGCAATAATCGCTAAGCGCTTCCGGCGGATGTAGTGAACCTCCAACGAACGTTTCCCCACCAGTGCTTCCCCTGATGTGGTAATTCTCCAACCAACTTTTCCCCCACCAGTGCTTCCCCCTGATGTGGTCGTTTGCATGTTCATCACCGTTCAAAACAGAGTTCTCCTCCAAGACGAAAACCGTTAAATCAACGGACACAGTGTTTTTCCTGCGGATGTTGTGCAATAATCGCTAAGCGCTTCCGGCGTATGTAGTCAACCTCCAACGAACGTTACCCCCCACCACTGCTTCCCCCTGATGTGGTGTTTCTCCAACGAACTTTTCCCCCACCAGTGCTTCCCCTGATGTGGTAAATCTCCAACGAACTTTTCCCCCACCAGTGATTTCCTGCTTCCGGCAGTTGGGTTATATTTATGCACGCGCATTCTTTTCCCCTTCATTCGGTGCTAGCCAGCCGTGGGGAAAGCCAGGACCGTCGTGTAAAGACTTCCACTGCTCGTTTTGCTTTCACCAAAGGTGCAGCTGCGAACTTATGCACCGTCTCACCCGCCTGTGCACGCAGTGTCAACTCGGTTTCTACGAAGACCTCGATCATCTCAACAAGCAAATTCAACAATTCCTTCGAAGGTACTCCGCTAGAAACACCACATGAACTGCTTCATCGTGCTCTTTCGGTATCTCGATAACGGACGAAGAATCCACCTGCTACTGCCCAGGGAACGCAAAGTGCTGCTGCAGAACGGCATATACATCTTCGAACGTTATCCCCCAAGCGACGTCGACCTTGTGTGGAACCAACTTCCCACAGACGCACAGGTAGTTTGCGCACCTTATCGCAGGTGTAAACAACACTACAACCTTCCTCATCAAACCACTCATATAGACGGTCCTCCCCCGTTTATCAAAAACTGCCATCTGTGCCGTCATAATGTCACAGGACGTCCTTAAAGAGCTAGAAGAACTTTCCAGCAGCGCCCACACTCTCAGCGTATCTACGCTTCAACAGCACGTACCATATCGTGTCGTCGGCGTCAAAACAATCGACATCGTTCACGGTACAAAGCTCGTCGCCAAACTCGACAACGACACAGAAGTTTTCCTACCAACAAGATTTGCAAAAGCCTCTCCAGAACTCATCAACAAACTCAACTCTACCTCATTCTGCGTCATATACGCAGGCGAGGAAAAACTACGCAGCGGTTTCAAACGTCACATCGTCACGTTCTCCCCATATAACCCTAAATAATGTCCGACGAAACCTATCCCGTCCCCGTGGGGAACAATCTTAACCTACAACTCATTCTCAACGCAGCTTCACCTATCCGTATCCTCTGCATCTCCAACTCCTATTTCCGCAACAGCAGAGTTGTCACCATCACACTCGACGTCCAAGGGGCTCACGCCGTCCACGTCAAATGCGTACCTACCAAAGTGCACCAGCATAAACAAGACGCACTATGCATCATATACCTCGGCAACAGCAACATTCCTGCTCTAACCAACAAAGTCACATCCACAGGATGCTTCTCAACCAGCCATTACAACGAATTTACCATCCCCATCTATATACCAACCTTCACTGAGTTCGTCAACGAAAGTTTCTCTCACCTGCTCGTCACCTGCATCACCAAACCTATACACCAATTTACCGTCGATAGCAGCAGCAGCGATGACGAGGACTCAAAGTGCACCACGTACTTTAAAATCATTGTTGTGCGCGAAATCTGTGTGTCCTAGTGCCTCAACAAACTGTGAATTTTAATGTGCTTCTTTTTCTCCTAATATTTCTTATATTGTCCATTTATTGTATTCATATGTTAATCTCCTGTAATCAAATAATCCATTATGTTATTCTCAAACTATGTATTCATATGTTAAGCAAATAATACATCATGTTAATCAAAACTATGTATACATATCTTTATCCAATGTACTGTATTCAAATTATAAATAAAGAAAACAGTCCCGGATGAACCAATTGCAATAACGATAATCCTCCCGCTCAGGGCGCTTTTCAAACTCGCCGCCGCCGTCGCACGCAGCGACACTAGCGACACTAGCGCCCCTAGCGGCAGGATTATCGTTAAGCCAATTGGCTCATTCGGGACTATTACTACTGACTAAGACTTAACTAGTTCGTCGGTCATTAATCCCCAGATGCTTTGGGAATACATGTTTGACATTGACACAGAACAGTTGAGACTTAATTAGTTCGTCGTTCATTAGTCCCCAGATGTTTTGAGAATACGTGCTTGACATTGACACAGAACATTAAACTTAATCAGTTCGTCGATCATTGGCCCCCAAATATTTTGAGAATACATGTTTTACATTGACACAGACCCATTAAGACTTAATTAGTTCGTTGATCATTGGTCACCCAGGTGTTTTAAGAATACGTGTTTGACATATAACAGAACCATTAAGACTTACTTAGTTCGGCGATGATTAGCCTTCCAGATGTTTTGAGAATACATGTTTGACATTGACACAGAAAGATGAACACTCAATAATTTCGTTGATCATTGGTCCTCCAGACGTTTTGAGAATACATGTTTGACCATGACACAGAACGATTGAGACTTAATTATTTCGGCTATCATTTGACCCTCAGATGTTTTGAAAATATAAGTTTGACTTTGACACAGAACGAATAAGACTTAATTAATCCGCCAATCCTTAGTCTTCCAATTGTTTTGTGGATACATATTTCACATTGCCAGAGAGCGATTTAGAGTTAATTAGTTCGTCAGTCATTGGTCCTGCAGATGTTTTGCGAATACAACTATGACATTGACACAAAACGATTAAGAATTATTTAGTTCCTCGTCCATTAGTCCTCCAGATGTTTTCAGAACACATATTTGAAAATCACAAAGAACATTAACACTTAATTAGTTCGTCGATCATTAGTCCTCCAGATGTTTTGAGAATACACGTTCGACATTGGAACAGGACGATTAAGACTTAATTAGTTCGTCGATCATTAGTCTTGCTGATGGTTTCAGAATACATATTTGACATTATCACAAAACCACTAAGACTTAAATAGTTCGTCTTTCATTAGCCTTCCAGATGTTTTGAGAAACCATGTTTGAAATTGACACAGAACCACTTAGCTTAATTAGTGCGGAGATCATTAGTTCCTTAAATGTTTTGAGAATAAATTTTTCTCATTGACACAGAACCATTTAGAATTAATTAGTTCGTCGATCATTGGTCCTCCAGAAGTTTTGAGATTACATGTTTGACACTGACACAGAACGATTAAGACTTAACTAGATCGTAGATCATTAATCCTCCAGAAGTTTTGAGAATACATGTTTGACATAGAGACAGAACGATTAAGACTTTTTTCTTTCGTCGACTATTAGTCCTCCAGATGTTTTGAGAATACATGTTTGACATTGGCATAGGACGATTAAGACTTAATTTACTCTTCGATCATTGGTTCTTAAGGTGTTTGGAGAATACCTGTTTGACATAGAACCATTCAAACATATTTTTCTCCTTCAGTCATTTGTCCCCCAGATGTTTTGAGAATAAAACTAAGACAAGGACACAGAACCATTGAGACTTAATTAGTTCTTCCATCATTAGTGACCCAGATGTTTTGAGAATACATATTTGACATTTACACAGAACGATTAAGATTTAATTACTTCATGGAACATTAGACCTACAGGTGTTTTGAGAATACATCTGTGACCTTGACAGAGAGCGATTTAGATTTAATTATTTCGTCAGTCATTGGTCCTTCAGATGTTTTTAGAGTACATGCTTGACATTGACACAGAAAGGTAAATACTCATTTAGTTCGTCCATCATTGGTCCTACAGACGTTTTGAGTATACGGGTTTGACACTGACACAGAACGATTAAGGCTTATTTAGTTCCTCGAGCATTATTTCTCTAATTGTTATGAGAATACAGGTTTCACATTGGCACAGAACGTTTGAGACTTAATTAGTTCGTAGATCATTGGTCCCCCAGATGTTTTGGAAATGCATGTTTCACATTGACACAGAACCCTTAAGACTTAATTAGTTCGGCGATCATTACTACTGCGGAAGTTTTCAGAATACATGTTTGACATTTACACTGAACGATTGAGGCTTCAATAGTTCGTCGTTTATTAGTCCTGCAGATGTTTTTAAAATACTTATTTGACATTGACAGATAGCGATTTAAACTTAATTTGTTCGTCGGTCATTGGTACTCCAGATGTTTTGAGAATAGATGTTTCACATTGACAAAAACCATTAAGTATTAATTAGTTTGTCGGTCATTAGTCCCCCAGAGGTTTTGAGAATACATGTTTCACATTGGCGCAGAACCATTAAGATTTAATTAGTTCGTCGATCATTGTTCCTCCAGATGTTTTTCGAATACATGTTTGACATTGACACCAAAACGATTAAGACTTAATTAGTTCGTCGATCATTAGTACCCCAGCTGTTTTGGGAACTTATGTTCAACATCAACAGAGGAAAATTAATTCTTAATTAGTTCGTCGATTATTAGTCCCCCAGATGTTTTCAGAATACAAGTTTGACACCGACTCGGAACGACTAAGATCATTAGTTTCCCAGATGATTTGAGAATACATGTTTGACATTGACATAGAACGATAAAGACTTATTTAGTTCCTCGAACATTTTTCCCCACATGTTTTTAGAATACATGTTTGACATTAACACTGAACTATTAAGCCTTAATTATTTCGTCGATCATTAGTCCCAGATGTTCTGAGAATACATGTTTGACATTTAGATAAAAGGATTAAGATTTAGTTTCTTCATAGATCATTATTCCTCCAGAAGCTTTTAGAATACATGTATGACAATGACACAGGAACATTAAGACTTATTTAGTTTGTCGATCTTTGGTCCTCCGGATGTTTTGAAAATACATGTTTGACATTGGCACCGAATCATTAAGACTTAATTTGTTTATTGATCATTAGTCCCCAGAAGTTTTGAGAATACATGTTTGACATTGACAAATAACCATTAAGATTTAATTAGTTCGTCGGACATTGGTCCTCCGGATGTTTTGCGAATACGTGTTTGACATTTACACAGACTGAATAAGACTGATTTAGTTCTTCGATCATGTATGACAATGACACAGGAACATTAAGACTTATTTAGTTCGTGGAACTTTGGTACTCCAGATGTTTTGAAAATGCATTTTTGACATTGGCACCGAATCATTAAGACTTAATTTGTTTATTGAACATTAGTCCCCAGAAGTTTTGTGTATACATGTTTGACATTGACACAGACCAATTAGGACTTCATTAGTTCGTCAAACATTTGTCCCCCATTTGTTTTGAGAATACAAGTTTCACATTGACACAGAACCATTAACACTTAATTAGTTCATCGGTCATTAGTCCTTCGGATGTTTTGCGAATACATGTTTGACATTTACGCAGAACGAATAAGACTTATTTAGTTCGTCGATCATTGTTCCTGTAGATGTTTTGGGAATACATATTTGACATTGACATAGAACTATTTAGGCTTAATTTGTTACTCCATAATTGGTCCTTTAAGTGTTTTGAGAATGCATGATAAACGTTGAATCAGAACCATTAGGACTTAATTAGTTCGTCGATCATTAATCTCCAGATGTTTTTAACATACATATTTGACATTGACACAGAACAATTAAGACTTAATTAGTTGGTCTGTCATTACTCCCCCAGATGTTTTGAAAATACATGTTAGACGTTGAAAGAGAACAATTAATACTTAATTATTTCGTGGATGTTTTGAGAATACATATTTGACGTTGACACAGAAAGATTAAGCCTTAATTATTTCGTCGATCATTAATCCCTAGATGTTCTGAGAGTACATGTTTGACATTGACACAGAACGATTGAGATCTAGTTAGTTCGTCGATTATTGGTCCCCCAGATGTTTTGAGGATACATGATTCACATTGACACAGAACCCTTAAGACTTAATAAGTTCGGCGATCATTTGTCCTCCGGATGTTTTCAGAATACATGTTTGACATTAACACAAAACCATTAAGACTTAAATATTTCGTCGATCATTAGCCTAATAAATGTTTTGAGAATACATGTTTGACATTGACTAAGAACCTTTAAGGCTTAATTAGTTTGTCGATCATTAATCCCCCGGATGTTTTAGGAATACATATTTCACATTCACACAGAACCATTAAGACTTAATTAGTTCGTCGATGGTAGTCTTTATATGAGAGAGCTGGCTCAAAAACACATGTTAACACGTATTACATGTGTAACCGCTAATGGCCGTCGCTAATGGATATTCGTGGTAATACACATGTACTACCATGAATATCCATTAGTGACGGTCATTAGCGCTGATCATTAGCGCCGGCCATTAGCGGCAGGCGTGGCAAGGGAAGGAGGAGCTCTCTCATTTATAGGCTACTTTTTAATGGCTTATATCTCCTGAATGAAAAGAGATAAAACAATGGGATAAAAACTTGTTAATTCCTTGAAGTGTGTCGCATCTCAGAGATATTATTCCAAGGTGATCGGGATGCCTGGGTTCGAATCCTAGAAGGGATTACAAATTAACCTCCTAATACTCAGAAACTAATTAAGATAAACACGCCATATAAACTTTATTACATTTATATCATTAGGTGGTTTCTTGTGAATCTACATTTGGGAATCTGGTGTCCTGAGTTCGATCCTTAATTTTTAAATCTTCATTATCTCTAATGACACGTGTAATTGACATGTGTGGTGATACACATATAAACCGTTAATGATCGCCGCTAATGGACATCATAAACAGGGATGCGGGGTAACTGTGTACGAGCATCAATGTGATAAAGCCAATAAGGGCGATAAAGAAGAATGATTGAACCGAGTATCGAACTCTGACTAACATAATCATCATAAATCCGGTAGGCGTGATATGAGCGATATTCCCATTAAAAGAGCCCCTTGGTAAAAAGGGGCTAAGAACCCTGGTATCGAACCTTAATGTTCGTCCATGCATAACATTATTGAAAAAAGAATAGATGGTTATACTGCTTACGTCAAGACATCGCGGCTCTAAAGTGCTGGACGCAACCTCACACCACATGTATCTTGATTAATGTAATTAAACGCTACTCGTCAATCGAAGAATACGATTAAGTATTTATTTGAGTAATGTAAATAAGTGTATATGAATTGACTCGCGTACTTGGTTATCATCGTGTATGTGTGTGAGGGAGACGATTATTAAGCGTGTATAATTATTAAGACTAACAACACATGTGGGAATGCAGCGATAATCTTACGATCGCCCTCCCACCTCCTTCCTAAAACATAGGTCGCGTGGTATTGCGAATACCGAAGATCTCTCCTCCCTAAAATCATTGCTCACGTGCCTAAAACCGATAAGGAGGATAAAAAGAATGATTTAAAGAGTAACGAGCTGCCATGGTATAAGGCATATGATTAACGAACCAGGGTATCGATCCCAGGAGTGATATGAACGATATTCACAGTAACGAGCCCCCTTGGTATAAAGCGTATGAGTAACAGATCCTGGTATCGAACATACATACATACACACATACATACGCACATACATACACACATGCACACAGACATACATCGTACATACATAGACACGTACATAAAAACATACCTACATACGTACACACATACATACATGCAAACATGCATACATACACGCATACATACATGCAAACATACAAACATACATACATGCAAACATACATACACACATACATACAAACATACATACACACATACACACATACATACATGCAAACATACACACATACATAGTGCAAACATACATACATACACACATACATACATCATACATATGTACGCACATACATACACACATACATACTTACATACGTACGCACATACATACACACATATATACATCATACATACACACATACATAGACACACGCATACATACATCACACATACGTACATACATACGTACGCACATACATACATCATACATACACACCTACATACATAGACACACACATACATACACACATGCATACGTACAAACATAGACTCATACATACATGCAAACATACATACACACATACATACACACATACATCGTACATACATCCGTACGCACATACATCATACATACGTACATACATGGACACATACATGCATACAAACATACCTACATACATACACACATACATACATGCAAACATGCATACATACATACACACATACACACATTCAAACATACACACATACATACATGCAAACATACATACACACATACATACATCATACATACATACGTACGCACATAAATACATACACACAAGCATCGTACATACATACATAGACACATATGTACACACATACACACATACATACATACAAACATACACACATACATACAAACGTAATACGTACCTACATAAAAACATACATACATACACACATACACACATACATACATGCAAACATACACACATACAAACATGCAAACATACATACATACACACATACATCATACATACACACATACATCATACACACATACATCATTCACACATACATACGTACGCATATACATACATACACATACATACACACATACATAGACACACACATACACACATACATACATACGCATATACATACACACATACATACATCATACAAACACACATACAGAGACACACACATACATACATAACGCATACGTACACACATACATACACACATACATACGTACATACATACGTACATACATAGACTCATACATGCAAACATACATACACACATACAGACAAACATACATACATCGTACATACATACGTACGCACATACATACGTACATACATAGACTCATTCATACATGCAAACATACATACACACATAGACACACACATACATATATACGTACATACATTCACACATACATGCATAGATACATACATACATGCGGAAGCATTTGGATAATGCTATATTTGCACTAATATCCCTTGTTAAAAGACAAACTATTCAATAGGCTGATTGTGCTTATGAAAGGTAAAATAACCAGCAAAAATGAAAGATATTCATTGTAGGTAAACATCCAGCTTACAAATAGACAAGGAATTCATTGTTAAGGGATACAGAGGATGGAAAAAAATCATCCTTTTGAAAGAGATCGAGATATACTGTGTACTAGATAATGAGGCTTCATGCATATGCTGATTAATATGCAGTGAATGTAACACATGCATTCACAGATACTCCTGCATCTGTGTTGATTCCATTATTAAATGGAACATATGTAAGCACATATAGTGTTTAGGTATGTCAAATTCAACTCAACCATGAACTTCCTTTGAAACATCACAAGGATTCCAATGAACTTGTTATAGATTGTGAGGATGTTTGCACTATATATGAAACCTAGCAAATATTAGAGTAAGTCAGTAATGCAGAAGATTATCAGACCTTTGCACCTTTACCTCAACACAAGGACGCAATTATTGTGGAACTGTTGAACCTATTAAGGGAATTTTCTAAGAAAACAGAACGCTAAGTGCTTAAGAATTTTATACCATCATTAAAGACAACTTTAGTAACAGCTTGCAATAAAAAAGTGAGCAAGTACTCTGCCACTAGATACAGCAGAAGCTCAGAACATTGCTGTTTCTGATTCACGTGTTTATTAGCTGCTTGTATTCTCAATGAGAATTCAGTATACATTAGTTTTAATTGTTCAGGTGCACAAAAATTTAGCTGTTTACTTGTACAAAGTTAATTCTTTCCTTCCTCGGTTTGCAAGCGCTACCTCAGTATTTTGTTGCTAGTGGGTATAACTACTCCGGATAATATAAAGCGTCCCGCACGTAAGATCACCCTGGAAACACATAAGTATTTTTATACTCCAGCTATGTTTCGCAGCACGACAAATCCAGTACAAACATCAGAAAGAAGTACCCAAATATAAACAATTCTAATTTGTTTTTCTTTTAGAAAAAACATAACATTCTAAACATTTTCAGAGTCCCCTGATATCAAAAGCCTCGCTTTGTAAGAAGGAGAAAAGAATGTATAGGTGTCTCCCTAGAACCTGTAGGACTTCTCTTTTAACTTCAATGTAGCTGTCAAACATAATGTTGAACAACTCTCTAAGCTCTCCTTATCGTGTACAGCTAAATTGCCACCAGTATCGAGGCGTACATTTATAACAAGCACAGCTTTCCTAACATTTTAAATTCCATAAATCACGTCTTACTTAAATACCTATCATGCAAAGTATGTAATTAAAACAATTCTTAGTATATGAGACTCAACTAAATACTTTTGTAGAAACATAACATTCTAAACATTTTCAGAGTCCCCTGATATCAAAAGCCTCGCTTTGTAAGAAGGAGAAAAGAATGTATAGGTGTCTCCCTAGAACCTGTAGGACTTCTCTTTTAACTTCAATGCAGCTGTCAAACATAATGTTGAACAACTTTCTAAGCTCTCCTTATCGTGTACAGTTAAGTTGTCGCCAGAATCGAGACGTACATTTATAACAATGACAGCTTTCCTAACATTTTATATTCCATAAATCACGTCTTACTTAAATACCTATCATGCAAAGTATGTAATTAAAACAATTCTTAAAATATGAGACTCAACTAAATACTTTTGTAGAAACATAACATTCTAAACATTTTCAGAGTCCCCTGATATCAAAAGCCTCGCTTTGTAAGAAGGAGAAAAGAATGTATAGGTGTCCCCTAGAAGCTGTAGGACTTCTCTTTTAACTTCAATGCAGCTGTCAAACATAATGTTGAACAACTCTCTAAGCTCTCCTTATCGTGTACAGCTAAAGTACCACCAGTATCGAGGCGTACATTTATAACAAGCACAGCTTTTCTAACATTTTAAATTCCATAAATCCCGTCTTACTTAAATACCTATCATGCAATGTGTGTAATTAAACAATTCTTAAAATATGACACTCAACTAAATACTTTTGTATTTTTAGCTCAATACGATAAGATTCCTTTTCTGCAAAAATATCCATTATCATCTCTCTCAACTGAGGATCCTTTGACATCTCAGACAGTAGGATCGCTCAATGGTCGAGTAAGATAAACACGACAGTCGTTCATAGGCCATATAGTTTCGTAACACACGTTAACTCGGTTAAGAGCACTCATACTAGATTCACTTGAAGCAGCTGACGCAGGCAAACACATCCCCTAATGTAGCAGCTTTGTCACTTGCTGGTAAATACCTTGTCACTCATTCTGGTGAATGAATTTCAGCCGCTAAGAAGGCAAATAAGTCTGAAGCACGCTGAACAGATTACCAGTGAGGTAAAAACTTAGCTAAAAAGACACACCAAAAAACAGGACTCGCGTAAATTAATTTGCTAACAAGACCACGGGCGCAACTGACATCGGATCCTAATCACAAACGTCTAGTGCATGATGTACTACCCCTCCGCCTCAATTCTGCGAAATGAAATTTTATTGCTGTAACTCCTCGAGAATGATAATCCCACCTTGTATGACTGTGCAGAGGAAGTTTGAAACGCTCTTCCCGCAAGAGTTTACACCGTAAGGGTCGGTTTCACCAGCAGATGCTAAATTTTAACAGTGTTAATCTGATATAACGCTGAAGTTAATAGAAATTCGGTTTCATCAAACAATGTTAACTTTAACAATATGCAAAATTCGGTGTTAAGTTAACATCGCCGTATCCCCTGTGTTAAGACGTTTAACAAACGTTAGAAGCTGAAAAATGGCTGCCGCAGACCAATCTGTTAATGTGAGTTTGCCACAATTAGCACTTTTGAATGGCATCCGTAGCAGAAGAGTAGTCGTACGTCATAATAAAACTGACACCCTGCAACAGGAATTTTTAAAGCTATATACACTGTCCATGGGGATCGAGAGGATGGTTTTATGGAAAATATGAGAGGTTAAAATACTACCAACAGAAGCATGTCTCTTTCTCCTAAGCTGCAAGTCTTAATTAGATACATAGATTTTATGCTACTAAAATTATTCATTTACTTGACTCGTGATAATATTGATATTTCCAAAGCTATCGTTTGTGGGTTTATCCGTAAGTTTTCCAAACGTTATATTTTTCAGGTCTGCTTGATTAATCAGCGATAACCCATTTTACTTATGGTCCCGTCTTGCAGATTACTGTAAAATGCCTCCCTTGACGGAAGTTGTGTTTCATCCATATTTTCCATCGATGTAATGTCTATCGTCTGCAATTAGCAGTCCATACGGTGCAGGAGTCACTATATTGTTACTTAACAAGCCTAGCACCAATGAGACAACTTCCATTTTCATTAGCAGTCCCTACGGTGCAGGAGTCACTATATTGTTACTTAACAAGACCAGCACCAATGAGATAATTTCCATTTTCATTAACACGTAACATATTATTCCTTTAAAACACGCTATTAATATTCTAGAGCTTGTAAATTTAAAAGCTAGGACTCAAACCCCGTATATACAAGGGAATTAGGTGATCGTCTATTTGTTTCTATTCAAGATCGCACTGTCTACAGTGTCCAGAATTACCAGTTGCTGGTGTACAAGTTTTCGTTTTCTTTCACACAATTATCTCTATTAGGTAATCTCACTGATTTTATCGATACATCACGAGTAAATTTATCTATGCAATCCTACCATTATAAACGATTTGTTACTGTATACAATAGCGTGCATATTGCCATACCGATAATAGCAATGGCGTAATACCTTATTCCAAGTTACCGTGGCTTATAGGGACAAGATGAAACCATCTCTTGATACTCTTTTCCCTGAGCAACCAGGATGCAAAAATCACCGTACATGATTAAACATAGAATACTTACGATCTGAATTTATAATTACTATGCTGTGCTGATAATAGCCTATATCACAATCTGTAACACCTGCTCAGTTCTTTTCCCACGAAGGAAATGCATGTAAATGGCTGTCTAACTTATCGGTTCAACACGCCAGGTAATAACAAATGAAATTCAGGGAGATAAACTAACATCTCAATGGATACGAACGTATGAAGACGCTCTCACTCATGTCAGCTATGGATGCCAGGTTATTTAATGATTTATTTCCTACAATTTATAATGCTAGGATTGTCTAAAATGCTGTATCAGTAGTAATAGTCCCGGATGAGCCAATTGTTTTAACGATAATCCTGCCGCTAGGGGCGCTAGTGTCGCTAGTGTCGCTGCGTGCGACGGCGGCGGCGGTAAGTTTGAAAAGCGCCCTGAGCGTTAGGATTATCGTTAAATCGGTTGGCTCATCCGGGGCGAGTTGAAAGAATTGAGGAAGTGACGTGTAGTGTTTTGATTGGTTCGTTAATTTGGGGTGGGAGATGGAGGAAGGGAGATTGAGGAGTATGGAGGTGGCGTGATGGAGAGGAGTTGGGTGGCGAGGTGTTGTCTGTGCGGAGGTCGGTACTGAAATGGGGGAAAAGATGGGGAGCGAGGGATAAAAAGTGTAACAGAAAGTGACGTGTGAAGTTGTGATTGGTGGGAATAAGAAGTGATTTTATTGGTGGAAAGGAGCAAATGAGAGTTGTTGATTGGTAAGAATAAGAGGGATTATGATTGGTGGAAAGAAAAAGGTGTGGGAGTGGGGTATGTTGGAGGTGATGGGAAAGGTGAGTTTTGCTAGCAGCAAGATTTGCAAAAGCCTGTCTTGAACTGATCAGCAATTTTTGAACGTCGGATGGTAGTTTTCTTGAGTGGATAGAGAGATGGGGGCGATATGAGATGCGGTGGCGAAAATGGGAACTAGACAAGGTTGTTGAGACAAGAGGTTTAAGGACGAGGAAATTTGGAGGTTAGTGGTGAACACGGCGGTCGCAAGAGGTGGGGGTAAGGAGACGCAGTGGTGAGAATGGGAACTAAAAGAAGATGGGGGTAGCAAGAGTTTTAGAAGAGTAGATTTTGAGGTTAAAATAGTGGGAACTAAAAATGGCGGAGGGTCTGCGACAAGGAGATGCGGTGAGAACTAAACAAGATGGCGGTCGCAAGAGGAGGGTAAGGAGATTTGAGGTTACAGTACGAAAACACGAAAGGATATATTCCTACGCCAAGCAGGTCCGAAAAATAATTATGCGTGTGGTACTTACCTGTTACCGGTGTGGATGCGTCACCAAAAGCGCGGCACGCGAGGCGGAAAAATAAAAGCAAACTGTTTTTGAAAATGCTTAACCAGCTTTAAGATCAACCAACATCACTACGCACTGATATACCTAGGTTTTTAAAGCGGTACAGACACCCTTTGCAGAGGCGTAATTTAACTATACCAAAAACCTGGTACTGGACCATCGTGATGGTCGTTAGCGTACGTAGGAGCAGGGTTCTCATAGCCGGTCGAAAGCGGTCAAAAACGTGTACGACGTAGGTGTTGACAGTAGCTGCTGTGGAGTCAACGGTCGAGGTGTGAATAAACAAGATCTGTTCTCGCCGGCAATTTGGTTCGGAGATGTGAGCAGCGGTGAGGTGTTGTCTGTGCGGAGGTCGGGACTGAAAGAGGGAAAAGATGGGGAGCGAGGGATAAAAAGTGTAACAGAAAGTGACGTGTGAAGTTGTGATTGGTGGGAATAAGAAGTGATTTTATTGGTGGAAAGGAGCAAATGAAAGTTGTTGATTGGTAAGAATAAGAGAGGTTATGATTGGTGGAAAGAAAAAGGAGTGGGGTATGTTGGAGGTGATGGGAAAGGTAAGTTTTGCTAGCAACAAGATTTGCAAAAGCCTGTCGTGAACTGATCAGCAATTTTTTGAACGTTGGATGGTAGTTTTCTTGAGTGGATAGAGAGATGGGGCGATATGAGATGCGGTGGCGAAAATGGGAACTAAACAAGGTGGTTGAGACAAGAGGTTTAAGGACGAGGAAATTTGGAGGTTAGTGGTGAACATGGCGGTCGCAAGAGGTGGGGGTAAGGAGACGCGGTGGTGAGAATGGGAACTAAAAGAAGATGGCGGTAGCAAGAGGTTAGAAGAGTAGATTTTGAGGTTAAAATAGCGGGAACTAAAAATGGCGGAGGGTCTGCGACAAGGAGATGCGGTGAGAACTAAACAAGATGGCGGACGCAAGAGGTGGGTAAGGAGGTTTGAGGTTAGAGTACCAAAACACGAAAGGATATATTCCTACGCCAAGCAGGTCCGAAAAATAATTATGCGTGTGTTACTTACCTGTTACCGGTGTGGATGCGTCACCAAAAGCGCGGCACGCGAGACGGAAAAATAAAAGCAAACTGTTTTTGAAAATGCTTAACCAGCTTTAAGATCAACCAACATCACTACGCACTGATATACCTAGGTTTTTAAAGCGGTACAGACACCCTTTGCAGAGGCGTAATTTAACTATACCAAAAACCTGGTACTGGACCATCGTGATGGTCGCTAGCGTACGTAGGAGCAGGGTTCTCATAGCCGGTCGAAAGCGGTCAAAAACGTGTACGACGTAGGTGTTGGCAGTAGCTGCTGCCGAGGCAACCGTCGAGGTGCGAATGAACGAGATCTGTTCTTGCAGGCAATCTGGTTGAGAGATGAGAGGCGCGGTGGTAAAAATGTGAACTAAATAAGATGGCGGAGGCACGAAGTTGAGGTTAAGGAGCGGCGAGGTGTTGACTGTGCGGCGGTTGGGGTCTGAAAGAGGGGGAAAGATGGCGAACGAGGGATAAAAAGTATAACAGAAAGTGACGTGTGAAGTTGTCATTGGTGGGAATAAGAAGTGATGTTATTGGTGGAAAGGAACAAATGAAAGTTGCTGATTGGCGAGAATAAGAGAGATTATGATTGGTGGAAAGAAAAAAAGGTGTGGGAGTGGGGTATGTTGGAGGTGATGGAAAAGGCAAGTTTTGCTACCAACAACATTTGCAAAAGCCTATCCAGAACTCATCAGCAATTTTAAATAACTAGTGTTTCGGGGGTTTTCTCTGGTTGGTAGACGAATGCAAGCTGTTTCTACCATACTTATATTATTCGTCTTTTTCCTTTTTTTTTTTAAAATGACTAGGTTTTTTTTTTTTTTTTGGGAGTTTTCTGCGGATGGTAAACAAATGCAAGCTCTTTCTGCTTTTTCATAGGTTTTCCCTGGTTGGTAGGCGTTTTCTGTACTGGTTGACGAAGGCGTTTCTAATTTTGGAGGTTTTCTCAGGTTTTTAGCGGTTGTGCCTGCCCGGTAGGCAAATGATGAAGTTTTACCTTGTCGGCGCACGGATACTAGGCACGTACTGGCGCGCGCACACACACACACACACACACACACACACACAGAGAGACAGACAGACACACAGACAGGCACACACACACGGACATGTTTCCAAAAATGCTTTTTTTTTTTTTTTTTGATTCAGGAGGTCTCAAAACGTGTATTTCCGGTGAAATCTCGGTATCGAATTTTTGGGCGGAATGCAATACTTCCCCTACTTACTATACGTAGTAGAGAAAGTAAAAAAGTATTGAAAAATTTAAGGAAATAACAAGCAATACCTCAAAAGTGTACTATCTTGTTTTCACGGGTTTTCCAGATCGGTAAGCGTTAGAATACTCTTAGAGCTTTTTTCAGGTTTTTTAGCGGTTGTCCCTGGCCGGTAGGCAAATGATAAAGTTTTTCTATAACGTCGTCGTTTTGGCTTGTGGCGCACGGATACTAGGCACGTACTCGCGCGCGCGCGCGCACACACACACACACACACACACTAAAATAGTAGCGTATAAAAAAAACTGATGTGTTACACTCACATGACTTTCTCTACTCTTGTACAATCTAATTGGTAGCTTTTAAGCGATAGTCAAATATTTTAACGCTGGTTGCTATGTGGCGAATTCCATTCTGTTTGCATGTTCAGGACATAAAAAAAATGAATAAACGAATTTGAGAAAAAGAATAAGTATTGGAAAATTTAAGGAAATAACAAGCAATATCTCGAAAACGGTTCACTCAACAAAAGAAACGTATATGACATAAGTTGTGTATTTTAACGCGATCTACATTTTTTGTGTAGTAAAATTTTGTCTATCTCTTATGGTTTACCAGTTATGCAAAAAAGTCGTTCACAATGAAGAATATTTTTGGAGACATTCCCAGAAAATTCGAGATATACATTTTATTTGACATGACAATATCTTAAACATATGATGTTTTAATCAAAATCGTTAGAGCCGTTTTTGAGAAAATTAAAATTTTCGAAAAATGTTCCATGTAAAGGGTAGTCTGGGGTGGGGGGATTTTCTTGAAAACCTTCGTGTCGCATCTCTGGAAGATACTGAACCTAAATACCAAGTTTGGTGTTTATCCGACTGTTCGTTTTTGAGTTATGCTGTTCACAGACACACAGACACACAGACAGACACACACACGGACATGTTTCCAAAAATGCTTTTTTTTTTTGGATTCAGAGATTCTCAAAACTGTATTTCCAGTGAAATCTCGGTAACGAATTTTTGGGTGGAATGCAATACTTCCCCTACTTACTATACGTAGTAGAGAAAGTAAAAATGAATAACGCATTTGAGAAAAAGTATAAGTATTGGAAAATTTAAGGAAATAACAAGCAATATCTCGAAAATGGTTCACTCAACTAAAAAAAAATGTATATGACATAAATTGTGTATTTTAACGCGATCTACATTTTTTGTGTAGTAAAATTTTGGCTATCTCTTATGGTTTACCAGTTATGCATACTGAACCTAAATACCAAGTTTGGTGTTTATCCGACTGTTCGTTTTTGAGTTATGCTGTTCACAGACACACAGACGCACAGACAGACAGACACACAGACACACAGACAGACACACACACGGACATGTTTCCAAAAATGCTTTTTTTTTCTGGATTCAGTGATTCTCAAAACATGTATTTCCAGTGAAATCTCGGTATCGAATTTTTGGGTGGAATGCAATACTTCCGCTACTTACTATACGTAGTAGAGAAAGTAAAAATGAATAACGCATTTGAGAAAAAGTATAAGTATTGGAAAATTTAAAGGAAATAACAAGCAATATCTCGAAAAACGGTTCACTCAACAAAATAAATGTATATGGCATAAGTTGTGTATTTTAACGCGATCTACATTTTTTGTGTAGCAAACTTTTGTCTATCTCTTACGGTTTATCAGTTATGAAAAAGTCGTTCACAATGAAGAATTCTTTTGGAGACATTCCCAGAAAATTCGAGATATACATTTCATTTCTCTCGACATTATCTTAAATATATGATATTTTCATCAAAATCGTTAGAGCCATTTTTTAATACAAAGAGAACGGGATTTCACAAGTGAAACAGTACTGTGATAACGATACCACTGAAACAAAAAAAAAAAAATCTGATGTGTAACACTCACATGACTTTCTCAACTCTTGTACAAAGTATTTTTACAAACGCTTATTCCCCATCTAGTTCATGTTAATCGAGATAAACATTTGCAAAATCTATTTTATGCTAATTTTCTTGTATAAAAAAAAAAATCTGATGTGTAACACTCACATGACGTTGTCTACTCTTGTACAAAGTATTTTTACAAACGCTTATGCTCCATCTAGTTCATGTTAATCGAGATAAACATTTGCAAACTCTATTTTATTGCTAATTTTCTTGTAGATGTAGGGGAAAATATATTTACAAGGGGAATATAGAAAAACAGTAGCCTTTAAGCACATACATATCTCTTAATAGCTGGTTGCTATGTGCAGCACCATTCTTTTTGCCACAGATTAATACTGTTTGCATATCAAAGACAAAAAAAAATGAATAACGAAGTCCCATTTGAGAAAATAAATATTGGAAAATTAACAAACAATATCTCGAAAACGGTTCACTCAACAACAAAAATGTATATTACATAAGATGTGTATTTTAACGCGATCTACATTTTTTGTGTAGTAAAATTTTGTCTATCTCTTACGGTTTTTCAGTTATGAAAAAGACGTTCACAATGAAGAATACTTTTGGAGACATTCCCAGAAAATTCGAGATATACATTTCATTTCTCACGACATTATATTAAACATACGATATTTTTCATCAAAATCGTTAGAGCCATTTTTTTTAATACAAAGAGAACGGGATTTCACAAGTGAAACAGTACTGTGATAACGATACCAACAAAACTAATTATTATTCACCCACTGAAACACATAAAGAAAATCTGATGTGTAACACTCACATGACTTTTCTCATCTCTTGTACAAAGTATTTTTACAAACGCTTATTCCCCATCTAGTTCATGTTAATCGAGATAAACATTTGCAAACTCTATTTTATTGCTAAATTTCTTGTAGATGTAGGGAAAATATATTTACAAGGGGAATATAGAAAAACAGTAGCCTTTAAGCACATACATATCTCTTAATAGCTGGTTGCTATGTGCAGTACCATTCTTTTTGCCACAGATTAATACTCTTTGCATATCAAAGACAAAAAAAAATGAATAACGAATTCCCATTTGAGAAAATAACTATTGGAAAATTTAAGTAAATAACAAGCAATATCTCGAAAACGGTTCACTCAACAATAAAGATGTATATGACATAAGTTGTGTATTTTAACGCGATCTACATACTTTCGTACTCACCTATAAGATATAGAGGGTAGAGGTCGTACGAACGTAGCACTTTGAGAATTTATATTCAACAGTTGGTGTTACTCCTTAGAAAGGAAGTATCTGCTGATTTTTATTTAATTCTTTACATTTTACATAACACGTATGCACTGGCACAACACAAAAGCACTACACACATACTCAGTTTTAATATTTGCACTAATAACATCAGGAATAACTGAAGTCTGCAAACAGTCATTTCCCATGTGCAGCCTTACGTACAGAGAACGTGTGTGGCTGATCTATGTGTAAAAAGAGCCTGAGAGCGGATGTACGTCAGCGGTAAAATCTTTTAAATGCATTTTTATTGGCGATGGTAGAAATCGTGCAGTGGTGGATCGTGAAAATTCATATAAATGGATGTATCACCTCATAATAAGCCTCTATATACCAAGAATATTGAGTTTTTAAAAAGTCAGCAACTGTACCTGTGTTTCTATACGTGAACGTCAGATGGCAGCTTCGATACGTGTCCACGGAGACCTTAGTGCTAGGCAACTGTACCTCTGTTTCTATACGTGAACGGCAGATTGCAGCTTCGATACGTGTCCACGGAGACCTTAGTGCTAGGCAACTGTACCTCTGTTTCTATACGTGAACGGCAGATTGCAGCTTCGATACGTGTCCACGGAGACCTTAGTGCTAGGCAACTGCACCTCTGTTTCTATACGTGAACGGCAGATTGCAGCTTCGATACGTGTCCACGGAGACCTTAGCGCTAGGCAACTGCACCTCTGTTTCTATACGTGAACGGCAGATTGCAGCTTCGATACGTGTCCACGGAGACCTTAGTGCTAGGCAACTGTACCTCTGTTTCTATACGTGAACGGCAGATTGCAGCTTCGATACGTGTCCACGGAGACCTTAGTGCTAGGCAACTGTACCTCTGTTTCTATACGTGAACGGCAGATTGCAGCTTCGATACGTGTCCACGGAGACCTTAGTGCTAGGCAACTGCACCTCTGTTTCTATACGTGAACGGCAGATTGCAGCTTCGATACGTATCCACGGAGACCTTAGTGCTAGGCAACTGCACCTCTGTTTCTATACGTGAACGGCAGATTGCAGCTTCAATACGTGTCCACGGAGACCTTAGTGCTAGGCAACTGTACCTCTGTTTCTATACGTGAACGGGAGATTGCAGCTTCGATACGTGTCCACGGAGACCTTAGTGCTAGGCAACTGCACCTCTGTTTCTATACGTGAACGTCAGATTGCAGCTTCGATACGTGTCCACGGAGACCTTAGTGCTAGGCAACTGCACCTCTGTTTCTATACGTGAACGGCAGATTGCAGCTTCGATACGTATCCACGGGGACCTTAGTGCTAGGGAACTGCACCTCTGTTTCTATACGTGAACGGCAGATTGCAGCTTCAATACGTGTCCACGGAGACCTTAGTGCTAGGCAGCTGTACCTCTGTTTGTATACGTGAACGGCAGATTGCAGCTTCGATACGTGTCCACGGAGATCTTAGTGCTAGGCAGCTATACCTGTTTCTATACGTCAACGGCAGATTGCAGCTTCGATACGTGTTCACGGAGACCTTAGTGCTAGGCAACTGTACCTGTGTTTCTATACGTGTCCACGGAGACCTTAGTGCTAGACAACTGTACCTCTGTTTCTATACGTGAACGGCAGATTGCAGCTTCAATACGTGTCCACGGAGACCTTAGTGCTAGTGCTAGGCAACTATACCTCTGTTTCTATACGTGAACGGCAGATTGCAGGTTCGATACGTGTCCACGGAGATCTTAGTGCTAGGCAACTATACCTGTTTCTATACGTGAACGGCAGATTGCAGCTTCGATACGTGTCCACGGAGACCTTAGTGCTAGGCAACTGTACCTGTGTTTCTATACGTGAACGTCAGATGGCAGCTTCGATACGTGTCCACGGAGACCTTAGTGTTAGGCAACTGTACCTCTGTTTCTATACGTGAACGGCAGATTGCAGCTTCGATACGTGTCCACGGAGACCTTTCGCTTCAGGTGACAAAATAACACTAGGCACTTGTGTGCCGTGGTGTAAGCCGCAATCACGGTATTGGTAGCGTGGATCTCCTTGGGGCTCTCCTCGGAGTTACCTCAACACCACGTACATGACCTGGTTCGTCACGGGTACGCAGGTCTGCACTACCACTTCCTCGGCGTTGAGCAGGCCCAGGAGGCGATCGTACCGGTACACCAGCTAGCACGTGGACATGTTATCGCGCTGTGGTGTTGCGTGTGCGAGGTATGGAAACTCAAGGACGCAAAACATGCACGACCGAGGGTTAAAAAGCAGAACAAGTAGTGACGTGGAGCGTTGTGATTGGTGTAAATAAGACGATCTCTGATAGGTGGACAAATTGAAATAACGTGATGTGATAGGCGAAAATAAAATCAAAGGTGATTGGATGAAAAATGACGAGAAGGAATTAGCGGTGAATTTGTGAACTAAGATGGCGAAGATTTTTTTTTTAAAAAAAAAGGATAATATAAGTACGGCAACTGTAACGGTTTACGGCAAACGCGCGCCGCGCAATGCGTCACGCCGGGCATCTTGCTCAATATGATTTTTGTTTTATTGCCCGGGCGTGACGCATTGCGCGGCGCGCGTTTGCCGTAAACCGTTACAGTTGCCGTACTTATATTATCCTTTTTTTTAAAAAAAAAAATCTTCGCCATCTTAGTTCACAAATTCACCGCTAATTCCTTCTCGTCATTTTTCATCCAATCACCTTTGATTTTATTTTCGCCTATCACATCACGTTATTTCAATTTGTCCACCTATCAGAGATCGTCTTATTTACACCAATCACAACGCTCCACGTCACTACTTGTTCTGCTTTTTAACCCTCGGTCGTGCTTGTTTTGCGTCCTTGAGTTTCCATACCTCGCACACGCAACACCACAGCGCGATAACATGTCCACGTGCTAGCTGGTGTACCGGTACGATCGCCTCCTGGGCCTGCTCAACGCCGAGGAAGTGGTAGTGCAGACCTGCGTACCCGTGACGAACCAGGTCATGTACGTGGTGTTGAGGTAACTCCGAGGAGAGCCCCAAGGAGATCCACGCTACCAATACCGTGATTGCGGCTTACACCACGGCACACAAGTGCCTAGTGTTATTTTGTCACCTGAAGCGAAAGGTCTCCGTGGACACGTATCGAAGCTGCAATCTGCCGTTCACGTATAGAAACAGAGGTACAGTTGCCTAACACTAAGGTCTCCGTGGACACGTATCGAAGCTGCCATCTGACGTTCACGTATAGAAACACAGGTACAGTTGCCTAGCACTAAGGTCTCCGTGGACACGTATCGAAGCTGCAATCTGCCGTTCACGTATAGAAACAGGTATAGTTGCCTAGCACTAAGATCTCCGTGGACACGTATCGAACCTGCAATCTGCCGTTCACGTATAGAAACAGAGGTATAGTTGCCTAGCACTAGCACTAAGGTCTCCGTGGACACGTATTGAAGCTGCAATCTGCCGTTCACGTATAGAAACAGAGGTACAGTTGTCTAGCACTAAGGTCTCCGTGGACACGTATAGAAACACAGGTACAGTTGCCTAGCACTAAGGTCTCCGTGAACACGTATCGAAGCTGCAATCTGCCGTTGACGTATAGAAACAGGTATAGCTGCCTAGCACTAAGATCTCCGTGGACACGTATCGAAGCTGCAATCTGCCGTTCACGTATACAAACAGAGGTACAGCTGCCTAGCACTAAGGTCTCCGTGGACACGTATTGAAGCTGCAATCTGCCGTTCACGTATAGAAACAGAGGTGCAGTTCCCTAGCACTAAGGTCCCCGTGGATACGTATCGAAGCTGCAATCTGCCGTTCACGTATAGAAACAGAGGTGCAGTTGCCTAGCACTAAGGTCTCCGTGGACACGTATCGAAGCTGCAATCTGACGTTCACGTATAGAAACAGAGGTGCAGTTGCCTAGCACTAAGGTCTCCGTGGACACGTATCGAAGCTGCAATCTCCCGTTCACGTATAGAAACAGAGGTACAGTTGCCTAGCACTAAGGTCTCCGTGGACACGTATTGAAGCTGCAATCTGCCGTTCACGTATAGAAACAGAGGTGCAGTTGCCTAGCACTAAGGTCTCCGTGGATACGTATCGAAGCTGCAATCTGCCGTTCACGTATAGAAACAGAGGTGCAGTTGCCTAGCACTAAGGTCTCCGTGGACACGTATCGAAGCTGCAATCTGCCGTTCACGTATAGAAACAGAGGTACAGTTGCCTAGCACTAAGGTCTCCGTGGACACGTATCGAAGCTGCAATCTGCCGTTCACGTATAGAAACAGAGGTACAGTTGCCTAGCACTAAGGTCTCCGTGGACACGTATCGAAGCTGCAATCTGCCGTTCACGTATAGAAACAGAGGTGCAGTTGCCTAGCGCTAAGGTCTCCGTGGACACGTATCGAAGCTGCAATCTGCCGTTCACGTATAGAAACAGAGGTGCAGTTGCCTAGCACTAAGGTCTCCGTGGACACGTATCGAAGCTGCAATCTGCCGTTCACGTATAGAAACAGAGGTACAGTTGCCTAGCACTAAGGTCTCCGTGGACACGTATCGAAGCTGCAATCTGCCGTTCACGTATAGAAACAGAGGTACAGTTGCCTAGCACTAAGGTCTCCGTGGACACGTATCGAAGCTGCCATCTGACGTTCACGTATAGAAACACAGGTACAGTTGCTGACTTTTTAAAAACTCAATATTCTTGGTATATAGAGGCTTATTATGAGGTGATACATCCATTTATATGAATTTTCACGATCCACCACTGCACGATTTCTACCATCGCCAATAAAAATGCATTTAAAAGATTTTACCGCTGACGTACATCCGCTCTCAGGCTCTTTTTACACATAGATCAGCCACACACGTTCTCTGTACGTAAGGCTGCACATGGGAAATGACTGTTTGCAGACTTCAGTTATTCCTGATGTTATTAGTGCAAATATTAAAACTGAGTATGTGTGTAGTGCTTTTGTGTTGTGCCAGTGCATACGTGTTATGTAAAATGTAAAGAATTAAATAAAAATCAGCAGATACTTCCTTTCTAAGGAGTAACACCAACTGTTGAATATAAATTCTCAAAGTGCTACGTTCGTACGACCTCTACCCTCTATATCTTATAGGTGAGTACGAAAGTATGTAGATCGCGTTAAAATACACAACTTATGTCATATACATCTTTATTGTTGAGTGAACCGTTTTCGAGATATTGCTTGTTATTTACTTAAATTTTCCAATAGTTATTTTCTCAAATGGGAATTCGTTATTCATTTTTTTTTGTCTTTGATATGCAAAGAGTATTAATCTGTGGCAAAAAGAATGGTACTGCACATAGCAACCAGCTATTAAGAGATATGTATGTGCTTAAAGGCTACTGTTTTTCTATATTCCCCTTGTAAATATATTTTCCCTACATCTACAAGAAATTTAGCAATAAAATAGAGTTTGCAAATGTTTATCTCGATTAACATGAACTAGATGGGGAATAAGCGTTTGTAAAAATACTTTGTACAAGAGATGAGAAAAGTCATGTGAGTGTTACACATCAGATTTTCTTTATGTGTTTCAGTGGGTGAATAATAATTAGTTTTGTTGGTATCGTTATCACAGTACTGTTTCACTTGTGAAATCCCGTTCTCTTTGTATTAAAAAAAAAGGCTCTAACGATTTTGATGAAAAATATCGTATGTTTAATATAATGTCGTGAGAAATGAAATGTATATCTCGAATTTTCTGGGAATGTCTCCAAAAGTATTCTTCATTGTGAACGTCTTTTTCATAACTGAAAAACCGTAAGAGATAGACAAAATTTTACTACACAAAAAATGTAGATCGCGTTAAAATACACATCTTATGTAATATACATTTTTGTTGTTGAGTGAACCGTTTTCGAGATATTGTTTGTTAATTTTCCAATATTTATTTTCTCAAATGGGACTTCGTTATTCATTTTTTTTTGTCTTTGATATGCAAACAGTATTAATCTGTGGCAAAAAGAATGGTGCTGCACATAGCAACCAGCTATTAAGAGATATGTATGTGCTTAAAGGCTACTGTTTTTCTATATTCCCCTTGTAAATATATTTTCCCCTACATCTACAAGAAAATTAGCAATAAAATAGAGTTTGCAAATGTTTATCTCGATTAACATGAACTAGATGGAGCATAAGCGTTTGTAAAAATACTTTGTACAAGAGTAGACAACGTCATGTGAGTGTTACACATCAGATTTTTTTTTTTATACAAGAAAATTAGCATAAAATAGATTTTGCAAATGTTTATCTCGATTAACATGAACTAGATGGGGAATAAGCGTTTGTAAAAATACTTTGTACAAGAGTTGAGAAAGTCATGTGAGTGTTACACATCAGATTTTTTTTTTTTTGTTTCAGTGGTATCGTTATCACAGTACTGTTTCACTTGTGAAATCCCGTTCTCTTTGTATTAAAAAATGGCTCTAACGATTTTGATGAAAATATCATATATTTAAGATAATGTCGAGAGAAATGAAATGTATATCTCGAATTTTCTGGGAATGTCTCCAAAAGAATTCTTCATTGTGAACGACTTTTTCATAACTGATAAACCGTAAGAGATAGACAAAAGTTTGCTACACAAAAAATGTAGATCGCGTTAAAATACACAACTTATGCCATATACATTTATTTTGTTGAGTGAACCGTTTTTCGAGATATTGCTTGTTATTTCCTTTAAATTTTCCAATACTTATACTTTTTCTCAAATGCGTTATTCATTTTTACTTTCTCTACTACGTATAGTAAGTAGCGGAAGTATTGCATTCCACCCAAAAATTCGATACCGAGATTTCACTGGAAATACATGTTTTGAGAATCACTGAATCCAGAAAAAAAAAAAGCATTTTTGGAAACATGTCCGTGTGTGTGTCTGTCTGTGTGTCTGTGTGTCTGTCTGTCTGTGCGTCTGTGAACAGCATAACTCAAAAACGAACAGTCGGATAAACACCAAACTTGGTATTTAGGTTCAGTATGCATAACTGGTAAACCATAAGAGATAGCCAAAATTTTACTACACAAAAAATGTAGATCGCGTTAAAATACACAATTTATGTCATATACATTTTTTTTTAGTTGAGTGAACCATTTTCGAGATATTGCTTGTTATTTCCTTAAATTTTCCAATACTTATACTTTTTCTCAAATGCGTTATTCATTTTTACTTTCTCTACTACGTATAGTAAGTAGGGGAAGTATTGCATTCCACCCAAAAATTCGTTACCGAGATTTCACTGGAAATACAGTTTTGAGAATCTCTGAATCCAAAAAAAAAAAGCATTTTTGGAAACATGTCCGTGTGTGTGTCTGTCTGTGTGTCTGTGTGTCTGTGAACAGCATAACTCAAAAACGAACAGTCGGATAAACACCAAACTTGGTATTTAGGTTCAGTATCTTCCAGAGATGCGACACGAAGGTTTTCAAGAAAATCCCCCCACCCCAGACTACCCTTTACATGGAACATTTTTCGAAAATTTTAATTTTCTCAAAAACGGCTCTAACGATTTTGATTAAAACATCATATGTTTAAGATATTGTCATGTCAAATAAAATGTATATCTCGAATTTTCTGGGAATGTCTCCAAAAATATTCTTCATTGTGAACGACTTTTTTGCATAACTGGTAAACCATAAGAGATAGACAAAATTTTACTACACAAAAAATGTAGATCGCGTTAAAATACACAACTTATGTCATATACGTTTCTTTTGTTGAGTGAACCGTTTTCGAGATATTGCTTGTTATTTCCTTAAATTTTCCAATACTTATTCTTTTTCTCAAATTCGTTTATTCATTTTTTTTATGTCCTGAACATGCAAACAGAATGGAATTCGCCACATAGCAACCAGCGTTAAAATATTTGACTATCGCTTAAAAGCTACCAATTAGATTGTACAAGAGTAGAGAAAGTCATGTGAGTGTAACACATCAGTTTTTTTTATACGCTACTATTTTAGTGTGTGTGTGTGTGTGTGTGTGCGCGCGCGCGCGAGTACGTGCCTAGTATCCGTGCGCCACAAGCCAAAACGACGACGTTATAGAAAAACTTTATCATTTGCCTACCGGCCAGGGACAACCGCTAAAAAACCTGAAAAAAGCTCTAAGAGTATTCTAACGCTTACCGATCTGGAAAACCCGTGAAAACAAGATAGTACACTTTTGAGGTATTGCTTGTTATTTCCTTAAATTTTTCAATACTTTTTTACTTTCTCTACTACGTATAGTAAGTAGGGGAAGTATTGCATTCCGCCCAAAAATTCGATACCGAGATTTCACCGGAAATACACGTTTTGACACCTCCTGAATCAAAAAAAAAAAAAAAAAAGCATTTTTGGAAACATGTCCGTGTGTGTGTGCCTGTCTGTGTGTCTGTCTGTCTCTCTGTGTGTGTGTGTGTGTGTGTGTGCGCGCGCCAGTACGTGCCTAGTATCCGTGCGCCGACAAGGTAAAACTTCATCATTTGCCTACCGGGCAGGCTCAACCGCTAAAAACCTGAGAAAACCTCCAAAATTAGAAACGCCTTCGTCAACCAGTACAGAAAACGCCTACCAACCAGGGAAAACCTATGAAAAAGCAGAAAGAGCTTGCATTTGTTTACCATCCGCAGAAAACTCCCAAAAAAAAAAAAAAAAAAAACCTAGTCATTTTAAAAAAAAAAAAGGAAAAAGACGAATAATATAAGTATGGTAGAAACAGCTTGCATTCGTCTACCAACCAGAGAAAACCCCCGAAACACTAGTTATTTAAAATTGCTGATGAGTTCTGGATAGGCTTTTGCAAATGTTGTTGGTAGCAAAACTTGCCTTTTCCATCACCTCCAACATACCCCACTCCCACACCTTTTTTTCTTTCCACCAATCATAATCTCTCTTATTCTCGCCAATCAGCAACTTTCATTTGTTCCTTTCCACCAATAACATCACTTCTTATTCCCACCAATGACAACTTCACACGTCACTTTCTGTTATACTTTTTATCCCTCGTTCGCCATCTTTCCCCCTCTTTCAGACCCCAACCGCCGCACAGTCAACACCTCGCCGCTCCTTAACCTCAACTTCGTGCCTCCGCCATCTTATTTAGTTCACATTTTTACCACCGCGCCTCTCATCTCTCAACCAGATTGCCTGCAAGAACAGATCTCGTTCATTCGCACCTCGACGGTTGCCTCGGCAGCAGCTACTGCCAACACCTACGTCGTACACGTTTTTGACCGCTTTCGACCGGCTATGAGAACCCTGCTCCTACGTACGCTAGCGACCATCACGATGGTCCAGTACCAGGTTTTTGGTATAGTTAAATTACGCCTCTGCAAAGGGTGTCTGTACCGCTTTAAAAACCTAGGTATATCAGTGCGTAGTGATGTTGGTTGATCTTAAAGCTGGTTAAGCATTTTCAAAAACAGTTTGCTTTTATTTTTCCGTCTCGCGTGCCGCGCTTTTGGTGACGCATCCACACCGGTAACAGGTAAGTAACACACGCATAATTATTTTTCGGACCTGCTTGGCGTAGGAATATATCCTTTCGTGTTTTGGTACTGTAACCTCAAACCTCCTTACCCACCTCTTGCGTCCGCCATCTTGTTTAGTTCTCACCGCATCTCCTTGTCGCAGACCCTCCGCCATTTTTAGTTCCCGCTATTTTAACCTCAAAATCTACTCTTCTAACCTCTTGCTACCGCCATCTTCTTTTAGTTCCCATTCTCACCACCGCGTCTCCTTACCCCCACCTCTTGCGACCGCCATGTTCACCACTAACCTCCAAATTTCCTCGTCCTTAAACCTCTTGTCTCAACCACCTTGTTTAGTTCCCATTTTCGCCACCGCATCTCATATCGCCCCATCTCTCTATCCACTCAAGAAAACTACCATCCAACGTTCAAAAAATTGCTGATCAGTTCACGACAGGCTTTTGCAAATCTTGTTGCTAGCAAAACTTACCTTTCCCATCACCTCCAACATACCCCACTCCTTTTTCTTTCCACCAATCATAACCTCTCTTATTCTTACCAATCAACAACTTTCATTTGCTCCTTTCCACCAATAAAATCACTTCTTATTCCCACCAATCACAACTTCACACGTCACTTTCTGTTACACTTTTTATCCCTCGCTCCCCATCTTTTCCCTCTTTCAGTCCCGACCTCCGCACAGACAACACCTCACCGCTGCTCACATCTCCGAACCAAATTGCCGGCGAGAACAGATCTTGTTTATTCACACCTCGACCGTTGACTCCACAGCAGCTACTGTCAACACCTACGTCGTACACGTTTTTGACCGCTTTCGACCGGCTATGAGAACCCTGCTCCTACGTACGCTAGCGACCATCACGATGGTCCAGTACCAGGTTTTTGGTATAGTTAAATTACGCCTCTGCAAAGGGTGTCTGTACCGCTTTAAAAACCTAGGTATATCAGTGCGTAGTGATGTTGGTTGATCTTAAAGCTGGTTAAGCATTTTCAAAAACAGTTTGCTTTTATTTTTCCGCCTCGCGTGCCGCGCTTTTGGTGACGCATCCACACCGGTAACAGGTAAGTACCACACGCATAATTATTTTTCGGACCTGCTTGGCGTAGGAATATATCCTTTCGTGTTTTCGTACTGTAACCTCAAATCTCCTTACCCTCCTCTTGCGACCGCCATCTTGTTTAGTTCTCACCGCATCTCCTTGTCGCAGACCCTCCGCCATTTTTAGTTCCCACTATTTTAACCTCAAAATCTACTCTTCTAAAACTCTTGCTACCCCCATCTTCTTTTAGTTCCCATTCTCACCACTGCGTCTCCTTACCCCCACCTCTTGCGACCGCCGTGTTCACCACTAACCTCCAAATTTCCTCGTCCTTAAACCTCTTGTCTCAACAACCTTGTCTAGTTCCCATTTTCGCCACCGCATCTCATATCGCCCCCATCTCTCTATCCACTCAAGAAAACTACCATCCGACGTTCAAAAATTGCTGATCAGTTCAAGACAGGCTTTTGCAAATCTTGCTGCTAGCAAAACTCACCTTTCCCATCACCTCCAACATACCCCACTCCCACACCTTTTTCTTTCCACCAATCATAATCCCTCTTATTCTTACCAATCAACAACTCTCATTTGCTCCTTTCCACCAATAAAATCACTTCTTATTCCCACCAATCACAACTTCACACGTCACTTTCTGTTACACTTTTTATCCCTCGCTCCCCATCTTTTCCCCCATTTCAGTACCGACCTCCGCACAGACAACACCTCGCCACCCAACTCCTCTCCATCACGCCACCTCCATACTCCTCCATCTCCCTTCCTCCATCTCCCACCCCAAATTAACGAACCAATCAAAACACTACACGTCACTTCCTCAATTCTTTCAACTCGTCCCGGATGAGCCAACCGATTTAACGATAATCCTAACGCTCAGGGCGCTTTTCAAACTTACCGCCGCCGCCGTCGCACGCAGCGACACTAGCGACACTAGCGCCCCTAGCGGCAGGATTATCGTTAAAACAATTGGCTCATCCGGGACTATTACTACTGATACAGCATTTTAGACAATCCTAGCATTATAAATTGTAGGAAATAAATCATTAAATAACCTGGCATCCATAGCTGACATGAGTGAGAGCGTCTTCATACGTTCGTATCCATTGAGATGTTAGTTTATCTCCCTGAATTTCATTTGTTATTACCTGGCGTGTTGAACCGATAAGTTAGACAGCCATTTACATGCATTTCCTTCGTGGGAAAAGAACTGAGCAGGTGTTACAGATTGTGATATAGGCTATTATCAGCACAGCATAGTAATTATAAATTCAGATCGTAAGTATTCTATGTTTAATCATGTACGGTGATTTTTGCATCCTGGTTGCTCAGGGAAAAGAGTATCAAGAGATGGTTTCATCTTGTCCCTATAAGCCACGGTAACTTGGAATAAGGTATTACGCCATTGCTATTATCGGTATGGCAATATGCACGCTATTGTATACAGTAACAAATCGTTTATAATGGTAGGATTGCATAGATAAATTTACTCGTGATGTATCGATAAAATCAGTGAGATTACCTAATAGAGATAATTGTGTGAAAGAAAACGAAAACTTGTACACCAGCAACTGGTAATTCTGGACACTGTAGACAGTGCGATCTTGAATAGAAACAAATAGACGATCACCTAATTCCCTTGTATATACGGGGTTTGAGTCCTAGCTTTTAAATTTACAAGCTCTAGAATATTAATAGCGTGTTTTAAAGGAATAATATGTTACGTGTTAATGAAAATGGAAATTATCTCATTGGTGCTGGTCTTGTTAAGTAACAATATAGTGACTCCTGCACCGTAGGGACTGCTAATGAAAATGGAAGTTGTCTCATTGGTGCTAGGCTTGTTAAGTAACAATATAGTGACTCCTGCACCGTATGGACTGCTAATTGCAGACGATAGACATTACATCGATGGAAAATATGGATGAAACACAACTTCCGTCAAGGGAGGCATTTTACAGTAATCTGCAAGACGGGACCATAAGTAAAATGGGTTATCGCTGATTAATCAAGCAGACCTGAAAAATATAACGTTTGGAAAACTTACGGATAAACCCACAAACGATAGCTTTGGAAATATCAATATTATCACGAGTCAAGTAAATGAATAATTTTAGTAGCATAAAATCTATGTATCTAATTAAGACTTGCAGCTTAGGAGAAAGAGACATGCTTCTGTTGGTAGTATTTTAACCTCTCATATTTTCCATAAAACCATCCTCTCGACCCCCATGGACAGTGTATATAGCTTTAAAAATTCCTGTTGCAGGGTGTCAGTTTTATTATGACGTACGACTACTCTTCTGCTACGGATGCCATTCAAAAGTGCTAATTGTGGCAAACTCACATTAACAGATTGGTCTGCGGCAGCCATTTTTCAGCTTCTAACGTTTGTTAAACGTCTTAACACAGGGGATACGGCGATGTTAACTTAACACCGAATTTTGCATATTGTTAAAGTTAACATTGTTTGATGAAACCGAATTTCTATTAACTTCAGCGTTATATCAGATTAACACTGTTAAAATTTAGCATCTGCTGGTGAAACCGACCCTTACGGTGTAAACTCTTGCGGGAAGAGCGTTTCAAACTTCCTCTGCACAGTCATACAAGGTGGGATTATCATTCTCGAGGAGTTACAGCAATAAAATTTCATTTCGCAGAATTGAGGCGGAGGGGTAGTACATCATGCACTAGACGTTTGTGATTAGGATCCGATGTCAGTTGCGCCCGTGGTCTTGTTAGCAAATTAATTTACGCGAGTCCTGTTTTTTGGTGTGTCTTTTTAGCTAAGTTTTTACCTCACTGGTAATCTGTTCAGCGTGCTTCAGACTTATTTGCCTTCTTAGCGGCTGAAATTCATTCACCAGAATGAGTGACAAGGTATTTACCAGCAAGTGACAAAGCTGCTACATTAGGGGATGTGTTTGCCTGCGTCAGCTGCTTCAAGTGAATCTAGTATGAGTGCTCTTAACCGAGTTAACGTGTGTTACGAAACTATATGGCCTATGAACGACTGTCGTGTTTATCTTACTCGACCATTGAGCGATCCTACTGTCTGAGATGTCAAAGGATCCTCAGTTGAGAGAGATGATAATGGATATTTTTGCAGAAAAGGAATCTTATCGTATTGAGCTAAAAATACAAAAGTATTTAGTTGAGTGTCATATTTTAAGAATTGTTTAATTACACACATTGCATGATAGGTATTTAAGTAAGACGGGATTTATGGAATTTAAAATGTTAGAAAAGCTGTGCTTGTTATAAATGTACGCCTCGATACTGGTGGTACTATAGCTGTACACGATAAGGAGAGCTTAGAGAGTTGTTCAACATTATGTTTGACAGCTGCATTGAAGTTAAAAGAGAAGTCCTACAGCTTCTAGGGGACACCTATACATTCTTTTCTCCTTCTTACAAAGCGAGGCTTTTTATATCAGGGGACTCTGAAAATGTTTAGAATGTTATGTTTCTACAAAAGTATTTAGTTGAGTCTCATATTTTAAGAATTGTTTTAATTACATACTTTGCATGATAGGTATTTAAGTAAGACGTGATTTATGGAATATAAAATGTTAGGAAAGCTGTCCTTGTTATAAATGTACGTCTCGATTCTGGCGACAACTTAACTGTACACGATAAGGAGAGCTTAGAAAGTTGTTCAACATTATGTTTGACAGCTGCATTGAAGTTAAAAGAGAAGTCCTACAGGTTCTAGGGAGACACCTATACATTCTTTTCTCCTTCTTACAAAGCGAGGCTTTTGATATCAGGGGACTCTGAAAATGTTTAGAATGTTATGTTTTTTCTAAAAGAAAAACAAGTTAGAATTGTTTATATTTGAGTACTACTTTCTGATGTTTGTACTGGATTTGTCGTGCTGCGAAACATAGCTGGAGTATAAAAATACTTATGTGTTTCCAGGGAGATCTTACGTGCTGGACCCTTTATATTATCCGGAGTAGTTATACCCACTAGCAACAAAATACTGAGGTAGCGCTTGCAAACCGAGGAAGGAAAGAATTAACTTTGTACAAGTAAACAGCTAAATTCATGTTCACCTGAACATTTAAAACTAATGTTTACTGAATTTTCATTGAGAATACAAGCAGCTAATAAAACACGTGAATCAGAAACAGCAATGTTCTGAGCTTCTGCTGTGTCTGGTGGCAGAGTACTTGCTCACTTTTTTATTGCAAGCTGTTGCTAAAGTTTTCTTTAATGACGGTATAAAATTCTTAAGCACTTAGCGTTCTGTTTTCTTAGAAAATTCCCTTAATAGGTTCAACAGTTCCACAATAATTGCGTCCTTGTGTTGAGGTAAAGGTGCAAAGGTCTGATAATCTTCTGCATTAATGACTTACTCTAATATTTGCTAGGTTTCATATATAGTGCAAACATCCTCACAATCAATAACAAGTTCATTGGAATCCTTAGGATGTTTCAAAGGAAGTTCATGGTTGAGTTGAATTTGACATACCTAAACACTATATGTGCTTACATATGTTCCATTTAATAATGGAATCAACACACATGCAGGAGTATCTGTGAATGCATGTGTTACATTCACTGCATATTAATCAGCATATGCATGAAGCCTCATTATCTTGTACACAGTATATCTCGATCTCTTTCAAAAGGATGATTTTTTTCCATCCTCTGTATCCCTTAACAATGAATTCCTTGTCTATTTGTAAGCTGGATGTTTACCTACAATGAATATCTTTCATTTTTGCTGGTTATTTTACCTTTCATAAGCACAATCAGCCTATTGAATAGTTTGTCTTTTAACAAGGGATATTAGTGCAAATATAGCATTATCCAAATGCTTCCGCATGTATGTATGTATGCATGTATGTGTACGTATATATGTATGTATGTTTGCATGTATGAATGGGTGTATGTATGTGCGTATGTATGTATGATGTATGTATGTGCGTACGTATGCATGTACGATGTATGTATGTATGTTTGTATGTATGTATGTATGTTTGCATGTATGAGTCTATGTATGTACGTATGTATATGTGTATGTATGTGTGTGTCTATGTATGTAGGTGTGTATGAATGATGTATGTATGTGTGTATGTATGTGTGTACGTATATGCGTACGTATGTATGTTTGTATGTATATGTGTATGTGTGTCTATGTATGTATGTATGTATGTATGTATGTGTGTATGTATGTGCGTACATATGTATGTATGATGTATGTGTGTATGTATGTGCGTACATATGTATGTATGATGTATGTGTGTATGTATGTATGTATGTATGTATGTTTGCATGTATGTATGTGTGTATGTGTGTATGTATGTTTGTATGTATGTGTGTATATATGTGTCTATGTATGCATGTACGATGCATGTGTGTATGTATTCATGTGCGTACGTATGTATGTATAATGTATGTATGTGTGTATGTATGTATGTTTGTATGTATGTGTGTATGTTTGCATGTGTGTATGTGTGTATGTAAGTATGCATGTTTGCTAGTATGTATGTGTGTATGTATGTAGGTATGTTTGTATGTATGTATGTGTCTATGTATGTAGGATGTATGCATGTGTGCATGTGTGTATGTATGTATATGTGTATGTATGTGTGTATGTATGTTCGATACCAGGATCTGTTACTCATACGCTTTATACCAAGGGGACTGGTTACTGTGAATATCGTTCATATCACTCTGGGGCTCGATACCCTGGTTCGTTACTCATATGCCTTATACCAAGGCAGCTCGTTACTCGTTAAATCATTCTTTTTATTCTCCTTATCGGTTTTATGCACGTGAGCAATGATTTTAGGGAGGAGAGACCTTCGGTATTCGCAATACCACGCGACCAATTTTTAGGAAGGAGGTGGGAGGGTGATCTTAAGAGTCTCTGGGCATTCCCACATGGGTTGTTAGTCGTAATAATTATACACGCGTAATAATCGTCTCCCTCACACACATATGCGATGATAACCAGGTACTCGAGTCAATTCATATACACTTATTTACATTAATCAAATAAATACTTAATCATATTCATCGATCGACGAGTAGCGTTTAATTACATTAATCAAGATACATGCGGTGCACGGTTGCGTCCAGCACTTTAGAGCCGCGATGTCTTGACGTTAGCAGTATAACCATCTATTCTTTTTTCAATAATGTTATGCATGGACGAACATTAAGGTTCGATACCAGGGTTCTTAGCCTTCTTTTTTACCAAGGGGCTCTTTTACTGGGAATATCGCTCATATCACGCCTACCGGAATTATGATGATGATGTTAGTCAGAGTTCGATACTCGGTTCAATCATTCTTTTTTATCGCCCTTATCGGCTTTATCACATTGATGCTCGTACACAGTTACCCCACACCCCTGTTTATGATAAACACTCTGTAGCAGGATCGCGCGTGTGTCCAATAGACGTACCATTAGGGACAGTCATTAACGGTTTATATACGTATCACCACACATATCCATTAGACTCTCATTAGCGACGGTCATTAGCGGTTACATATGTATTACCACGAATATCCATTAGCGACAGTCATTAGCGCCGGCCAATAGCGACGGTCATTAGCGATGGTCATTAGCGGTTACACATGTATTACAACGAATATCCATTAGCGACGGTCATTAGCGGTTACATATGTATTACCACGAATATCCATTAGCGACGGTTATTAGCGCCGGCCATTAGCGACGGTCATTAGTGGTTAGACATGTATTACAACGAATATCCATTAGCGACGGTTACTAGCGACGGTCATTAGCGGTTACATTGGTAATACCTGTTAACACCTGTAATTTCACGTGTTAATACATTTGTTTTTGGTCCAGCTCTCTCATATATATGCTACTGCCGATCGTTAATCCCCCGGATGTTTTGGGAATACATGTTTCACATTCACACAGAACCATTAAGCCTTAATTAGTTCGTCAATCATTAGTCTTCCAGGTGTTTTGAGAATCCATGTTTGATATTGACAGAAAGCGATTTAGATTTAATTACTTCAGCAGTCATTGGTCCTCCAAATGTTTTAATAAAATAAGTTTGACATCGATACAGAGCGATTAAGATCATTAGTTCCCCAGATGCTTTGAGAATGGGTGTTTTACATTGACATTGAACGAATAAGACTTACTTAGTTCGTGATTGTTGGTCCCACAGATGTTTTGAGAATACATATTTGACATTGACATAAAACGATTAAGACTTAATTAGTTAGTAAATCATTGACATTGACATAAAACGATTAAGACTTAATTAGATAGTAAATCATTTGTCCTCCTTAAGGTTTGAGAACACTTATTTGATATTGACACAGAAGGATTTGAGACTTATTTAGTTCTTCGATCATTAGCGTTCCAGATGTTTTAAGAACACATGTCTAACTTTGATACAGAACGATTAAGGCTTATTTAGTACGTCGGTCATTAGTCCTCCAGATGCTTTGCGAATACACGTTTGAAATTGATACAGCACCATTCAGAATAATTCGTTTTTCGATCATTAGTCCCCCATATGTTTTGAGAATACATGTTGACATTGACCAAGAACAATTATGACTTATTTAGTTCCACGATCATTAGACCTCCAGATGTTTTGAGAATAGAGAACCAGAATAGATGTTTTGAGATTGACACAGAACCATTAAGACTTAATTAGATCGTCGCTGCTTAGTCCTCCAGATGTTTTGAATATACATGTCTGACATTGACATAGAACCGTTAAGACTTAATTAGTTCGTTGTTCATTATTTCCTGAGATGCTTTGTGAATACATGTTTGACATCGACACAGAGCGATTATGACTTATTTATTTCGTCAATCTTTGGTGCTTCAAATGTTTTGAGAGTACATGTTCTACATTGACACAGAACCATTAAGAATTAATTAGTTCGTCGATGCTTAGTCCTCCAGATGTTTGGAATATACATATCTGACATTGACACAGAACCATTAAGACTTAATTAGTTCGTTGTTCATTATTTCCTCAGATGCTTTGTGAATACATGTTTGACATTGACACAGAAAAATTAAGAGTTAATTAGTTCGTCGGTCATTAGTCCCCCAGATGTTTTCAGAATACAAGTTTGACATCGACTCGGAACGACTAAGATCATTAGTTTTTTTAGATGATTTGTGTATACATGTTTGACATTGACATAGAACGATATAGACTTATTTAGTTCCTCGATCAATTTTTCCAGATGTTTTTAGAATACATGTTTGACATTGACACTGAACGATTAAGCCTTAATTATTTCGTCGATCACTAGTTCCCAGATGTTCTGAGAATACATGTTTGACATTTACATAGAACGATTAAGATTTAATTTCTTCATAGATCATTATTCCTCCAGAAGTTTTTAGAATACATGTTTGACATTGACACAGAACCATTAAGAGTTAATTAGTTCGTCAGTCATTTGTCCTCCATAAGTTTTGAGGACACATATTTGATATTGACACAGAAGGATTGAGACTTATTTAGTTCTTCGATCATTACTCCCCAGAAGTTTTGAGTGTACATGTTTGACACCGACACAAAACGATTACGACTTATTTAGTTAGTCGATCACTGGTCCTCTAGATTTTTTGAGAATACATGTTAAACATTGAGACAGAACCACTAAGACTTAATTAGTTTGTAGATCATTACTCCCCAGATGTTATTAGAATTTATGTTCAACATTAACAGAGAACAATTAAGTCTTAATTAGATCGATGATTATTTAATCCCTCAGAAGCTTTCAGAATAGAAGTTTGACATCGGCACAGAACGATTAATATCATTAGTTCCGCAAATGATTTGAGAATACGTGTTTGAAATTGACATAGAACGAAAAAGACTTATTTTGTTCGTCGATCATTGGTTCCCCTGATGTTTTTAGAGTACATGTTTGACATTGACACAGAACGATTAAGCCTTAATTATTTCGTCGTTGATTAGTACCCAGATGTTCTGAGAATACATGTTTGACATTGACATAGAACGATTAAGATTTAATTTCCTCGTAGATCATTAGTCCTCCAGAGGTTTTGAGAATACATGTTTAACATTGACACAAAACGATTGAGACTTAATTAGTTCTACGAAAATTGGTCCCCCAGATGCTTTGAGAGTACATGATTCACATTGACACAGAACCCTTAAGATTTAATTAGTTCGGCAATCATTGGTCCTGCGGATGTTTTCAGAATACATGTTTGACATTAACACAAAACCATTAAGACTTAAATATTTCGTCGATCATTAACCTCCAAAATGTTTTGGGAATACATATTTGAAATTGACACAGAACCATTAAGACTTAACTACTTCGTCGATCATTAATCCCCCGGATGTTTCTAGAATATATGTTCCACTTGTAAACTGAATTATTAAGACTTAATTAGTTCGTCAATCATTAATAATCCAGGTGTTTTAAGAATACATGTTTGACATTTACAGAGAGCGATTTAGACTTAATTAGTTCATCACTCATTGGTCCTCCAGTTATTTTATAATACGAGTTTGACATCGATGCAGAACGATTAAGATCATTAGTCCCCCAGATGATTTGAGAATACGTGTTTTACTTTGATATAGAGCGCTTAAGACTTATTTAGTTCGTAAATCATTTCTCCTCCATAATTTTTAAGAACACATATTTAATATTGACACAGAAGGATTGAGACTTTTTTATTTTGTCGACCATTAGTCCTCCTGATGTTTTGAGAACACATGTTTGACTTTGATACTAAACAATTAAGACTTATTTAGTTCGTCGATCATATGTCCTTCAGATGTTTTGAGAATACATGTTTTGCATTAACATAGAACGATTAGGATTTGTTTAGTTCCTCGATCATTAGTCCTACAAATGTTTTGAGAATACATTTTTGACATTCGCAAAGAAGATTAAAACTTAATTAGTTCGTCGATCATTATTCCTTCAGATGTTTTGAGAACTATTTAATTAGGTAATCGATCAGAAGACCCCAGATGTTTTGGGAATACGTTTTTGACATTGACATACGACTATTAGCTCTTAATTAGTTCCTCTATCATTTGTCCTCCAAGGGTTTTGTGAATACATATTTGACATTAAGCATAGAATCATTAAGACTTATTTATTGCGTCGATCATTAGTCCCCAGATGTTTTGAGATAAGATGTTTCACATTTACACAGAACGATTAAGACTTAATTAATTCGTCGTGCATTAGTCCGGTAGATGCTTTGAAAATACGTTTTTGACATTGACACAAAACCATTAAGTGTTAAATATTTCCTCGATCATTGGTCCTCCAAGTGTTTTGAGAATACATGTTTGACATTGATATAGAACCATTAAGACATATTTAGTTCGTCGATCATTAGTCACCAGATGTTTTGAGTTAACATGTTTGACATTGACACAGAACCGTTGAGACTTAATTATTCCGTCGATCATTAGTCCCGCAGTTGTTTTGAGAATACGTATTTGACATCGACAGAGAGCGATTTAGACAAAATTAGATCGTCGGTCATTGGTGCTCCAGATGTTATGCGGATACATGTATGACAATGACACAGGAACATTAAGACTTATTTAGTTCGTCGATCTTTGGTCCTCCAGATGCTTTGAAAATACATGTTTGACATTGGCACCGAATCACTAAGGCTTAATTTGTTTATTGATCATTAGTCCTCAGAAGTTTTGAGAATTCATGTTTGACATTGACAAAGAACCATTAAGATTTAATTAGTTCGTCATACATTTGTCCCCCACTTGTTTTGAGAATACAAGTTTCACATTGACACAGAACCATTAACACTTAATTAGTTCATCGGTCATTAGTCCTTCGGATGTTTTGCGAATACATGTTTGACATTTACACAGAACGAATGAGACTTATTTAGTTCGTCGATCATTGTTCCTGCAGATGTTTTGAGAATACATATTTGACATTGACATAGAACTATTTAGGCTTAATTTGTTCCTCGATAATTGGTCCTCTAAGTGTTTTGAGAATACATGCTAAACGTTGACAAAGAACCATTAAGACTTAATTAGTTCGTCCATCATCAATCCTCCAGATGTTTTAACATACATATTTGACATTGACACAGAACAATTAAGACTTAATTAGTTGGTCTGTCATTAGTCCCCCAGATGTTTTGAAAATACATGTTAGACGTTGAAATAGAACAAATAAGACTTAATTATTTTGTGGATTATTAGTCACCCATATGTTTTGAGAATACATGTTTGACATTGACACAGAAAAATTAAGCTTTAAATATTTCGTCGATTATTAGTCCCTAGATGGTCTGAGAGTACATGTTTGACATTGACACAGAACGATTGAGACTTAATTAGTTCGTCGATTATTGGTCCCCCAGATGTTTTGAGGATACATGATTCACATTGACACAGAACCCTTAAGACTTAATAAGTTCGGCGATCATTTGTCCTCCGTATGTTTTCAGAATACATATTTGACATTAACACAAAACCATTAAGACTTAAATATTTCGTCGATCATTAGCCTCCTAAATGTTTTGAGAATACATGTTTGACATTGACTCAGAACCTTTAAGTCTTAATTAGTTCGTCGATCATTAATCCCGGAATGTTTTGGGAATACATGATTCACATTCACACAGAACCATTAAGAATTAATTAGTTCGTCAATCATTAGTTCTCCAGGTGTTTTAAAAATGCATGTTTGACATTGACAGAGATTGATTTAGACTTAATTATTTCATCAGTCATTGGTCCTCCAAATGTTTTGATAAAATAAGTTTAACTTCGATACAGAACGATTAAGATCATTGGTCCCCCAGATGCTTTGAGAATGTGTGTTTTACATTCACATTGATCGAATAAGACTTACTTAGTTCGTGATTGTTGGTCCCACACATGTTTTGAGAATACATATTATACCTTGACATAGAACGATTAAGACTTAATTAGTTAGTGAATCACTTGTCCTCCTTAAGGGTTGAGAACATTTATTTGATATTGACACAGATGGATTGAGGCTTATTTAGTTCTTCAATCATTAGTGTTCCAGATGCTTTAAGAACACATGTCTGACTTTGATACAGAACGATTAAGACTTATTTAGTCCGTCGATCATTAGTCCTACAGATGCTTTGCGAATACACGTTTAAAATTGATACAGCACCATTCAGACTAATTAGTTTTTCGATCATTAATCCCCATGTGTTTTGAGAATACATGTTGACATTGACCAAGAATAATTATGACTTATTTAGTTCCACGATTATTAGACCTCCAGATGTTTTGAGAATACCCTTTTAAACATTGACACAGAACAATTAAGACTTATTTATATACTCGAACATTAGTACTCCAGATGCTGTTAGAATTCATGTTTGAATTTGACACAGAACGATTTAGACTTAAGTAGTTTGTCGATGATTAGTCCTCCAGATGTTTTGAGAATACATATTTGACATCGACATACAACTATTATGTTTTAATTAGTTCCTCGATCATTGGTTCTCTAGGGTTTTTGAGTATACATGTTTGTCATTGTCATAGAGCCATTAATGATATATTTTCTTCGTCGAGCATTATTCCCCCAGATGATTTGAGAATAGATGGTATACATGAACACAGAACCATTGAGACTTAAATATTTCGTCGATCATTAGTCACCCAGGTGTTTTGAGAATTCATGTTTGCCATTTACACAGAAAGAATAAGATTTAATTAGCTCGTCGATCATTAGTCCAGCAGATATTGTAAGAATTCATGTTTGACATTGACGAACAACATTAAGACGTAATTTGTTTGTCGATCATAATTCCCCCGCATGTTTTGTAAATACATGTTTGACATTGAAACAGAACCATTGACTTAATTAATTCCGCGATCAATGGTCCTCCAAATGTTTTGAGAATACATGTTTGACATTGACTTAAAACCACTAAGACATATTTACTTCGAAGATCATTAGTCCCCAGATAATTTGAGATAACATGTTTGACATTGACACAGAACCTTTGAGACTTAATTATACCATCGATCATTAGTCCCCCAGAGGTTTTGTGAATACATGTTTGACATTAACATAGAACGATTAAGACTTAATTAATTCGTCATTCCTCACTCCTGCAGAAGTTTTGAAAATACATTTTTGACATTGGCACAGAACCATTAAGTCTTAATTAGTTCCTGGATCCTTGGTCCTCCAAGTGTTTGAAATAACATGAGTAGGTAAATATAGAGAGAGCTGGGCCACTTTTTTGGGCATATATGGGAAAGGATAGGGAAAACGAGGCTAGATGGGGCGGTTCAAGGAGGAAAATGGGTTTATATGGGAGGGATAGGGAATACGACGACCGATACTATGCTAGACAGGGTTGAAGGAGGGAAATACGTTTATATGGAAGAAATAGTAGAGAGGTGTTAGGCTAGACAGAGGTCGAGGAGTAGAGTATGGTTTATATGAAAGGTATAGGAAAACGAGGAGGAGTGTTAGGCTAGACAGAGTTGAAGGGTAGAGCATGTCTTTTATATGAGAGAGGTAGGGAAGAGGAGCAGCGGTGTTAGGCTAGACAGAGGTCGAGAAGTAGAGTATGGTTTATATGAAAGGTATAGGAAAACGAGGAGGGGTGTTAGGCTAGACAGAGTTGAAGGGTAGAGCATGTCTTTTATATGAGAGAGGTAGGGAACAGGAGCAGGGGTGTTAGGTAGACAGAGGTCAAGAAGTAGAGTACGGTTTATATGAAAGGTATAGGAAAACGAGGAGGACTGTTAGGCTAGACAGAGTTGAATGGTAGAGTATGTCTTGTATATGAGAGAGGTTGGGAACAGGAGGAGGGGTGTTAGGCTAGGCAGAGGTTGAGGAGTAGAGTATGGTTTATATGAGAGATATAGGAAAACGAGGAGAGGTGTTAGGCTAGACAGAGTTGAAGGGTAGAGTATGGTTTATATGAGAAGTATAGGAAAACGAGGAGAGGTATTAGGCTAGGAGGGTTTAAGTATGCGTTTATAAGGAGAGACGAGAAGACGGAGAGAGATCCTATGTTAGGATGCACAGGTGTTTAAAGCTAGAATGTGTTTTATATAGGTTAGATAGGAAACCAAAGAGATACTCAGCTAGACAGGGGACAGGAGAGGAATGCGCTTTATGAGAGGTAGGGGATACGGGGAGGGGTGTTAGGCTAGACAGAGGTTGAGAGTAGAGTATGGTTTATATGAAAGGTATAGGAAAACGAGGAGGGGTGTTAGGGTAGAGCATGTCTTGTATATGAGAGAGGTAGGGAACAGGAGCAGGGGTGTTAGGCTAGGCAGAGGTCAAGAAGTAGAGTATAGGAAAGGTATAGGAAAACGAGGTGGACTGTTAGGCTAGACAGAGTTGAAGGGTAGAGTATGTCCTTTATATGAGAGAGGTTGGGAACAGGAGGAGGGGTGTTAGGTTAGGAGAATTGAGTATGTATTTATAAGGAGAGACGAGAAAACGGAGAGAGATCCTATGCTAGGATAGACAGGTGTTAAAGTTAGGTTAGATAGGAAACCAAGGAGTGATACTCAGCTAGAGGGGGGGACAGGAGGAATGCGCTTTATGAGAGGTAGGGGATACGGGGAGTGGTGTTAGGCTAGACAGAGGTTGAGGAGTAGAGTGTAGTTTATATAAGGGTATAGGAAAAGGCGGAGAGGTGTTAGGCTAGACAGAGATCGAGGAGTAGAGTATGGTTTATATGAGAGGTACAGGGAAACGAGGAGAGTTGCTAGGCTAGACAGATAGTGAAGCAGTAGGAATATGGACTTATATACAGGAGAGATAGGGAATAGGAGGGGAGGTGCTAGACCTTGAAAGCGACTTTAGATGTGAACTTAGTGGAAAACTGGTTCATGTCAACGTTATATACGTTCCCATCATGTAACCCATTCAGGGAAAAGGTGACCAGGAAAGGGAAAAATGTTACCAGCAAAGGGAAAAAAGGTGACCAGCAATGGGAAAAGGTGACCAGCAAAGGGAAAAAGGTGACCAGCAAAGGGAAAAAAGGTGATCAGTAAAGGGAAAAATGTGACCACCAAAGGGAAAAAGGTGACCAGCAAAGGGAAAAAGGTGACCAGCAAAGGGAAAAAGGTGACCAGCAAAGGGAGAAACGTGACCAGCAAAGGGAAAAACGTGACCAGCAAAGGGAAAAAAGGTAACCAGCAAAGGGAAAAACGTGACCAGCAAAGGGAAAAAGGTGAACAGCAAAGGGAAAAAGGTGACCAGCAAAGGGAAAAACGTGACCAGCAAAGGGAAAAATGTGACCAGCAAAAGGAAAAATGTGATCAGCAAAGGGAAAAATGTGACCAGTAAAGGGAAAAATGTGACCAGCAAAGGGAAAAAAGGTAACCAGCAAAGGGAAAAGCTAACCCACTCACACTAGCAGGTAAGTAATTCAGTTAGTATCACAGGGTAGGGAAGCGGATATAGCATAGTTCCGTATGATGTTACAGGTAATTCAGAGAGTATTGTAGGTATTTAGGATAATTCAAGTAACATAGCTGTTTAGAGTCACTCAGCTAGTATCACAAGAGGCTAGTTTCCAGGGGCAGGACGTATCATAGATGAATATTTTTCACAGGCAATTCAGCTAGTATCGGGGGGTATTTAAGCTAATTCAGCTGGTATTACAAGAGGCGGCCTGCATCATAGCAGTGTATGACTTCACAGCTAATTCAGTTAGTATCGTAGGTATTTAGGCTAATTCATCTAGTATCACAGGAGGATAGATTCCAGGGGTTGGGTATAGCATAGTTTCGTATTTCACAGGTAACTCAGCTAGTATCGTAGGTATTTAGCATAATTCAAGTGTGATAGGTGTTTAGAGTAATTAAGCTAGCATTACAGGAGGGTAGGTTCCAGGGTCGGTTATAACGTAGTTTCGTATTTTACAGTTAGTTCAGGTAATATCGTAAGTATTTGGGTAATCAGCATAGTTTCACAGATACTCGTGATAATTTCGATCAGAGATTTGTATCACAGCTATTTAAGGTAAATGCAGGTGATTCAGGTTGTATCAATGGTATTTGAGTCATTTTAACAGGTAATTCATCTAGTATCATTGATATTTGGGCGGCAAACCAGATAGTATCACAGGTGATCGTGCTAATTTAGAACAGGAATTCGTATCAGAGCTAGTTAAGGTAATTTCACATGATTCGGGTAGTATCACAGGTATTTAAGTCATTTTAACAAGTAATTCAACTAGTATCACAGCTACTCATGGTAATATAGAGAGTAATTAGATTATAAACATTTCTCATCCAACGTTACAACAATTTATATACTTTTTTCTAAATCTTACAAACTTATTACATGTTAAACAGTTATTGTGCGATGCGGAGAGGGATAAACTGCATATTGGTTCACAAATTGAAAATCTTTACGTCAACATACCTTTATTTTAGCTCATTGTAGATGTCTCTCCCCTTTTATCTAGGCTTGAGACTAGCACTAGGATTGCTCCTAATGGCAGGGTTACCACCTTCCCTTCCATCTTCTTCTTTCTTCATCAGGCGTCTGCTAGTTGCATACACAGCACACGGATAAACTTCATTTTTAAGATTGTAGACTCACGAGAAAATCTTCATCTTCGACTTACATTCTCTTAAGCACTGTTTGTAATACTGTAATGTCCATATGCATAGGTAGTTATTCCATCCTCAGCAATAATTCTTTTATCATCAAAGGGATTCAATGCAATTTTATTCACTTGCACTGTGGTAACATCATGCTTTCGTGATAGGATTAGATTCATGGGCGTTCTGATGATTTCACAGGTTTAAGACAGTCTGTATAGCTGTCAAACGAAATGTACTGCTTAATAGCGCTACGTTTTATACCTTTAATCTTTTTTATCATTGAGCCTTGAATATCTAAGGCATACATCTTAGGACGTAGTCCAACAAAGCGTAGGATGATTTTGCTGTTAGCGTCATCTTTAAATTTTCCCAATACCTTCTTGTTCTGAGTAGAGTGGCATATATGATTGGCAGGGTAATCAGCTGTATCGAGATGCTCAAGAAAACGTAACTTGTCCTGGTACACATCTTCAGTTGTTACACGATGAATGAATGAATCAGTGTCCATATACATAAGCCTCAGGTTTTCAGCTCCATAATAAGGCAACAACACGTCGTAATGGTAGTTATACATTAATGTCTTGGAGATGTCCAACACACTCATTCCAATGTATATAGGCTTGTTGAATACAATCTGACGAGAGGCCATATGTACAGCAGCTAGATTAGCAGCATATATCGTCCTGTCGATAAACGTAGGCTTGGCGATCAACTTTTCTAGAGTCTTCTCATTGGTCACCAGTCGTATATCCACACGGCTACGCAGGTTCTCCATAGTTTTTCCAAACATGGCGTTGTTAAAGAGCTTATAGAGATCCTTCTCGAAGTCATTTGCAGCTTGTTGTCGTAGCCTGTTGTTAAATTCCACATAAGGTTTCAACCACCGAGACTGTCGGAATTGTAGCACACGATGGATTTTTGTTAGTCGTAGTCCATGACTAAGAGCTTGCTTCAAAGCCATGTAATGCACTACATACTTCTTTCGAGGTCCAAGATGAGGTATCAGTTTCTTTGTAGATGCTTCCAATGGCTTCATACACTCAGGCAGGAAAGGTAGATCGTTGTGTAGATCGTGAAGTTCTACAGGATATTCGATATCAACTTCTAATATGTACCCATGAGGATCATCTTCTTGTAGTGTTTCTAAGTTGATTTCTTCAGACGAAACCCACTGAAATCCACCAAAAGGAAGGGCGTGACACATTGCCCACCCATATTGGTTATTGGCGTCCTCATATGTGATAAATTGGGTTGGTCTCGACGGATCAAACTTCTCCATATACGCGTTATTAGCTTCTGCATACCGATAGGAAACTTGACATAAACCTCCTCTTATACCTGATTCCACCATGAGTAGTTGATCGTAATCTTGTAACAGCTCCAGCTTAATTCCTGTATACAACAACATGGCGTCCCATGTAAGTCCTGGAGAGGTAAAATAATGCGCAGGGTCAACTTTGTGTGTTTTGAGGGTTTGCTCTCTGAACGTCTCAAAGACATCGTCTAGGAGTAGTACATCTGAGGTTAGGTAGAGATCGCTGTACTCGCCCAGGTTTCTCACATTAAACAGCTCCCATACATTTCTAGCATGATCATAGTCAGCATCACTAATTTCTTCTTCATTTAATCTATTGTAGAAGGAGTCCTTAGGAGGCAAGCAGGTCTCGTTCAGGGCATCCCACGACGTAACAAAATCATATGGAAATACGCCCTTACGGGTCATCAACTTCAATTTGTCTTCTCCAAAGTACTTTAGTGTTTCAGGATATGAGGTTAGATTTTTTACCAACTTATCCAAGCTTGTACTGAGGAATCGGAAGCTGTCCACAAATCGAAGCTTTATATCTCCTACATACTTGGTGAATGAGATATAGCTTTCTTCAGAGTTAGGAATTACCTCCACACGTTCACTTGTACAACCCAGCTCCTTAACAATGAAATGAGAGTCATATCCGCTAAGGTTATGCATGAAGACTGGTATATATTTAGGTGTTTTACAGGCTAAATTACATTCATTATGAAGACTTCCACGATATTCACCGCTGATGTGATCATGGTCGCGTACTTTATAGTTCTCTTCTGTAAAGGGTTTTCCACACAAGTAGCATGTCGTAGAAGACTCAAAATCCTTTTGCTGTTGCTCCGTAAGTTTCAGAGGCTTAGCAGATTTGTATACGGCATCAATCATTTTTGCAAGAGATGTCAGGTACAGCATAAACTTCTGAGCAGCATCAGCACCACGATACACATAGGGTTGCTTAGGAAGATCAGTTTCGAGATGTTCAGCACTGGATGTAGGCTTCACGTAAACACAGAAGCTCATTGGTGTGTGCTCTTGATAAGGGGTTGTATATGAAGTTTCAGGATTGGGTATACACGTATGACATGGAGTGAGAATACTCTCAAAATCAGCATAGGTGACATAAGGTACTTTCAACATCCTCTCAACATTTTTAAACTGTACAATCGATTTCTCCTTGGTAGGCATAACTACCCTCGCAACACCATGTTGATTACAGATTGATGTATGTTCTTGTAGTTTTTCCAGTCCACTTCGTCCGCTCTGGTCATCAAAATGTGTAAAGCATCGCTTACAAGTATAAACCCGTCCATTATGGTTAGTTTTCTGACGTCGAACGAGTTTCTCAAAATTCTTTATATACACGTAGTGATGTTTTCCACTGCTGTCATTCAATAGTAGCAGGTCGCGATGTTCAGGTAGTTCAATATCAGCAACCTTTATCGGATACACTTCATGCTTCTCATCCAACCCGAAAACGTTAATAGATATCTTGTTAAGCTTCTCAAATTTAGGTATTTGAGAAAGTGGAGTAGGATAGGAAACACAGCTGAAGTCGTACTTATCTTGAAGCTGCTTGTATTTGCTCACACGTTGAGGCTTGGTGCTCACGAATTTAGCTAGTACAGAATACATGTAGCATTTCTCATCACTAAAGTTCTGAATGTTTATACACGCTTTCCTTGCTTCAACAGATGACGGTAGTGGTATGTAGCTACTTCCTCGCAACGGATTGTACTTGTTGATACGAAGTCGAAGTCCTTCCACTGCAAGCAAAGCCCAGTTGCTACCCTTAAGCTGAGACTCCTCCATTTCAGTCACCAATTTCTTGAATTTCGCTTCCAGTGTTGAGTCCAGATCTGTTTCTAGGAAAACAGGATGATTCCTCGTTTTAAATGTTTTGTCGCAGGTTTCTCCAATACTGTTAACAAATCGACACTCCGCAAGCAGATTAATTTTAACACTCTTGTGAATACCAAGCTCTTTATGCACAGCCTGGATTATGCGTTGTTTCGCCTCATGCAGATACATATTCAGGTCCTTAGGTGATTCACATCGTATAAAATACGATTTCAATCGTCCTTCGAATGAAGTTTCATATTCTTTCATATCACAGTCCTCCATTGTTGATAATAAATGGTGTTTAGTAGGCTCCAATCTGCTTTTCTTCTGAGGACTGCTTATTTCACATACATCTTCGTGTCGCTGGCCCTTATAACCATCATTGAAGGTCAAGCTACAATGTTTACATTTGAAGAGCTTCTTACAAGTCATCTCGTGTCTTCTCTTGTGATAACCTCGGAGGAACTTCTTCCCACATTTTCCGCATGCATATCCAGTAGCGCTTGGAATAATATCCTTATACGCTGAGTTATTCATCTTTATTCTTGATGTAATAACGTATTAATCCTTCTTCAAGGGAAATGTAGACCTCTTCACCTTGATATCACTTAGAAAGCTGATTATTCTTGGAGAGAACACAATGTTAACACCTCAAGACTAATTAGCACAATGAACTCCAATGCCCTAGATCACCGTATTTATAGAGGGAGCACGAGCCTTTTAGATCAATCATAAACTCGCTCCATAGCTACCTGTATATGTTTGCTCCACGCGTATTAACCTCACGCCCAGAGTCAGGATGTTTATGACGTCACACCCAGAGACAGGATGTCTGGCAGTATCAAACACGTTTAAACTCGTCTCGTAACTACCTGTATATGCTGTCACACCAACAAGAGAAGTATTCCCACACGCTCATTCAGTCAGATGTTCCATTCAAAGCCTACCAACACCCATTACACCAAAGCTAGCACAATCTCAAAGGCTTAAAAGGTAGCGTAGAGGATTTTCCCCCTTATTTACTTAAATGTATGTATATACTACATTATTTCATGTTTTCATTCCCTTTTCAATTCTTCCTTTCCATCTTCTTTCAGAAAGACCATTACATTTCACTACAATCACGAGAAAAGCAATTTTTCCAGAGTTACAGAGATTCTAAGCTTCTAGAATCGAACCCGCTAATACTTTTAATAAATGTATTTTAGTAATTTAGCTCCCTCGCATCAGCATCTACCATTTAATCTTTACTCGAACCTGATAGGATTCATAGGCTTGAAGATATATGAAATCACCCCGTCGGGATTCGATCTGAGTACTTTAAAGTACTTTTTGTCATGATAACGATATTTAGGAACTAGGTACTCTGTTTACGGTTTACTTGACGTGTCTATATAAATTAGATTACGAGTTATTAAATTTGCAAGTAAATTTCATTAAATCGGTATTCGAACCCAGAACACCAGGAACAAAATAATTTATAATATTAGCTGACATGTTAAACAAAGCTGTGTGCAGTTACGCTATCAATCCAAGTGATATATTCTAGTGTGCAGAGGAAAATTAAGGAACTCATTAAAAGATGGGAATCGAACCAAGCACAACTGATTGACAATTATATACAGCATTAATTACCCAGTACAGAACCTATCAAACATGCTTTGGCCCACTCCTCTACCTCATTTAGTTCCAGAGATAATGAAGATTTAAAATTAAGAATCGAACTCAGGACACCAGATCCCCAAATATAGATCCGCAAGAAACTACCTATTGATATTGTAGCGGACCAGGAAGAGCTTTTAGAATTGCACATATTTCGTATACCAGGAAGTGTGAAGTTCAGGTTAGCAGAATTCGTCCACGCTGCCTACGCCGAGTCAGCGCTTATGTATGTATTTATACTACAGGGCTTTGACTCGGTCGGGGGAGTTGCTGTGGAAGTTGCTATCAGGAAGTTGCTACGCGAGAGTTGCTACGAGAAAGTAATCAGAGATCAGTTATCACATTCGCCAACAGTTAACCAGGTAAGCATGCGACTCATCTAAGTTCTCTTGACTTGTCGGGGCTTCACCCCTAACTTCTATTGACTTGTCGGGGCTTCACTCCGATCTAATTGTTCGCACATTTAAAGCAACAATATAATTTATTGGGACAATGCATCCCCTGTGCTTTATTTAAATACCCCTATCCTAGAACGCTACCCTGGCCTGCCTACCATTCCAGTACCAACGCATCCCCTACCTCTGAGCTACCAACCCCCCTGTGTAATCACCTACTGCGGGGGTAACCACCCCCGTGGGGTGTTACAATTTGGTGTAGGCGCCGGCTACAATGTGGTGGAGCGCCGGGCACATGTAGGAGGCACCGACTACAATGTGACGGAGTCTCCGGTTATAATTGGGGAAAACATCCTTACCTCTTCCAGCCAGGGGATGTAATCAAATTTTTTTTCTCTCTTCTCTCTTTTCTTTTTGCAAGGTGTAAAACACGCCTCATTTTGAGATAACCTTTTACCTGAGGTTATCTGGTGAAGACCCATCCTCCCACCCTTTGCATCATGAGTTACCTACACAGTATATAGCTTATTTTTTTTTTAACTTTTCTCAAGTTATGTATATTGTTTTAGTGTAGTACATTTAAGTTATTATGCATGGCTGAACCTGCTCAAAGCTCTACTAGTCCTACTACTAAAGAGATTAGAAATCTGTGCGCAGAATTAGCAGCTATACAGGGGGAACAATTTAAATTCCAAGAATTTCTAGTCACAGATTTGAAAGGAATTTCAAACGAGATCGCGGCACACGCTGAGACGGCAAATCAAATACGTCTCCGCTCCGGCAAGATCGTTAACACTTCTAGCCCAAGCACAAGTAGGGTAGAAAAACAGTTAGCCATGAATAAGGGAGACGAACACACAAATACAATGAGTAAAATGGACTCACCTGTTTTAAGTAGAAGGGTAACTGAAGCACCTCAACCCATGCACATTAGTCGTCCACCATTGGATCCGGGTAGCTTCGCGGGGAAACCAGGGGAAAGTGTAAGGGACTATCTCCATAAGTTTGAGTTGATAGCGCGTGCCAATAATTGGGACGACCAGCATAAGGCGCAGTATTTACCAGGCTACCTTAATGGTACCGCACTAAACTGGTACAAAACCTTTGCCCATAGAAATAGGGACGCCCAATGGGAAACATTGAAGCAGGGGTTATTAAAAGCCTTCATTCACGCGGCAGAGGAGGAAATGATGGAGGTCAGACTAAGGCAGAGGGTGCAGGACCTTAGTGAGCCCACAGAGCAGTACGCTTATGACATTATAGCTCTGTGTGATCTAGTCAACCCCGAAATGACAGAGAAGGAACGGGTAAAACACATCATCAGGGGCCTTAAACCATCACTAATAGAACAGGTACTGCCCTACAACCCACAAACAGTGGACGCTCTCATACAGTTCGTCCGCAGGGTAGAATCAGCCCGCTACCTAGCAGGAAAAAGGGTAGACCTAATCGATGCACAGGGAATTCCCCCTAGTATGCCAGACGATACCCTCCAGAAGCAGGTATCAGATATGTCAAAGATGGTGGGTGAGTTAGCAAAACAGGTGCAAAACCTGACAATGAACCCCCGCCCTCCACCCCAGAATTACAATCCTCAGCATCAATCCGTTAGGAATTACGGACAGGCCCCCAGCGGCTATAGGACCACATATAGTCAAAGAAGAACGGTGTCCGCGAGGCCTGTGTGCGCCTACTGTAAACGGGTAGGCCACGTAATCGCTAATTGCCAGACACGAAGGAGGAATGCAAATTTTCACGCGCAGCCTCGAGCCAATCACCCCCCATAAGGGCCGCGGTAGCAAGCATAACAGAAAACATCAACCCTGGGAGCACATTAAAAACTATAGGAACATTAGCAGGGACAAGGATAGACATTCTCATAGACACGGGCAGCTCAGTAAGCATAATCAATGACGACCTGGTAGATACAAGCAAGCAACCAGCACCTCTAAATATGATTTTGCGAACTGCAAATAACAATTTACTTGCTGCACAATACCAAACTAACACTAACTTCCAAATGGGTGATGTGGAATTCAAAGAACAACTTATAGTAGTAAAACACTTCCCGCATAGTTTATTGCTGGGCATGGACTTCCTTCAGAAACACCAAGCCGTTATAGATCTAGGGAACAACACAATTACACTAACACTGCAAAATTCGAAGGAGGTCACGGTAAGCTGCCAGCGAAAGCAAGAATGTCCTCTCATGCAAATTACACTTGAAGCAGATGCTGAAGAGACAAAAATGAAAGCAACATGTCGGCATGACGTAGAAATCCTTCCATTTGCAACCACACAGATAGACGTCAGAATACCCTCACTCCCTACAAACACATTATTACTGGAACCATGCATTAACACTATGCAGAAAAAACACGTTAACATTATACCAGGTCTGTGCAATAATAATCAAAATCAAAAGATACAAGTCCACAATAATACCGCCGCCCCTCAGAGAATATTTAAAGGGACAACACTAGCACTCGTACACGAAGTTGCATTAGTCCAGGCAGACACTTTCACACGTGAGACAACAAAACAAATAGACATCAAAGACGCCAAATTTAATATTAATTCACGACTAGAACCAGGACAACACGAACAGCTACGAAATTTACTCGACAGGTACAGACATACCTTCGCCACTAGCCTACAAGAGTTAGGGACAACAAACATTGCGGAGTTCAAAATAGAGTTGACAAACACGACACCAATTAGACAGAAGCCATACAGGGTGTCCCATAAACAGCGGGAAATAATAAACCAACAAGTGGAAGAAATGAAAGAGGCTGGGATAATAAAAGACTCGCAGAGTAGCTGGTGCTCACCAGTAATTTTGGTCAAAAAGAAATCAGGAGAATATCGGTGTTGTGTAGATTACAGAAAACTCAATGCACAAACAGCTGCATCCGCCTATCCCTTACCACTGATTGACGACCTACTTAGCTATTTAGGAGGTTCAAAATTTTACTGTACGCTTGACCTGCTAAGTGCATACTTCCAAGTACCGCTAGCTCAAGAAAGTAAGAAATATTCGGCCTTTTGTACGTCGGACGGAGAGTACGAATTCCAGAGCTTGAGCTTCGGGCTCTCGAATGCCCCTAGAGCATTCACAGAGATCGGAAATAAACTGTTAGGCGACCTGCGATACGAAAAAGCACTCATATATCTAGACGATATAATAGTGTTCGCAAATACATTTCAGGACTTATTGGCAAACCTGGAAGCAGTATTTAAGAAATTAGAACAACATACGTTTAAGCTAAAACCCCAAAAATGTTTTTTCGGTATGGACAAAATAAAACTCCTAGGATACGAAGTATCGGCAGCAGGCATAGAACCTGATAAAGACAAAATCCAAGCTATTACACAGCTCAGAACGCCTAGGAACGTCAAAGAAGTAAGGCAGGTCTTAGGTTTATTTTCTTTCTACAGGAGGTTCATTAATAACTTTGCAGCAATCGCGAGGCCTCTAAACGAACTAACAAAGGCAGACCAAAAGTTTGTATGGGGCCAAGAACAGCAAGAAACCTTCCAGAAGCTGAAGGATTTAATGGTTAGGGCTCCGGTGTTGGCACATTTTATGCCGGGAGCGAAAACGCAAATGAACTGCGATGCCAGCATGCACGGCATAGCCAGTTGCCTCCTCCAAGAACGAGATGGAAAAATGCACCCAGTAGGCTTTGTGTCTAGGAGTCTAAGCAAAGCTGAAAAGAACTATAGCGTTTCGGAACAAGAGCTGTTAGCAGTTATGTACGGTTTTTCGAAGTTCCGCCAGTACATATATGGTTACCCTGTAACTGTAGTTACAGACCATGCTTGCCTGTGCCACCTAAATAGGTTGAGAGATCTAACAGGGAGACTGGCACGTTACAGCTTAATGCTGCAAGAATTTGACTACACAATTCAACATAAATCAGGGATTAAACATAAGGACGCAGATTGTTTGTCTAGAATGCCAATAGACCCCCCTGAACCCGAAACAGCACAAGAGCAGGAAGACAGAATTACCTGTCTCATAGAACCCATAGAATTAGCTAAAAAACAAGAGGAGGATCCCCAGCTAAAACCCCTAATACAAGCCGTAAGACAGCCGGGTACAGCGAATGCTAAACTAGCACGACAAGCTGCAACATACGTGATGAAATCGAATGTCCTGTACCGAAAAAATGCTGGTACTACAGGGAACATGCACTTGTTAGTAGTACCTGATAGTTTAAAGCATGAAATATTATATAATAGTCATGACGATCCGCTAGGACACTTCGGGTTTTCAAAAACTTTTCACAAAATTAATTCACATTACTATTGGATTGGAATGAAGAGGGACATACAAAATTATGTAAGAAGATGCACTTCCTGTCAGCAACGAAAAGGTCCAGTTAATCAGCGACCCGCAGGTTTAATGCAACCCATAAAGGTCAACTATATAGGAGAAAGGTTCTCCATAGATATCCTGGGGCCTTTCCCAAAGTCCTCTAGAGGTAACAGATACATAATTGCGGCTAGTGATTACTTTTCAAAATATTTGGAATTAAGGGCAATCCCAAAAGCTTCTGTTGAGCATGTCACTGAATTTATCTTGGACGACGTCATCTGTCGTCACGGCGCACCAAAATATATTCTGTCGGACAGAGGGTCCGTATTTATGAGCGAAGTGACACAAGAACTGCTTAAGATGATGGGAACAATACCGACTTTCACAACAGCCTACAGACCCCAAACTAATGGCCTAATAGAAAGGGCGAATAGAACTATCGCGCAAGTAATCAGTAACTACGTAAACACACAGCACACAGACTGGGATAATAATTTACATCAAATTCGGTTTGCCATAAACACAAGCAAACAGGGAAGTACTAAGTTCACACCCTTCGAATTACTGTATGCACGGAAACCAGTGTCACCCCCAGACGTTCAATTACAGGGCACCTCACAAAACCTATTTGTGCAGCAAACACGGGAAGCAATAATAAAAGCAAGGGCGTTAGCATCCCAAAACATAGTAAAGAGCCAGAGAAAAAATAAAAAGTTATATGATTCAAAGAGGCGGCACGTCGAGTATAAAGTCGGCGATTTGGTGAAGCTATATACCCCTAAAAGGAGGGTAGGTAGAGCCACAAAGCTTTTAATGAACTACACCGGACCCTATAGGATAATGAAAAAACTTAGCCCCCTGAATTACGTAATTAAGGCCAGAAATTCCGTGAAACGCCAGAATGTCCACGTTAGTAGAATTTCGCCTTATTATGCATAATGAGCATACAACACACTTGCGACACTTGCACAACGGGTAAACACAATTGCCACATATAATTGAAACAAAAAAAAATCGCCTACGTATCACTCAATGTCCATCAATACAAAAGTGCTGACATTATTACACGACGGAATGCGGAACCACAAATTCGTCCGCGCTGCAGTAAGCCTGCGGCATAAGAACAAACAAACAGGAAACAGAAAGAGGTTAAAACATTAAACATCAGCAATAGTTCTCAAATAGGTTAAGTAGTAAGTGATAATGCAAGACGTAGTATATCTTCGGACCTCCAGCTTAAGTTAGGCTAAAAGTGATAATCCACGCGATTCACTTTTACCTTTTAATTTTTTTTTGCTCTCTCTTTCTCGTGATGAAGAGAAAGTATATCTGGAAGTGAAACTATAATGGGAAATCCGAGACGCGACCCTGTTATTCGCTTAATACAGATATCTTTGTTCAGATACAGAAACTTGAACGATATACATTATTCCCCCCCCCAGGAGTTCAGAGTAGGGCCGAGGGACACAACAGAGAGCCAATATAAAGAAGTATTCTTAAGGTCGGGAGCAGAGTTGAATAAATAGGAAATAAGATTTAGTGGAGGTCGAAAAGTTATTTCATAACTACTGTTATTCATATAAGTGTTAGTATAAGATTAATTTAAGTTAGGTATATGATAATGTGTTTTGAGAACTATAGGTTGATGTCAGGAATTCTTTTCTCTCCGCACCTTACACATGCGTTAGCGCATATAGAATAAATAATAGTAGTGAAAAAAAATCGAATAACGTGCACTCTGGTACGACAACCAAGCGCTATTATATAAATAAATGTCAGCAAATCAACGTGCAGAATAGATCAATATAAGGTGGCAAATAAGCAAGTGTAAATAATTAAAAAAAAATTCTCTCACGACTAGGGCAGATAATACACGAGATGGAGCAGGGACATAGAAATTTTGAAACTCGCATCCTATTTCAGTCGTCGAAATTATAGAACTAGTATTTATGACTGTTTGCATAGTAGTCATGGCCTTGTTAGCATACAGAATATTGAAGAAATTTTGTAAGGAAAGGTCGAACTCTTCAAACTCGACCACGGCGGAACCACAGCACACGTCACCTCAGGGAATTATAATTCTGGCAACACCAACCGATGCCACCTCAGAATCAACAGTAACATAACGGAGAAATAAATAAGGGAGATAAATAAAATAAAATTAATCAAAGGCTCAAACTACACAAGGGGATGAAGGCAGGAAAGGCACAGGTATCCTCCACGAATTACGCAACACAAGATACGTAACACATTTCACACACGCGGAAGGGTTCCGCAATTTTGGTTCACAAACTTAGAAACACAGATATCGCTTTCATAAACATACGATTCTGCATGGACGGTAAGTGTCGAAAGCAAAAGTCTGTCATGAAATCCGCTGACGCAAGTATTCGTCGCCTCACGCACAGAGCTTGACTTTGCACTTCTCAGTGGCGTGTAGCACTGCGACAAGTAGATGAATGGAAAATGGAGTGTAAATATGGTTGTTTTTTTTTGTGTTTGTTGTGTTTCATTGGTCGCAACATCTGCAATATTCATATTTCGGTGTACTAATTTCAAAAACTAAGTATGTTTTAGAGGATGCCCTCCAGCAGGCAAGAGACACCACAGTCTACAGCAGCCTCAGCGACCCTCTTCCACGGGTTACAGAAGCGAGGTATCAGCAAAATGCCAAAAACGGACATCTAACCACCGCTGACATACAATGCAACACCCACACAAAAAAAGTGTTATACAGTTACAGACAAAAATCATTGTATAATGTACAAATTTAATTTTGTTCGAACGAACATACCTAGTCACGCAGAACTTATGAGTAGTCGCATCACACCTGGATAACAGCACTTAATGTTTTTTTTTCTGTTCTCTTTTTCTTTTTTTTTTTCTTCTCAAAATTTGGAGAGGCAAGGAATCGGCAGGGGTACCGACTCACTTTCTAAAGTTACCTTTTCTCTGCTGTGTTTAGTCTCATCCCGTAAATTTTAAACCGCAATATACTCCTTCCAACCTTATCCAAAGTGACATCCATCTTTGCAAGACAACCCTGTTGCTGCGCACCATTAGACCACCAAGAAGAGAAGCACCCGACAAGAAAGCCCAGGTCGAACGATGCCCACCAGTATGAGCACGTCGATAACTCACCACGGGAGTCGCGCCAAAACACGCAGAATTAGTGCACTCCGAAGGAACGCCACTGCTTGGCCACAGCAATGCAGCATGCGCGGAAATAAATACTACGTTTCCGAGGAAGTCGCTAGGTATGCAGTCACTCAGCAGTTCTGTCCCAGCACCTTATTCATTCACGGCAGAGTTCACCGGAGAGGTCCGAAGCTACAGGGTAACTCCACGAGCACAGTCTCAGCTAAAATACAGTTCACAATAAAGGAAACAGAAAAGATTGCGCATACTGCAACACTGGGCCACGGCGCCCAAGCTTGGCAAGATTGCGGTGCGCGGCCGCAACCACCCCTTACGTACTCACCTACCCTTAAAAAAAAAAAAATTTCCCTGGTATCCGAGTCTTGGACAGCAGAGGACATCGGAGCATTTTCAATTGTATAAGGCTCCAACCATATTTTTTTTTTCTCTCTCTCTTTCTATCACCCCTCGTCTAAGTAGACAGTTTTAGTACCCCCTAAGATGTTTGTCCTCCTTTTATATTTTAAATTCCGGGTCGGAATTTGGCGAACCTGGGACCGATGTAGCGGACCAGGAAGAGCTTTTAGAATTGCACATATTTCGTATACCAGGAAGTGTGAAGTTCAGGTTAGCAGAATTCGTCCACGCTGCCTACGCCGAGTCAGCGCTTATGTATGTATTTATACTACAGGGCTTTGACTCGGTCGGGGGAGTTGCTGTGGAAGTTGCTATCAGGAAGTTGCTACGCGAGAGTTGCTACGAGAAAGTAATCAGAGATCAGTTATCACATTCGCCAACAGTTAACCAGGTAAGCATGCGACTCATCTAAGTTCTCTTGACTTGTCGGGGCTTCACCCCTAACTTCTATTGACTTGTCGGGGCTTCACTCCGATCTAATTGTTCGCACATTTAAAGCAACAATATAATTTATTGGGACAATGCATCCCCTGTGCTTTATTTAAATACCCCTATCCTAGAACGCTACCCTGGCCTGCCTACCATTCCAGTACCAACGCATCCCCTACCTCTGAGCTACCAACCCCCCTGTGTAATCACCTACTGCGGGGGTAACCACCCCCGTGGGGTGTTACAATATAAATGTAATAAAGTTTATTTGACGTCTTTATCTTAAGTAGTTTAGGAGTTATTAAATTTATAATTAAATTACATTTTATCGGTATTCGAACCCAGAACACCAGAAACAAAATTATTTATAAAATTAGTTTGGTATGTTAAAAAGAGTTGTATACAGTTACGCAATCAATCTAAGTGATATATTCTAGTATACAGAGAAAAATTAAGGAAATCATTTAAAAATCGGGATTCGAACTAGGGACAACTGATTAAAAATTATATACAGTATTAATTACACATTATAACAGCTATCAAACATGCTTTGGTTCATCCCTCTACCTCTCTTAGTTTCCGAGATAATGAAGATTTAAAATTAAGGATCGACCCCAGGACACCAGGTATCCAAATGTACATTCAGAAGAAACTACCTAATGATATAAATGTAATAAAATTTATTTGGCGTCTTTATCTTAATTAGTTTCTGAGTTATTAGAAGTTGAATTTGTAATTACTCGTGGGATTCGAACCCAGGCATCCCGGCCAACTCGGATTAATATCTCAAGGACGCGGCGCATTCCAAAGAATTGATTAGTTTTTATCCCGTTGTTCTATCTCTTTTCATTCAGGAGATATAAGCGATTAATCAGTAGGGTAGAAATGACAGTTCTAGACCAATTAATATGCAAGGAATACAATTAATATGCTAATTAGCCCCACCCCCACTAATTAGCCCCCTCTCATTTCCTTCCATCCTTCGTGCTCCAGATGTTTTGAGAGTACATGTTCGACATTGACACAGAACCATTAAGAATTAATTAGTTCGTCGATGCTTACTCCTCCAGATGTTTTGAATATACATATCTGACATTGACACAGATCCATTAAGACTTATTAGTTCGTCGATGATTAGTCCTGCAGATGTTTTGAGCACTCACGTTTGACATTGACACAGAACCATTAAGACTTAATTAGTTCTTCGAAAATTGGCCCTAAACGTTTTGAGAATACATTTTTGACATTGACACAGAAACATTAAGACTTAATTAGTTCGTCGATCATTGGTTCTCCAGAAGCTTTGGGAATACATGTTTGTCATTGACAAACAACCATTAAGACTTCACTAGTTCGTTGATCATTAATCCCCCGGATATTTAGGGAATACATGTTTCACATTGACACAGAACCTTAAGACTAAATTAGTTCGTCAATTATTAGTCCTCCAGGTGTTTTGAGAATACATGAGTGACATTGACAAAGAGCGATTTAGACTTAATTAGTTCATTAGTCATTGGTCCTCCAGATGTTTTGATAAAATATGTTTGACATCGATACCGAACGATTAAGATCATTAGTCCCCCAGATGCTTTGAGAATGCGTGTTTTAATTGGAAATAGACCGAATAAGACTTATTTAGTTCGTGATTGTAGGTCCCACAGATGTTTTGAGAATACATTTTAGACATTCACAAAGAAGATTAACACATAATTAGTTCGTCGATCATTAGTCCTCCAGGTTTTTTGAGAATATTGGTTTGACATTGGCAAAGAACGATTAAGACTTATTAGTTCGTTGATGATTAGTTCTGCAGATGTTTTGAGAATACATGTTTGACATTGACACAGAACGATTAGGTTTTATTAATTACTCGAACATTAGTCCTCCAGACGTTTTGAGAATACGTGTTTGACATTGACACAAAACGATTAAGATTTAAATAGTTCGTCGGTCATTAGTTGATAGGATGTTTTGTGAACACATGCTTGACATAGACATAGAACCATTAAGGCTTATTTAGTTCGTCGATTATTAACCCCCCAGATGTTTTGACAATACATATTTGTCATTGATAGGGAGCGATTTAGACTTAATTACTTCGTCGGTCATTGGTCCTCGAGATGTTGTGCGAATACATGTTGACATTGACACAGAACAATTAAGACTTATTTAGTTCGTCGATCATTGATCCTCCAGATGTTTAGAGAATACATGTTTGACACCGACACAGAACGATTATGATTTATTTAGTTAATAATTCATTAGTCCTTCAGATGTTTTGAATATACATGTCTGACATTGACATAGAACCATTAAGACTTAATTAGTTTATCGTTTATTAGTCTCTCAGATGTTTTGAGAATACATGCTTGACATTGACACCGAACCATTAAGACATAACTAGTTTGTCGGTCATTAGTCCCCAGATGTTTTGTGAATACATGTTTGACACCGACACAGAACTATTATGACTTATTTCGTTCGTCGATCATAGGTCATCCAGATGTTTTGAGAATACATGTTTGAGATTGACACAGAACCATTAAGATTTAATTATTTTGTCGATGCTTAGTCCTCCAGATGTTTTGAATATACATGTCTGACATTGACACAGAACCGTTAAGACTTAATTAGTTCCTTGTTCATTATTTCCTGAGATGCTTTGTGAATACATGTTTGACATGGACACAAAGCGATAATGACTTATTTTTTTCGTCGATCTTTGGTGCTCCAGATGTTTTGAGAGTACATTTTCGACATTGACACAGAACAATTAAGACTTAATCAGTTCGTCTATTATTATTCCCCCAGATGTTTTGAGAATACATGTTTGACATTGACACAGAACCATTAAGACTTAATTATTTCGGCTATCATTAGTCCCCCAGATGTTTTGAGAATACATGTTTGACATTGACAATGAAAGATTAAGACTTAATTAGTTCGTCGATCATTGGTTCTCCAGAAGCTTTGAGAATACATGTTTGACGTTGACACAGAACGATTGAGACTTACTTGGTTCGGCGATCATTAGTTCTCCAGATGTTCTGAGAATACATGTTTGACACCGACACAGTACGATTATGATTTATTTAGTTCATCGATCATTAGTCCTCCAGATGTTTTGAGTATGCATGTCTGAGATTCACATAGAACCATTAAGACTTAATTAGTTTGTCGGTTATTAGTCCCTCACATGTTCTGAGAATACATGCTTGACATTGACACAGAACGATTAAGACATAACTAGTTCCTCGGTGATTAGTCCCCAGATGCTTTGTGAATACATGTTTGACATTGACACAGTGCGGTTAAGACTTAATTAGTTTCGTCGATCATTAGTCACCCAAATGTTTTGAGAATACATGTTTGACATCGGCACAGAACGATTAAGATCATTAGTCTCCCAGATGATTGGAGAATTCGTGTTTGACATTGACATAGAACGATTAAGACTTGTTTAGTTCGTCGATCATTGGTCCTCCAGATGTTTTGAGAATACATGTTTGAGATTGACACAGAACCATTTAGACTTAATTAGTTCGTCGATGTTTAGTCCTCCAGATGTTTTGAATATATATGTCTGACATTGACATTGAACCATTAAGATTTAACTAGTTAGTAGTTCATTAGTCCCCCAGATGCTTTGTGAATACATGTTTGACATTGACACAGAATGATTATGACTTATTTATTTCGTCGATCTTTGGTGTTTCAGATGTTTTGAGAGTAAATTTTCGATATTGACACAGAGCCATTAAGACTTAATTATTTCTTCGATGATTGGCCTTAAATGTTTGGAAAATATATGTTTTACGTTGACACAGAACCATTAAAACTTAATTAGTTCGTGGATCATTAGTCCCCCAGATATTTTAAGAATATATGTTTGTCATTGACACAGAACCATTAAGAATTAATTAGTTCGGCGATCATTAGCCTCCCAGATGTTTTGAGAATACATGTTGAAATTGCCACAGAAAGATTAAGACTTAATTAGTTCGTCGATCGTTGGTCCTCCAGAAGTTTTTAGAATACATGTTTGACGTTGACACAGAATGATTGAGACTTAATTAGTTAGGCGATCATTAGTCCTCCAGATGTTCTGAGGATACGTGTTTGACATTGGCAAAGAACGATTAAGACATATTTAGTTCGTCCATAATTAGCCCTCCGGTTGTTTTGAGAAAACATGTTTGACATTGACATCGAGGGATTAAGACTTAATTATTTCGTCCGTCATAAGTCCCCTAGATGTTTTAATATACATTTTTGACAGTGACGCTGAACGATTAAGACTTAATCAGTTCGTCGATCATTGTCCAGCATATGTTTTGGGAATACATGTATGACATTGACACAGAACAATTAAAACTTAATTGGTTCGTCGATCATTAGTTCTCCAGCTGCTTTGAGATCACATGTTTGACATTGACACAGAACGATTGAGACTTATTTAGTTCCTCGATAATTAGTTCTCCAGATATTTTTGAGAATACGTGTTTGACATTGACAAAGAACAATTAAGACTTAATTAGTTCGTCGATGATTAGTCCTGCAGATGTTTTGAGGATACATGTTAGACATTAACACTGAACGATTGAGACTTAATTAGTTCGTCGATCATCAGTCCTGCAGATGTTTTGAAAATACATGCTTGACATTGACACTGCACCCTTAAGACTTAATTAGTTCGTCGATGGTTAGTGTGTGTTGTAGGAGTCTGAGAGAAAGATAGGCTCTCCGGTGTTTAGAAGAGCTAGGTTATTATTGTCCAAGAAAGCAGCAATTAATTTACCTGTCGCACAAGCCAGATGTGAGCCCCAAAGAGGGTGATGGGTATTAGTGTCTCCCACCAACAGATTAGGCGTTGGTAACTGAGAGCCTAGATCTTCGAAATTCATGAGCTAGAGATTATCGGATGGAGGGAGATAAATGTTACAGATCGTAAATCGGATGGATGGCAGTATAATCCTTACAGCCATTGACTGGATGTCAGACTGTATGGATACAGATTCCACAAATATATCATCTCTGATGAGCATCATAGTGCCCCCGTGCGCAGGAATGCCGTCTTCCGGTGTGAGATCACATCGCGCTAGGGTATATCGTCTAAGCTGAAAGCTATCTTGCGGACGGAGTTTAGTCTCTTGTAAACACACGACCAAAGGCTCATACTTATTGAGCAGAAGTTCAAGCTCCGGTCGATCTGTTCTAACTCCACAGTGTTCCATTGTAGGATAGCCATTAGAATTATAACGGGATAAGTTCTTAATCGTAGAAGCTTACTACGTTGTGGAAAGCGGTGGTCGAATCAATTTTCCCTTTTTCTTCGATGTCGGGCTAACACCTTTAACGGAGGATTTATCCTGCCTCTTTTTCACTGTCGATCTGGTAGTGTGAGCAGAATCCTCCTGCTCCATCTCCTCCACGGGGGAGAACCCCTTTCCAATAGAAAACCTCTATTCGAGAACCTCGAACCGATTGGAACTTGAGATCAGCGAAGATGTTGATCGCTGATCCGAGTCCTTCCCAGAAGATTCCTCAGAAAATGATCTCCGAGGAGATGTTTGTTGACATTTATTTCCCTTGGGTTTTCCGGGAACAGACTTTACATTTTCCTTCAGGAAGTCAGTTCGGTTACAGCTGGTCTTGAACTTTATCTGATAGTGCATTATAGTTTACGAGCTTGCCAGTCTTATTGCTTGAAGTCGATGGTCTTGCTATTGAATTTACTGAAGGGATCTTGGCTGGTGTGGTTGCAGATGTAGATGTGGATTTCGTATGCTTTGAAAATGATTTGGCTACGAGAATCTTTTCTGAAATTGTGGCCCCGTTAACATCGCTTGTTTGAGTTGCGATTTCCCGACTCGATACCGGTTTAGCTACAACTGAGCCATAGGCACCGTACTTCGGGACAGAGTGTTGGTGGACGCGAAAGAGTTTCCGGGCTTCCGAGAAGGAAGCCTTCTCCCTAAACCGGATCTCCTGGATCTCCCTTTCCTCTGTAAAACGGGGCATTCTCGGGAACTAAATGGAGGTTCACCACTGCAGTTAACGCATGTTGGAACTGATGTACATACTCCCTCCTGTGAGAATTCTCCACAGTTAACGCAGGTAGCTTCACCGAAACACAAATCCCTTGTATGACCAAAGCGCTGGCACTTATAACATCTGAGCGGTTTGGGGATATATGGCCTGACTTCATACCTGCCTTAATCCTTTGAGGCAGTTCCATCCGATCAAAGGTAAGAAACAGGGCACAAATCCACCTGCTTGTCTCCGTTGTCACACCTTCATCTCCTCAGTGGACATACCGTCCAATGCACAACACCGGGCGAGGAGTTCAAAGTCTAATTGGACAGCTTCCTAACAAGATAGTCGCTGCCTGGGATGCTGAGTTCACTTCAACCAGGAGCGTGTCATTACGACATCTAATGCACGACACCGCGCGAGGAGTTCAAAGTCTAATTGGACAGCTTCCTAACAAGATAGTCGCTGCCTGGGATGCTGAGTTCACTTCAACCAGGAGCGTGTCATTGCGACATCTAATGCACGACACCGCGCGAGTAGTTCAAAGTCTAATTGGACAGCTTCCTAACAAGATAGTCGCTGCCTGGGATGCTGAGTTCACTTCAACCAGGAGCGTGTCATTGCGACATCTAATGCACGACACCGCGCGAGGAGTTCAAAGTCTAATTGGACAGCTTCCTAACAAGATAGTCGCTGCCTGGGATGCTGAGTTCACTTCAACCAGGAGCGTGTCATTGCGACTCCTGATGCACGACTTCACAAGACCAGTAATTGTATCGAGATCCTCCTGCACTATAAAGGGTTCATTGATGTAAACTTCTTACCTTTCTCTATTTTATTAATTACTAAGTAGTGAGCACCTCAACACGCGACTACTTCTTTTCCATTTACCTGTTTTTGTTTATTTTGGCACCCACGATTTTAATTAAAATAGCATATGTGTAAGCTGTATGTCAGGGAAGTGCTGAAACACTTGCACTACAACTGGTGAGCCGTGACAAAATCACAATAAATGTAATCATCTTAAAGCACATATTAAATATTTCCGAGATGCTATTTGTTTTCGATTTAAATTTTCAAATACTTTATACCTTTGTGAACTACAAATCGCTATTCTTTTTCGCGTACATGCAATGAGAACATAATTCCAAAGCCATAGCAAAAGATTTGAGTATCCCTTTAGCTTATTGCATTGTTCTTATAGCAACAATGAAAGTTTATCTCGATTATCGAGAAGCGGATAGAGGAATAACCTTTTTAAAAATAGTTTGTAATATTGAATTAAACTGAATTTTATTTATGGACGCGCATTAATGCTATGATTCTTAGCGACCCATTCTATATTGGGCGTGAAAGACCGGAAATTTTGTTCAGATGTCTCTTTATCCGACTTCAGGTTGTTTTATGCGCCGTGAATCTACGACACGGGACCACCGGCATTACCTCCCTTCCGAGGCAAACCATGCTAAGGACCCTGCCTGAAAGAATCCATCGCCCTCCGCCGGGTTTAAAGCCGCGACTTCGGGAACTAAAGGCTAGCATAGTACCCCTAGACCACGGAGGACTAAACAGTTTGTGAAGAGTGAGTAGAAAACGTAATGTAAATGCCACATATCAGCATTTTTCCACTGTTCGCTATTCAGTTGTTTATCGCGATATCATGGAAATAGGATAGAATTTCAAGCCCAACTTTTAAACACTGATTATTTTATATATACCTATAGGTAGTTTAGCGTCTTTTAACATGTTAGGTCATATGAGACCATCAATGAAATGGGCGAAATGAAGTTCAAATGAGTGCGGGATCCATAAAGGTTTTAAAAAAACCGACATTTATCTTTTCAGGATAAGGAACACGGTACCCCCACACCACGGTTTGTTCTCGCCTTTTTACCTATAACAAATATTTTCTTAATCATCGGAGATGAAAACAAACTTTTCCAAAGTGTTTAAGTACGCTAATTTTAAAAATATTCTTAGATTTTCTGTATCATGTATAGTTTATTTCAGTACAGTATACAACAAAAGTTGAACAATTAGTAAATCGGTTGCACTGGAAATTTCTTGCAAGAAATAATTAACAACTTTTCACCCTAACAATGAATACCGAAATGAAAGTTAATCACTGTATTTACATGTTGAAAATAAATGATATTGCATTTTTGTGGTGTTCCTAGTTTGGAGTTTTTCGGTATAGCATCTGCGATCATGATTCCAAAATCCCTCGTAATATCCTTCTCCTTGCTCATCAGATTATAAGGGAAAAAGTCTAAGTGCAAATATAGAAAATGTAGTTTTAGTGACACCCAACATCCTCTAGCTTAGGTTTCTCCACACGGATTTGTGTTTGACCAAGAACCCACAATGCTCTTCCAAGCAGCCTTTTCTTCAACATTTAGTTTCCACAAAAGTACAATCTTTGATGATCTCTGTATTGGTTTCACAAAAATTTCTTTTTTTTTATTTTGCTCATGAAATCTTGGGAAATTTTTCACACAGATAATTAAATTACCTAGAATTTGACCTGCCCATAGCTTTAACAAGAACTTAAATTAAGTGCAATTTCATATGGAGTGGAGGGAGAAATATTTCTCCCGATTCACTAAAGGCATATTTTCAACACTATACTCGTTCGTTAGTTTACATTTGTAGCAAGGCTATCCCATAGACATAGGAAGCAGCAGAGCTTTGTGAATCCTCCTTCTCAAATACTCCATTTGTGAAAGTTAGGGCACCCAAAAGTATTTTGATGTTATAATGTCTCCTTCAAGTAAACGGAATGACCTATTGGAATAGATGTTTGTGGTCCTTAGCGACCCATTCTATATTGGGCGTGAAGGGCTGGTAATTTTGCTCAGAGGCCTCCTTATCAAGCTTGAGGTTCTTTTACGTGCCGTAAATCTGCGACAGGGGACCAGGGGCTTTACTTTACTTCGCTTCCAAAGGAAGCCATGCTAAGGATTTTTACACATAGATGGTTCTGTATTACTATTGTGCAGAAATCTGAGCGCTGAAGAAACAATGAAATGTTTCCAGTTAGTGCCAATATGTTCCTCTTTCAAGTCCTTGAAGAGACCATTAAGATAATTATTGCAAAATACCATATAACCATCAACTGTAAACAACTTTTTAACACGTAGTTTCTTTCTGGATAGAAAGTCAGCTCTCCAGAAGACTTGTTAGTGTAGAGGCAAGTTTAGAAAGAGACACGGTCTTATGAGATCGTCCAGATTAAATGTTAGCATCTGGTGCGTGCTCACTTTCGATTCATGTTGAGTCTCCGAATTGCAATTGCTCTGTAAATAACATTCTTCTCTCTGGTTGTTGTTTTTACAATGGGGAACTGGTCTTTGATGTTTCGTTTTTAAAGTGAAACCAGTAATGTTGACATTACAATCGTCATGTCATTAAAACCATGGCGATGGAAAACGGCATTGCTGCTTTTCTTTTGTTTAACCAATCCTATTTTGAAAATATCATTTTTAACTTAGAAAATAAAAACAGTATACCCTGCATATTAATCATTTTTTTTTTTGCAAAAAGTGCATATAAAACATTGCTCATCTCCAAAACTGTACTTCATACTGAAAAATGAATTGCATGTTTGTAATGAGCACGTCGATTTACGTAAGATCCACACCTTTTCATTTCTGATTATTTTTGGTTGCTGACCACTGTAATTTGGAATGAAGGTTAGTATGCCTTACAGACAGCATTTAAAGATATGAATAAGACACAGGATCAATGCTATAAGTCACTGTGAACACAAAGGGGGCAGTCTCGGATCTTCCAGCTTAACTTACAAAAGCAGGATATGCGATACAAGGTTCTGAGTTTCCACAAAGTGGGTGAAGGTTTCCACATGTAACTGACACCCGCTTTGTCTTAGAGGAATACATTTCAACAGGAATACGTAGCATTTCCTTTGTCCTTGGGGAAGTCTCATATCGGGAAACACTAATAATTGCGAGATCTCATGTTTCAAGGAAGAGATATAGGTTATGTTGAACAGGCAGGGTTGTTCTCATGCGTGCGAGTGCCAATGATTAATATACTTGCTTTCAAATGTGATTATATTTATATGATACAAGTTCATTGCGTAACATGAATTATTATTCCAAAAAACCCACCCTTGCTAACTTCAATTATACGCTCAGTATTTTATAACAATACCAATGTTTCTACATTTTTCATGTGGCATTTTTAAAAACAACGCAATGAATCGATTAACTCGAGAAATGGATTTCTACTTACGTAACAAAATTAAGTACACGGGGGAAGTGTAACAATATGAAATCGGCATTCTGTTCATTGTACTTTCGAGAGTAAAATAAACATTACACGCAGTGACATTTCTGACCCTCTCGACAGTTTAAGTGATGCGCAGAGTTCGGGCTTTTGACTAATAAATATATGAGATGGAAGAAAACCAAAACTGCAACCGACTTTGGCGGCAGCTGTAATGAAATTGAACTCCTGAATCTGTGTTTGGTATAGGAATAGTGGATTTCATCGCAAATGAACATCCACGCCGATTATAGTATGTTAAATGATCAACCTAGGGTCTTAGAGATGAGATATTACGATCATTGTTACTGTAATGTGGATACAGCTACAAGTTTGGTCTAAACATGCATGGTCATCGGTAATGTTAAGCATAATATCAGAAACCCTCAGCTTCTTGTTGAAACTTAGGTTCTGTTCATCTTGGAATCATGTCTTGTTTCACGGAAGCATACGTAAATACTATATCATCCAACAGGAATACAATAAATCTTGTTGATGCAACAATTGCCAAGAAAGTATTACTATCTCATCCAACAGGCATTAATACAATAAATCTTGTTGATGGAACAATTGCCAAGAGAGTATTACTATCTCATCCAACATGCATTAATACAATAAATCTTGTTGATGGAACAATTGCCAAGAGAGTATTACTATCTCATCCAACAGGAACTAATACAATAAATCTTGTTGATGCAACAATTGCCAAGAGAGTATTACTATCTCATCCAACACGAACTAATACAATAAATCTTGTTGATGGAACAATTGCCAAGGGAGTATTACTATCTCATCCAACAGGAACTAATATAATAAATCTTGTTGATGGAACAATTGCCAAGAGAGTATTACTATCTCATCCAACACGAACTAATACAATAAATCTTGTTGATGCAGCAATTGCCAAGAGAGTATTACTATCTCATCCAACAGGAACTAATACAATAAATCTTGTTGATGGAACAATTGCCAAAGGCGTATTACTATCTCATCCAAAAGGCATTAATACAATAAATCTTGTTGATGGAACAATTGCCAAGAGAGTATTACTATCTCATCCAACAGGCATTAATATAATAAATCTTGTTGATGGAACAATTGCCAAGAGAGTATTACTATCTCATCCAACAGGCATTAATATAATAAATCTTGTTGATGGAACAATTGCCAAGAGAGTATTACTATCTCATCCAACAGGCATTAATATAATAAATCTTGTTGATGGAACAATTGCCAAGAGAGTATTACTATCTCATCCAACAGGCATTAATATAATAAATCTTGTTGATGCAGCAATTGCCAAGAGAGTATTACTATCTCATCCAACAGGAACTAATACAATAAATCTTGTTGATGGAACAATTGCCAAAGGCGTATTACTATCTCATCCAAAAGGCATTAATACAATAAATCTTGTTGATGGAACAATTGCCAAGAGAGTATTACTATCTCATCCAACAGGCATTAATATAATAAATCTTGTTGATGGAACAATTGCCAAGAGAGTATTACTATCTCATCCAACAGGAACTAATACAATAAATCTTGTTGATGGAACAATTGCCAAGAGAGTATTACTATCTCATCCAACATGCATTAATACAATAAATCTTGTTGATGGAACAATTGCCAAGAGAGTATTACTATCTCATCCAACAGGAACTAATACAATAAATCTTGTTGATGGAACAATTGCCAAGAGAGTATTACTATCTCATCCAACATGCATTAATACAATAAATCTTGTTGATGGAACAATTGCCAAGAGAGTATTACTATCTCATCCAACAGGAACTAATACAATAAATCTTGTTGATGGAACAATTGCCAAGAGAGTATTACTATCTCATCCAACAGGAACTAATACAATAAATCTTGTTGATGGAACAATTGCCAAGAGAGTATTACTATCTCATCGAACATGCATTAATACAATAAATCTTGTTGATGGAACAATTGCCAAGAGAGTATTACTCCCTGTATTTATGCATTTTAATAACTAATTTGGTCTGTAAGTATTTAGATACCAGCAAAATAATAATAGTAGCAATAATAAGAATACATAATGGGCTGCTATCGTCCTAGTGGTCAAAAATCGTCGTTAAATGAATGAATTTTATCGTCATCCTTATTCATTATATTAAGATTATTCTTAACATTAAGTACTCAACTAGCAAGAACATAGACCATATTGGGCCTTAATTGTCAGTACCGTTACACGTGGTATCTTACATATCAGCCGATGCAGCAGACGTCCATCAGCTAAACCATTAACGTTTCCAACGGGCCTCCCATCACGCCATCAACACTGCAAGCAAATAAGACCAGAGTAGTGTGACCTGCCAATTGGAGAATCCAGTATTCTGAAACAACACGTTAGATGACACCCGCCAAAGAACAAGACTTCGCTAAAATAGAAACATCCTAATTTGCTCGGTCAATGTCAACTTAATAGGCAATATATTCAAACACAGCGTTTCTTTGTGAACAATATCTTTAGATAACCTAGTTAACACTGATCTACCCTCGGTTCAGTGACCACAACGAGAAACTTCTTTACTAGGCTCTTTGTGAGGGATCACAAAAACTGCAGACGAGCAAACGTTTGTCAAAACGGTTTCCAATGGTTTTTGGCTAACCCCAATCAGTACATCCCACAACATGTTGTCTTACCTTTCAGAAACATCTCCTTGAACCAGGATGTAGTCTCCTTCTTCTAACATCTGTTTGAAGAAGATCATAGCTAGCATTGGTTATTTAGTCTGCTTCTTCTTACATCTGTTTGAACTAGATCATAGCTAGCCTTGGTTATGAAGTCTAGTTCTTCTAACATCTATTTGAACTAAGACATAACTAGCCTTGGATGTGTAGTCTGATTCTTCTTACATCTGTTTAAACTAGATCATAGCTAGCCTTGGTTATGTAGTCTGCTTCTTCTAACATCTGCTTGAACTAGATCATAGCTAGCCTTGGTAATGTAGTCTCCTTATTCTAACATCTGTTTGAACTAGATAATAGCTAGCCTTGGTTATGTAGTCTGCTTCTTCTACATCTGTTTGAACCAGGTCATAGCTCGCCTTGGTAATGTAGTCTCCTTCTTCTAACATCTGATTGAACAAGATCATAGCTAGCCTAGGTTATGTAGTCTGCTTCTTCTTACATCTGTTTGAACTAGATCATAGCTAGCCTTGGTTATGAAGTCTGCTTATTCTAATATCTATTTGAACTAAAACATAACTAGCCTTGGTTATGTAGTCTGCTTCTTCTTACATCTGTTTGAACTAGATCATAGCTAGCTTTGGTTATGTAGTCTGCTTCTTCTAACATCTGCTTGAACTAGGTCATAGTTAGCCTTGGTAATTGTGTCTCCTTATTCTAACATCTGTTTGAACTAGATAATAGCTAGCCTTGGTTATGTAGTCTGCTTCTTCTAACATCTGTTTGAACCAGGTCATAGCTAGCCTTGGTAATGTAGTCTCCTTCTTCTAACATCTGTTTGAACCAGGTAATAGCTAGCTTTGGTAATGTAGTCTCCTTCTTCTAACATCTGTTTGAACTAGATCATTGCTAGCCTTGGTTATGTAGTCTGCTTCTTCTAACATCTGCTTGAACTAGATCATAGCTAGCCTTAGTTATGTAGTCTGCTTCTTCTTACATCTACATGAACTAGGTCATAGCTAGCCTTGGTTCTGTAGTCTGCTTTTTCTAACATACATTTGAACTAGGTCATAGCTACCCTTGGTAATGTAGTCTCTTATTCAAACATCTGTTTGAACTAGATAATAGCTAGCCTTGGTTATGTAGCCTACTTTTTCTAACACCTGTTTGAACCAGGTCATAGCTAGCCTTGGTAGTGTAGTTTCCTTCTTCTAACATCTGTTTGAACCAGGTCATAGTTAGCCTTGGTAATGTAGTCTCTTTCTTCTAACATCTGATTGAACAAGATCATAGCTAGCCGTGGTTATGTGTCTACTTCGTCTTACATCTGTTTAAACTAGATCATAGCTAGCCTATGATATGTAGTCTGCTTCTTCTTACCTCTACTTGAACTAGATCATAGCTAGCCTCGGTTATGTAGTCAGCTTCTTCTAACATCTGCTTGAACTACGTCATAGCTAGCCTTGGTAATGTAGTCTCGTTCCTCTAACATCTGCTTGAACCAGGTCATAGCTAGCCTTAGTAATGTAGTCTCCTTCTTCTAATATCTACTTGAACTAGGTCATAGCTAGCCTTGGTTATGAAGTCTGCTTCTTCTAACATCTGCTTGAACTAGGTCATAGCTAGCCTTGGTAATGTAGTCTCCTTCTTCTAACATTTGCTTGAAGTAGATCATAGCTAGCCTTGGTAATGTAGTCTGCTTCTTCTAACATCTGCTTGAACTACGTCATAGATAGCCTTGGTTATGTAGTCTGCTTCTTCTTACATCTACTTGAACTAGATCATAGCTAGCCTCGGTTATGTAGTCAGCTTCTTCTAACATCTGCTTGAACTAGGTCACAGCTAGCCTTGGTAATGTAGTCTCCTTCTTCTAACATCTGCTTGAACTAGGTCACAGCTAGCCTTGGTAATGTAGTCTCCTTCTTCTAACATCTGCTTGAACTGGGTCACAGCTAGCCTTGGTAATGTAGTCTCCATCTTCTACCATCTACATGAACTAGATCGTAGCTCGTCTTGGTTATGTAGTCTGCTTCTTCTACCATCTACATGAACTAGATCGTAGCTAGTCTTGGTAATGTAGTCTCCTTCTTCTAACATCTGCTTGAACTAGGTCATAGCTAGCCTTGGTAACGTAGTCTCCATCTTCTACCATCTACATGAACTAGATCGTAGCTCGTCTTGGTTATGTAGTCTGCTTCTTCTACCATCTACATGAACTAGATCGTAGCTAGTCTTGGTTATGTAGTCTGCTTCTTCTACCATCTACATTAACTAGATCGAAGGTATCCTTGGTTATGTAGCCTGCTTCTTCTAACAATACCTGAACTAGGTGATATCTAGCTTTGGTTATGTAGTCTCCGTCTTCAAACATCTCCTTAAACTACATCCAAGCAAGCCTTATTTATATAGTCTTCCCCTTGTAATAGCTCTTTGAACTAGGTCATAGCTAGCCTTGGTTATGTAGTTTCCAAACTCTAACAACTCTTGAACTGGATCCAAGCTGGGCTTGGTTATGTAGTCTCCTTCTTCTAACAACTACTTGAACTAGGTCATAGCTAGCCTTGGTTATGTAGTCTCCCAATTCTAACAACTCCTTGAACTAGATCAAAGCTGGCCTTGGTTATGTAGTCTCCTTTTTCTAACAACTATTTGAACTAGGTCATAGCTAGCCTTGGTTATGTAGTTTCCCAATTCTAACAGCTCCTTGAACTAGATCAAAGCTGGCCTTGGTTATGTAGTCTCCTTTTTCTAACAACTATTTGAGCTAGGTCATAGCTAGCCTTGGTTATGTAGTTTCCCAATTCTAACAGCTCCTTGAACTAGATCCAAGTTGGCCTTGGAAATGAAGTCTCCGTCTTCTAACAACTACTTGAACTAGGTCATAGCTAGCCTTGGTTTTGTAGTCTCCATCTTCTTACATCTACATGAACTAGGTCTTAGCCAGCCTTGGTATTGTAGTCTCCTTTTTCTAACATCTACTTGAACTAGGTCATAGCTACCCTTGATTATATAGTATCACTCTTCTAACAACTACTTGAACTAGATCATAGTTAGCCTTGGTTATGTAGTTTCACACTTCTAACAACTCCTTGAACTAGATCCAAGCTGACATTGGTTATGTAGTCTACGTCTTCTAAAAACTACTTGAACTAGGTCATAGCCAGCCGTGGTATTGTAGTCTCCTTCTTCTAACGTCTACATGAACTAGGTATTAGCCAGCCTTGGTTTTGCAGTCTCCTTCTTCTAACATCTACTTGAACTAGGTCATAGCTAGCCTTGATTATCTAGTCTCCTTCTTCTAACAATACCTGAACTAGTTCATATCTGGCTTTGGTTATGTAGTCTCCGTTTTCAAACACCTCCTTAAACTAGATCCAAGCAAGCCTTACTTATATAGTCTTCCCCTTCTAACAACTTCTTGAACTAGGTCATAGCTAGCCTTGGTTATGTAGTTTCCCAATACTAACAACTCCTTGAACTAGGTCCAAGCTGGCCTTGGTTATGTAGTCTCCTTCATCTAACAACTACTTGAACTAGGTCATAGCTAGCTTTGGTTATGTAGTCTTTGTCTTCTAACAACTCCGTGAACTAGATCCAAGCTAGCCTTGATTATGTAGTCTCACTCTTCTAACAACTATCTGAAGTAGGTCATAGCTAGCCAAGGTTATGTTGTCTCCCGCTTCTAACAACTACTTGAACTAGGTCATAGCTAGCCTTAGGTATGTAATCTCCTTCTTCTAACATCTACTTGAACTAGGTCATAGCTAGACTTGCTTATGTAGTCCCTTCTTCTAAAATCTGCTTGAACGTAGGTCATAGCTAGCGTTAGTAATGTAGTCTCCTTCTTCTAAGATCTGCTTGAAATAGGTCATAGCTAGCCTTAGTTGTGTAGTCTGCTTCTTCTTACATCTACTTGAACTAGGTCATAGCTAGCCTTGATTATGTAGTCTCCTTTTTCTAAAATCTACCTGAACTAGGACATAGCTAGCCTTGGTTATGTAGTCTCCTTCTTCTAACATCTACTTGAACTAGGACATAGCTAGCCTTGGTTATGTAGTCTGCTTCTTCTTACATCTGTTTGAACTAGATCATAACTAGCCTTGGTTATGTAGTCTGCTTCTTCTATCATCTGCAATGAACTAGGTCATAGCTAGCCTTGGTAATGTAGTCTCCTTCTTCTAACATCTGTTTGAACTAGATAATATGTAGGCTTAGTTATGTAGTCTGCTTCTTCTAACATCTGTTTGAACAAGGTCATAGCTAGCCTTGGTAATGTAGTCTCCTTCTTCTAACATCTGTTTGAACCAGGTCATGGCTAGCCTTGGTAATGTAGTCTCCTTCTTCTAACATCTGATCTAACAAGATCATAGTTAGCCTTGGTTATGTACTCTGCTTTTTCTTACATCTGTTTGAACTAGATCATAGCTAGCCTTGGTTATGAAGTCTGCTTCTTCTTACATCTATTTGAACTAAGACATAACTAGCCTTGGTTATGTAGTCTGCTTCTTCTAACATCTGCTTGAACTATGTCATAGCTAGCCCCGGATATCTAGTCCCCTCTTCTAAAAGCTACTTGAACTAGGTCATAGCTGGCCTTGGTTATGTAGTCTCCCTCTTTTAACAACTACTTGAACTAGGTCATGGCTTGTCTTGGTTATGTAGTCTCCCTCTTTCAACAACTACTTGAATAGGTCATAGCTAGCCTGGATTATGTAGTCTCCTTCTTCTAACCTCTACATGAACTAGATCATAACAAACCTTAGTTATGAAGTCTGTTTCTTTTACCAAATACTTGAACTACGTCATAGCTAGCCTTAGTTATGAAGTTACCTTCTTCTACCAAATACTTGAACTAGAACGTAGCTAGCCTTAGCTATGAAGTAGAATACTTCTACCAAATACTTGAACTAGATCGCAGCTAGCCTTAGTTATGAAGTCTCCTTCTTTTACCAAGTACTTGAACCAGTTCATAGCTATTCTTAGTTATGAAGTAACCTTCTTCTACCAAATACTTGAACTAGATCGTAGCTACCCTTGGATATGAAGTTACATTCTTCTAATAAATACTTGAACTAGATCGCAGCTAGCCTTAGTTATAAAGTCTCCTTCTTTTACCAAATGCTTGAACGAGGTCATAGCTAGGCTTAGTTATGAAGCCTCCTTCTTCTACCAAATACTTGAGCTAGATACTAGCTAGCCTTAGTTATGTTGTCTCAATCTTCTACCAAATATTAGAACCAGGTTATAGCTAGCCATAGTTATGTACTCTCCTTCTTCTACTAAATACTTGAGCTAGATCATAGCTAACCTTAGTTATGTAGTCTCCTTCTTCTGGCAAATACTTGAGCTAAATTATAACCAGCCTTAGTTATGTAGTCTCCTTCTTCTATCAAATACTTGAGCTAGATCATAGCTAGCCTTAGTTATGGAGTCTCCTTCTTCTACCAAATACTTGAGCCAGGTCATAGCCAGCTTTGTTTATGTAGTCTCCTTCTTCTACCAAACACTTGAGCTAGAACATAGCTAGCCTTTGTTGTGTTGTCTCATTCTTCTACCAAATAATTGAACCAGATTCTAGCTAGCCTTATTTATGTATTCTCCTTCTTCTACCAAATACTTGAGCTAGATTATAGCTAGCCTTAGATATGAAGTCTCCTTCTTCTACCAAATACTTGAAACAGGTCATAGCTAGCCTTACTTGTGAAGTCTCCATCTTCTACCAAATACTTGAACCAGGTCTTAGCTACCCTTGGTCGTGTAGTCTCCTTCTTCTACCAAATACTTGAACTAGGTTAACACTAGCCTTGGTTATGTAGTCTCCTTTTTCTAATATCTACGTGAACCAGGTAATAGCTAGCCTTGGTCATGTAGCCTCTTTCTTCCACCAAATACGTGAACCAGGTCCTAGCTAGCTTTAGTTATGAAGTCTCCTTCTTCTACCAAATACTTGAACCAGGTCATAGCTAGCCTTGGTCGTGTAGTCTCCTTCTTCTACCAAATATTTGAACCAGGTCATAGCAAGCGCTGTTCATGTAGTCTCCTTCTTCTACCAAATACTTGAACCAGGTCATAGCTAGCCCTAGTTATGAAGTCTCCTTCTTCTACCAAATACTTGAACCAGGTCATAGCTAGCCTTAGTTATGATGTCTTCTTCTTCTACCAAATACTTGAGCTAGATAATTGCTAGCCTTAGTTATGTTGTCTCATTTTTCTAGTAAATACTTGAACTAGATCACAGCTAGCCTTAGTTATGTAGTCTCCTTTTTCTACTAAATACTTGAACCAGGTCATAGCTAGCCTTGGTCGTGTAGTCTCCTTCTTCTACCAAATACTTGAACTAGGTCATCGGTAGCCGTGGTTATGTTATCTCCTTCTTCTAATATTACTTGAACCAGGTCATAGATAAGCTTGGTCATGTAGTCTCATTATACTAACATCTACGTAATCCCGGTCATAGCTCTGCTTGTTCATGTAGTCTCTTTCTTCTAACATCTACTTGAACTAGGTCATAGTTAGTTTTTCTTTATGTAGTCTGCTTCTTCTAACATCTACGTGAACTAGATCATTGCTAGCCTTGGTCATGTAGTCTCCTTCTTTTTTTTGCCATCTACATGAACTAGATCGTAGGTAGCCTTGGTTATGTAGTCTGCGTCTTCTAGCATCTACATGAACTAGATCGTAGCTAGCCTTAGGTATGTAGTCTGCTTCTTTTACCATCTACATGAACTAGATCGCTGCTAGTCTTGGTTATGTAGAATTCTTCTTCTACCATCTAAATGAACTAGATCGTAGCTAGCCTTGGTTATGTAGTCTGCTTCTTCTACCATCTACATAAAGTAGATCGTAGCTAGTCTTGGTTATGTAGTCTGCTTCTTCTACCATCTACATGAACTAGATCGTAGCAAGTCTTAGTTATGTAGTCTGCTTCTTCTACCATCTACATTAACTAGATCGAAGCTATCCTTGGTTATGTAGTTGCTTCTTCTAACATCTACATGAACTAGATCGTAGTTAGCCTTGGTTATGTAGTCTGCTTCTTCTACCATCTACATGAACTTGATCGTAGCTAGCCTTGGTTACGTAATGTGCTTCTACCATCTACATGAACTAGATCGTAGCTAGTCTTGGTTACGTAGTCTCGATCCTATAACAACTACTTGAACTAGGTCCTAGCTAGCCTTGTTTATGCAGTCAGCTTCATCTATCATCTACCTGAAATAGGTCATAGGTCGCCTTGGGTGTGTATCATCCTTCTAACTACCAGTTCAACCAGGTCATAGCTAGCCTTGGTTATGTAGTCTGCTTCTTCTAACATCTACAAGAACTAGGCCGTAGTTAGCCTTGATATATAGTCTCCTTCCTCCAACATCTACTTGTGCCAGATCCGTTATAGCCATAGACATATAGAATACATCTTCTAACAACTACTTAACTAGGTCATAGCTAGCCTTGGTTATGAATGTCCCTCTTCTAACAACTACTTGAACTAGGTCATAGCTAGCCTTGGTTATGTAGTCTCACGCTTCTAACAACTACATGAACTAGGACATAGCTAGCCTTGGTTATGTAGTCTGCTTCTTCTAACATCTGTTTGAACTAGATCATAGCTAGCCTTGTTTATGAAGTCTGCTTCCTCTAACATCTATTTGAACTAAGACATAACTAGCTTTGGTTATATAGTCTGCTTCTTCTTACATCTGTTTGAACTAGATCATAGCTAGCCTTGGTTATGTAGTCTCCTTCTTCTAACATCTGATTGAACTAGATAATAGCTAGCCTTAGTTTTGTAGTCTGCTTCTTCTAACATCTGTTTGAACAAGGTCATAGTTAGCCTTGGTAATGTACTCTGCTTCTTCTTACATCTGTTTGAACTATGTCATAGCTAGCCTTGGTTATGAAGTCTGCTTCTTCTAACATCTATTTGAACTAAGACATAACTAGCCTTGGTTATGTAGTCTGTTTCTTCTAACATCTGCTTGAACTATGTCATAGCTAGCCTTGGATATGTAGTCCCCCTCTTCTAAACGCTACTTGAACTAGGTCATAGCTGGCCTTGGTTATGTAGTCTCCCTCTTTTAACAACTACTTGAACTATGTCATGGCTTGTCTTGGTTATGTAGTCTCCCTCTTTTAACAACTACTTGAATAGGTCATAGCTAGCCTGGGTTATGTAGTCCCCTTCTTCTAACCTCTACGTGAACTAGATCATAACAAACCTTAGTTATGAAGTCTGTTTCTTTTACCAAATACTTGAACCACGTCATAGCTAGCCTTAGTTATGAAGTTACCTTCTTCTACCAAACACTTGAACTAGAACGTAGATAGCCTTAGCTATGAAGCAGCATTCTTCTACCAAATACTTGAACTAGATCGCAGCTAGCCGTAATTATGAAGTCTCCTTCTTTTACCAAATACTTGAACGAGGTCATAGCTAGGCTTAGTTATGAAGCCTCCTTCATCTACCAAATACTTGAACTAGATACTAGCTAGCCTTAGTTATGTTGTCTCAATCTTCTACCAAATATTAGAACCAGGTCATAGCTAGCCTTAGTTATGTACTCTCCTTCTTCTACCAAATACTTGAGCTAGATCATAGCTAGCCTTAGTTATGTAGTCTCCTTCTTCTAGCAAATACTTGAGCTAAATTATAACTAGCCTTAGTTATGTAGTCTCCTTCTTCTACAAAGCACTTGAGCTAGAACATAGCTAGCCTTTGTTATGTTGTCTCATTCTTCTACCAAATAATTGAACCAGATTCTAGCTAGCCTTATTTATGTATTCTCCTTCTTCTACCAAATACTTGAGGTGGATTATAGCTAGCCTTAGATATGAAGTCTCCTTCTTCTACCAAATACTTGAAACAGGTCATAGCTAGCCTTACTTGTGAAGTCTCCATCTTCTACCAAATACTTGAACCAGGTCTTAGCTACCCTTGGTCGCGTAGTCTCCTTCTTCTACCAAATACTTGAACTAGGTTAATACTAGCCTTGGTTATGTAGTCTCCTTTTTCGAATATCTACGTGAACCAGGTCATAGCTAGCCTTGGTCATGTAGCCTCTTTCTTCCACCATATACGTGAACCAGGTCCTAGCTAGCTTTAGTTATGAAGTCTCCTTCTTCTACCAAATATTTGAACCAGGTCATAGCTAGCGCTGTTCGTGTAGTCTCCTTCTTCTACCAAATACTTGAACCAGGTCATAGCTAGCCCTAGTTATGAAGTCTCCTTCTTCTACCAAATACTTGAACCAGGTCATAGCTAGCCTTAGTTATGAAGTTTCCTTCTTCTACCAAATACTTGAGCTAGATAATTGCTAGCCTTAGTTATGTTGTCTCATTCTTCTAGTAAATACTTGAACTAGATCACAGCTAGCCTTAGTTATGTAGTCTCCTTCGTCTACTAAATACTTGAACCAGGTCATAGCTAGCCTTGGTCGTGTAGTCTCCTTCTTCTACCAAATACTTGAACCAGGTCATAGCTAGCGCTGTTCGTGTAGTCTCCTTCTTCTACCAAATATTTGAACCAGGTCATAGCTAGCCTTGGTCGTGTAGTCTCCTTCTTCTACCAAATACTTGAACCAGGTCATAGCTAGCGCTGTTCGTGTAGTCTCCTTCTTCTACCAAATATTTGAACCAGGTCATAGCTAGCGCTGTTCGTGTAGTCTCCTTCTTCTACCAAATACTTGAACCAGGTCATAGCTAGCCCTAGTTATGAAGTCTCCTTCTTCTACCAAATACTTGAACCAGGTCATAGCTAGCCTTAGTTATGAAGTCTCCTTCTTCTACCAAATACTTGAGCTAGATAATTGCTAGCCTTAGTTATGTTGTCTCATTCTTCTAGTAAATACTTGAACTAGATCACAGCTAGCCTTAGTTATGTAGTCTCCTTCTTCTACTAAATAGTTGAACCAGGTCATAGCTAGCCTTGGCCGTGTAGTCTCCTTCTTCTACCAAATACTTGAACTAGGTCATCGGTAGCCATGGTTATGTGGTCTCCTTCTTCTAATATCTACTTGAACCAGGTCATAGATAAGCTTGGTCATGTAGTCTCATTATACTAACATCTACGTAATCCCGGTCATAGCTATCCTTGTTCATGTAGTCTCTTTCTTCTATTATCTACTTGAACTAGGTCATAGTTCGTTTTTGTTTATGTAGAATGCATCTTCTAACATCTACGTGAACTAGATCATTGCTAGCCTTGGTCATGTAGTCTCCTTCTTTTCTTTGCCATCTACATGAACTAGATCGTAGGTAGCCTTGGTAATGTAGTCTGCTTCTTCCAACATATACATCAACTGGATCGTACCTAGCCATGGTTATGTAGTGTGCTTCTCCTACCATCTACATGAACTAGATCGTAGCTAGCCTTAGTTATGTAGTCTGCTTCTTTTACCATCTACATGAACTAGATCGCAGCTAGTCTTGGCTATGTAGAATTCTTCTTCTACCATCTACATGAACTAGATCCTAGCAAGTCTTGGTTATGTAGTCTGCTTCTTCTACCATCTACATTAACTAGATCGAAGCTATCCTTGGTTATGTAGTTGCTTCTTCTACCACCTACATGAACTAGATCGTAGCTAGCCTTGGTTATGTAGTCTCCTTCTTCTAACATCTACATGAACTAGATCGTAGTTAGCCTTGGTGATGTAGTCTGCTTCTTCTACCATCTACATGAACTTGATCGTAGCTAGCCTTGGTTACGTAATGTGCTTCTACCATCTACATGAACTAGATCGTAGCTAGTCTTGGTTACGTAGTCTCGATCTTATAAAAACTACTTGAACTAGGTCCTAGCTAGCCTTGTTTATGTAGTCAGCTTCATCTAACATCTACCTGAAATAGGTCATAGCTCGCCTTGGGTGTGTATCCTCCTTCTAACTGACAGTTCAACCAGGTAATAGCTAGCCTTGGTTATGTAGTCTGCTTCTTCTACCATCTATAAGAACTAGGCCGTAGTTAGCCTTGTTTATATAGTCGCCTTCCTCTAATATCTACTTGTGTTAGATCCGTTCTAGCCATAGACATATAGAATCCATCTTCTAACAACTACTTGAACTAGGTCATAGCTAGCCTTGTTTATGTATGTCCCTCTTCTAACAACTACTTGAACTAGGTCATAGCTAGCCTTGGTTATGTAGTCTCCCGCTTCTAACAACTACTTGAACTAGGTCATAGCTAGCCTTGGTTATGTAGTCTCCCGCTTATAACAAATACTTGAACTAGTCATAGCTAGCCTTGGTTATGTAGTCTCCCGCTTCTAGCAACTACCTTAACTAGGTCATAGCTAGCCTTGGAAATGTAGTCTCCCGCTTCTAACAACTACTTGAACTAGGTCATAGCTAGCCTTGGTTATGTAGTCTTCCGCTTCTAACAGCTACTTGAACTAGGTCATAGCTAGCCTTGGTTATGTAGTCTCCCACTTCTAACAACTAATGGAACTAGGTCATGGCTAGCATTGGTTATGTAGTCTCCCGATTCTTACAACTACTAGAACTAGATCCAAGCTAGCCTTGGTTATGTAGTCTCCATCTTCTAACAACTACCTCAACTAGGTCATAGCTAGCCTTGGTTATGTAGTCTCCCACTTCTACCAACTACTTGAACTAGGTCATAGGTAGCCTTAGTTATGTAGTCTCCCGGTTCTAACAAGTACTTGAACTAGGTCATAGGTAGCCTTGGTTAAGTAGTCTCAAACGTCTAACAACTACTTGAACTAGTCATAGGTAGCCTTGGTTATGTTGTCTCCCACTTCTAACAACTACTTTAACTAGGTCATAGGTAGCCTTGGTTATGTAGTATCCCACTTCTAACAACTACCTGAACTAGTCATAGGTAGCCTTGGTTATGTAGTCTCCCACTTCTAACAACTACTTGAACTAGTCATAGGTAGCCTTCGTTATGTAGTCTCCCACTTCTAACAACTACCTGAACTAGGTCATAGGTAGCCTTGGTTATGTAGTCTCCCACTTCTAACAACTACTTGAACTAGGTAATAGGTAGCATTGGTTATGTAGTCTCCCACTTCTAACAACTACTTGAACTAGTCATAGGTAGCCTTGGTTATGTAGTCTCCCACTTCTAACAACTACTTGAACTAGGTCATAGGTAGCCTTGGTTATGTAGTCTCCCACTTCTAACAACTACTTGAATTAGTCATAGGTAGTCTTGGTTATGTAGTCTCCCACTTCTAACAACTACTTGAACAAGGTCATAGGTAGCCTTGGTTATGTAGTCTCCCACTTCTAACAACCACTTGAACTAGGTCATAGGTAGCCTTGGTAATGTAGTCTCCCACTTCTAACAACTACTTGAACTAGTCATAGGTAGCCTTGGTTATGTAGTCTCCCACTTCTAACAACTACTTGAACTAGGTCATAGCTAGCCCTGGTTATGTTGTCTGACTCTTCTAACAGCTATTTAAACTATGTCATAGCTAGCCTTGGTTATGTTGTCTCCATCTTCTAACAACTACTTGAACTAGGTCATAGCTAGCCTTAGTTATGAAGTCTCCTTCTTCTACCAAATACTTGAACAAGGTCATAGCTAGCCTTAGTTATGTAGTCTCCTTCTTCTACCAAATACCTGAACAAGGTCATAGCTAGCCTTAGTTATGAAGTCTCCTTCTTCTACCAAATACTTGAACAAGGTCATAGCTAGCCTTGGTTATGTAGTCAGTATCTTCAACCAAATACTTGAACTAGATTGTAGCTAGCCTTAGTTATGTAGTCTGGTTCTTCTACCAAATACTTAAACCAGGTCATAGCTAGCCTTGGTTATGTAGTCAGTATCTTTAACCAAATACTTGAACTAGATCGTAGCTAGCCTTAATTATGTAGTCTGGTTCTTCTACCAAATACTTGAACCAGGTCATAGCTAGCCTTAGTAATGTAGTCTCGTTGTTCTACCAACTACTTGAACCTGGTCATAGCTAGCCCTATTTATGTAGTCTCGTTGTTCTACCAACTACATGAACTAGATCGAAGCTAGCCTTAGTTATGTAGTTCCCTTCTTCTACCAAATACTTGAACAAGGTCATAGCTAGCCTTAGTTATGTAGTCTCCTTCTTCTACCAAGTACTTGAACTAGAACGTAGCTAGCCCTAGTTATGTAGTCTCCTTCTTCTACCAAATACTTGAACCAGGTCAGCGCTAGCCTTAGTAATTTAGTCTCCTTCTTCTACCAAATACTTGAAGCAGGTCATAGCTAGCCTTGGTTATGTAGTCAGATTCTTCAACCAAATACTTGATCTAGATCGTAGCTAGCCTTAATTATGTAGTATCCTTCTTTTACCAAATACTTGAACTAGATCGTAGCCAGCCTTAGTTATGAAGTCTGGTTCTTCTACCAAGTACTTGAACAGATCGTAGCTGTCCTTAGTTTTGAACTCTCCTTCTTCTACCAGGTACTTAAACCAGGTCATAGCTAGCCTTAGTTATGTAGTCTCCTTCTTGTACCAAATACTTGAACCAGGTCATATCTAGCCTTAGTTATGAAGTTACTTTCCTCTACCAAATACTTGAGCTAGATGGTAGCTAGCCTTAGTTATAAAGTTTCCTTCTTCTATCAAATACTTGAACCAGAAGAGCCCTAGCCTTAGATATGAAGTCTCCTTCTTCTACCAAATACTTGAACCAGGTGACAGCTAGGCTTAGATATGAAGTCTCATTCTTCTACCAAATACTTGAACCAGGTGATAGCTAGGCTTAGATATGAAGTCTCATTCTTTTACCAAGTACTTGAACCAGGTCATAGCTAGCCTTAGATATGAAGTCTCCTTCTTCTACTAAATACTTGAACTAGGTCATAGCTAGCCTTAGTTATGTAGTCTCCATCTTCTACCAAAGACTTGAACCAGGTCATAGCTAGCCTTTGATATGAAGTCTCCTTCTTCTACTAAATACTTGAACTAGGTCACAGCTAGCCTTAGTTATGTAGTCTCCTTCTTCTACCAAAGACTTGAACCATGTCATAGCTAGCCTTAGATATGAAGTCTCTTTTTTCTACTAAATACTTGAACTAGGTCATTGCTAGCCTTAGTTATGTAGTCTCCATCTTCTACCAAAGACTTGAACCAGGTCATAGCTAGCCTTAGATATGAAGTCTCCTTCTTCTACTAAATACTTGAACTAGGTCACAGCTAGCCTTAGTTATGTAGC